>JALMQS010000120.1:8882855-9288772 GCA_024734495.1 Forficula auricularia | reverse complement strand
AATAAATCAAAAGCAATGCATCATTGTTTTTAAGTATTTCTAAGGATTGTATCGTATAACTTACTAATTTATAGACTAAAGAAGGCGGATATACACTATAATTCATATTCTGTATATTGATTAAATATAAAATCAAATAATATTTCTTTAAATAATTATAAATTAATTATTTTAGAAAACAATAAATACCTTCGCTAAAAATGAGTGAGTAAAATCAGGAATCTTGCCCCTGGTCAGAGATTCGCTTCTTTTTCCTTTCTTTCTGTAACATTCAAATGAATTGATTAGTAGTAGCTTCCGTTTGCCTCATATTCATATGAATTGAAAGTTTGAAGCAAACGGAAGAAAGAGCGGATCGTCACTCTGATCGCGGAAATCCAATATTTAACCCTTACAAAAAAGTTAAATTTATTTTTTATTTTATTTGAACGGACCGAACGTTGGGAACCTGAAGAAAAATGCGCCATTGAGAAAGAACTTGATTTTTTGGATTACGGACGAAATGAGGCCAGGACGAGCTGAAAGAGATCCTACTTATCCTAGAGGGGCCTAAGAGAAGGGGTTGTCTCTAATGGTAACGCAATGCACGGGCCCCACGATATAGGGGCGATGGGGTCCTCATGCCTCTGGCAACAAGGCAGCCTAGATTCTTCACCAGGCTAGTCCTGAGAAAACACGGAACTACCTTCCTGGACCTGTCTAGACCATAGAGCCACCTCAAACCCTTCCTCAGACACAAATAACATATCAGGCTCCGGAAACATAGAAACACAAAACAGACATGCAGAAGACCTGGACTACAATCTTTGAAAAGTCAGATCCCATCGGTCACACCCCTCAGAATTCATTTCGTGAATCGAACAAATGGATAGCATCGACCTTAGCTCTCTGATGGAATCTTAATTCTAAATCGTAAAGGGTGCACAAAATGATCAGATTCTTAAGAGTTAAACACATAATGAGAAATGCATCAGAGGCCTAAGATGGTCGACAGCGCAGATGTTGTCTTCACGAATGCAATTCGGAAGAGAGACTGCAGGCCCAAACACAGAAACACATACCCTCAACGTTGGCATGGCGTATCCGAAATTTACTACCGTCACGCAAATATTTAAAGTTTATCGCTCTAACTTTTTTAAATTGCAGTCCCTAAACATTTCTTACTTTTTGAAGAGGAATTTGAATCCATCCGAAGTCGTTTCTTCTCTTCATGATACTAGTAAAAAAGGGGGCTCTGAAATCCCTTAACTATCATTAAATCTGCTTAAAATCTCAGTAAAAAAATTTTAATAATTTCAAGTTTTTAACTTTGTATATTAATTTCGATTGAAAAACAAATTAAAATATTTAATTTAAAATTAATTTTTTATTTTCTGAATTTCTGAATATTTCTATATTTACAAATTAAGTTTAAACTTTAATAAAATAAATCGTTAAAACAAAAATATAAGTAAAGATGGTATATGTTGAAGGAGACAATAAAAGAGTGTGTCTACTGCTGGAATTATAAATTTTAATTATTTATAACGAGACTATAGTTTCGAGGGCTTTGCCCTCTTCATCCGTCTATTACAATTGATTCACAGGAATTAATTTATCAATGAATTTTCATTCATATATTAATTCATGAAAACATTGTTTTTTTCTTTGGTTTACCTCTAAAATTTCTTCTAATTCACTCCCAATAAGATTGAGATATATAAATTTTTTTTAAATTCCCCAAAAAATAAACATTCCAAAAATAATTTAAATATTTATCTATTTCAATATAGTAAATAAATTAGATAAATAAAAAATTAAACGTATTGAAATTCAAGCAATTCCCGAAAATATTATATGGAAAATTTAGATTTGAGAAAAAAATATTTATAAATTATTTAAATCATTTCTTTAATAAATGCTATTAAAAATCCGTATTCATTATAATTATTTTTCATGTTCTTTAAATTAATAAAATTTCTGATCGTGGATATAGGTAGGTACATAATTCTAATGTGTTTTAATAAGATATCGAAAAAATCTGTACTCACATTTCTTGGCAAAGATGCATCGACGTAGACACAGACCTCTTTGTAGTTCCAAACAGCAGATCAGATATATTCCTGAAAAGTAAAATTTAGAGAGATTAAATAAAGTGAAATATCAATGATACATTTAAACATATAAATATTATTTAGATATTTTCAAATGGGATTTGAGAAAGAGTGAACTGAATCTTATAAGGTCATGTATAATTATGTATAGTATAGTAGGTACTAATAATAATTAATATTTCATTAAAATGTTTATTATTACAATTAAAAATGAGAGAAATGCTTTATAAATGTTAATAATAAAAATCTCAAATTGTTTTAGATATGAGAAAGTAATCAGTTATCCTGTTGGCCGAACGTAACCTGTTATAAAGCAATTTTTTTTATCTTTTAAAAAATAATTCTTATTTTTTTAATAAAAAGAAGTGAAAATGGATAAATTAAAATAAGAAATTCCAAATCTTACTTTGATAGCCGAGAGATATAGGATGTTGGTAGAGCAGCGTCTTGATGCCCTGGGTGAGTCGCCTCGAACTGACGGGCGGGCCTCGGCCAGAGAGGTCGATTATAAGTACTAGCAGAGCTCATTCCTATAATAAAAAGAAAGTACACATTTATCAAAATCCACACCGCCTTGATTTAAAATAAATATACATATTTATTTGAATTTAAATATAAATAAAGTAAAAATACTGAGTAAAAAATAATTTATATTTAAGAATATGTGAAATAAAAGTTAATTAAATAATATAATTTTATTTTATTAAATAGAGACAAAGGGGACATTTTAGGACTAGGTACGTTTTCGTTAATAACCTATGCAAAATTAAGAAATTTCGTAATTTTAATATACTCGTACCCGAGGGGTGAACCGCGACCTGAAATCGTGTACACCTACTTCCACTTCCAATTTCATTTCCATGTAGAAGACAATAGATGTGAATATATTATCTAATAAATTCCAAAGTAATTACATATAATTCCAAAGACGGTGTACACCTAATTCCAATCGGGGTTCACCCCTCGCTCGTGCCTATATATATTATTTTAAGGAGGTTCTTTCGCGACAATCGACACAAAAAGATTTAGCCTCGTATCCCTAAGTAACATATATATATATATATATATATATATTATTCAAAAATTGAATTATTATTTATCTAAACACATTGAGTTACAAAAACAAAATTTTCTTGATTATTATTTTGTATGGTTCTACAATTCTATACAGGTTTAAGTGTTTTATATCTTGCTGTAGCTACTTATTATCAAATTTTGTTAACTTTTATTTTTTCAGATATGGATAAATAATTATATAGATTTTTACGTTAATGTTTATAACAAAACTAAATTTAAAGACGTTTTACTAAATCATAAAATAATTTACTGATTTTAAATATATTTTCTAATGTTAAAGAGCTAAAAATAAATTAAAATAAAGTATGTGTTAAAATTAATTTAAGGTGAATTGGAGTAAACGTAATAGACTAAAAAAATGCATATTTAAATGTATATGACACATTTACCCCGCAGCAAAATAACATAGTTTTTCCATTTGACAAAGTAGAATCCCATAGGGTTAAATTCTGGACGAGTTCATTTCCGAATTGGCCCCCTTAACAATCAAAGTTGGGAAACACTGATATATAATATAATAAATAATTATATATATTTCAATTTATACTAAAAAGTACAGTGTAGAATATAAATTTTTATTATGGATTCAATTTAAAGAAACCTAATTTTCGGTATATTTGAGAAAATTAGATTTGCAAAAATTGGATTTTTCGTTATGGATTATTGTATTTGATATATGGTAGATTAATATTTCTCTAAAAAATTTATTCTTTCTTTTCTTTTTAGTCATTTGCGAGAAAATAGTTGTTATTTTAATTAATTAGTTAATTAAGCATTAAAAAATTATGCGATTAATTTAGATTAAAAATTATTAAATTTTTTTTTTTGCTTTTCGGCTTCTAGCCATTAGCCAATTTACGATACTGATATTAAATTAAGACCTCTGTGCAGGGCTCAGATTTTTAGCCGGTTGCATTAAAATAAATTATTTTTTTATTGTTAAAGGATAAATAAATTGAATTGCTTCTTTCCAGTAATTTATAATAATTAATAATAAATTACTGGAAAGAAGCAATTCAATTTATTTATCCTTTAACAATAAAAAATTAATATATCCAGTACACACCAAGCCAGCAAAATTCTTATGAAAATAAATTATTATTTAGTAGGGAGTAGCAGTGTCAAGTTCAAAGATCTATATTATTTTTCTTATAGAGAAATCATAGATTGGTCTTCTGCTTGATGCAAATAAATATACATAGATATATTATGTATACCAAATATAAATATGTATAGTACTACTATACATTGTATATGTTGGGCTAAAACCCCGTTTTTTAGTAATAACGCGTTCTTACTAGTTAAAACGCGTTTCACTGGATATCTTTGTGGCAACTAGAGTTTACTGATGTTCGTTGAGTTTGGTTCAAAGGTCTAGAAACTTCATTTTTGACCTTCCGCCTTATTTTGGGTGTTTATTTTCAAAGATTTTTAAACAAAAATGTCAAAAATTACATCCTCTACAACTTTTCTTCTAATTTTTGACATTTTAGTTTAAAAAATTTTGAAAATAAACAACCAAAATGAGGAGGAAGGTCAAAAATGAAGATTCTAGACCTTTGAACAAAACTCAACCAACATCAGTAAACTCTAGTTGCCATAAAGGTATTCAGTGAAACGTGTTTTAACTAGTAAGAATGCGTTCTTACTGAAAACTGGTTTTTACTGCAACATATATAAATATATATAATTTATCTTTTTGAGACTATAGTTTCGAAGGTTTGACCTTCATCATCAGTCTTTTTAATTATAAAAATATATCTGTTATTTTTCATGGGTCAATTCCCCGATTGGATATAAAAAATTTGTTTTGTTATTATAGCAAACTAGACACATAATCGAATCTCTGCTAATAATATTATATAATTCGCATTCATAATTTTGTAAATCTTAAATATGAGTTCTTTAGAGATTTTAAATTTGGGAAAATCGAATACATCAATTAATTTTTAGGTTTCTTAATAATTACTAGAGCAGTTCTAGTATACTGAGTCTTGAAAAAGTTTCCACTTTTTTATTATTTAATGTACTGGTGAGCAATTCTTTCATTAGAATCTGATCGATGAAAATAATTACAAAGAGAATGGACAGAATCAGACAGAATCATCTCTCTTTCTTTGTTTTTAACATTCAAACCTGTACCAAATACAAGTTCAGACCTGTTTCAGACTATTAGAGATTAATTTCTTAATTTCTATTATTCTAGGAATGGCCTGCGCTTAGACCAAAACGATACTCGTTATAGAATGAGAGAATATTTAATTAGACTTTATTAAAATTCAGATAAAAATATACAAAAGAAATTACTTGTTGCGGCTCTAACTAGCAAGAGCGCCGAGTCTTGAATTTTTTTTTACTTTTTCTGCTATTTTGTATTTTTAATCGCGTTGAGAAATCCACTAAAATTTAGTTCACAATTAACTTTGCCATGACACCACGTAATAATTATTCCCTGAAAAACCGGGACAAAATGACAAAGGGACCAGAACACCTGAACTATACCTTCAAACCGGGACAAGCCCGGTCAAACCGAGACGTATGGTCACCCTAACTATAAGGTATACAAATCAAAAGTTGCAATTATAATTGTTTGAATCAAAATAAAGCTTGTCTCGCGTCAGATGTTTAAATCTCATCCATATTTAATTGTCGATATATATGGAATAGAAAAGATTTAAAAATATATATTAGTTTTGAAAAAAAAGAAAAGCATCAAAAATCAATATGGAATAAACTTTGTATTATTTGCATATTAATAAAAAAAAAATCCATGAAAAAGGCAGGATAATATATTTAAATGTATTCAGATGATGTGAAGGCAATTTGTCTTCCCTGAGAATGAGGAGGTCAATTGAGACATAGAATCCGCCTTTTTAATGTTCTCTTCCGGCTGACCACCAAGAACGGGAACACTTTTAAATTAAATACAACATATAGAGAGATTTATTGATTGATTTGGTCAGCGTATTTTGATTTAAAGTATTTTTATATTGAATATTTAATATTTTTGAGGTATTCGAGTTTGAGGGTCGAAAAAAATATTTCTTCAATTATAATAATAGATAAGGGTGGTTACTCTACTATTTTTTCTTTCAGATAGAGTTCAGTACATTATGAGTGGGGAGAAAAGAGATATAGATGATAAAAAATGGCTGTTTTTTTAATCCAAATTATGAAAAAAAAATAGCTAAGATATAGCAGCTTTAATTCTTGAAACATATCCTTGCTATATCTGTATTTATTGGCTTTAGCTAGGGGATAGATACGAAGGGGTCTCTGTGGCAATATATTAAAAAAATCATTTTTACTTTGTTCATAAAAAAAATTTATTTTATTCAATTTTACTCGGTGCCTTGCGGAGAGGGCCTTCCTAAGATATTCGGCGCCTGTGAGCTACTAAAAATAATACTCCCCTCTTCATAAGAAAATATGAATACATATAATATTTTCTATTACATTTAGAACATGTTTTTGGTTATTTTTGTCATAAAAAGATTTTAAATAAAAATAACTAAAAATTAATAATAACAAAAAATTACACCAATAAAAATTACCGCCCCCAAAAGGCTTGTCTGCTATGAGTCCCTTGTCAGAATTAAAACTAATTCAATATTTTATTAAATTATTTATTCATTCATATTTATTCACTATACAAGAAATCAAGATGCAAGATGCCATTGGCATAATGGGACTTTATATTTTTTTAATGAAAAATCATTTAATTTGATTCAAAAGGTAGTAAAATAGCTAATTATATTATACAATTTTGAGAACACCAAAAGGTCTTTAAGGATTTATATAGTAAAAATAGAATATCCTTATTAAATTATAATGTTAAAAGATATTATATATCAATACTGTGAACTGAAATGATTTCAAATTGGATTTCAAATTAACTACCTTAAATTGAAAGTTTTTGTGCCGAGGATAGCAGAATTTTTATATATTGAAGGAGACAATCGTTATAAATAAATAAAATTTATAATTCCAGCAGAAGACACACTCTTTTATTGTCTCCTTCAATAAATAAACTACCCTTTAAAGTGCAAATTTCCTAATAATAATTATTTGATATAAAAGATCAATTAAAATAACACACAGATATGAAATTTCAATAGATTTAAATAAATATCTATTGAGAAAAAAAAATAAAACTTTTTGGCATTTCTAATTGATTTGCTCCCGGAGAGAAGAAATTCAATATTTTCATAATGTAAGACTTAAGATAGATGAGATCTATAAAATAAGATCGTTTTCTTTCTCATTTATAATTGTTTTGGTCTGTTTTATTGTGAGGTTGTGACACAATAAAACCTCTCGGCGTAAGGTTCTCGTCATTTCGCCAACTCCAGTCTATTCTATTGAAATATCTTTTAATTTATATAAATGTGCGATTATTTAATATAATAAACAAATTAAAATAATTTAAATATACGATTATATTATAATTATACAAACATCCCTGAGCTTAGTCCCAGCGGCCCAAGACAGAGGGCAAAGGAAAGCAATTTTCATTTTATTATGCTAAATAATTTTATTATTAAATAAAGTCTTTAATTGAAATTATTTATTATGTTATTATAAAAGCAAGGTGTTATGAACTTAAATATAATTGAAATTGATTAAATAAGACATATTTCTTTCTTAGGTATCGAGAGAAGCTTCTTTCAAGAGAGTCGGTAGGGAAATCACATATGTTGAATTTTAAGGATTATTTTTCTTATTATTATAAATTCACTAGATTACTGGTACCCCGTCTACAGTTTTGAAATAAATTAATCTTTCCAGATATTCAAATTTAATACGTCCAGTGGGTCCTGCGGCCTGACAACAAGAGCTCACTCGCTCCAGGGGCTAACAAAACAATTATTATACTAGTAGTAATCGATTAAATAATTTTATTATTAAATAATATAATGCCTTAGAATAAATAATTATAATAAATATGGATTTTTAAAAGCATTTATTAAAGAAATTATTTAAATAATTTATAAATATTTTTTCTCAAATTTAAATTTTCCATCTAATATTTTTGGGAATTGCTTGAATTTCATTATGTTTATTTTTTTTATTTATCTAATTTATTTACTATAATATATTGAAATAGATAAATATTTAAATTATTTTTGCAATGTTTAATTTTTTGAGAAACTTAATAAAATTTGGGAATTTTTTTTTTTTTTTTTTTTTTTTAATGCAATCGAATGCAAGAAGGGGTGCACCAGTAAAGATGCAGCCCCTATGGATCTCGAAAGACCCTTGCATTACCGAAGAGAAGAGAAAGTTGATTAAGTGAGAGGGTGTAGACGTAGGTGTCTATGCACTCCGGTTTTGAAGGTTTGAAGATTATAGGTGCTGGGAAAGATAGAGGCTGGAAGAGAGTTCCAGTTCCTTGAAGTCATGGGGATATATGTATTGGCGAATGAAGTGGTCCGGCACTTTTCTAATTTAACCGCGAAAGAGTGTTGGGAGTCGGCAAAACGCGTGCTACGTGCAAAGCATGCTTTGGGGGGAATTATTGATTTTATCTCATCAGAGCACCTGTCGTGATAGTATCTATAGAAAAGGGAAAGGGCAGAGACATCTCTTCGATGAGCCAGCGAGTCGAGGGAGTCGGTGAGGGTAGAATCGTCAATTAGCCTGACGGCTCGTTTCTGAATTGCATCCAGGGTAGCAAGAGAGTATTTTGAGGCCCCTCTCCACAGATGAGAGCCGTATTCGAGACAGGGGCGGATTTGGGCCTTGTAGATGGTGAGAAGTTGTGGGGGTTTGTAAAATCGCTTGGACCTGAATAAGAAGCCAATCTTCCTTGCTGCAGATTTCGCCACAGAGGAGATGTGTTCATTCCAAGACAGGTCAGATGCGACAGAGACGCCCAGCATGGATAGGCTGTCACACATTTTTAGGGTATTCGAATCGAAGAGAATATCAGGGAAATCTTTATTTTCGCGCCTAGAAATTAGACAACATTGAGTCTTGTTTGAATTGAAGTTAACTAAATTTTGTGAGCCCCATTTATTCAGTTTGTCTAGGTCGAGAGTAATGAGAATGAATTCTAGGGATGCTCTTTATCGAAATTATAGATAAGAGGTGCATAAACTAATTATTTCACCTGGTCCCGTCGTCGATTACAAACTCTGACAAGTTTTTCCTTCAAAAAAAAAAAATTAAGGATTTAAAAGCATTAATTTATACCTATAATACTATTGAGTGTTTTATTTTCAGATGAAAAGTTGCAACATCAAAATCTTGACCTGGCTACAAACCTCATTTATAATTTATTTCTCTCATAACAAATTACGGATTTTTTTCTCTTAAATAATGAATATTTAAATAAATTCTAAATGAGCTTTGTAGCTAGGGCAAGATTTCGATGTTGAAAATTCTCATCTGAAAATATATTTTGGGATATTAATCGAGTGGCTCTTTTACCTACTTCCCGTTTCCATTTGCCTTGCCCATTTCCTATCTCTCTCTCTTTAGGTAACTTGTTAATTTTGGGCATAAAATAGTCATGGGCCATTCTAAGTGAAGCTTTCAAGATGAGAACGATCTTAATGGATTCGCGTAATGTGGGCCGGATGGAGAGGGGGTTGACTTGGCCTATCATCATCGTTCATGTTTCAATTTTACACATTCAATTATCCAATCAATCCATTTATATATCAACTTTACATTTATAGAATGAATTAATGAAACAATCGCTGCTTTCTATCAAACACCCCAAATTGTTACAGATTCGTTTTTATTTTTCAAATATTGTTTTAATATCATTTTAATCTAATTTTAATATAATGTAATAACCAGGGCTCGGATTTCGCCCTAATTACCTTTTTTTACTTATGGCTTAAAATTTAGGCCAATATGATATCTACGCGTTTGATTAAATTTTGAATAAAATAAGAGGCATTTGTTAGTGCCTATTTTGCCCTATTCTGGATGTTAGTGCCTATTTCATCTATAAATGCCTTTTTTAGTGCCTATTTTAACTAAATTGGGCAATTATCAATTTTTACTATATATTTTCTAAATTTAAGTTTTTTTGAATTATTAAGAAAATATTCCGAAAAAATTATTAAGGTGGGAAACCTGGATCCAAGCAGCTATATATTATGTTCACCATTTGGATGAAATTCAAAAGGTACATTTGAAATTTATTTTTTTAGATTTTGTTGTCTAATTCTATTTATTTATTATTTTAGGTCTTAGAAACAATCAATGAAGATGATGCTTTATCTATAAGGGAGGCTAAAAATGTTTTCCTTCTATTACTCTTGGGGCTGATTTAGCATAATATATAAAGTGTAATTTTAACAATCTACCTGTAACCATTACAGCATTAGAAACAAGAAATCTCTCTTTTGATAGAATCCATAAAAATATTCCAGAGATTTCAAGAAAATTTCAAAAAAGCATCTGGTCCTATTGCTGATCTCAATCAAAAAATGGACAAAATACTGAAGCAAAATCTTGGTTGGACAATAATGGAAGAATAGCCAGAAATTTAGGAGGATATAGTAGTGCAAAAGAGGAAAATGTAACACCATACGAAATGACTTATTTGAAATTAAGTGCCTATTTTTACTTAAAATGCCTTTTTAAGTGCCTATTTTAGTTATTTTTCGTGCTTAGTTGCCTGCCTATTTTAAAGATTTTTAGTTCCTATAAATCTGACCCCTAGTAATAACCTATTTCACTCCTTAAATTAATATTTTCAATAATTATGCTTTTATTTAACATAATTTCTCTGTAGGTATACTTGTCTTCAGTGGCGCTCGTATTCTAAAATTAGCATATAATGATTTTTGTTAGAAAAAAAATAAAAACTAGGTATTTAATCTAGTTTTTATGTTTACAAAACTGTATAACATCTAAAAAGTAAACTTTGTATAGACCAGCTAGAAATGTTGGGAATTGTTTCTACAAGAATTCTCCTCAGTAAAGTATGTTATTACTTTTTCGTTAAGTTCACTAGGTTAGCATTCTTCCTCTATTTTAAGCACATCCAAACGGTTGAGTCTATCTTGCCCCATTTTCACAAATATCTACGTTTTAACACGTTTAAAAGTGCTGAAACATCGTTCAGATTCATACACAGTAGCGATAGCGACTCGTGAGAATTAATCCCAGATACTAGCCTGGTCAATGGACATTCGCATTTAAAGATATCAGACTTTTTGACCGTATCTGAGCAAACCGAACATAACTAACTCGAACACCATTAACATAGAGCTCTCTGATGATTCTTTCATGATAAAATGGAAACGAGAAATTTCATATTTTTTTTTATTTATTTTTTTTATTCTATAATTTGCTCTTATTCATAAACTTCCTACGTTTTTTGGATATTAAATCACAAATTAACATTTTGATAAATGCTGTGCAATTTTTCCGCTAATTTTTAATTTATTGCCATTAGATATTTTTATTATATATATATAAAGTTAATTGATATGTTCATTATAATAATTTTATAAATTAGCTTTCATTTGTTTATATAATGCGTAACCACTTGTTTTAAATATCTACCTGTCGGAATCGAATTTTAAATTATTTATAAATCTATCCATCCAATATGATCCAATAAAAGAAAATGAATAAATGATAAAATAATTTAATTAAAACAAAATCGATAAATTTATATAATATATAAATAAATGTCAAGGGTTAAATAAGAGAAGTTTGTAAAATACCAAATAACGACTAATAATAATACAATAATAATTAACTTCTATAGAATAGGATGTGAAAAGTAAAAAACAAAAAATCCGATGCCGGGTGTATAATACGATATGATGATCTGAATTTCTAAATGGGATATGTGAGGTGGAGGGGATGAAAAAGTTAAACCTGTTGACTGTTAAATTATACATAATTAAAAGTTCTCGAACTGAAATATGATTCAATTAACTGCGCTATCTCTATTTTAGCTGCTTCTTTATTTTCATTTTTTTTTACATATCAATTATGATTTCTTTCTTTTTTTATATACTTTATTAACAACAATTAGAAACTAATTATTTTCAATTCATTTGATGTTAGTAATAAACCATAACACCAAACAAGCACTGTTAGGAGATAAGAAGGAGGTGGTTATAAACTTTCTCCATTTACCCTTTTAGTCTCTGAAGAAGAAGGCAACCGAAACTCTGAGTTTTAAAATATTGAAAGTGACGTTCCAATTGAATGAAATTT
This sequence comes from Forficula auricularia, assembly GCA_024734495.1. Classification (NCBI taxonomy): domain Eukaryota; kingdom Metazoa; phylum Arthropoda; class Insecta; order Dermaptera; family Forficulidae; genus Forficula; species Forficula auricularia. The sequence goes on along the minus strand of JALMQS010000120.1, from coordinate 9,276,407 downwards.
GTTTTTCCTTTATCCTTGGGCTGCCTCTACATCATTTTTACTTTACCATAGAGGGTATGGTCAAGTATTGTAATCGTGTACGAAAAAAGTTGTTTTTTTCCTTCTTTTTTTCGAAATATCTCAAAAACGGTTGAAACTATTTTAATTAAAAAAAATTAGATGAAACCATGGAATTTCGGTCTACAAAAAAGCCCTAATAAGTGAACATCGAAAAAATTATATCTTTTGAGATAATAATTGTTTTGTCAAAATGTCTGTTAGTCTGTGGTTGGTCTATGCGTTACCAAATTTTTGTGGACGAGCTAGCTCAAAAACTAGTTTGAATATCAAAACCAGATTTCTCACCTAGTTTTGGTCCATTGAGATTAAGAGCTGATTAGATTTTGGTGCATATCGACCCAAAATTAAGGGGGGTTGAGGGGGAAGGGGTTAAAAATTAAAAATCTAGGCCATTTGAGCAAACTCAACCAAATTTTGAATACATAATCACTGGGACCCCAGAAGTCTATAAATCCAAAAACTAACCCCCAATATGGGGGGTATGGTCAAAAAATAAAAATCTAAGCCCTTGTATCAAACTCAACCAAATTTTGTATATATAATCAGTTGGCCCACAGTAATCTAAAAATTGAGGCAACTGTGGGTCAGTGGGTAGAGTGTTGGCTCGCTGACTTGAAGATCGCTGGTTCGAGACCGAGCCTCGACAGATAGATATTTGCAGTCGCCTCCTCTTGGAAAGTAATGGCAAACTACCAAGAGTATAATTAAATTAAGTGAGGGGCCAGGTTGTATGGTAAAGTCAAGTGGATGGCCACATCAGAAAACGTCAGCTTATTCCATTCGATACTGAGATTTAATTATTAATTTATAGAAATCTTGTTTTCATGGAAAAATTCAGAATTGAGGTTTTTAAAAATCATTACTGTTATAATATAATCAAATAAAGAAGAGATAAAATAAACATGTAGATACTTTTTAAACAGTACAAATAAACAATATATGTTGCAAACAAAATAAATGAAAAAGAAAACAATTAATTAATTAGATTTAATTATGCTTCAGTTACGTTTAAAACCAGACAGGGCATCACAATACTTCCACATTATATTCTATGAATATAAATGTGAAAGTAAAAAATAGTTGTAGTAATGTGTATTGCCAATTTTGTGGTTAGTTTGTAGTTTTTTTTTCACTTAAAAGTAAGAAAATGACGAGGAATATTTTTAAGAATTTATTAGACTAGATACTTTATAACAGCAGTTTTTTAGAAACGGATCTAACAATTTTAATATAAAATTTAAGTGAATATAAGTTTAGTAAAAATAAAATCTTATTATAATAATACATATTTATATAATCAACAAAAAATTATTTTTACACTAATTATAAGAGACGTTTTTATTATAGTCGTTAATTGAAAAATTTTGTTAAATGTAAAAAAGACTGATACAAAAAAGTGTTCTTAAAAAAGTAGTATACCAACAATGATCGGATATCCATTATCTATCTACCTATATTATAAATTTCATTAAAAAAATAAGTTAATAAATCGTCCGTGCCTGTAATGAAAATTCATAATGTATCATCTTTATTTAGACTAGTATTTTTTAGAAATTTTCGAAATTTTTCAAAAAAAAATTTTTTTAATTAGATTCAATGGCAGCCATGTTATTTAATAATAAATTTAGTATATTAGCAGGTATTTTTACTTTTTTTTTTAATATTCCACTGTCTCTCTCTGTCTCACCCACACCCACCATATAGATTATATTTATCATATCATTAATGCGTCTAGTTTTTATTTTTTTTCATGAAAATGATGAGAGAAGGAGTTACACCAAAAAAGTGCAACCCCTAAAGGCCTGGGTTGGCCCCTCCATCGTGAAAAGAAGAAGAAAGAATTTTATGGGCTGGGCGGGGGTCGAAGGTATCTGTGGATACGGGTCTTAAATAGCTGAAGGTTATAAGTCGCGCGAAAGATGGTGGCAGGGAGCGAGTTCCAGTCTCTGGAAGTCATAGGGATAAAAGAGTTGGCGAAAGCGCTTGTTCGACTTATATCCAATTTGACAGCGAAAGGGTGCTGAGCGTTCGAAAACCGCGTGTTTCTCGTAAAGAGGGCTTTAGGGGGGATAATTGATTTCATCTCGACTGAACAGACACCATGATAGTATCTGTAGTACAGGGAAAGGGCAGAAACGGTTCTTCGGGGGGCAGGGAGTCGAGTGAGTTGGTTAATAGAACTAAAATGGTATTTTGTCTGATATAGCAGACTTATAACTAAATCAAGGATTGTATTTTAGCCTTAAGATAAATTACTCTATTTGTCTTAAGGTTTTATTTTTGAATATTTAGTAGAAATTGAATTTTCTTTTCAATACTAGAATATTATGATTTGTTATGGTCTTTTTTAGGCTTAATTAAAAATCATGAAATGAAATGAGTTAATTATATCTATCTGTCACTTTCACTAATTATTACAATACTTCATTAAAAATACAACATTCAAATTTAATAATTTAAAAAAAAATATTAAATTGAAAAATACTGAAAGGCTCAAATTTTTGTCTGTGAGCAATTTGAGTCCGAAAGCGTGAGCTTAGTACAAAGCTGCAGTTTATTAATACAAATTTTTCTCCAAGATTTCTGCTCAGTAATTATTGACGAAAAACTCGATAGGGGTGACATCTCTTAGAGTTATATAAAATACATATAATGGAAAAGTCAATTAATCCTTCCTGACATCCACTAGCAGAAAGTTATCAGTGAAAAAATTTCTATTCTCCCATAATAACAATACATTTATTTCCCCGTTAACTAATGCCTCTGATTTTTGACAATAACATAACAAGAAGTCCCCATATAACAGTTCGATTTCTTTCTGATTTTTTGCAATTTTTCGCTGGTTTAAAAGCGCTAATCTACTCAATTTTTATGGTCCCTCTCTACAGTATGGCCCAACGTGAGACAATGATGTTGGCCATGATGGCCCCCAGTAAAACAAGTTGATTTGACGGTGTCTCCACAAAGTTGGGCCAATGTCGATAGCCTTGTGGATACGCCACCTAGGCACAGTGCACTTTCGTTGCGCAACATTGGACTTCTTTGATGTATCGAAAAAACCGCTCCGAAGGCCAACCATCCCCAATCTCATTGCCAGCTTCAACAATATCGGCCAATACATGCCAACACCCTCTTCACTTTGGCGTTGGCTTGAATTAGCCCAAGTTGGCTCATAGTGTAGAGGAGGCATTATTAAATATTCATATTATCAAAACTTTTCACTTGCACTAGCTCCCAAATATAAAAAGCAATTTTCCTTATAAATAAATTCAGGTTCTTTCTTGGTTCTGTTGATGGTTGATCCCTTGATCCATGAAAAAAAAACAAACAAAAAAAAAAGGTTTTTTTTTATGATGAACGGACTCGTAATGTTTAAATGAAATTGTCCACTATTAAAGCCAAATAGGTACTTTTATTTGACTTTTATAGACATTGTGACTATAATAACGTCATCATCTCCAAAGTCACCATAAAAAACACAAAATTGTGGCCCACAGATTGATACTCGTCAGTCGTGGGTTAATTTTGTTCAATTTAGATGTTTTTTCCTCTCTCTCTTTTAACGTGTGTAAATAAAAATTTTCAAAAGCATAAAAATTTAAATCTATAAACAGTCATCAAGCAGACTTGAAATTGTACTTATACTCTTTTGTATGCAAGCCAAGCTATTGTTTCTAGAAGTAGCATTTGTTAATGATTCCCTTTAAATAAACATTCCCTACTGTTAATGTTATAAATAGGTAAAAACTTGACAATTTCATATTAGTTTTTCAATATAGAAATGACATTGTGGGGAAGATGCTTTTTAATCACCATGAATAGGAACGTTAATACGAAACAAAAAAGAGACGAAAAGATTTTTAGGTCAGTAAGGGAAAAAAGTTAGATAAGTTGAGAGACGATTCCATCACAAGCAATTAATAATTCAAACTCATCTGAGGACGTCACCTTGTTTGCAATTTTTCCTCTTTCTGGCTCCTTCACTTTTAGTATAAAAATGAAAAGTGGTTTCGACGTTTTAATTTTTTTTTTTTATTTTGATAAAGCCTCTCCTTTTATGATTTTAATTGAGATCGAAACAATGTTTTTTCTTGTTTTCTTTCTGTCCCTATCTCTCTAATATTTATTTTTCTTATAGGTATATAGACTTTTCCCTGATTAATCAGAAAAAAGTAAAAAAATATCCAAACAATGAGAAAGGGAAATTTCAGAAATAAGGGCATTTTAATTAATTTAATTTAAAAAGCTTAGAATAGAATAGAATTATATTCTAGTTTAACTATATTTTTCCTAGATGCTTCACTTGTACATGGATAAAACCCTTAGTGAAATCCTAGTTAACCAACATTTTTTGAAGTGAAAACTTCTTAAGACACGGTAACGCGAAAATTTTATGAAACGACATGAAAAAGAGAGCGAGGATAGAATTAGAAAAAGATAAAAAGTTAGAGTGAGGTCGGGTTCTTCTATCGCCGACTCTCGATAATTTGAAATCCAAGGGACTTCAAGAAAAATTCGAATTATCGAGACTTGGAATTATCAAGAAGTTTGAATTATCAAGAGGAAAGAAAAAATTTCGAATTATTAAGAGTTTTTATTATATTTTTGAAAATATGAATGAGCTTACATAAACTTTATATATAGCCTCAAGTAAAAAAGTAAAAAGGATGAAAACGACAAAAAAAAATTACATATGTATTAACATTGCAATAGATAATAACATAATAAAGCAATGGGGTCCGTAGTCTTTACCTGAGGACCCTTTGAAGTCGCACTTGCCGCGAGACCGATTACAATACTTTCCCCATGCTTCGCATTGGATAAAGTAAAAAAATCGAATTATAAAGAGGGGAAGTGGGCTAGTTCGAATTATAGAACGTTCTCTCCCCCTCTTGTTACGAAAAGGATTTCGAGTTATCGAGCTTATCAAAATACACGATTTTCCGATTTACCGAAGTTAACAGCTGAATAGTTCGAACTATCGAGAGTCGACTGTATATCCCTTTCTTTGATTTTTTTAATCTTTGGACCTCCTCTTTGAGCTGGCATTAGTTTCTACGTGTTCTAAAAAAATACTGAAACCCATGCCATTTTCTAGTTTTAATTTTTCGAGGAGATTCTTAGTAAAACCAATGCGTCTCGGAAATAGACTTCATCCATTACCGTTTAGGTTTCCATTTTTACGCTTCAGTAGCATTAAATTATTTAGGCAAATGATAATCGCACAGAGAGAAATATTTTGGGATATCGCCTTTTGATTTCTGTAGCACAATTGGCTTCGTAGTTGTGAACACTCGACAGTCTAAAGATAATATTGTATCAGGACTGTCTTGATCCAATGTCGCTAGGTGTATACTAGGCTTTACAATCTTCAGTCCCATAAGGGATCGTCTTCACACTTTATTTTGATCAGCTTCTCCCCTTAATAGAAAATTCTATTGATATTAATGCCAAACCGAGGGGTGAACCGCGATTGGAATTAGGTGTACACTGTCTTTGGAATTATTTGGTATTATTTTGGAATTCATTAGATAATCTATTGTTATCTATTGTCTTCTACATGGAAATAAAAGTGGAAGTGGAAGTAGGTGTACACGATTTTATCTCGCGGTTCACCCCTCGTGGCAAACTATAAGAACAAACAAGCACTGTTAAAGGAGATAAGAAGGAGGCTGTTACAAACTAGAGCTTCTTTCGTCGACACTTTTAAATTCTGAAAGAGGAAAAACCTCTTTTTTTTAAGTCGTTTTAATAAATTATTTTATTCGGAGTTTGTATTGTATTATCCTTGGTCTACATTTTCATCAATTCTCCAGTGTGTTCTATCAGTCCGCTTTAAAAGAAAATACTTAATATTATTTAACATATAAAAATCATTATTTAGACAATGTGCCTTTTCAAGGATCAATATTATTCTCTGGTTTAAATGGTTAAAATAAATAAAGTTACCATGGCAACTTTATTTTATTTCCTAAGGATAGAATTTCTTATAGTCCTGAGCATGTCACCTCTGTGACAGACATTATCGGCTTTTTGACACTGCATCTATTCAATTTTCCTTTCACAGTCAAATAAAATCGATTATTCAATTGTTTCTATCGTTCTCTCTTCTAAACACCTAAATTCTTGCCAGAAATAAAACAACTAAATGATTTAAATACATATTTCTAAATTTTTTGAGGATACAATTCTCTTTTAAATAGGTGTCTTTTGTGGAATGGATTGTGATGGTGGATTTGGTGTGTTGAAGTTGGCAATGGGAGTTTTAGGTTGGGAATGGATTTGTGGGGATGAAAATAAAAATAAAAATAGAATTTGGATCCGATTTCACTGTGAGTGGTTTATGAAAGAGTCATTAAATTTGAATGTTGATTTAAAAATAATTGTTGGGCAGAATGATAATGGTACATATTGTGATGATTTCGATGTGAGGGAATTTTTCCCATCTTAAGATTGTTCCAAGGTATGTCATTTTGATGTAATTTTTGAGAGTGTGTTGTTTAGTGATGAGAAGTTGTGATCGTATATTTTGTAATGATTGGATTTGTATTGAAATGTTTTAGGCTGAAGATGACATATTTGTAAATGTCGAAACGTTTCTGGGCGACAATGGAATAAAGAAAAAGAAAAGATAAAAATGTGTTTTTGTTGTCAAAAAAGAATAAAACTAACAGCCATTTAAAAGAGAATTGTATCCTCAAAAAATTTTGATATAAATAAATAAAAAATTCTCAGAATTAATCAAAAAATTAAATGATTTAAATTATAATATAATATTAAATGAAATACTAATTTGGTTATGTTTGTTTTGTTTGTTTCAGGTGAGTTTTACTTTGTTCACTTATGTCCGGAAATTGTAAGTAATATTTTTTAAGTCCTCATTAGGTCTGCTTTTCAAGGTGATTTGCCAGAATCATGTTTAATTAAAGTCCACTTCGACCAGAAGTTAATAAGATACAGCGCCTACTAATGTAAGAGATGTTTTAAAGAAAGATAAATGTGAAAACAATTAAGTTTATTTAAATTAATTATTTATGCAATCCTTGAGGCTGATGATGTGAGATGAAATATTTGAAATCTAATTCTATTTTACTACTTCTACTAACTAACGAAGGCCCCTTTCCTCACAATATTCAGGTCTGTGATTATTTACTAAAACCTAATGAAAATCATGTGAGATTATCTTTTGCTAAATCAGAGCTGTTATGGATGATTTTTATTGTATGCGAGTTCCAAAAACCAATCTGGGATAATGGATTGACATCCGAAGCGAACCATTCTGACATACTGTATAGATATGTATATCACGTTAAATAGCTCTCAAACTCAAAGATTTAATCTTCATTTGTGGAAATTCATGGTCTAGTGATTCTAAATTGTTTGAAAAAGCCCTGATGAAGATGATAAAATAAAAATCTCAAGTTTGGGAAATAACAAATACAGTAAAATTGACCTACAACCTGACAATTTCACAACATCCCCAATGATTCAAAATTTAAAGCTATGTCATATAGTTTAAAGTACCTGGAGCCACCGAGCGATGCTCGTTATCTTTTTGCTTCACTTAAAAGTTATATATTAATATTATTTTTAATTTAAAATTCTGATAAAAACCACCCGGCACCCCACCCTCTGGATCCCACTCCCATACCAGCCCGCTACACCCCTGGACCCCCGCCCCATACCACTCCCGCACTCCACACCCCCGCCAAGCCCCCTGGAGAACCACCCCCGTACCGCACCCACGTAACGCACCCCTGCTATGCCCCCTGGACCTCGAACCAGCCACTCTACCAACCTTGCACCCCACCTCCTGCACCACCCACCCCCAACTCCAGTTTTTGAATTTCTAATTTTCTAGTGGCCCACAGATTATGTATATATAGGTATATAAATAAATTCCATATAATTTTTTTTTTTAATTAAATAACAATTTATCTAGTTTTATAATAATCAATTAAATTGGCAAATTCTAATATATAATCATATTTCTTATTAACTCTTTGTGGGATTTAATACTCGAATTTATAATCAATTAAATTTTTTTTATAAATTTTATTAAACCAATTATTTTACATTAATTAATGTATACATTCTATTTTTTGCTTCGATTCCGGAGATAGCTTCTCCACCATCGAGTGTCCTTATTCATCTTTAGTCCTTGTTTTTAATTAGAGGAAAAATCTAATTAGATAAAAAAAAACCTCTTTTCCGATAATTATTTCAATTCCATTATTTCCCAATCAAGTCGATTGGTTCTCCCATCTCTCCGTCATTCATCCACAAACCATCAATTAAATTTTTTTTTTTTTTTTTTTTTTTTATAAATTTTATTAAACCAATTATTTTACATTAATTAATGTATACCTTGTATTTTAGCTTCGATTTCGGAGATTGCTTCTCCACCATCGAGTGTCCTTATTAATCTTTAGTCCTTGTTTTTAGTAAGAGGAAAAATCTAATTAGATAAAAAAACCTCTTTTCCGATAATTATTTAAATTCCATTATTCCCCAATCAAATCGATTGGTCCTCCTCTCCACTCCCGTCTCGTCATCAATTAAATTGTTTAATTTTAATATAATATAATAATATTTGTTATAACCTATTCGTGGGTTTTAAAATTAAAAAACCAATTAATAAATAAAAGATAATTGAAAAAAATGTAAACAAACTTTTTTTATTGAAATTTTCATCTATCAATAAATACTTTAATTAAGAATAGATCAATTAAGATGAATTTTAATGAAGTCCAGACCTAGCCAGATCGTTTTCTCATTCTCAAAACTTGTTAATAGAGTTGGTTTCATCAAAATCTCTAGAGCCGTTTTCAAAATAGAACTAAGATACATATATATATATATATAAACAAACAAGTTTTGCTCGTTTAATAAGAGTAGATATTAAAGATTGGTGACTGTTTCAAATTTATTTAATTGGTTGATTCTATAACTCCATGTAGATTAGGATTCCACAAATGTAACTATTATATAAATTCTATCTAGGTACATAGTTTACATTCCGTTTCAAAATCAACCCATTAAAGGTCAACAGGATGACGATTCCTGAATTGAATATAAAACTTCGAAATACCGATAGACCCAAAATTAAGATTTCTAAAGAAAATCACGAGATATAGAAAATTACCGGATTCTGGTCATAACACCAACAAGACAAATAATTATATAATTAATGAGTTTTTTAATAAAATTAAAAAATTAATCCAATAAAATTAATTGTCTTATATTCTTAAGGAGGTCCTTTCGCTCCAGTTGAGTCAAAAGAGACGTAGTATCTAATATTTATCACCTCTTTGTTTCTCTTTATGAATAAACAACTCTGCTACTCTAAAATAAAAACTTTTCAATTAGATAAATTAAAGATTTTCTAATTACTATATTTTACAACCAAATCTCAATTAACTAAAATAAATCTCTCATTAATATATATTGAACTATGCTCAAAACACATTAAGAAGGATTTACTTTTTATTTTACTAGAATTTTCAAAATGAAAAAACAAAATTTATAAACGGCGTAATAAAACCCATATCGGCCACCTGAAAACATGAATAGCCCACATGTGGGCGGTGGGGACAAGATTGATGACCTCTGATTTAAACGAATATACCCTCAAGGGTAAATACCATTGTATGTAGTTGGCAAATAATATAAATAAGAAAAGAGAAGGGTGGGCTATGAAATATGCATGGCATCTTCCAACATTTCTATTCCTTGGCAAATCTCATTTTCATTCTCTCCTAACTGTAATAAAGGAGAAGGAAAAAAATTCACTCTAAAATGTAAACTGCTCCTTGCAACATATCTTGTTATCAAACATTGAAAATTGTTCACCATTTCCCTGTTGACTCCACTTGCACCATCACTCCAAGTTTCACTTTGTTTTATGAATTCCTTCCTACCTTATTACTTGGCTCTACAATATTCTTTGAAAATATATTCAAGAATATTTTTTATAATGAAATGCAAATCAAATATTGGATATAATTCGTAGATGTTGGTATATTTTCCTAATATATAAAGGATTTAGAAATTTATGCCGTTAAAATTTACTTTCACTGCAGTTAACTTTCACTTTTAATAAAATAACTTTTATGGTATTGATCATATAATGTTGTTGCATTCACTTCACGAGGTGTTAACACTTTAACGTCTCATAAATTGAAGAAATACTAATTTTTTATCACTTTTTCAATTCTAAATGAAAGTAAAATTATATTCAATGCGAGTTCAGGGCTTCTCAGAGTTTAAAAAGTCCAACAAAATTAATTGATTATCTGTGTGTGCCTTGATCTCTCTAATGGTGTCTAACGCAGATCATGAAAACTCGAAAGTCAAACTAGGAATCGACTAGAAGAAGTTTGTTTAAATCGGCAAACCGAAAATATCTCTTTACTTTAAGAGTTGTTATTTCTTTTTTACTTTATCCAATGCGAAGCATGGGGAAAGTATTGTAAACGGTCTCGCGGCAAGCGCGACTTCAAAGGGTCCTCAGGTACAGACTACGGAACCCATGAACTCAATTAAAGTCACAAATTGTAGTATTCAAATAGGTTGAATTTTAGCACTTGACAGTTTTGCCAAAAATTACATGGGGTCTCGTCGAGAGGCCAAATAGTGCGATTTTTTCGTTTAGTGCGTGCGAATGTATGTAGGGATGGATGGATGTTATCGTTTTTTTGCGTCCACGATTTTTTCCATCCCGTTGAACCCATTGAAATAAAATTGAAAACCTACCATTAACAAAATGAAGCTATGTTTAGATTTTAGTACATATCGGCACGCAAACATTAGTACTTTGTTGCAGTACTTTTTTAGTTTTTTCAAAATATCTTGAAAATGGCTTAACCAATTTTGATGAAATTTAATTTTCTAATTAAGGACCTCGGGGGCCCCAAAAAAGGTTAAATAAAGTTTTTAGTAAAATTATATTTTAAAGTACTTTACTCTAGAGTAGATAGTACTTTTTTTTAATTCTTTATTATTTTATTTGAAACCTGGACCGCAAATAGCCAGTGATATCTGATTAATAATAAAGGAATAAACATATTGATATTTCAAATTAATTTGGATAAAGTTTATTCCGTTGCAGTTTATTTTATTTTAAGTTTTTCCAAATCAGTATGTTTTGCAAATATTTTATGTACCTTTTTAAGTTTGTTCAGATACTTTAAGTTAAAAACCTGAAATATTAATGGTTTTTAAATGGTTTTCGAGAAATAAATGTTTAAAGTTTGAAGTTTTGCACGTATTTAATGAACGACCGTTAAAATACAAGACTTTTTTCAAAATTTCATCACATTTATTTTAAGAAAAATGAAATTAATATTATTTCAATGTGGATCTGTTAAAATAAAAAATAAATGAATTAATAAAAAAATTACACAATTACTCACTATTTAGTAAATAAATTAAAATAAGTTTTTTTTTTTATATAACCATGTAATATTGTTTTCTATATGTTTTAACAATATAGTCGCTTTTTTTACTACTCATATACAGTACTATTGAAACAACATAAATTCATATAAATATTACCTTGGTTTTAGACATAATGGACTAGGCTTGCTATTATACACCATTTTAAATATTACTTTTTATTTGTTTACCCTGAACGTAAGCATGATTTAACGAAAATTTGACCACAACGATCGCTGCGATCGATTCAGTTGTCCCTCTCATGCACTCCGCACAGTCCCAATATATTTTATTTCGAATAATATCAAGAAAAGGGAGTGATTCAGGAAAGTAGTGCGGAACAGATACCATATATTTTCTATTTTAATGAAATTTTAAGGATTTAAGGGGCTTTTTTAATTGTCTTGCAAATTGATATGAACACTTTTGAGGCATTTACAAAATTTACCTTTCAACTATTTTCTAAACTTTTGAAATTAGAATAAGTGTGCAGAGGTTTCGCCATGAATGGCGTAAAATTAAATAAGGGAGAGAATTACATTCAAACAAGATAATAAACCAAGTTAAACAATAAAGATATATATTGTGCATGTATTATTAGGAAACTTTAGTTCAAATGCATACGGGCTATGTCAAGCGCCCTGAAGGTAGACTCATTGCAGTTAGATTTGTCATTTAGTTGCATACACTTTAGGCTTTATAAATAATTTTTATTTCAGTCACATATAAATATGGAAATGATTTCGAAAATTTCATTTCGAGTTTGATTAAAAATACATCATTAAAGGTTCTCTAAATTCAACTCAATATATTTTCAAGCAGCGATCTATCAGTTATCACAATAACTCAAATATAGTAAAAGCAAAGGAAATTAAATTTAAAACAAAATTAGATAGAGTACTATTAATGTTTTAAATTAGAATTTTGGTGTTTTTCGAAACTCTTGAAAACCTTGGAAACAGATGGAATGTCTTTGTTAGGAAAAATAAATGAAATTTCCTTATATTCTAACTATTTATTTTCACGAAAAACTTTTGAGACGTTTCAGCGGATATTCTCACGCAATCATCAGTCTACTACTAGGAAAACATAATCTTAATTACAGTCAATTCATATTCACATGTCATTCTCAAGATAAAAGAAAAAAATCTGTTTGTACAATAAAATATATGATTGACCGGCGAATTTAATTTAAAAAATCACATAAATGCTTTGTTTGGGTGTAAACACGAACAGTATTAATACAACGCATTGCCAAATCATACAAGACTTATTATCAGCTGATTTGAATAAATCAAACTAACTTTTGTATTTTTTTTTATAATTGTTTTTATTTCAAACATTTACTGCTTTCATAGTATTTATTTTTTAATTCTATTATTTTTCATTTGTATTTTAACTTATTTTATTAAATATTAGATACGACATTTTCTTTTGAGTCAACTGGAGCGAAAGGACCTCGTTAACTAATTTCAATTTTTCTCATTCATATTTTTTAAGACTTCATCATTTTATCCCCTTTTAGGCCCATATAAATTTTTATTTATATGATCCATCTCAGAGTATGATTAATTTATGAATAAAAAATATCTCATTTGAAGAATAATTTTCTCCAAAAAACAAATAATTAAATTATGTCCTTTTTAAAATCAAATGATTAAAAACAATAAATATAAAGCAGAATCAACGGATTAGTTCCAGTGAATAATATTTTTTTCAAATCCGAATCCAATTTAACTAAACAAATAAATAAATGGGCTTATATATATATATCAAATTCCATTGAAATAGAAAAATTAAATAGCTATATATTTTATCTATGTACGTCGAATTTATGTATATATTCATGATTTAATTAGTATACATATATATATAATTTTTTATTTTCCTTTTTTTCGTTTAATCACGAGATAACGTTTATTCAAAATTATTCGACCATTAATTTTTTGTTAAATTGATGATTTCTTTACTTTGAAATTGAAAAAAAAATCCTGAATATAAATTCATTTTTTCGTCACTCTCTTCCTTCCCAAATCTAACTCTTTTTTTTTGAAAAAAGATTGATTAAATATAATTTTCTAAAAGGATTTATACAACCACTTATATATATAGGGAGAGAGAGGGGGGTATTTTAAAAGATGGCTTTATTGAATGCCGTATATCTGTGCTTATTTAAAAAATAAAAATAAAAAACTTGCGACTTTTAAGCTCGTAAATCACATTAAATGATGACGAAGACGTGGTTAGGATGTTAATTTTCCCTTTAAATTTATATATATATGCTAACTATATACATAAAATTGTAATGATAAATGTTTTCAATTTAGAAATTTTATTCGACCCTTCAGACAATCATAAAATGGAAATTTCCTGATTTACATCTATTTCGTTTGCCAGAGGAGATAGCTAAAGTTAACACGCTCATTTTGTCAAATATTAAATTGTAAAATATAGATCTAATTTCTTTTTTGTATATAATTAAAAGAGAATGAATGTTAGAATTACATTGTTATCAAATGCGAAAGTGAATAATTTTGTCAATTATTAACTGTTTCTTTTAAATATTGAACCCCAGGGGGCGAGGTTAGATTATAATCCGGTGTTAGATTGGAATGTGACAGGGTTATAAACTAGCAAATAAATTGGCAATGATTCGGAAAGATTTTTGAAAATCTCTCATGTAATTACAAAATTAAATATTTTTTTTTTTTATTAAATAACTTTTATGACGTTTTTTACTTTACCATACAGTGTATGGTCAAGTATTGTAATCGTGCATGAAAATAGTGGGTTTTTTCCTTCTTTTTTTCTAAATATTTCAAAAATGGCTGAAACTATTTTGATAAAAAAAATTGGACGAAACCATAACATTTCTACAAAAAAGCCCCTAATAGGTGACACAACAACGAAAAAATTATATTTTTCGAGATAATAACTGTTTTGTCAAAATGGCTGTTATTGGATTGTTTCAAAAGTTTGGTCCGTGTTAATGTCATGTGTTTTTGTAGCTCCATATCTCAATAAATATTCATTTCACTATCCGTGGTATATAGTGATCGATAGAGAATTTTGTACTCTATACATTGATGCTGTTCATTTTTTCCCAAATTTTAATTTTTTTTTTGCCTCTTTTCTGATTATCACTATATGATGACGTTAAGCGATTTTCGGTCAATTTTTCTCTACGAATTCAAATTGAACCAAAGCGCTGCCGAAACAGCCCGAAAAATTAACCAGGCATTTGGCAATGATAGTGTTAATGAACGCACTGTTCGACGTTGGTTAGCGAAATTTCGTTCCGGAGATTTTAGCCTCGAAGATGAGCCTCGAAGATGAGCCTCGAAGTGGTCGACCTAGAGTAATCCAGGGCGAGGATTTGAGGACCCTGACTACAAACGGTGCGTGGGATGGCGGAAGAACTGGGCGTCAGCTCCCATTTACAAATGTGAATATTTTTATGTCAATTTATTAATTAGTCTAAACATGAGCTTTCTTTTATATAATTAATTCTTTTGATTTGCATCAAGCAGAGGACAACTTAATTGATTTCCCCTTATGAATCAACAACTCTGCTACTCTCGTCGAAACCAAATCTTTTTAATCAAACTTTTCACCGTTTTAGATCTCCATTCTTTTGTTGGTCGAACCAAGTAGCATAAGAGAAGTTGGCTTATTTTTTCACATTTATGTTTTTGGGATTTTAATTTACTCCAATTTAAATATCTTTAATCCAATCAAAAGCAATATTAATTTATTGATGAATTTTGCATTGTGCGTTATTGTAACATCTTGATTACATAGTAATTAATAAAGTGAAGGGAGTGTAGTTTCACAGTGAATGAAATAAAACTCAAAGAGATTTATACAAACTTTTTCTGTTTGTATAAACCTCTAACTAAACTACACTCTCTTTACTTTATTAATTAATATCATGTTTCACCTAAAACCTACACCACTTTCCCTAAGTAAAATTGATTACATGCTTTTGAACTAACTTGAAACTACTCATGAGTTTGAGCCTCTAAATAAAGGCAAGCTAAAGAATGCAAGCGAATTCATAATGAATCTAATAATTTGACCAATGACTAAAAATAAATTAATTAAATCGTATACGAAATTGATCAATATATTATAAATAAGAATATTAATCATGAATGAGAAAAATAATTTATTTTGATTCTCATGAGAGAGAAAAGGCAAGGCACCCTTTGACAATCCTATATATGTTTATAATATAATTTATTTCTATTTTGTCTCTCTTTTTACTCTTAGATTAATATATATGTAGGTATATATATATATATAGATACAGTTGAAATTGGATGTGTCGTCGGATATATTTCTTCCCCTTTTCTTCTGCTCACTGATGTGAATATTATTTTAATTCATTTCTGTCAGATGCTGTTCCATTTATTCTCCACTGCTGCTATCAAAAGGATCAAACCCTTAGATTCTTTTATACATATGTGTAAATAATAGTTTTTTATTGCTTTCATCAGTAGGTATAGGTAGTCGATAATTTCACACACTTCTAAACCTACCCTAGTACGCATAATAAAGCAAACATTTTAATCATTCTTAAATTTTATTTTCAACATTTGAATTCTATTATTTTTAGGGTTCCATTCAAATGTAAAATAAGACCCTATTAGTGTCGATACAATATTTGTCAGTCTGTTTTTCTGTACAAAGTGTACAATTTAATTAAACTTTCTAAACCATTTATTTTTACCTCATAGCTTTGAAAGAGGAAAGAATAGTTTTTTATTTTGTTTAGGAAATATTCCGAGAGGGACATTAGCAAACTATATAGCAGAGCATTCTTCTTCTTCAAGTGTCACACTCGATTCCGAGCGACGGTGATTACTGTGGAGAATATCCTCTCCGTTGTAATTTTCCTGAGGAAATTTTTCACAAGGAGGGGGGTTCCCCATTGCCTTCCTCTGAAGGGATCATAGCCGGTCAGATATTTGCAGCGGGTCGGGCTTGAACCCGCGCTAGCTTGATTAGAATGCTCTATATCCACTCGGCCAACCTGACCCCGCAGAGCATTAGTTTAATTCAATACGAGGAGCCAGAATTTAAATTGAAAATATTAGTTGTTATCACGCGACCGATAAAAATAAATAATAAACTACTTAGAGCAATGTGTTACGAGTATAACGACTATACTAATTTTTTATGTACCATATATGACTAAAATTCTTCCAGCCCTGATGCAATATTTCTTTTTTCTTCCAAAATTAAACGCGTTACCATATTTTGTCTGAAACAGAAAAAACTACTCAACCTCAAGGTGACGTTTATTATTATTTTTTTTTTTTTTTTTTTTTTTTTTTAAGGGAGATGGTATTTTTTTCTCCTTCCAGGCTTTTGGTCAGAACCTATTATTTATTTATTTATTGTAAATTTTTCGTCCGACCCTGTATATAACGTATATTCGAAAAATTATTTTGAACTCTATTTGAATTACTAAAATAATAAATAATGTACGCGAGGCGAAACGCTTAGTTTTGCACACAGGTCTTTATTTATGTCTATGGATTAAAAGGTAAATTTATAAGAGGTGCTTGTATGGAAGATTTTTTTTTTGATAGATGGCTGTTTAAAAACCTTTCTCATTAAATTAAATATCAAATGGGGAATACAAATTGTAGTAAAATCGGGTTTTTATTTAACAAGACATTTTTCAAACTATATAATAAACAATTTATATAAAAATAAATCAATAAAGGTCACTCGACACAAAATAGAACATAAAAAACCTGTTAAATTGAAAATAAGCTAATTTTGAATGATAAATATTCAAAAATTAGAGTATAGTAGAGTTTTCATCAGGCGGTAAACAAAGCAACCTCTCATCTAAAAATCAGACACGATAAGTTGAATAGAAATTAACCAGCATATAAATATTCAAATACAAATAGTATCCCCTTATGTCTATTTGTATTTTTACTAATTTTCAAAAGTTTTGAAAATATATTATATAAAAAACTGGAGAAACTTTTTCTAATTCGCGATACATTGCAAAGTTGAAGACGTAAGTAAAGTTTTCGAACGGAACTATTAGACCCGAAACCTTGTATAAAATTGGGGCTTTTCAATACAAACTTTTGTACGGAATCTCAGATTATTAAAAGCAATATCTATTTACAAACTCCCTTTATAATGGTTTGATTTTTTTTATTCATTTGGAAATGTTGAATCTAAAAGGCCTTAAATCTAATCGGTTCTCTGTTTAAGAAATAAAAACATTTTGTCAGCAGAAAGATAATGAGTTCGTTTTTTTTCTTCTCGAGTTATCGTGGATATCGAAATCCAGATTATAAACATAAAAATACATTTTAAAAGAGAAAGAATTAATCTTTTCGGACAAATTTAAGATTAGTAGAAATATATAAATTGCGATATCAGAAGGATTCATCCCCCCAGGAGTCGAGCCTGAGAACTAACACGCTATCCTACCGCTACTCCTGGGGGGATGAATCCCTCTGATATCGCAATTTAATAATATTTCTACTAAAATCTTAGAATTTGTTTCCGAAAAAGATTGATTGAATTCTTTCTCTTTTAAAATACATCTTGGTTAATCTGAACCCGAGCTGATTTTTTGAAAAAACTACCAACTATTTTCAAAAAAAAGATGCTCAAAACTTCAATTATACATAAAAATACATGCTTGAAAATGATTTTTCTTCACGATTCTAGACATAAAAAAGCAAATATTGAAATAATTTGAAATTTTTGAGTAAATATTAATATTCCTGACACCGAGCATAGCAACGATAATTTGAATCAAATCAACTGATTAATTTTTTAAGATCTCAGTTCAGAGAAAATGAAATAATATTCAAGAGGCTACGTCTAAGCCTCAATTAGCTTGTAAAAAAAACCTCTCTATTATATTAAGAAACCCTTAAAAAAAATAAAAATAAAAAAGGAATTTAGAAACAAGGATTATCATTTTAATGCTTGAAATGATATATATATGAATAAAACATGTAGAAGACATAGCCTACGCTTTACTTAAAATGTATTTATCATTCTGTAACATTTTTTCTTTTCCAATTTTCCGCCTTAGTTGTTTTCTTTCCACGAAGTCCACCCCTCACTCACCCTCTTTTTTCACCCCTTTTGCTCTATTCTACTCTCCATTCTTTTACTTTAGAACGTTTTCATTTCCAACCAGGTTGCAATGTCATCAACAGCTCTATTTATAAAATATCAAAAAAATAAATAAATAAAACAGATTTACATAGTAATCTAGACTGGCGGTTTCCAAAGTAGGGTACACTTATCCCAGAGGGAACGGGAGTCAATACATGGGGACACATGTATTATTAGGAAACTTAGTACAGCAATGTCAAACCCCTTTAAGGTAGATTCATTGCAGTTAATCTGCCATTTAGTTGCATACCGTTTAGGTTTCATCAATAATTTTTATTACTGTCCCATATAATAAGGAATTAGGTATATGGAAATGATTTCGAAAATTACATTTCGATTAAACTAGGACCCACATCTCCTCACGATGGAGGGGCCAACCCAGGCCTTTAGGGGATCCACCTTTTTGGTTACATAAAAAAAACTCAAAAACAGTAAAAGCAAGGGAACTTAAATTTAAAACAAAATGATTTAGTCTAAAAGATTCCCCTGCAAGTTTGGTTCATTTCAAGCCATAAGAAAAAAAGATTTACATAGTAATCTATAGACTAGTGGTTTCCAAAGTGGAATACGGGAGTCAATACATGGGAGCACACGATTATGAATTAAAGAATAACAAATATTACTTTTTCCACACTATTATCCGTTTATTCTAATCCTCTAAAACACTGAATACTTGTCCATTCTTTGTCAAGAGGAGTTAAGTGACATTAGATACAATACAACATTACAAAACGATAACATTTAGAGAAAGCGGTGTTGGTTTATATTGAAACATATTAAACACAGTTGTTTTTTGACAGGTATATTTTTGTGGAACACCACTATAATCCGTCAAAAAACTCCTGTGATTACAAAACGAATTTGAACAAAAATCTTTTAATGAATACTCGACCCTGGGATCGAATAAATCATGTTCAATACTGTTGCGACTATTTTGTTTGCCTTCTGGGTTTACTATGTTCTGAATGAAGTGTGGATTGTAAATCTATAAGGAAAGAAAAATACTAGATAATTATTTTTCTCAAGGCTCAAAATTTTCTAGGGCTGACTATGATTAGTAGTAGGTTGTGTAAAATTAAAGTAGTAATTTGCGAAGCATAAGTGCTGTTTAAACGGATAAATTAGTACTAAAATAGCAGGCAGGTTTCTTTATGCCTGTTGTATGTTTATCAGGAAAAACTCAAGAACAGAAGGTCGTATAAAGTTCGTTGTGATGCCAAGATTTTCGAATTTCTAAAAAAACAAAATATTGATAAGATTTTCTAGTTTCAAAACTTCCGGATTAAAAATGCAGAAAATCAGAATAAAATCGAATAGCTTCATGGCGAGATCTTGAATGATCGGTTGTACCAAATGAGTTGAAATTGTGTATTAATGTTAGCTCAAATCTTAGGTTAACGAAAAAATTGTCATATATGGTATAAAAATTTGCAGAGAGGAAACCGAGTCTAAAAAGTTTCCACTTTTTTCTAAAATTTGTATATTTTAGATTTCCAGTTTCTTATAAGAAAAGAAATAAGAATAACACATAATCCCTCGAAGGTATCAGATGTCTTTTTACAAAATTATTTATTTGTATTAAATTAAATTAAATTAGCATTGATTAAATTTATTTATTTTCAATGTGGCTTCTTACGAAAACTTGGTCAGAGGATTAAAGGGGCATGTACAAGTAACGCCAGGTCCATATTTTTTGATAAAAAATGTAGGTATTCCAACTTATTTTGAACGATTATCTATTTGACGGTTAGTTTTATTGGCCATACAACTTTCTTCCTCCTAATATGCAGCATATTTTCAATTTAATACGAGAAGGACCGAAATCAGACGAAATAGATCCCAACAACCATTATAAGAGGACGACTTTGTTATGATTGGTTGTTGAGATCTATTTCGTCTGCTTTCGATCCTTCTCGTATTAAATCGGAAATATGTTGACACCCTGAAGAAAAAATACTTCTAAGCCGCCAATAAGCGAAAAGTCTAAAGATCAGAGAATAAAAAAGGGCGGATATAAAATTGAAAGAAAAACAAAATGGTGAGGGTCAATTTGGCTTATGGGCTAAAGAATGGAGAAGACTAAGTGGGTGGGAGGAACTGAAATACGAGTATCCCAGTTGGTAAGTAATTAACATTTATCACTACTATATAACAGCCGGTAACGGACAAACGGGAGTTTAACAAAGAGATGGTTTCTTTCACATTAATTTAATTTTCAAATTTTTAAAGTGAGGCCTACACTTCACTTAGCAGGGGCACTCTAAATATTAAATCCCCTTCAAGTTTTTACTTAGCTTCCTAGATTACCCAAGTATTGAATTCACTCACTTTGCCCCATCCTCTTAAAACTTGTAGGTATACCTAAACTTTATGGACTTATAGGGGTGATGACTTCTGCTTCACTATTGTCCAAAATTCAAAGAAGAGTAAAATGTTATTTGAAAGAAATACCTTCAGTCTAAGAGCATATAATCCGATTATCAAGCATTCAATAAAATAAATAAATAAATTAAATATTCCGGTCGAATTCGTTCGAAATATGGAATAAGTTAATTAATATTAATTTATTATTTACTTTCTTTCTGAAATATTTAGAGTTAAGCCCTTTTAATTGAAAATATTTTGTTTTGCCGCGAGTAGAAGAGTTGTTGATTCATAAAAGGAATAAATTAGGTTGTCCTCTGCTTGATGCAAATAAACATATACATATCAATCTATCTATATGTATGTATAGGTATATGTTTGTATGATCCAAACGATCTGATTGGCCAGTTCATAGCCAATGGCAAAACGTTAAATTATTAGAACGATTCTGATTGGTCAGATAGCGATCGTGCTTAGCCAATGCATTAAATAAATATAAAAAAACTTTTGGCCGTCTCGAGACGCTGCCCGCCCTGAGGGCCTAAGTGCAGAACTCGTGCCTTCGCCGCAGCTAGTTATATATATACATATTTATATTTGGTATATACTGTATTTATTTGCATCAAACAGAGGGCGATCTCATTGATTTCTCTTTATTAAACCCTTTTATTGACTAATACCTATACATTTTAATTATAAAAATTAAACAGTGTTTATTTTCAGACTAGTAAAACGTTTAATTTTTTCAAGGTCGCCGAAGAACCACTTTTATTTCACATTTTTTCTTTAAAACGTCTATTCTTTTTCTTAAAAAAACGAATTATTATCTCGATTATGATAAACATCCTAAGATACTATCAAAAATTAATAGTTAGTTGGATCCACTTAGTCAACTTCCCAACTAAAGGTCAGCAATGATTAAATTTTAAAAATTCAAAATGGAATTAAAAACATTTTAATGGACTACAGAGTGAGAAGTAAAGATCCCATCACCTTTATATCCCATCCTCCTCCCTTCTCTGTCATACATAGGTACACCGGCTGTCTCGCTTTCCCGAGGGTGTACAGAGATAGAGAGCATAGTACAGGGAAAGTGTAATTAAGTTTAAATATTCACTCAATGAATGCAAGTTGTAAAGTAATATGGATATATAACAGCAAAAATGAACAGACAGGTTAGACAGACAAGTCAAGCAGAAGCGGGTTAGCAAGGAAAAGGGAAATTCAGCAACCAACTGAGAAGAGAATGTTCATAAAACATATATCTCACAAAAAACGTAACTAGAGTTTTGTAATAAACAAAATATTCAATTGGGTATTATAGTTGAATTTTATTATTTTAGCAAGAATTAACAGGTCATTCAATAAGTCCGTAGGATAAGTAAGAAAAAAACAAAATTTTGATAAAACTCTCCCTCCCATTTATTGCGGTTTAACAGCGCCAAACACTTCTCTGAAGCATCGATTCGTTGTTGTTTTTGGTCGACTGAGAGCTCACACGGCACCCACTTTGCACAGAGCTTTCGCATACCCAAATGTTCGTGTAAAATGGTAAAAACACTACCTTCTGATATCTTTACAATGTCAGCTAGCTAGTGCACCTTCAATTTGCGATCGTTCATAACCAATTTGTGGATTTTTTTTATGTTTTCTGGAATAACATTCTCATTTGGCCGTCCACTGCGCTCTGCATCATTTATGCTGGTACGACCACGTTTAAATTCAGCAATCCACTCTCTACCATTTGTCTCGATGGAGCAGAGTTCGGATAATGTTTATCAAGCCATTGTTTGGTTTCCACTGTATTTTTTTCATCAAAAAGCAATGCTTTATTAAAACTCGAAATTCACTTTTTCCATTTTTTTTTTTCAATAACAAAAGTTGCTTCACACAAAATGTTATAACTCATGAATCAATAGTCAGATTGCTGTCAAATTTATACACGTATCGTTTGAAGATTAGTACTAAATAAAAATCATATGGAAAAATTTTTAGTAACGCCATCTATGTGTCATCCTATGGACTTTTTGAATGGCCTAGTATATGTGAAAAAACACATTGATGAACTCTAAAGAACAAGAGCTTAATTTTACTAGAGGCAGCCTGAAAAATTAAGATCACTGGTGATTGATCAGCACTTATAAACTTTGACAAACTATCAAGCGCAAGCGCAATTGATTTAGTTAAAGACAAAAAGAACTGTACATTTAAATGTTTATTTCAAACCATGACAACGGTTGATGAAATAAACCTAATATTAGCATTTAATAAGATAATAAGTTTGTTTGTTAGAGTTACAACTGTTAGGAAATTTGATGTCGTTGTTGTATAATCGAATAATTTTCCATGACAGTTAATAGTCATGAATTACTTTTCAGTTCTTTTCCATCTTTGTAATTAAAAAGAGTATTCGTCAGATATTTAGATATTTAATAATACACTGCTGCTGACCAAAAAAAACGCAACACTTGGATTTTTTTTAAATAACAAATAAAATCTATTTTAATGTAATGAAATTGAATAAAATTTTAATATGATATATTTTTAACCTTTCTTAATAAGTATAACATAAATTTAAAACATTTTGAAATAAAAGTGGATAATTTGATATTTATCTATTTTTTATGAAATCTAATATCCTTATTATAATCTTTCAATCCCTGTTTTTCTTTTGATAATATGCTTAAATCCATTATTTGAGTGTCTTTTCGACTAAACACATAAAAATTATGCCGCTTATCATTGCAGATTCTGCAAAAGCCTTTGCGTTAATCGAGGATGGGCGCAGCTACAGATACGTAGCCAATGTTCTTGGTACGACAGCAACAAGTGTTAAACACTTATTAAGAAAGGTTAAAAATATGTCATATTAAAGGTTTATTCAAATTCATTGCATTAAAGATACATTTCATTAGTTTTTTTTTTATCTAAGTGTTACGTTTTTTGGCCGGAAGTATATTTATATATAAGTAAATAAAAAGTTTATTTATTTATTTATTATATAAGGTATTTTTGACTTATCATCCATCTTCTATTTTGGTGCTAATTTCAATTCAGTTTTCAAATAATCGCAGGGTTCATGAGTAAAGCGATTTGATATTTTTTAAAAGTTAACTGATGGTCGTAGATTAAAAAAAATGTTTCAGAACAACAGCAGCCACATCCCCAAAATAATGTTCGCCTATATTCCATAAGCAAATAACTCACCAAAAGAATGATGCTGTGATTTAATTAAAAAATAATTTTTAGAAAAAATGTTGTCCTATATTCCATAAGCAAATAACTCACTAAAGAATGATGCTGTGATTTAATTAAAAATAATTTTTAGAAAATTAAATACAACAAATAAAATTAAATACAACAAATAAAATAAAAATTAAATACAAAAGAATGATGCTGTGATTTAATTAAAAAATAATTTTTAGAAAAAAAATTAAATTCAACAATTAAAATAAAAATTAAATACAACAAATAAAATAAAAATTAAATACAACAAATAAAATAAAAATTAAATACAACAAATAAAATAATAAGAATTCAAAAATAAAATAAAATGCACTAAAAGGTATAAAATAATTATCTTATTTAGTTACAACTAAACGATGAAGTTGTTACATGAAATCCCTTTTTGAAGTCGGTGGCAAAAATATACATTTCATGAATCGCACTCGATGAATCTTACTTAGTATGTTTGACGGGTAATGAAGACAACATCGCATAAGGTCGCTTTTTTAGTTTCTTTGGCACCGACTTCAAAAAGTGATTTCATGTAACAATTTCATCGTTTACTTGTAACTAAATTAGATAATTATTTTATTCCTTATAGTGAATTTTATTTTATTTTTGAGTTCTTATAATTTTATTTGTTGAATTTAATTTTTTTCAAAGTCGCGGGTTTTTTTATTCTAAAAATTATTTTTATTTTTCTCTTTTCAGAATAGTGACTTATGATGTACCTTGAAGGCATCTCGTAAGAGAAAGATTCGAGCGAAGAAATCAGAAATTGATAATAAAATTATATTCAATAATAGAGAAATCGGTTTTAAATGAACGTTTTAAGATTGTTTTTTTTTTTTTATAAAAGATTTTATTTATTAAAATATCGATTATTTGCTCATAAGAATTTGAGATTTTCGTTATTTTGTCATTGATCATATCATCAGAACTTACCCAATTAATAATGTACCTACTACCTCTAAGGTATCCCCTTTCCAATAAAAAAAGAATCATTGAAATCGCTCCATAAACAAAGAAGTTATGCGTGAACACAACAAAAAAGGTCCAATATACCAATGAAATTTATACAGGATCAATCGGCGACTATACTGAACCCAAGGCAAAAAAATCATCCAAATCGGTCCACATGGTAAAGAGAAATAAATGTTCAAACACAAAAAAAAACAGTTGAATTGATAACCTCCTCCTTTTAAAAATGTTAAAAGACAACATATTACAAATTGAACTTACATACCATTTTAAATGAAATTTTAGATTGGATGATCTATACGACGAATTGGTGCATTTTGTTAAATCAACTCTCAAGTATTTAGAAAAAGTTATTATTATTATTATTATTAATCTTCGCTAAATAAAATAATAGGTGACACGTTTTTTTTTGGAAGCAGTGTATGTGTAAC
This sequence comes from Forficula auricularia, assembly GCA_024734495.1. Classification (NCBI taxonomy): domain Eukaryota; kingdom Metazoa; phylum Arthropoda; class Insecta; order Dermaptera; family Forficulidae; genus Forficula; species Forficula auricularia. The sequence goes on along the minus strand of JALMQS010000120.1, from coordinate 9,250,743 downwards.
ATGATGGTATTGCCGCTCACGGCTAGGGTTGAGGGTGTATGGGGATGTAAAACAAAAAAAAAAGATGTTGTTAAATTACAGAATATATATCATCTCCCCCAATGTTTGTTGTATTTTTTTGTATTTGTCTTCTATATTAGTTTATTTGATCTCAACATGGTTTCAATTTTAATTTTAGGGCCAGTTGTATGACGGTTGGTAAACTTTTTTTAAACGTTGGCAAAGGGTAAAACCTTAGAATTCACATTGTGTCCGGTGAGATGGCCAATCAGATGACGTTTAAAAAGAGTTTACCAACCTACATACAACTGGCCCTTAGTTTTATTTATAAATATATAAGTATATTTGAAGGTGAACTTTTAATTAGTTAGGAGGTATACAACGTCCCGAAATGTGTGATGAAACTGTTTTAAGATACCGCTACTTGAAATGCTCTTTTGTTGTCAGTATCGATCCAGTACAAGCCCGCTGTGACGAGGCAGTCACAAATATGTTTCCAGAGATACTATAGATAAGAATTTTAATTTAAATTTAAACATAATACATAGTTATTTTATTGAATGAAAAAATTTAATTTTCGATAATATAGGCCAATCTGTCGTTTATTCGAAAAAAATACTTACCTTATTAATTTCCAATTTAAATATTGGATTTTTTTTCATTTAAATATAAAAAAAAAATCGCATTGAATTTTTGTGCCAATATTTAATATAAATGCATAGGAATGGTTTTATATTTAGTAGGTAGATATTTTAATTTGCTTTTCTCGAAAATCCAATAGGCTAAGTAGTAGTAGCTGAAAAAGCTTTTTGAGAGCATCAATAAAATTAAAAGCTTTATTTTGCTATATCAATTATGTTCGGGGGCACATCAGTGATTTGAGCGGACGTTCACTGCCAGACTACCCTTTACAGGTATCAACTCGAGCCATTTTGACGCCTCTGTAACTTCGCACTGGAAACCTATACAGGGCTGAATTTTTTTCCTCACTACTGGTCCATAAGCTTAACTAAATTCCAAATTTCATATTTCTATTGCTTATAGCTTCCAAGTTACAAGAAGCCAAGTATAGGCTATTTCGTCACTTACTCACTGACTCATCAAAATTCTAAAGTACTTCCGTTGAAACTAGAACCCTTAAATTTGGAATACTGGTAGAGTTTGGGTACAATTAAAGGGGAAAATCTAAAAAGCGAAACTTTCCCTTCTTCAGGTTCTAAAATGAAAGGGTGATATTTATAGGCTAAATGAACATATAGTGAAAATACTATGACTCTAGGAAAGTGATTCTCAACCACTGTGCCGCGGAACTTTAGTGTGCCCCGAGATTCTTCAAGTGTGCCGCCACAGCTAGGCAGTGGTCCCTCCTGAATTGATGATTATTTATTTTTTTTACATTTCTTTATCAAGTGACACTATATTTAATCCAAATATTTGATCATTTGATCTAGTAACATTTTACAGGATGCAGAATGTCCTATGATAATTTTATAGGTACATCAATCAATAAACCAAATAAAATTCCATTAATTTGTTTTATTGTTAGTGTTCCGTCAAATTTTTAAATTATTTAAAGTGTGCCGTGACGAAAAAAGGTTGAGAATCACTGCTCTGGAATAAAGAAATTTGGCATACTGGTAGAGCTTGGCAAATTGATAAAGAAAAAAAGAAGAAATCTAAAAACTAAACGTTTCTTTCCTCAGCATCTTAAATGAAGTAGTGAAGTTTATAATCTAAATTATACTAGTAAAAATTCAACACGCCTGGAATAGTAAAACTTGGCATGTTGGTAGAGTTTGGTGCATTAATAAAGAAGGAAATCTCAAAAATGAAACGCTCCTTTTTTAGCACATAAAATGAATTAATGTTCTATAGTGTTAGAGATAGTGGTAAGCGTTAATAAAGGGCGAATTAGAAAAACTGAACCTTTCCATTCTTCAAGACCTAAAATGAAGGGATGAAATTTATATGCTTATTAAACAAATGAACATATAGGTTATAAAAATACAATGACTATAAAAATAGAATTAAAACAGGAGAAACAAGAAAAATCTTCAAAAATCAAGCTTTCATCCTGTCTCAACATGATTTTACTTTTTAAAAGTAATATTCATACATATTTTCGACTTTCTAGCTTCAACATTTTTGGGAAAATCTTTTTGAACCGGATGAAAAATGGATATTATAAGTTTTTTCTATTTTAGACATTAATATTTGATTTTTTTTTTTAATTTTCTTAGCAAGCATTTACATCTTAAAATTAACCTTCAGTTACAATTTTAAGGTATAATCTCGGGAGAAATTATTATGAAACGACGTTTGTGAAATTTATGAATTTTTAACTATTTTCTATCTATATAATAAAAAAAATTTCTTTTTCTTTGTAAGCGCAGATCTCTCAAATGCCTGGACCGATTTGGCTAATTTTTTTGTTTTTAAATGTTCGTAATAGTCCAATTCAGGGTAATACGTAAAAAAAAAATCGGAAAATTTGCCCGGAAAATTGGAAAATTCACGAAAAACTAAAACAAAATCTGTTTAGCCAACATAGCTTGGCAAACAATAAAAGAACTAAACTAGCAAACTAACCATGTGTTGGGAGCCCTATCTGTCAGAAAAAAACTATCTATTTTTTTTAAAGTACATTTAAAAACAAAAATTAAAAAAATAATCTGCAACCGATGCTAAACTTTAACCAAATTGATTTGAAATATTAATATGTTTATTTCTTTATTATTAATCAGATATCACTTGCAATTTGCAGTTCATGTTGACTTTAATTCAAAAATAATGATCGATTCTCATTTAACAGTCGAGGAATAACCATTCTACATTCGATTTTTGACGTTTCGGTTTTTTTGGTAGCCATTGGTGAAGACATGGAGGAGGAAGAATCGACTTAAAATCAAAAATAGCAATCGATTCTCATCTAATACTTGAGGAATAACAATTCTACATTAGATTTTTGAACCTTCGATTATTATTGGTAACCATTGCTGAAGACATGGAGGAATCGACTTAAAATCAAAAATAATGATCGATTCTTATCTAATACTAGAGGAATAACCTTATTGCATTCCATTTTTGATGTTCTGACTATTAATGGCAAGCTCTACTGAAAACGTGGAAGAATCGACTTAAAATCAATGAGACTAAATTCTTTTATGATAAACAACTCAAGCTTGAGAATAAGAGGATTTTTTATAAATAGATTGTATATACTTTCGTGTCTAGGAAAGTGAATAATAATTGTAATTTTCAAGTCTTCTTATCTATAATAATACCTACATATAATATAACTTTTTTTTTATTTTCCCCTTAATGATAACAGGTGGATTTTTAATACATTTTAAATGTTTGTTTCATCTTATTTGTTATGAGTGTATATTACAGTTAAATAGAATCTCAAATTATATCTATTTAAGACTTTATAATAAAACAATTATATTAATTCTCTGTTACTAATAAAACATCAATAAAGCAGCCACGTGGGGGTCCACGGGGCGAAGCCCCCTGGCTAGCAAAAGGCACGCCAGAGGCGGGCCTTGAAGCTAGTATTTTAATGTAAATCAAGATACATATGTAGAAACAAATTTACTTATTTCATGGGAGCGCCTGTTTCTCGAAGGGTATGCAACCAATAATGAAGCTACGCTTCGAATATGCTATCTTGTAATAGCGCGGCGCTTGAAAATATTTTTGCTGCTTGCAGCATTTTAACATATAATTAACAACATTGAAACAAGATGAAAACGTTATTTTATTCTCTATTTGAAAATTTTGAATTAGAGAGAAACCTTTCATGCCAAATTTTCTGTTTTAAAAATAACTTTGATGGGAAATTTTAAGCTATTATCTTTAGTAGTTGCGGAGAACTTTGCTGCATATTAGATCTCACTAGTTTTTTACCAAACGGTTTTTATTATTTGAACTTTGCCTATTTTTTACTTATTTACGTATTGTAATCGTGCATGAAAAAAGTGGTTTCTTTCCTTCTTTTTTTCGAAATATCTCAAAAACGGCTGAAAGTATTTTGATTAAAAATATTGAGCAAAACCATGGCATTTCGGCCTACAAAAAAGCCCTTATAAGTGAACATCGAAAAAATTATATTTTTTGAGATAATAATTGTTTTGTCAAAATGGCTGTTAGTCTGTCTGGTTGTCTGGTTGTCTGTTAGTTAGTCTGTGCGTTACCAAATTTTTGTGGACGAGCTAGCTTAAAAGCTACTGGGAATATCGAAACCAAATTTCACACGTAGTTTTGGTCCATTAAGATTAAGAGCTGATTAGATTTTGGTGCATATCGACCAAAAATTAAGGGAGTTGGAGGGGGGTTAAAAATTAAAAATCTAGGTTATTTGAGCAAACTCAACCAAATTTTGTATACATAATCAGTGGATCCCCAGGAGTCTAAAAATTCAAAAACTAACCCCTACCTTACATGATTATAAATAATTTTATTAAATATTAAATATAAGTGATAGGCCAGATTGTATGACAAAGTCAAGTGGATGGCCACATTAGAACACGTCAGCTTATTTACACAAGTGTTTATGTTGGGTATAATACTAAATCATTCCGATTTTTCCTTCATTGTAGGTACCCTTTACTGTTGGGTTGTTTATATCAGCTCATTTTTCAAAACTATAAACCATCACTGTAATATCTGTCACAGATTTAATGATAAATTTAAAGTGAAATTTCAAATTCAATACTTAATGAATAACTTATCAAGTGCGCGATTAATTCTTCTCCAGTGTTTTCAAATATAGTGTTAGGATCTGCTGATTCATTCTCCGTCATTCCAATGATCACTAATGGCTGCGAGTACTAAAGTGAATATATAAATATTTTGTGGAAAAGGGGTCAATACACACATGCCTAGCCAATCCCACCTAAAATACTACGTTTCGTTGGCCTAGCCCGTATTTTTAAATTCTACTTTCCTGGTCCTTTATACTAATTTCTCATTATTAATATATTATAATTTATTCTGATAAAGTATCATGCCTTTTTATAATTTTTTTTTTTTACTTTCCTATTAGGTACTAGAACTATTTTATTTTTTATTATATACTTTTTAATTAAAATTTGCGCCCACACTATTATATTTCGTACATATGAGAAGCAAATTACGTATTAAATTACATCCTATACTGTATACACGGAAATTTCCATCTCTTTCCCTCTTTATACATTTACCCACACACTCTCTCGTTCTATAATATTCACCATTTTGTTAAATCTCATTCTCTCGCTCCTCATATACTTTTAAGCTTTCGGCTTAGCTTGTTTTATTTATAATACTTTTTTTAGTTTCAAATAATATAAATATACAACATGACAAAAATGTAGACGGAGCGCGTATTCCATTGATCAAAATTATAAACAAAAAAAGTTAATTTTAACAAATCACTACAAATGAGTCGTTTTAACGCTACAGCCTTATTCGTGATGCAGTTTATATTATATGTAGATAATTTATTATTCTATGCCAAACCATAAATGAAACTAAGTACAATACAAAATTGAATAAATTTTTTTTGTTCAAATATCTAAAGTTTCAACATTAATATGACTGTAACATATAAATGGCTCATTAATGAACATACCGGATGGGTTAACAGGTTTGATTCTTTGGTGGTTGAGTTATTTAACAAAAAGAAGTTTCAGTTGAAACCACCAAAATTGTACATTTTTAATAAGATTAAATCACAGAATTGCAAGACGTTTCGTTGCCTAGTTCTGGAGGAAGTCTTTTAAACGAAGAAAATGTTCTGATGTGTTTCTCTCATTACTTACTCCAATCTCTAATCAATGACAAAAATTGCCAAAAAAAGTTTTTTATTTTTTCCTCCAATTTCTATTAAATAAAAAAAATATATATTCCTAAAATAGATAACCCGAAGGTTTAAATATCTTTTTTTGAAAATTAGATGGATTTTTTTTTCAAAAATACAACTCACAATGGAAACCAAATATATCAAGAAATAATTTAATTAAGGTAAAAAATCTATTATTTTAGTAGAATATTTTTAAATTGCATATCAGAGGGTTTCGTTTCTCATGAGTTAAACCTGAGTACTAACACGCTTGCCGGGCTTGTTAGTTCGACTCTCGAGACAAAAACACACTCTGACATGCAATATATTAAAGAGAAGATATTTTTTTTTTAAATAATCTGATGGAGAAAATTACTAAAAGGGGTGCGGATAGCATGATCTCTCTTCCTTTAGAGCTAATGAATTGTAAGGAAGCAAAATACAAGTTCAGACCTGTTTCACACTATTAGGGATTTATTTCACAATCTTATTATATTAAACGAGCAATTTAATTTAAAATGTTTCACCAAGAACCTACACCATTCTCCCTTAAAGATATCTATTAAATGTGATATTTATTTGATATTTGGTATTTAATATTTTCTTACCTAAAGTCAAAAGAATAGAATAATCGAAAGTGCCTGGAGTACTGAGCGATGCTCGGTAACTTTTTGCCTCTAGATAGTTTAAGTTTCAAATTTCAAGGCTCTGCATCGAAGACGAGAATTGAACGAATAAAATATTTATTTTGCGACATGACTAATTTACACCCCCTTCCTTTATTTCAATCTGATTAAAGTTTCTACACGACTAATAACTCATGAGACTTGATAAGTTCACCAATTTTTAGCGAAATCGTTAGAGCAGTTTATGAGAAACCGATTCTATATATATTAAAATTTTCTTTACTTTATTTAATAGATATTTAATATTTAAAATTATTAATTCACCAAAACACAACGCAAACAGCCTAGCGACTCTTGAAAAAGTTTAACTTGTTCACCATTTTTATTTGAATGTCCAGATTCCCGAATAATCACTAACAAGTGCTATTATGAATATATTCCACAAGCAGTCGGCTATGAATTGCTCAGCATTCGTCGTTACCGACTCGAGCAATCATCACACGTACCAAAAAATACAAGCTCTGAATAGGAGTCCTTCGTGATGATTGCTCGAGTCACTTCTAGAAAAACTCACCACCTTAAAAGTAAATCCAAGTTGATTTCAGTTTAATAAACCCTTTTCCTCATTCGTTGAAACTGATGGGTTAATATAGTCAAGAAAAAAATTTATCAAGAGAGAATTTATTTAAGGTCAAAAATCTAAGATTTTAGTGGAATATTTTTACTTTGCATATCAGAGGGCTTCGTCCCTTCAGGAGTTGAACCCGAGTAGGTACTAACACGCGTGATAGGCTTGATAGTCCCACCGTCGAGACAAAAACACACTCTGAGAGAAGCTAAAAAAATTTTTTAATAATAGAAGCTAAAAAAATTTTTTTTAATGATTTTTTTAATTCTCTTTAATATATTGCATGTCAGAGTGTGTTTTTGTCTCGAGGGTGGGACTCTCAAGCCCGGCAAGCGTGTTAGTACTCGGGTTCAACTCCTGAGGGACGAAGCCCTCTGACATGCAAAGTAAAAATATTCCACTAAAATCTTAGATTCTTGACCTTAATTAAATTCTTTCTTGATATAATCTTAGGTTTTTCTTAATATCTTTAAAATTATTTCTTCTGTCAGCTATATAGGAAATACTAAAAATTCGGTTTTAAAAATATACTAAAGAAAAAATAAAACAGCTTTCTGACATTCCACGTCTTATCTCGGCTAAACTGGGTCGCTTTTCTAATCCTGGGGTCTCATTCTTCACGATTTTTTGCAATTTGGGGATTTCATGCCCTTTCGGACAGTCATTAACTAGTTAGTTACGAGTCCACCCTTTTATTATTAGCCATGGCGAGACACTCTTTCACCACATAATCGTCCGGACTGCGATAAAACGGCGATAAAACTCCAAATAAAACAACACCATGTAATATTAACTTTGTAATTGGTATGTGAAATAAGAATAAAATAAGGAAAAGGAGATTTTTCGAAATATTTTAGAACATGTTGTTGTTTAAATGAATTTTCTATTGATTAATTCAAGAGATTGTAAAGAATCCTTTCAAGGGAATGTTCACTCCAGTGGGCTAATATAGTCAATTTGTGCTCCGTTTTGAAATGGAGAGTGTTATCTGAGGATAACTCCCGCGTCACACTCATCATCATCAGCAGCGTATCAGTCCAATGAGCAACATAAAACCACCCTCATATCTCTCTTTAAATTGTTTGTCAAAGTTTTAAATTCTTTCTGAAGGTCGTAGTTGAACTATAAAATAACAACACATCGAGGAAACACTCATTTAATTGAAAAATTTGATGCAATTTTACTCCTGTGTATAAAAAGTTTCATTTTAAAAATCATTTTAATCCGTAATATAGTATTGGAAAATGAAAAAAATGTTTTTTCATGGAAATATTTTATTTACCTTCTACTTGAAAATGAACATTTGTCAAAGATTTTATTTATTTTTATAACTGTCATTGCAGTAATATTAGTACTACTAGATAAATGCTAGGTAAATGCAAAGATTTGATAAATACAGTAAACTCTCGTTTATCCGCGGGCGGATTATCCCTTTTGCGACTAATCCGTGGTCAATCTCATGTGAAGAAGAAGTTTTATCTCGAAACAATAAAAGCTGACATATTATTTTGTGTAAAGTAAAGACAGTAGTCTTTGTGAAACATCACTATAATCCGTTAAATAATTCCTGTGTTTAATATGTTTCACTATAAACCAACACCGCTTTCCTTAAACTTTATTGTAAACTTTAAAAACTATGTAACTATGTGCATGTGCAATTGTGCACACATACATAATATGTTTAACTTGTAAAATAACAAATTTTTAAAACTGCTTCTACTGTGAATAAACATTTTTCAAAAGCATTTTTGTATTGATTTGTTTTCTTTTTTGACTATTTTGCTGTTTATCCGCGGAATTGTCTTATCCTCGGCGCCACACAATAAATAAGAGTTTGCTGTATTTCGCATTTCAAAAGCTAATTCTACTGAGCAGTGTTAAAAATGAAAATAAATTGAAAGCAGTCAACTCTAGTATTCATCCCAGTGCTGGCAAAATTTAGATAAATGGCAAACTTGCTCCTTTAAAACCGTTTACTCAAATAGAGGTGAAAAACTGATTATTAGAGTAAAACCAATTATTTAAAAAAAAAGAACTTTTTCACCCAATTTTGTCTACAAAAATACATTTTATCGATCGTAAACATCGAAACAATGTATTTTAACAGATATTAATTATTTAGTCAAAATGTTTATAAGTTAGTGAGTTCCAATATTAGTATTCTTTTTGCCACAAAAGCCAATGATAGTATAAAAATTGAGTAACCGTTTATATGAATATATCTGAATAACTAGTTGTCGGTTTATAAAAAAACACAGATAATTCGAAACCGCTTAGCCGAAACTTTTTTATACCGCCAGGATCACCGACTATTTTGATGTCGTTTTACTTAATGCCTCTTAGCTAAGTCAAATTTCAATATATATTTTTCTTTGTTTATGAAAAAATTCTCTTCTTAGTTTATAAAGGAGAGCTACGAGGAAGGCATTGCATTTGTACTAAAATTCCGAAAATAATTTTTCGTTGTATTTTTCTTTTTTGTGTCTTTTAGATCTCTTATTTTCTCTATGTTTACCTCTTTCATCTTGAAATAGGTTAAGTCATAAAGTAATAAATTTTAAATCTTAAATGTTTGCTTTGATTAGATTTCTATTGGCTAAATTTTTCATATACATTTTTGATTTATTTGTAATGTAGGTATTATCCTTGATACCGTTGTTTAATTAAAAAATATAGAATTGATGAATTCTTGAAATTCTTTCCTTCTCAATTGAATTTTCACAATGCATCATATTAAATGTACAGCTATATCTGATAAGGTCAATTAAATAATTAAATATTTCATGTTAAACTATTTGCATTTTGAATATGATTGTGTGACTAATTATTTATTGATTGAGCATTAAACAGGAGATAAGGGCAGGACTGACTGACTCTGACACGAACTCTCGGACAGAGAGAGCACAAAAGAGAATTGATTCGCCCGGCGAGCTAGATGGGTCGTATCCGAAACTAACGGACAGCTTGTTAGTCGGCGAGCCTGCCAGAGCATTTCTTAGATCAGAGAAGCAAGCAAGTTCAATGGATTTCTGCGCTTGTACAGTGTGTAAACCTGGAAAGTTCAGGTCCCAATCAAAAAAATGAGACTATCTCCCCAAATCCGCACATTTTATGTGCATGGAAACAGTTCACGATTGATCCAAATGTAATATGCTCCTTATGTTATGATACAGATTAAACCTTTCTGCACATTGCTATTGTTTGTCAGATACATACTCTATATAGGATTGATTACATGCCCATTTTTACCCAATATGTTAAAAAATGAAGAAATGAAGAACGTATTGTAGATCTGTTTAAGAATATAATAAATCTATCTCAATAAAAGTAAAAAATAATTTGTTTTTCTATTTCGAAGGCGTCCAACGTCTTAGAGCATTTATCATTCAAGAATGATGTTCACCCTTAGTAGTCTATAATCTCTAATATTATCTTAATTTTGCTGCAATTTGCTAAAACAAAATAAAATTATTCTATTCTATTCTTCTAGTTGGATAACAATATCTATGAAGAAGATCCTCCCCATAGAAATTTTCTCTGGTAAAATTGTCCTCAAAGGTGATTTTATAAGTTTCTTTACCTTGTATTTTATTAGATTCTTTGGTGAGATGCTTTGAATTTATTTCAGGGGTGCATTTTTTTCTGTCTAAACCTGGGTTCGATCCCGAGTCGACGCAAATGTGTAAACTGATTACTGTATGTCCAACATTTTTTGTAATGATTTTGATACAAGAAGAAGCTACTCCAAAAAGGTGAAACCTCCTTAGTTCTGTGGAACCTTTGATCGTGAAAAGACGATGATATTTCAGGAAATGGGTAAGAGTTGAAGGTATGTAGGTCTAGGTGTAGAAAGACTGAAGGTTGTAAGTAAGATCTAGTTTCTAGAAGTCATCGATAAAATGGGTTTTGTACATATTTATAAACAAAATAATTATAAAAAAATCGATTGAAAAAGCCATCAATTTTAGTTTATCCAATTTTTTACATATTCTATAGAATATAATGTGGAAGTATTGTTTTATATTTATTTGTGTTTAGAGAGATCTGAAGCGAGAATAAAAATATTTTTTAAGCATTTTCTGTCTCTCTGGATTCCTATACCCACGATAACTAAACGTCGTTGAAAGTTTGTTACAGTGTCTAAAGGTATTTTATTTTCAAAATGAAAATTTGACTTAGACTTCTTGCCACTACGTTAGCGGCGCCTCCTTACTTTCTAGGGCTACTTTAATTTGATTAATTTTTTTATTAAATTAAAATCTTGTGTTTGCTTACTTAATTACATATAAATCAGGAACCGTAACAAAGTGTCAAGTATCCATTTGAATTCTGTTACGCAAGGATAACTTTTCGTTCAGGATAGATGTAAATCTCATCTCTCGCTGTTGGGTTTTAATTCCCCTTTTATATAGATATGTGAAATTACTGCCAGTATAGGACTAATTGGATAGATAATAAAAGGAAAGGACTTTAGAGAGACAAGCTAGATCAGAAGGATTATTTAACTGACCTATTATCTTAGGTTAACGTATTCTCTTCTGTCTAAAAAACACTTAACTCCTTGTTTAGATAAATCATTGATCTATAACATCACAAACAATAAGATTTTCATAGGTTTGTTGAAACGAAACACTTTATGTTATAGCTAAGACTAATGTATCATTTGATGGCAGAGATACTACGATTACAGAGATATATTCTTTATAGATATCTGTAAGAGAGACATATTGTGTGTGTATGGAGAGTAATATGGGTTGTAGAAATTCTCTACAGAGAGACTTAAAAGAAACCAAACTAAGAATTTTCAATAACTTGATCTTACAAAGGTAACTAGCTAAACAAAAACCTGAACCTTATAACGCCATAGAATCTGTGTAGCACATCTATATCATCATATATATAGTTGAATAATTTATACCAGGGGTGTCCAAACTTTTGGCTTATACGGGAGACATTTGAAGAAAAAAAATTTTATCGGACCGCAGATAAAATATTAAAATTCTATTGATATTTTTTATTCAAAAAGGATCATTAATAATGTAGAAATAAGAACTTTATTATTTTTTTAGCTCATAGTGAGCTTCTAATTTTACTTTTCGTAAATTGTTTACTTGAAAATAGCTTCTCGTTTATGTAAATAAATACCTACCTAGATACTTACAAAAAGTGATATTAAGTATTATTATTTGTTTATATTTTTTGCTGGCTAGATAATTAGTATAAAATATTTTTTTCTGGCTAGATAATTAGTATAAAATTCTAATAAAGAGACAATATTCAATTTTTCTTTCAGATCGGTATCTAATTGTTGTTCTATAACATTCAATCAGAAACTTTGCAGGTAGAAAATTTATTTCTAATGAAAATAGAGTCTAAATTAGACCAAAATGATTATTTTTTCAGAAATCTTCTAGGCCCAGATTCAAAATTTAAAATTAGCACTTTTATTTTTCGATAACTTCACAGTAGATTTTCAGATTTCTTATTTTAGAGAAAAAAAATCAGGCCAAATTGTTGAGTGTGTTCCAATATCTACATATAAATCTCAATGTTTTAAAGAATGACTTTATATCGGGTCACGGGTTGGACAGCCCTGGTTTAAATCGAATAGGATTAAAGAAGGAAATGAGGAATGATAATTTATTTTTTAAAAGGATCACGGATATAATAATCCCTCACTATCCATTATCTATTGACATGTAAGAACGTGCAAAGATATAAAAGGCAAGTCCTGAAAAGTTTTAGTCCAGTAGAGAAATTATTAATTAATTGTGATTGTTCTAGAAAACCCCAATTCCTTGTCTCCTTGTACTAGAATGATAACTATAGACTTGGTTAGTGTCGTAGCATATAAATTACTGAAATAACAAATATTTTAGAAAATGAAAATCTGAAAAGAAGAAGAATTTTTATATATTCGAAACTTCATTATTTATTTTAACTTATATTATTTGAGTTTCTAATTTTGCTTTTAGTGAATTTTATTCTTGAAAAAAGCTTCACGTCTTGTACAAATTTACATTCTTATTTCGAAAAACGGAATAAATATATCTCTACATATAAATCTCAATGTTATAAGGAAGTTTATGATTTTATGTTGGGCCACACTCATTGCCGTGCTGGGCCGCATGCGGCCCGCAGGCCACGAGTTGGACAGCCCTGATTTATACTATAAATTGTATATATGTGAAATAAATATTGATTTTATAAATTTATAATTATCAGTGAAAAAATGTCCAAAATTTTTTTTTGAAGTTTCGAGCCTCCTATGGTCTTATGTGATCCGCGTGCCATTAATTGAGCAAGCCTGATAGGGCATTATATATAATAAATACTTTTTTTTTCATTTTGTACTCCACAAAAAGTCGCCTTAGCCCCAGAATAATCGCGCGATTAAAATTTTTTCGAGGAAAATAAATACATATAACTTGTAAATTTCAAGTTTATATCTTCTTTAGTTTATGAGCTACAAAATGCTCTGACAGACGGACGGACGGACATAAAGACAAGCTGAGATTGTAGCGACATTAATAGAATTCCGTTTTACTTTTGTATGAAAGCCTAAAAATGGAGTGCAATAATGATTTATTTTAAAATATTTTTTGCCTGTGTCATTTGATTAACTTTGACACACCACTAATTAAAAATATTAGTTTTTTTTTTTATAATGATATTGTTACAAGAAGAAGTTGCACCAAGAAGGTACAACCTCTGTAGTCCGTGGTGGACCCTTGTATCGTGAAGATAAGGAGAGATTTAGGGATTGGGTAGTAGTCGAAGGTATCTGTGGATGCCGGTCTTGAAAGATTGAAGGTTATAAGTTGCTGGAAAGACGGTCGGGGGAAGAGAGTTCCAGTCTCTAGAAGTCATAGGGATAAATGAATTGGCGAATGCTTTTGTTCGATTAGTATCCAGTTTAAGCGCGTAGAGGTGTTGAATCTTAGAAAATCGTGTATTTCGCGCAAATGAAGGTACCTTTGAAATTTTGAATTAACTCTTTTTTCATTTGAAAATGTAAGGGTTGATTTCAAAAATAAGAGTAGTAAGTTTGAGAAAGACACGTAAGTACGTTATCATAATCTTTACTCTTGATTTTTTCATCTCATTTCCTTTTTTTTTCAAAAGATTTTTTTTTCTATCAAAAATATAATTTTTGAATTTAATTTTATTTTATTGATATATCGACTCCCGGCCCTGTCATTTTTTTTCTTTTCTTTTCTTTTTCATTTCTTATTTTATTTTTATTTATTTATTTATTTTTTACTTTATTTCCTTTCTTAAAAAGAGATGGCCCGAGAACTCTTTCTCTCTGTGAAGGGGGTGTCTATCGATTTTCCCTTCTGGCTTGAAGCCCTAAGTGCCGTCTAGATTTTAGACTCTCTCTACCCTCTACCCTCTAGCCCCGATTCTTCTTTCTTTTTCTTTAGCCCGCCTACCACTAACGTCTTTTAGTCGTTGACCGAACATCGTCATCCTCCTTCTTCTCTTCTGGTCCATCCATCCACCCAGTAGGAACGCGTCGCTTTCAAGCCGGCCTGGTCGGGCTAGCTAGCCCAAAGGGCTTTAAACGTGCTCTTTCTATTTGGCCTTAACATCACCAAGGACCAAAGCAAACGAGACTTGAGATTTAGCAAGAAATAAAAACAAAATTATTATTAAAAAATACAAAATAAATAAGTTTTAGAATTTTATCGGATTTATTTTAATGCATAAAACAGTGATTTCCAAACTTTTTTGCTCTATTCCCTACTTTCACGATTGTTTGCCAATACATTTTGATTAAAGAGGTGCGTTTCAGATACTATATAATAAATTGAAAATCTTTTTTTCTACATTAATACATAAACATTTATTTATTTTATAGTAGAGTATTACAACTTTTATACATATTTAAAAACTTAAATTAAATTCTCGAGTGGTTTCCGCAAGAGAAATATTACCTAGATTTACTATAAATACAATGGAATTCTTCTTACTCATAATTATTTAATTTAATAATGAAAATAATTTTTTCATTTGCTTAAAAGTTCACTTTTGAGGATTCGGATCATGGGCTTGTCTAGGAAAATGCTGAATATCTTCAAATCTAAAAATTTTACTAAAAAAGTAGCCCTATTAAAGCTTCAAAGCAACAAAATTTCCTAACAAATCAGATAATAATTAGGTTTCTTATACAAGCGGTTTCTCAGAGGCATATCAAATGCCCCCTGGTATATTAGAAATAAAAGACTACACTGATGTACTATCAGTTAGAGTGGTCATAAGCAATCAATTCATTAAACACAAAAGAAAACTGGAAAATCACACAAATATATTGGCCATCGTTCTTCTAGACAACAGTGAAACAATCAGAAGAAGAAAGAAATTTCATGTACTGGATTCAGAAGATCGAATGTTAACTTTCAACTGGAAAAATAAATTCAATTAGGGAAGTCATCACTGGATGACCCTCCCTTCAAGTCCATTTCTATGTAATAAAAAAAAAAGTTTTATAGAATTTATTTAAAGAGATATAATTTGCAATTTTGCAAATTGCAATTGCAATTTTAGTTGAGAGAGAGAGAGAGGTTTTTTGTTTTAAGTATCCAACTTTCGGAATGCTAGTCTTAACAAGTATAATAAGCCTACAACATAAAGAGTTCTTAAAAAACTATCGAACTAAGAAGAGATCTAGTGAATTGGGTACTTTGAACGTGTGAAAGTCTTTGACAATATAATTTATAAATCTCATTTTCTTTTTTTAGTAAGTTCTAAATTTTTCCCCTAGGGATATTCAGCTTACTCAATCCACCCCTGTTACTCATAATGTTTTAATAGATGACTTAAATGAAGAACAATTAGAGAAAATTGTAATTCAGTTGGAAATCATAATGAAGAGTTTTTAATTAAATTTTATTAAATTCCTTCGGGACCTCTCATTTTTGGAAAACTTTCTTCTTAACTTAGACACTTTGAGAAAATTCTATTTTTATTATTCTCTTTATATATTTGCGTGAAATGGTCGTCACGACTGATGAAAACTGAATATCCCGAGGGGTTTTTAACTGGGGTTGGGTGGATGGTACCCCCTTGTGGGTGACGGGTCTTATGGAGCAAACTCAAATTAACAACTTAAATACCCTTGAATATTTCCATTCCATTCACTTTGTGTTGATGCAAAAGTCACTTTAGACTCCATAGGTATTATGACCGTTTCGCATCCATATCATTAAAAAATAATACCCACACTTTACTCAATACGTCAAAGGAT
The DNA here is from genome assembly GCA_024734495.1 of Forficula auricularia. Classification (NCBI taxonomy): domain Eukaryota; kingdom Metazoa; phylum Arthropoda; class Insecta; order Dermaptera; family Forficulidae; genus Forficula; species Forficula auricularia. The sequence continues at coordinate 9,234,415 of JALMQS010000120.1, read as the reverse complement.
AATAACTTCTCCCATGGGCTTCTATCTGGCGATTATGTGAGTGGTAGCCGCGAAATCCCGGATCCAATATACTCTTTCTCTCTCGCTTATTTATTTATTTGAAATAATTATACACAGTATCATGCTTATATAGGGTGTTTCTAAATTGATGCCAAATATTTTAAAGTGTGATTTATCAGCAAAAATTAAGGGAGGTCTTTCAAATAATTGTTTGTTCAAAACCCCTCCCCCTACAAGTTACATCGCTCTAAAGTTAAAAGGGAAAATTATTTTTATTTAATATATCCACTATGGAAAAATTTAGAAGAATGAAATTTGGTAGTTTTTGATGATTTTTGTAATCCTAAAATGCTATCACAAGAGGATGAACCTACTTGATTTTTTTTTTTTTTAATAAATAATAACCAATCTGTGAATTTATGTGAAAAGGGTTTGAGTATTATTTTATTTTTTTTGTAATCAAACAAACAGTTTGGGAAAAACGTATCGAATCTTGAAAAAGTTTTCACATTTTTCTTCAATTATTGTTTCAAAAATTCACAACTTTATTAAGTGAATATTCATTTTACTTACAGGGTGTTTCTAAATTGATGCGAAATATTTTAAAGGGTGATTTTTCAGCAAAAATCAAAGGGGGTCTTTCATATAATTTGTTGTTCTCTTCTAAGCAATTTTATTTTTTTGTAATCAAATAAACAATTTTATGAGAAAAAGTTAGGACAACAAAAAGTTGCAGATTGAATGCGTCTTTTTAAATCAAGTTTTTAAATAGAAAAATGTAGATGTATTAAAAAATTTTGAGGAAAATTATATACTATAGGGGTTGATTTCCTCACCCCCTTGTGATAACATTTTAGGATTACAAAAATCGTCAAGAGTTGCCATTTTATTAGCATCAGTTATCTGCCAAATTTCATTCTTGTAAATTCTTCCATTGTAGATATAGGTTTAAATAAAAACAATTCTCTTTAAATTTAGGAGAAAAAAATTGTTTTTATTTAATACCTATATCCACTATGGAAGAATTTACAAGAATGAAATTTGGCAGATAACTGATGCTAATAAAATGGCAACTTTTGACGATTTTTGTAATCCTAAAATGTTATCACAAGGGGGTGAAGAAATCAACCCCTATAATATGAAGTTTGCATCAAAACTTCTTAATGCACCAATACATTTTTCTATTTAAAAACTTGATTTAAATAGACGGATTCAATCTGCAACTTTTTGATGTCTTGACTTTTTCTCATAAAATTGTTTGTTTGATTACAAAAAAGTAAAATTGCTTAGAAGAGAACAATAAATTATATGAAAGACCCCCTTTAATTTTTGCTGAAAAATCACCCTTTAAAATATTTCGCATCAATTTAGAAACACCCTGTAAGTAAAATGAATATTCACTGAATAAAGTTGTGAATTTTTGAAACAATAATTGAAGAAAAATGTGAAAACTTTTTCAAGATTCGATATGTTTTTCCCAAACTTTAGTAAATTGGCAATTTTCTCAGCTAGCTGTATGAGCTGGAATGTTAACTTGGCTCAGAGGTGAAATTTTTTAATGCAAACATATGCAAAATTTAAGCTCATTAATTACAACTTTAAATAATTTTCCATATATTAATTCGATTTTTTTCGTCTTATTCTATCTGTTCACTGTTTTGGTGGTCTTCAGTGACTTTTACTCTGCCTTAGTATAGAATTCACTCGACTTTTGTTGTTGCTGTATTTTAATAATGACTGAAACGAAAATGAAAATCATATTTAGCCTAGATTCCGATACTTACCCACGATAACTCAAAAATGGAAAGTAATATAAGATTCGATCTGGCTTATATATTTAAGAAGTGATATTTTATTAAATTGTGGGCTCTCAACAACTTCTTCATTTCAAAAATTGAGAAAATATCATTTATGAATTATTTTATTGATATTTTAAGGAGTGGTTATAATATAGGCATAAATATTTTTTTTTTAATTCACTTAGATTAATCAATTTATTATAAAGCCTACTGATAATTTATTACAAATAAAAATTGATTATGAAATTGTTATAAAAATTAGTTTTAAAAATTTAGAAACCTTCCTTATGATTACACCGTTCGACAAAAATTTTTCCCGTAAACCTAACAATGAATTCCAGTAGAGTTTTCTACGCTGATTATTATGCAATTTTCCGATATTTTACAACACATCAGAATTTTGATATATTATCGGTCAAAATTGCCATTTTGACCTATTTTCGAGTCCCATTAAATATTAAACAGCAATATTGGAAATCAAAATATATTGTTGACATAAACTAAAACAGTTTCCTCTTTGATTTTCAAATTACCACTTGTTTTTAGCTCAATTAGAACTGGAGTTATAACTAAAATACTAAAACTACCTGATTATAAAGGATAATAAACAGATAAAAACATAAGGTCTTAGTTTTTTAGCTATAACTCGAGTTCTAATTGAGCTACAAACTTTAAAATCAAAGAGAAAGCCGTTTTCTAATAGGTCAACAAAATATTTTGATTTCAAATATTGCTGTTTAATATTTAATGGGACTCGAAAATAGGCCAAAATGCCCTTTTTCGTCATTTTGACCGATAATATCTCAAAATTCTGACGTGTTGTAAAAAATCGGGATATTGCATAATAATCATCATATAAAACTCTACTGGAATCCATTGTTAGGTTTACGAGGAGAAATTTTTGTTTAATTTTTGTCGAGCAGTGTTATTAATTCAGTTCCTGATGGTCATTGCAATTTACCAACATCAAAAACAAAATGGAATAAATAAATTATATATTTATATATAGTTATAAATGATAGTCATGTGGTGTGCACTATAATAAATTGCTTAAAAGGAAGATTAGAATGCAGAGTACATTAATCGCTTAAAAATGTTTCCTTTTGATATATTTATTTTCTTGCATATTTTCCAAATAAACATATAAATTCTGGCCATTAGTGCCAGATGCTAAAATATTTTCCTTTACGTGATTTATAAGATAAAAGACTGTATCCCGATGACGAATTCTTTAATACGCTTCGGAAGATAAAAAAAATGAGAGATATTATCGAATTTTTCATGCACTAAAATAAAAGTGATAACAGGGAATCAATCAAAAGAAAGAAAACTCTGGCCAAGTGAGGAAAAGAATGAAAACTCTCAATTTTAATTTCGAAACCAGCGTTGTTCTAATTGTGATTTTACAGAATTAAATCAACATATGCATGCGTGAACATCACATTACTTTCATGTAATTATCCATCTTCTTAAAATGTATTTTTATAATTTTTAAAAAATTCTTTATTATTAGAAAATTTCCATACTCACGTGACTAAATATAAAATTTTGAGTGCTTATTTTCAAGTTAAAATCACTCAATCTTATTTTTCGTCATGGGAATATGAAATTTTTTAGTACTAAATAAAAAATCCGCTTTTTTAGGTAATTTTAATATAAAAACGTGTTTGTTAAAATAATTTTATTTATACGTTTTAGTATTTAATATGTTCAGGACTTTATCCAAAGAGTAAAGATTTAGAAATTAGCCGTGAGATTACTTTTAATACTGTTTAAATTATATTTTTCTTAATTAATTCCGAGAATTTAAAATATTGTATTAGAATCCAAAATATGTACATATGTGTAGAAAATTTAAAGAAAAGGGCTCGTAAGAATCAGTGGCGTACCTAGAACTTTTGCTGCCCGGGGGGGGTCTCCAATTTGCCGTCCTTTCTAAGTCAATCAAATGGTGGTTTTTATAAATTAATAAACATAAATAAATAATTGTAATTAAGACAAACTATAGGTGGAGAACTTTTTTACCATTGGATACAATATTTAAATTAGACAATAATAAAGGAGGCCACATAAATTGATATGCCTATAAAAATACAAGATACTTTTTTAAAGGCCACAAGAAACTTACGGAGTCCTCAGGTTTCCCACCTATGAGACTAAACATATACCTAATTTACAAAATAAAAAAAAAAAAAATATCACCATTGATGTCTGTATCCGAGCAAACATTTTAGAGATAATATTTTCTACCCTACATTGACATGACGACGACGGAAAATATTCGAAATCATATAGTAATTCATAATTCGTGAAAATCGAATAGTAAACTTATTAAGTGAACAAGTTGTTTTTACAACTATAACTAAATATAAAAAATGCCTCCCCAAAATATATGCCGCCCGGTGCGGACCGCGCCCCCCTAGGTACGTCCCTAGTTAGAATTAGGTCAAAATTCGATTACAAGATTCCATTCAGACATACAAACAAAACTATAATAAATAAAAAATAATTTAACATAGATGTTTAAAAACAAATTTTTAATACAAAATACCAATAAGGAAACATTGAATTAAGAGACTAAAGGTTCACGGATTAAGTAGTTCGCACCTAGGGTTGCCAGATGTCCGGATTTAGGTATTTAGATATGCTTGTCTTTTTACGGTCGTGTCCGGCCAAATATTTACGTGTCCGGCTTTTGTTAGGCTTATGGATATGCCGATTAGACTTTGATATTTTTCAAGAATTTGAAATTGTTATTTTTTAAGATTTTATAATTCCTTGTATGTAATTGCTAGAAATAGGTAGCTTTTTAATCATTTTATTTAATATCTTTTTTATAATTTTGATTTGGGTAATGAAAACTTTTAGTTTATTGTGTTATGTCAGAAGAGAGCTAATATTTTTTTCATTTTAATCTATTTATATTATAGTCTACTGAAGATTGAACATTTTTCACTTCGTCAATATCATAGGTATAGATACCAAATGGTGATAGGTAGGTACTAGTTAGGACTGATTGTTGATTGTTGTGGTTAATTTTGTAACAAAATTGTGATTCATTAATAAATAATAATTAATAAAAAACTTTAATACGTCCCTCCTAATAGAGGACTGAGTCCGGCTTTTGTATTTTAGGGCAACCCTATTCGCACTACAATTAATACTAGAGCGTTTACACTATAATCTAAAGTATGAATAAAACTTAGATATAGAGTAGAGAACAGTACCTATTTTTTACTAAACATTATACGTATATTAAATATGTTAAAAAAGTTGAATTTTTTGAAAATGTTGGATTTTAATACAAATGCTTTTTATTAATACTATTGTGAATGTTCTTCAAAATTACCGTACCAAGCTAATACCCATGGTATATTGAAGGAAATTATAAATGAACTTTGTTCCACGTACTAAGCTAATACATTAAAGGTCATAAGGTCATGTAATATGTAATCAACAAAGTAGTTACACGTATTTTGAACCATTTTCGAAAATCTAAATTTCCTACTTGGGCTCAATGTAGCAATCTTTTCTTCAATTGAATTGAAAGTTTCTTTTTGCCGAGAGTAGCAGAATTTTTATAAATTGAAGGAGACAATAAAAGAGTGTGTCTTCTGCTGGAAAAATAAATTTTAGACACACCCTTTTATTGTCTCGTTCAATCTTTTCTTCATTTGAGAATAATTTATATCATGGTAAAATTAACGAGTTTTATTTAAATAATATTAAATGAATTAAAGAACCTAAAAAAAAAATTTAAATAAACATGTATAAAAATCGTATTTTTAAATCTATCGTTTTATGAGGAGAATTTCCCTACTGTATTTCGTTAAATAAACATATATTTTATGCTTTTTAATCTGAAATTTTCATTATTTATTTACTATTCGTTTAGTATTTGAAAAGAACTGACATGATTTATTTACATAATTCTCCATTACCTAAAATTTGTTTATTTTTTGTTCAGGTAATATTGATATCAAAAATTTAATTATCCCTGGATTATTTTTTAAATTATTAATAAAAGGAATTTGAACATTTTTACAGGTTTTGGTAGAAATTAATAAAACATGAGTATTTAAAATAAAATACTCTTCCAGTGCTTATCTTGTTGAAACTAAATGTTGAAAAAAAATAGTCTAAATATTTTCTAATACTTATGCAAATTCTCGTTATCTAAACAGTATTTACAATTCAAGATTTATTTTTTACTTTTTTAAACCTTTTTAAATGGAAGATAAAGGTGTTTCAGGCAGGCAGATTAAGACATAATAAATAGCTATATCAAAAATCTGTTTTGTTTTTTTTTTATTTTGGATGACATCTAAACTTGAAGATTTCAAAGGCTTAAAAATAATAAATAATTATATTATCATATAAAAGATTTTATTGATTGTTTTGTGTTTAAATAAATACAAATCATTTATAAAATACAATCTAGAAACTTTTATTTAGAAATCCAAAAGTTTCAAGAGAAATTCTCCCTTTATTAAAGGAAATTTTAAGCAATTTGAAAAATAACTGCTTTAAAAAAGCAAGATAAAAGTACGAGTTTTATTATTATTAGTTGCTTTCCTTTCTTAAAGCAATTATTTTTCAAATTTGTAAATTTTTTCATTGATTTAAGGAAATTTTCCCCTGAAATTTCTGGATTTTTAAATAAAGGTTTCTAGATTATTTTTACAATATTAGTATTTATTTAATAATATTATTTGAATAATATAAAGTACAAATATTTTTAATAGAAAAATTAGTCAGGAAACTGGCCTTAATAGTTTAGTACTCTACTAATGAAGTAACCGAATCCTCTTTATCTTTATGTTGCTAATGTAATAATCTGCCATTGGTTTGGTCAGCTCTCCATTACAATTTACATTACATTTACACATTTACATTGCTAGTTTGCTCCTACCATTGAGACTAGGAGATAGCAAACTGCGGCTGGCGAGCCAAATGCGGCTCTTTGGGTATATATCTACATAAGGCAATGAAACTTTTCTTTTTCGCTTTAGTAGATCTAAATGCTTGATAAATCAAATCAAATTATTCTTCGACAGAAAGGATGTTCAATATCAAGAATTAGCAGTTTAGTGCTGGTAAGAAAAATTGTATTTTATGGTTGACGTTACATCACAAATGAATTAGCTCATTCGAGAATTTTAAATTGGAGGAAAAATAAACTTTTTCATTACTCGGTAGGCTGTTTACAGTTTTAGTGAATTAATAATTTTAAATGATAAATATCTAAAAAGGGAAGGCAATGGGAAACTACCCTTGTGAAAAATTGCCCTGGGAAATTTACAGTGGAGAGGATACTCTTCACAGTAATCGCCGATTCCTGGAATCGAGTATGGCACATGAAGAAGAAGAAATATCTAAATCTGATATTCATTTCGATTTAATATTTTCTTAGCTAGAGTCAAAGTGCCATTTCTAGAATAATAGAAATTAAGAAAACAGTCTGGAACAAGTTTGGACTTGTATTTGGCAAACTTGCACTTAACTCTAAAGGATGCGAGTGATCATTCCATCCACAATCTTTTTACTAATTTTCCTCAATTAGATATTACTGAAAGAATTGCTCACCAGCACATTTATTAAATATCAAATAAAGTGAAAACTTATTTACACTATAGAGACGCCTTGACAAATAATTAATAATAAAACTGTTAATTGATGCATTTAGTAGGTATTATAAATAATTTCCCTCAAAATCATTCAAAAAAGTTTTCTGCCAATTTGAACCAGATGTTCTAAAGCTAGAAATTTAAAAATTTAATCAGTTCTCCGCATTAGAAATACAAACATTTTAGCACAAGAACGAGCTTTCTACGTCTTATCTTTCTTAAGTTATTGTGAATATCTGCAACCAATCACATAGACAGAGAGACTGAAAGAAAATCATGGTTAAAAATGATTTTTCTCTTCATTCTAGTCATTTTTCAACAAAATGGGCAAAAAAAGTTTGAAAATTTTCGCGTGAATTCAATACTATAGTATATTCACTGCCAGAAAAAGTTATTGAAAAGAAATTGATTATATATTAGCTGAAGATTTAGAGATGGCAAATTTAGTTCATTTATCAAACTTGTCTCACAATATCAGAAAACATTGTCTCATTAACTAAGATTATTTCAAGACATCACTTTAAATATGACAGAATCTTTTATTCAAAGGTTTTAGCAAATCAGAAATAATAAAATGATTCGCTTATTTCAAATCCTCTTAATGCCAATGCGAAGGAATTAATTTTTTTCCGTTTAATATTGACAGGGCTTATTTTTAAATACAATTGCTGGACTTGACAATCTAAGAGTTATGGAGCTCGAAATTTGTATGTCTTGGTAAGGAAATAGAAGAACTGGGGAAAGAAAAATAAAGTCTGATTTCATAGAACAAGCAGACTACTATAAAAAACCTACAGAAGGCAGATTCAATTATTTTAAATTCTTGGAATAGTCTTCCGGACTCATTTCATGGTTTGAATAAATTTGCATTTGGTGCCCTCAGTATCTTCGGGTCTTCATATTTATGTGAGCAAACTCATTTGCAAGAGCATGATGAAATCCAATGAGAGCAATTTTCGAGGGATTATTTTTTCATTTAATAAAGATATAACATATTTTAATTTTTAATTGAAGAATCGGAGGAATGTGGACAATTGATATATACTATGTAGTATATAAATTTTTTATAACAAGAAGTTTAACTCTTTAATTTTAACTTCCTCAGCAATTCAGATTTTTGTTTAAAATGTCATTAATTAGTAGTGATTGTGGTGTTGGTGCAAGGTGAAACATCTTTAATAAAGATAAAAGTAAATAAATATTATATGCACTATTCATTTACTATGTGTTAAGGTTTCTAGTTCACTTATTAAACATTAAAATTAAAAAATTAAAGATGTAAATTTTTTCAATATATCCTATATTGTGTATGTAAATTCATCTTCAGGAAAGTACAGAATTATAATTCTGTATAATTCTGTACTTTTCTGACCTAGAAACCTTAACCCATAGTAGATGAATGTTGCATATAATATTTATTTACTTTTATCTTTAAAATGTCATTACTGAATTTATTTATTTATTTATTTGAAACAAAAAAAAAATGAATTGCTAGGGAAGTCAAAATTATTAAATCGATGAAACATTCAAATTTGATTAATTTTTGTTTTTGAAAAAACATTTCTTAAATTTTCAATTAAATTTATAAATCATAGACCAGAATTATCCATTATCAAAATTTGTTTCAATATTTCTTTACATTGTCCTTATTTGTAAAAATTATTTATAATTTTTGAATAATTTTTAAATTGTTGGGAGAGACTGGTTTGACTTTACCGTCTCAAAAGTATGTCGTCCCATGAGCTCTATTCTTTTTCTTTTCCTTTACTTTGTTAATTTAACATAAAACTATCATTATAATATTAAAATATAAAAATTGTATAAATAATAAATAAAAATTAAGAATCTTACATACTTTGATGCAATACATTAATTGAGCAAATCAGATTCTCTTCATTGTATGTTTGAATTCGGCCCCTTTTTATTATATTATATTTGTGGGTAGATATTTTTTATTTATTTTATTATGAATTTGCATTTACATGGGTACAATTATTTTTTTATTTATTTAGAAAACAAAACTCCCTGAAAAATTGGAATAAGAGAAATAGAATTTAAACAGGGGTGCCCACAGGGGGGGGGGGCTGGTTAAGACGCAGATTGGGTCATTGAAATTTCTGGGGGGGAGGGGTTGAAAATTGTTGCTAAATTTTAGCATTATATTATGCTAAATATAATGACGGTCAAGTTAAAAACTTCAACAAAATGTAATAAAAACCTCTTGCTATTTTTTAGAAATGAATAAAATATAATGTAGAGGGGAGGGGGGCTGCTTTTCATTAAAATGGGGGGTCAGTAATGAAGCTAGGGATCACTCCTGATGCCCTGATTAAAAGATTGACAAAGTATAAAAGATAAAGTAAAATAGATTACAATAAACAATTATTAATTATCTAGTTGTCGTTTCCTTCCCTATTCTAATAAAACATTTTAATTTATTAAATGGATTCACAAATGTTATTAAAGACAATAAAATTTAAGATGCTGATGATGTAGAAATAAATCGACGAATGGTTCAACACAGATTAATTTTTGTTAAAAAAAATAAATTAAAAAAAAAATGCTTTGTCCACATCACTACGAATCCTCAATTAAAATTAAACAAATGAAATCCGAGAGAGAATTTTAATTTTTTGTTATCACTCCAAAAATCGAAATAAATTTGATTTTTTTTTGTCTTGTTATTCTAATCAGAGAGCTTATCCTAAATTATTTCCGTTAGATCAATCTACATTTGAATATGGCCCTACAAATCGATTACCATTTTATTTTATTCATTTATTTATTTTTTATTTTCCTTTCACTCTATAAATCTACCCGTATAGGACTTTCATATAGAAGTTCACCTGAATGTGAACAGCTACTGTATAAATATCGAGAACCCAAAGAACCTCCTCTGGGATTTTATTGCATAGAGGGTTTTCTTATTGATCTAGCCGCAATAAGGGTCAGGAAAAGGCTAACTTCTGAAATGATGAGCTAATAGGAAGTGGTAAAGGTTCACAGGAGCAGGAGGATGAGGGTCACTTAAATACTAAATTCGGCCTGGTAAACAGGAGAAGAGAAACTAGACCCTTTCGGAAAAGCTGACCTCTTGGTTCATAATTAGTTAAAGTTATTCAATTATCAAAAGCACCTCTCAATTGGAATGGCATCGATTATCGAAATTTATCAGACAAATATAGATAATAACGTGTGAAAAACAAAATAAAATAATAATAAAATACGAAAACATCAAGTGGAAACCTAAACCGAAAAATTTAAATAATATGCTCAAATAATTGAGCTATAAGAAAATTGGTTTGTAGTTGTTGATGGCTGGGAGCGGGCCGACACTTGGCCATCTTAGTTAACTTAAAATCGGAATGGACCCTCATTAGGGTGGTCCTTATTTTGGGTATTTTCGAATTTTTACGCTGACAGAGGCTCATATGGTTCGAAATAAATAAATAAAAATATCCCCCAATTTTCAAGTCTCTATCTCAATGTTAACCTGTGCCGCAGAGCGATGCAAAGTTTCCCATCTAAATAACTTGGCGGTTTTTGTCAATGAATGATCAATTTTTTATTCCGGCGAAAGTAATGGTTCAAAAAATTTGAAACTCTGTAGACTTTATCCCTATAATAGTAGCTATCCCTCAGAATTTTAACATATTTTTAGCTATTATAATTTTGGAGTCTATAACTTACTAACACTAAGATATTTCAGTATTTTACCTAACTGTAACTCCAAAATTAAAATAGCTAATCATCTGTAAAAATTCTCAATGATAGCTACTATTTAAAGAATAAAGTCAACAGAGTTTCAAATTTTTTGAATCATTGCTTTGGTCGGAATAAAAAATTGATATTTCTATGCCAAAAACCCCATGTTATTTTGATAGGAAACTTGCAGTTTCGTGTGCGGCACAGGTTAAAATTGAGATAGAGACTTGAAACTTGTTGGATATTTTTTTTTATTTATTTCGAACCATATGAGCCTCTGTCAGCGTAAAAATTCAAAAGGACCACCCTAGTGCTCATACTTGAAAATGATCCCAGAATAAGTCGATCGAAACGTCATAGTTGTATTGTATTATTTGTTCTTGTTCAATAAAAATTTATAATTAACAATGTGTTTTTTCACTAAAAATTTAAATTTTAGTTATAACAACATTATTTCCCTACCCAAGATATCCACTATCTTCAGCATTAAAGAAAAATTGAATTACACTAAAAACAATGCCACCTCCTTCTGTAGATAAAGAAAAATGAATGATATCCAAAAATAATCTTTCTACATCTCCCAGAATGAAGACTTGGAAGAGATGAAGCAACCGTACAACTTTTTGACGTAACAGGCAACCAGGCCTAATCCTTGTGATGATGATGTTTATTAATTTGTTTTGCATTCATCCGCGAAGGGACGTTAGGATTACAGGACAACCATGTTGATTTCATATAAAATAGCTTTATTTTCTGTCCTTTCTTGCAGATCCCGCTTTTCACCATCCGACTTAACCATTTCCAGGTCGTTTCACTTCCTTATGTTTTCTAATATCTGTATTTCTTTTTTCCCTCAAAACATTACATCCCCTTTTAAATTATTCTGAGAAAATTTCCCTCTAATATAATTATTATTATTAATTATGAAATTTCATTATAAGCTTTTTTTAAAGTGGAGATGAAAAGAAGATCAGAAGAAGGAAATGTTGAAAAAGGCCTAAAGTCTTCATTAATGAGCTATGAAAATAAGGAAGGGTGAGAAAACTCAATGAAATAATTATATAACACAGTGAAGTAGAAGAAGTATTAAATATTTAAATAGGGATGTGGGAATTGTATGTATAGTAGCTATTGTTGAGATAATTAAGTTTTAGTAATTGAATTAAAACTTTGTAATAATCAACTCCATTAAAACCTCAAAAGAATGTTTCTCTCACTTTAAATATATACATATAACTAGGTGTTTTGCATCGATTTAATAAGTCTTTAGTATTCATTAAAAAATACACGTTTAAAGTTGTTTGATGTGGGTTTAATTAAATGGAGGTTGAAAATAGCTTTAAATTATATTAACAAAGTGTTCGTGGTTTTTAGCCTGATTTCCTAAATAAAATATAACAACACATATTATATTATACATGTTTATGAATATACGAATATAGAGTAGAGTTTCCCATCAACCTGGGGTCTGCGTACAACAAAAAGTATGCAATTGGTCCTTTAGAGCCAGGGAAAAAAGTACGAGTTTTTGAGATTTCCGAAACAGAAAAAATACGACAATTTTCAACTAGCGCTTGAGCCCGAACTGTTAGTCGGAGAAAAAATCTAAATAATGAACTTTGTAGGAAATTTTATGAACTTTCATTTTTAAAAGGAAGATTATTTACGAAAAGTTGATAGTTTTCGAGTTATAAGCAGAAAACCGCAAAAAATGAGATTCTTTACCTTTTTTTTGCATTTTTGTCAATGTTTGGTCATGAAATTTTGTTAGAAAACCTCAGATTCCGATTCAGCACACCCAAAAACATAAAAGGTCGTAGAAATTACAACTACACCAAAACTTTCCAGGTTAAAACACAATTTAACTGGACTATTTGTTTTAATAAAAAAAAATTCCTACTAAATATTTTGCTTTGTGGTTTGCCCCCCCCCCGGAATCCCAGGCACCCATGAAAATTTTCTGGCTACGCCACTGCATAGAGCCAATCTGCAAGGACGCTTTAAGACACGGCTGTATCATTTTAATTAACCGACATTAAAGACAAGTCGAGGAATTGCCTACCTGCAGGCGTTTTTTCTGCTCAAAGCTCTGCTATGGAAAAGATCTTCGGCGTGTGTCGAAATCTTCACTGAAAAAAAGACAAATTACATTTAATAATATGTTGATATATTACAATTTATATTATTAAAGCTTATGTTAAAAATAATTTAAATAAATAATAAAAATCATGGTGTCCAATTAAATTTTTCTAAAATAAAAAACAGCTTAGCTGTTAAGAAAATGTATCCATATAAAGAAATATTTATTTAGATATATATATAATAATTCTAAAAGAAAATGGAGATTCGCTTACCTCAAGATCTGTTCCCGGGCGGTCTGCTGCTGGACTGGAAGCCGCTTCTTGGCGAGCGAATCTCCGCTGGAAAGAAAGCCGAATGATCATTGGAAACGAGCTAATCAGAAATGTTCTATTATACTTTCAATAAGAGATAAATCCTTAAAAAGAAATGTTTATTATTTCTTCTTTTCCGTGAAAATGATAAAATTATATACAAAATATGTGAAACCGAATAAATACTATCTATTAGATAGCATTATCAAGAGACTTGTTTTGTTTTGTTTTTTTAAATTCGGGAATTATTTTTATAATCTATATATTTATTAATTATATAAATGATTAGTAAAAAAAAAATAATTAAAATTTAAAGGTAATGATTTTTTAAGTAAACCTACAATTACTAAATGCAATGAGATTTCAAAGTTATTATAGCTTTAATGTAAAAAATTATTATATAAATCAGATCATAAATTGAAATATACCTACTTATCAATAGGTATTTCACTAAATCACCATCCAAAAACGTATAATTCTTTTTTTAATGCATAAGTGTATTTTATATATACGAAAACATTTACTCAGTAGATACGCTCGGGGAGCGCAGCTCATTAAGATTCCAAAGAATTGAAAAATTGTTAATTTTATAATTTATTCATGTTTACTATTGTTTGAAATAAAAGGGAAATCATTTTCAAATATTTTTTCTAACTGAATGGAGGATTTCAATACAAATGATAGCTCAAGAACGGAAGGTCATAAGAAATTTGTTCTGCAAAATCTTTGTATTTAGATTTTAAAAATAAATTAGGCTCGCTAGCATAGGCGCCGAATTTCGCATATTCGTGTGGGGGCTTAAAAAGGTGTAACAGAAAATTTACCAAATATTTCTTAAAATTAATACATAAATTATATTATATAAACAAAAATTAACTATTATAATATATTCAATGTATTTATAGTTTTAAAGCAAAAGTATTTTTTTTTTTTTTTTTTTTTTAATAAATTCTGCAAAATCATCAATAGGGTAGCAGTTAGTTTATTTATAAAAAAAATTATTAAAATAAGGAAATAAGGAAATTTAAATTATTACTTTAAAATACACTACGGAGTCCAGGGGGCGTAGTCCCCTGGCCAGCAAGATGCCCCCTCAAGGTTTTTCTCTTATTTCCCTTCTATTGGGTCATTTCCTCTTTATTGTAACATATATATTAATGGTGATGTCGTTATACACATTTAGAATTGCTATATTATTTAACCTTTCTTGTCCCTTAGTTGATTCTAAATAAGATTTCAATCTACGTAAGGCTGAAAAAGATTGCATTAATTTTACTATGAGCCGTGTGGAAATTTAATTATTTTTTTTGGAATTCTTGGTTTAGTATTTCTATTTTTTCAAAAATAGACATACATATCATAAATTACTGAAAAGTAATGCTTAAAAATGTATTAGTACAAGTACGAGTATTTAATGTATTTAAAAATATTTCAAAATGATTATATTTTTTGTTAGTATTAAATATATTTGTGTCGAAGCAGAACCTCCTCAGATTTTTTTGTCTGAAGGCAGAGTCCACTCAGTTTTTTCCGTGTGGGGGGTCGAGCCCCGAAGCCTATGGTCGCTAGCTTATAGCTAGTCGTAGAGATTGTTTTATTTTTATCTATGTTTTAGTGTTTATATAATTAGTTTATATTTTCCACTGTGTTTTTCTTTGTTTGTCTATTGATTCGCTTGATAATTTATTACATGTTAATTTCTAACACAAAAATCTATCTAGTCAGTGCCAAAAAATGCCTTCGATGCTCTATTTTAAAATCAATTCACTTCAGTAAAAAATACTTAAAATTCAAAAAATTATTAACTAAAGAAAAAAATTATATTAAAATTAATAATAATTATATTAAAATTAATAATAATAATGGTCCATTGTTTTTTTTAATGAAAAACCACTCATTTTAAATAAATATTTAAATAATAAAATAAGATTTCAAGAAGCACTTCTTCAAACATGAAAAAGAAATAATTGAATTTCACCACCTTTTGAAAAAGAATATACTCTGGTAGCTAAATTAGCAATCAAGGAAAAACAGTTTTTGATTGAACTTTCTCTTGATACTAATTTAAAAACCGTATTCAAAGGAAAATTTCTAATTAATTTTTAACATCACATCAGTAGAAAGAGAATATGAGTTGCTTTCTATTAAGAAATTACAACCACGGGGCTCTATTCTTATCTATCTAATGGCTGCGAAGCCGGCCTTAGGGCCGGGGGGTCCAGGGGACGAAGCAAGCTAAGCAAGCTAGCAAGAGCCTGGGTAGCAGTTAGTTTATTTATTAAAAAAATGATTAAAATAAGGAAATATGGAAATTTAAATTATTACTTTAAAATACATTACGGAGTCCAGGGGGAGTAGTCCCCTGGCCAGCAAGATGCCCCCTCAAGGTTTTTCTCTTATTTTCCTTCTATTGGGTCATTTCCTCTTTATTGTAACATAAAAATTCAAATAGATACGTCGTTAAATAAGTTTAACTTCAAAAACGAATATCAAAATAATCTGAACAAGGGTCCGAATCTGATTCTAATAAACTATTTGAATAATAATAGTACCAACCCGTATGGAAATAAATAGATTTTCGAAATATGTTTTTTATATATTTTTTGAAAATATAAATAAATATATTAAAAATATAAAATTTTTTTGTTAAATTTAAATAAAGTTTATACTATAGCGACATAAAAATAATTATATTTTAAGAATATATAGAAAACAAACTTTATATAAATTTAACACAAGAATTTTATATTTTTAAAATATTTTCAAAAAATATATAAACAACATGTTTCGAAAATCTATTTATTTCCATAAAAAAAAATATTTTTAAATACCCACTGCTAGGTTTCTGTCGATATATCCTTTACGCGGCTACTCCTTACTTACAATTACAACATATATATTTTATTATGAGCAAAGTTGTAGGGGATGTGATTTCTGAGAACTTTTGTTTAAAAAAATTCCCCCCAAAAACCACCCAAGAAGGGGGGGAGGGTGAAAATTATGTAAATTCTTGTCCTTGGAGCAAACTCAACCAAATTTTGTATACATAATTAGTGGGTCTCTAGTAGTCTAGAAATGAACAAACTGGGTGCGGGGGGTACAGGGTGGAGTGGAGGGTTTAGGTGAGGGTCCAGAGGCGTAGTGGGGTGGTGCGGTGTGGGGTCCGGGGTGGGTGCAGGGTGGTGGTGGTGTGGGGCGGGGTGAAGGGGGTGGGGTGGTGCAGTGAGGAGTGAGGGTTCAGGTGAGGATCCAGAGGCTTAATAGGGTGGTGCGGGGTGGGTGGGTGTGGCGCGGGTGGCGGTGCGAGGTGGAGGGCGGGGGGGGTGGGGTCTAGGGTGGTGTGGTGGGGGCGGTGGTTGGCCACGGGTGCATGGTGCGGGGAGTAAGAGGTGCTGGGTGGGGTTCGGGGGGTGTAGTGGATGGGAGTAGAGTATGAGGTTGGGGTTCGTGGGTTGGGGGTCAAGGGGCCGTGCCCCTAGGCTAGCAAGAGGGCCGCCGATGGCGGGCCTTGCAGCTAGTTATAAATATTATTTTATTTATATATAAATTACAAACATTTTTTTGATATAAGAGGTAGACTTCAATGAAATAGGGAAGGCAAGCCATAAAAGACAGAGAACCGCTGGTTTGGAGTAATAGAAAAAGAGAGTTGCATTTGATATTAACCTGAATCGTAAATTTACTATAGGAAATGAAAGTTGGAACGCGTAAAAGAAATGAAAGAGGGTAAAGAGAAAAAAAAATGGAAAACACTTTTTCCCTTTTTCCCCTCGACTCTTTCCGTCTTTAACTTAAATGATATCGTCAAAAGCTTTGAATTCGGAATAAAATTTGAAATCGGGAGGAATTCGACAGATCTTGGCTTTTATACAGTCCCTCAAATCCAAGAATACGATTAGAATGATAGTCGCTGAAGTTGATGTGTTTGTCACCTTATTTTTATTTCCGATATACCCTACGGAGGGAACGTTATGAGATTTTAATGAATCTTTATTAACGATTATCTTTAGAATATATCCCTTTAATTTTATTAAGGGATAATAGGGTAGGTTCTTGGTGACACATATTTAAATAGAGTAAAGAAAATTTAAAAAAAAATTTAAAAATATAAAATTCTAATTATGTTTCACAAAAATAAAAGACAAAATCCTTGTTAGCATATAACTATGTATATTTCCGAGTACGAACCCATCTTCAGGAGTTAACTCGTACTTCGAAATATACAGGGTGTCCCGTATCACAACGATAAACCGTGAACAGGAGGCAATTTTTTTTTTTTTTTTTTTTTTTTTTATTAGGATTTATTAGGTTTTATTAGTTGTTGTCGTTCATCGCTTCAGTCTTTATGCTACACATTTGGGGAAAATACACACGTTCTGCATAAAATTAATTTCATCAGCATTTACTCATTCTCGAAATGAATATTTCAATTCCTGTCTCTTTAAATTACATAAAAAAAAAGCCACCTTACAATAAAACTCAAAAAACAAAAAGAAATTACAAAATATAAAATTAATAGATTATATATAAATTATATAGGTATGTAAAAAAAAAATAATAATAATAAATTAGCAAAATAAATAATATTAATAACAAAGTATTTTTAGATCTTGAATTAGCGATAAAGTGAAAACCTATGAAGGTGACCATTACAACAAGTATGATTGATTCGGAGTCGTGTAAAAGTATCTATTTCATTACGGGAGAGATCAGGAATGGGTGAAAACCATGGATTAGATGGAAATGGATAGGGCAAATTAAGACGGTCCTGAACATAAATTTTTTTTAATAAAATTCTCGTAGTTTTTGAGTTATGGTCATTTTTTGAAAATGAAGAAAATTAGCTAATTTTTTGATAGTGTTTATTTATTTAATATGTTTATCAATTATGTCGCACTTAATTGATCTAATCTTTGGCTATTAAAGACATTAATACTATACTAGCTAATAATAATGCCATTAATAGCAAAGATTAATTCAATCAAGATGCGATAATTGATTAACATATTAACTAAAAAAACACTATGAAAACATGTTTTTAAATTAGCTAATTTTGCCAAAAAATATCAATATTTTTTTTTCTAAAGAAGGAAGTACAGAGTGCTGTATCATTTTGAAATCTAGACTAAAGGGGCCAATTTTTAAATAACTCTCCATGCTTGTTTATTAGACTTTTTTACATTAAAGATGAATTAAAGTTAGCTGATAAAATTTTTTTAAAACATAAGTCCGACAAAAATATTTTTTTCTCCAAAAGTATAGTACTCATTGTATTATTTTGAATTCTAATCAATACCAGGATTATTCAGGATTGTGTAACAAAAATTAGAATAATAAAATATGTAAATTTGTAGCCACAGAATCTTGATATTTACTGCATGGTAGTGATTTCCACCATTTTGAACATAATGCCTAAAACTCGAAAACTATGAGACTTTTAATAAAAAAAATTTGATGTTCTGGACCTTCGTAAATTGCTCTATCCCCTGTTTACGGTTTATCGTTGTGATACGGGACACCCTGTATATAGAGTCATGCTAACAAGCATTTTGTCTTTTATTTTTGTACCTAGAATTTTATATTTTAATATTTTTTTAATTTTCTTGACAATTATTTTTTTGATTATTTAAGTTGGGATATTACATAGAAGCGATAAAGTATAAAGGTTTTGACTTAAATTGGTCCATATGGAAATACTAGTACTTCTGGAATTTTTGGGAATAATTAGAAGAATAATTTCAAACAAGTGAAAAAGGTGAAGGTAAAAGTTGTTTGGCGAACACACTACCTTTTTCTCTTTTTTTAGTTTTTTTGAATAGCTACGCGTAGGTATTATTAATAATCATTTTCATTAATATTGTTACAGTGGCATGTGTTGACATTATGTTCACAATTTTATATTATCGTGGAATGATCGATTCTAATTTTAGAAGATGCTTGTCAGTCATTTGTCATGACAATATCATACACACATGTATTAGAAATTTAAAATATTTCTATAATAAAATGAATATTTGATTAATATCTTTATAATTTTATAAGCTAGCATATAATATTCCCAAAATTCTCTTCCACAACCCTTTTTTCTCCCACATGATTATCAATTTATCATTATATAATTTATCTCTATATATACTTTTATATATTGAATGGGGATTTAATTATTTAATTTCTATATGGAATAGAAATTAGGGTAAAAAAAGAAAAATTATAATAAAATTAAATATAAATCATTATTTTAAAATTAATTATAAATTTATAATTATGGTATGGATAGTAGTGATTTATAGATTATACTTTGAGAGAAAATGGTGTAATTTGTGGATCAATAAAAAATTGAATTAAATATTTATTACCATCAATTCAACTTTTTTAATAAATGGCAATATTTATTTTATATGTTGCTACTTAATGCAGCTCTCCAGCAGATGGCTGGTAATTCTAACCAGACTTGCAAAATATTGGCTGAAAAGAATAATTTTAAATATATTTTTAATTAAAAATTTTGATTTTATTATATTTATTCATTTTATTAATTTATACAAAAAAAAATTGCGATCAAAAGATTCAGTAATTGAAATTCAAACTATATCAACTTTTTAATAGCATTTCTAATTCACTATAAATTGTTTCATATAAGTTTTTCTGTGGCTAATTATACATAATGCACTTTCTTTTAAGAAATTAAAATATTAAAATGTTTCTTCATTAGAATTGTTTAATGTGTAGAATAACTAGGCCGCCAGAGCAGTTTGTATCTAACCTTACACATAAATTTCACCATTACTGCCTAACCTTTTGATGTACACATACTATTATTAAAGAAGATTTAATTTCCAACAGAAAAGTTCATTTGATTGAAATATCTAAAATCAATAGTTAAAAGATATTCCAATATTGTAGAGTGAATGGACTTCAATAACAAATACATTTTGTCTCACTGATGGTCGATACATTATCTCGATATAAATGACCAAAAGAATTATAAATAAGAAATAAATCGATCTTATTTTATCGATTTAATCTATCTTGAGGTTCATAGTAACTTCTTACTAAAAGAAAATAGCATTTTGACTAAGAATTTTGTAGTTTAAAGGAAATTGTATGAAAAGATGCAATTTCTTTTCTCCGGGAGCGAATCAACTAGAAATGGGAAAAAGTTTTATTTTTTTTCTCATTATATATTTATTCAAATCTATTGAAATTTCATATCTGCCTGGTATTTTCATTTAATTTTTATATCAAATAATTATTATTAGGAAATTTGCATTTTAAAGGGTAGTTTATATGAAGTCCAATTTGAAAAAACGCTAATAACTCGGTTGAGAATTTTTAAAAAAATATGAAATTAATAGATATTATAAAACAATTAAGTTTTAATAATTCAATTCAATTTTGAACAAATTCGGTGTAGTACTTTTTGAGAAAATAGTCAAAAACCCCGAAAACCGTATATGAAAGGCCGTTTTAGAAACATTTTAAAATTCAGCTCCATGTCACAAGTCAATGTTTCGTTTCATATGACTTTTTAAACTTTTTTCAAAGCCATCACGTCTTTTCAAAAAATATCGTTTTTTGACGTTTCAGGTGGTTTTTTATCATTTTCTTAAAAAGTACTTAATCAATTTCGTTCAAAACTGAATTAAATGATTAATTATCTATTAATTTCATATTTTTAAAAAAATTCTCAACGGAGTTATTAGCGTTTTTTCAAATTAGACTTCATATAAACTACCCTTTAAAACGCAAATGTTCTAATAATAATTATTTAATAAAAAATAATTGAAAATACCAGACAGATGTGAAATTTCAATAGATTTGAATAAATCTATAATATATATCTTTGAATATCTATGAGAATTTTTTTTTGGCATTTCTAGTTGATTTGCTCTCGGAGAGAAGAAACTGAATCTTTTCATAAAATTTCATTTAAACTACAAAATTCTTAATCAAAATGCTATTTTCTTATATTATAGACTATGATAATACTGTATTGTAAAGTATTCGACCTAGACCTGTTAGACTGGATTTCAGGTCTTGACTTAACAAGCAATTAGACAGAAAGTTAATCCACTTGTTGGTGTTTGGTTATGAATGCTCTCCAAGGAATATTAGTGTACTTGTAAACAAAATTGGTCTTCTCGACATGCCAAAACTGACAGATCGAATGTACATGGGCCTATATTTTATTATTTATAATTTTACTAAAATTCCTATTTTTGAAAATGTTTAGGTTGACAAGATAAAATATTAATTATTATAATAGTAATGAATTTTTATTTCTATTAAATTGTGGAAACAATTCAAGCTAGCCTTTAATTAATACCAAAAAGTATTTTTTTTTTTTTTTTTTGTAGAAAATTTCTTTACAAGTCTTTGTGTTTGTAAGCAATTTTCCGTCCGTTCGTTAAACCGGTAATTATGAAATTTTGAAACTAATTTTTTGACTAAAAAATAAAAAAATGATATCTTATAATTTATTTTTTAACGTAAATACTCTTTTCCATTTTTTCGAAATTTCTTAAAAACACTTTAAACAATTTTGAGACAACACACGGCTACTGTGTTTAGGAAAAAACTTCATAAAATAAATAGCGTGAAACTAAGTTTTCCTGTGTTAATAATTTTATATAACTCAAATTACCGATAGTAGCAGAATTAAAATCTCTAAATAAATTGCTATTTTCAAATCCGTGCTGTTATGAATAATTTTAATTACATGTCAGAAGTATTTTACGCCCTAAGGAGTTGAACCCAAGGGCCAAAAAAGTAATTCAGGCCCTGTGAAGTAAACTCATCATGCTTAAAAATGTCTGAAATGTGGAGGAACATTATTTTAAAATATAATTTTTTATATCACTTTGTTAGTCTGGATTCACCTACGATAATGAAAAGTGGTAGAAAGTTCGATCTGATGACAAATTAATGTTTTATTTGTATGTACAAAACAAAGGACTGTTAAGATCTTAGACTTTATAGCTTCATAACTTCTACGTTAGACATATAGATTATCAGAAAAAAAATCCAACTGTCATATAGGGATCATATATTGTTGCAGATTTGAAATTAAGGAGACATATTTCTACCAATATCTTGCACCTCTGTATCAAGTTACATTATTTCCAGCCCTTGCCAAATGACTAAAATTTTCGTAAGCTTATCGGTTTTAAAAATGTTATTATTTTTTTAGATTAATATTGATGTTCATGAGTTTGTAGTATCTAGTTCTTAAACACTGATTTCTCTGCCTTGAAAACAACACTCAATGCTATAATGTTTGTTTCTCAATGAAAATAATTGATAAGTTCTAAATTAGGAATCTGGTCGGCCTCCCTGGCGTAGTGGTCAGCATGTCTGGCTGGCAAGCCGGAGGTCTCGGGTTCGATTCCCGGCTATCCCCAGACATTTTTTCTGTAAGTATAGTGTCTGGAAAAAAAATTAAGTGGGAGATAAATTTAACCTAATTTTACCACTGCTCGAAGCCCCTAAAAACTTAGTAAATTGGATTGTATCTAACTTTCTGAGATTTGGCTCGTGATCCCGGCTTCTTTCCTTCTACTCTGTTCTTTTCACGATGGCCTTTAGGGTATGTACCTTCTGTTGTATCTCCTTCTCACATCAATATCATTAAAAACAAAATCTGAGATTTCCAACTTCCAACTTCCAACACCTACCTCTACCCGCTATGCAACTTAAGGTCATCAGGTAGATGATATTGCTGATACAGGCACAAGCTCAATATTCTAAATTGCATGGTTAGTTAATTAAAGTGATTGAAAAAAAAATAATAATAAAAGATTATGATGAAATTAAACAAATAAAAATTCCATTTCTATATAAAATCCAATTATCTTTTGAACTGAAATAAAAAGTTTGAAAAATGTAAATAATTTATATATCTATATATGCCTATATTAATTTAAAATAAAAGATTAAATCAACTTTTTTTCACAAAGTAAATAAAGAGAAAATGTCGTTCAGCGTAAAACGTACCAACCTCCATTTATTATTCGGGTTTAATAGGATGTAACAATCGTATTTTGGTATATGACGAAAATGCTGCTTTCTTGATTTTTACTTAAAATTTTTAATTTCTCTATTTTCAAATATTTTAAAAGATATTATATTAAATTAAAGGGCGATGCAAAAACACAATGAAAAAATTCAAGAAAGAAAGTAAATAAAAAATCCACTCAGTTATAATAGAATAGTACCTGGAGCCACCGAGCAATGCACGGTAAACAAATTAAAAAAAATACAAATATATATAGTACTCGCCCCTTGGACGCCCCCCCCCCCCCCAGAAACCACGCACCTCGCCCCCACCACATCCATCCCAGCCCGCACCCAGTTTTTGCATTTCTAGCTTTCTATGGGTCCACATATTATGTGTATATTTGTTTACTCGTGCACCAATTTGCCCACATTCGTTCATATTGATAAACATTATAAAAAAATAAATAGGAAAATAATAATAAAAAAAAATAATCGTATAGAATCTGAAATAAAAACATAAAATTAAATAAGATTTGTTTCCATGTTATATAAAAAAAGCCACTTCAACCACTTTATTTGTAAATATACCTGTTTTGTTATGAATTCACCTGTAATGTTATGATTTAGACACCTGTTAATTAAAAATAATAATAATAATAAAAATAAATTTTATTGAACCAATTATTTTACATGGATTAACGTATACATTTTATTTGAGCTTCGACTGCGGAGATTACTTCCCCACCATCGACTGTTCTTGATCTTCTCGGGCTTGTGATAATGTTTTTAGACCGTGTTTGTAAAAAGAGGAAAAATTGACGAAATATGCCGTTATTTATAAAAGAAAGGAGAGAATCAGAGAAAAATGATGATGCTATGATGAAAGATGAGCGTTAGGTCCTGTAGCGTTCCAGTATTAGGGAGTTTAGAATTAAAAAAAAAATCCTAATTTTAATATAATATAATAATATTTGTTATAACCTATTAGTGGGTTTTAAAATTAAAAAAACAATTAATTAATAAAAGATAATTGAAAAAAATGTAAACAAACTTTTTTATTGAGATTTTCATCTATTACAATAATTACTTTAATTAAGAAAAGATCAATTAGGATGAAATTTGTCGAGGTCCAGGCCTAGCCAGATCGTTTTCTCATCCTCAAAACTTGTTAATAGAGTTGGTTTCATCAAAATCGGTAGAGCCGTTTTCAAAATAGTACAAAAATACAAATATATATATATAAATATATATACAATTTTTGATCGTTTAATAAGAGTAGAAGATTAAAATACAACTTTTATAATGCCATCCATCTTTATGGAGAGAGGCGCGTTGCAACAAGTTTCACTAAGGTATAGGAGTCAAATAAATCCTTATTAAACCAAATTTTTATAATATTTTTATATATTTTTTTAATTAATTAAATTTTGTTTAAAATACCATATATCTGTCTAACTACTCTTATTAAAATTGTAGGTATATACCATATAATTTTATTTTGAAAACATCTCTAAAGATTTTGCTTGAAACCAACTTTATTAACAAGTTTCGAAGATGACAAAAAAAAAAACTTGATAATTTTCCACCTTGTCAAAATTCATTTTAATTAATTTTCGCTTAATTAAAGTAATTATTTACCTACTCGTAGGAGTCTCAATAAAATTTTTTAATTACATTTTTTCACTTTTCTTTTTAATTGAAAACCCGCTAATAGTTCACGACAATATTATTAGTGTTGCTTTTTAAATCTTAGAAAATGAAACTTTTTTCTTTTTTCAATTTAAAAATTCCATTGATTAAGTGAGAAATTCTCCCGAATCGTTTGGATTTAAAATAAACGTTTTGAAGATTGTATTTTAAAAGATTTGTATTTTTTTAATTATAAAACAATCAATAAATATTTTTTTCTTTTCAATTTTATTATATATCAAAATTTAAATTGTTATTCATTTTCTTTAGAAGACGGAGTAGTATAACTAGAATTTAATAGAGAAATTATTATTTTTAATTATAATTGCTATTAAGCTCAAAACTTTGTGCAAAACGCGTCTTGATGAGCGAGCAAAAACATTGGCAAAAATATTTTATTTCAATTTTATTTAATTCTGGCCTCAAACAAAAATCGACCTTTTTAGCTGAATTCAAAATTGAAAACAATATTAATTGTATATCGCTTTTAATACGCACAGTGTTCTACTTACTATACCGGGTGAGTTTTTTTTATCTTGAGACAGTCTTATAACTCAAAAAGAGTGCATTATATGAAAAAAGTTTCAAATAAAAGTTTATTTATATCAAGGGGGAAACTAAACTACGCTATTGTTTGTAGAACAAGCTTTCAAGGGTATTTCGAGGTCAAGTTTGTATGCAATATTACTAAAATATGCAAAAATATGCAGTTTAAAATTTAACTCACAGTATCCTAGATGCATGATTCGTATAGATAATTGATCTCCTGGGTCGTATGTGGTTGCAAACAAAATATGCAATTGCATAGGAATCCGGTCTCTAATTATAATATATACAGGGTGAGTTTTTTTATCTTGAGACTGACTTATAACTCAAAAACAGTGCATTATATGAAAAAAGTTTCAAATAAAAGTTTATTTATATCAGGGGGGAAACTAAGCTATGATATTCTTTTTTGACCCGGAACAAGCTTTCAAGGGTATTTCGAGGTCGAGTTCTGTTTTTTAAATGGAAAGCTATATGTTTCTGTACATACAAAAAAAAACTGAACAACTTTTATTAGAACTATTTTTTTATACGACATCAAATAAATAATAAAAAATAATTACATCAATTTGATCTCAAAAAAAAATTCTAGTAATTATTTTTAACAATCATTCAACATAATACTATATATATTTGTCTAGATTAATTTGCCCTAATGCTGCCGAGAGAGAGCGCCGGGATATACCGTCGGTATATTTGAGGCAAATTTGAAATATTATCGTAATTTGGTCTCAAATTTGGAAATGAAAGACTCCAATTGATTTTAAATTAAGAAACATTAAATATATTGATAATTATTACCCCCCCCCCCCTTCCCCACCCAAAATTAAAAATTTAATTTTTTTTTCTTTGTGCACAGAAAAAAAAAATCAATCACATCTTATTTGATTTATATATTATTTGTTTATTTTTTAATAATTTGCCACTTTTTTGTAATTTTTTAAAAATCTAAATTTTGTTATTCTTATTTTTTGATTTTTACAAAATTAAACGAATTAAGACACGCATGCCCATATGAGTTTCTCCTTGCAATACTGGAGCAGCCTGTCATACAAACAACACCTGATCTGTTTTAAATAATTGGAGCCTTATATCGATTATCGATCACAAATTTAAAAAAAATGATATAATATAATTATCCCCCTCACACGATACCACTTATTTAAATAAATCTATTTCCACACAAAAAATATCACAATGAAAGAGAAAAAAAAATACTTACAGATTCATATCTAGAGCCTCATTTCTGTAGCTGTGTCAGGACGAAAATGAGGCGAATCTTTTAAGAGACTATGTATTTTCGGGAGTTAACAGGTATACATTTCGAGTGTGGTTTTTTAAGAGGAATAAAATTTTTGGACCGAGACGCCGTCCGCCAGGGCACCAGCCCGGAGGGCCGAGCTTCGAGGGCGTGCCGAAGGCACGCACAAAAAGCTCGTTATCAAATAATAATGATCAAATATTTAATTATTAAATAAATAATTTAATTATAATGAATAATTTAATAATTTTGTGATACTGTTCTGAGAGATTCCAGAGTGTATTGCAAGTCTTCTGGATGAATTCCATTTCCAATTTCGTTATTTTGGCCTTTTGCATTTTCTTAGTAGCCTTTAGATTTCTTGTTTTTTTTTTTTTTTTTTTTTTTTTTTTAACAGATTTACAACACGATAAAGTGAAGTTTGGGAGGGTGTATTCCTATCAGGAAAACGATCAGCATCCATTTCAATGCCAACCTCATAATAATACTTCTTCCACAATTACCGCATAAATTAGGACCATTTCAATTCCGTTTTTAACAAAAAATGCTCCATTTTTATTATGGTATACAATAAAACTATCTACTTGATTGGCACGAGAAATAAACTTTTTTAAAATGAAGAATTTTAATTAGTTATATTAAGTAAAAAATAATCTCTTAAATATGTGTATTATGAAGTTTTAAGATCATTATAAACACTTATTTTAATTGTTGTGACTTTGCAATTTAATAAATATTTATTTAATAATTAATTATTTAATCATTATTATTTGATAATTAAGTTGAATAATTGATAAAAATAATTATTAAGATTTTTTCTTTGAGATCTAATTGATTTAATATTTTTTTTATTTGATGTTGTATAAAAAATAGTTCTAATAAAAGTTGTTTCCATTTAAAAAACAGAACTTGACCTTGAAATACTCTTGAAAGCTTGTTCTTGGTAAACAAACAATGGCGTAGTTTAGTTTCCCCCTCCAAATAAATAAACTTTTATTTAAAACTTGTTTTCATATAATGCTCTGTTTTTGAGTTATAAGTCTGTCTCAAGATAAACTCACCCGGTTTAATACTAAAATTTATATAACCTAAAAATTAATAAAAAAAAAAAGAGAATTTTTATGAGACATTATTATGATTTGTTTGTGAACCATAAGGGTTTGATTTTTATCCACTAATGAGGGTCTATGTGCCAAATTGGATTCTACTATATAAAGAAATAGCAAAAAAAAAAAAAAAAAAACAGGATGAAGCGTGAGTACGAGCAAGCAAAGACCGGGAACGAAAGAGAGTAATTCAAATCAGAAAGAAAAAGAAAACAATCCGAGTTTTTTTTTTTTTTTCATTTTGGCCACTGTCCAGCCGAGCTTTTTATTTCAGCCCCCTCACCTCTTATTCTCTCACCCTTATTCATCAATTTTAAATATCTATATCCACCGAACAATCCCTTTCCCATTTAACTTAAACTGTTATGAAAACAAATCAAAAGGATTGAATTTTAGAATATATTAAATCATTAATCTCAAATAAAAAGAAGAAAAATTGAAAAAATATTTTTTTCTAGAAATAAAATTTTTCAAAATTCAATTCATTCCAATTATAAAAGTAATAGTCCAAGAGCTGGCGACACATTTTGACTACGGATTTGACCCAACTAGAAATAATGCGTAATAGTATCCGTCTATGATAGTTGTACAGGGAATGGCCAGTCTGGCTGGGTGTAGCAGGTGGACCAGGTACTGCGCATGGTGTGAGTGCGGTAAAAAATACATATGTGTTAAAAAATATTTTTGACCCACAATGAAATTATAAAAATTATAATTTATAGTCAATTATAAACATAATATATTCACCCCAGACCATTTGAGTGGTGGGACGTGGAACCAGACCACCCCAAAGTGTATTTTTACAACATGAAAAAAAATATTTGATGCTATTTTTTTCATGTTGTAAAAATACACTTTGGGGTGGTCTGGTTCAGCGTCCCACCACTCAAATGGTCTGAGGTGAATATATTATGTTTATAATTGACTATAAATTATAATTTTTATAATTTCATTGTGGGTCAAAAATATTTTTTAACACATATGTATTTTTTACCGCACTTACACCATGCGCAGTACCTGGTCCACCTGCTACAGCCAGCCAGACTGGCCATTGCCTGTACAACTATCATAGACGATACTATTAAGCATTATTTCTAGTTGGGTCAAATCCGTAGTCAAAATGTGTCACCAGCTCTTGGACTATAAATATTTCGGAAAGACATTGATTCTGTCATTTTAGACATAATCAACTGGTGTGGTCACCACACGACTTTCACATTTTCACTTATTTGAAATAATTGCGACACTCCTAATTTACACCCTTTTCCTTTATTTCAATCGGATTAAAATTTATACACGACTAATAACTCATGAGACTTGATAAGTTCACCAATTAAAAAAAGAGTTAGAGCCGTTTTTGAAATAAAAAAAAATGAAAAATCTTTCATGTAAATGTCAACTTCCGGTGTTTCGATTTCAAGCAAAAGCTTGCTGTAGTCCTTCTAGCCTTTAACGAGCTTAAGTTTCAAATTTCGTAGCTCTGAGATTTATGGTTGCGAAACGCAAAGGGGGGGGGGTTAAATTATTACGTACGTAAACATCAACTTACTTACGTATTTCTATTTTAGCCAAAATCTTGTGGTACATCTTGCAGCCTCTAGATAGCTTAACTTTTAAATTTCAAGGCTTTGCGACTTACCGAAAAAGAGATATAAACGATTTAAATATTTGCCATATTTTGCGACATGACTAATTTACACCCCCTTACAATCTCTCTCTTTCATTTAAATGTCAACTTCCAGTGTTCCGATTTCAACCAAAAGCTTTCCTGTACTCCTTCTAGCTTTTAACGAGCTTAAGTTTCGAATTTCTTAGCCCTGAGACATATGGTTGCGAAACGTGAGGGAGGGGGGGTACTTCGGAACATACTATACATACATAAATACTGAGCAATGGATTTTTGGTCACTTTTTGGCCTCTGGGGACCACAATATCTGGTTTTATGTCCTAAATATTCTAGAGAATATAAATGTGAAAGTAAAAATTAAAATGAGTAACGAAACCAGAACATATGCCATACTAATTTCCGAGCGTTAACAATTACGCTGGAGAACATTCTCTTCATAGTACAAATGGATGATCAAATTGTTTTGTATGAAGCGGAATTGTAACAAGTAGTTTTGACCGATAATATTTCAAAACTCTGACCTGTTGTAAAAAATCAGAAAATTACATGATAATCAGCGCATAAAACTCTACTGTAATCAATTGTTATGTTTACGGGGAGAAATTTTTGATGAGTAGAGTAATTTTCCTCCTTAACTTAATTTCCAAGCATATTTTTTTCATATCAGTTTATCCCTTTTCATGTAACGATTCTATCCAACACATATTTCTCTACTCCCTCTTGTTTTTTCGCATTTTCTTTGTTCTTTGGTCAGTATGTGATTCTTTGGGTTGCGCTGAGCCGTTAACCTAATATTTTACTACATTTATTTTCAATAAGTTTAAAAATATATTTTCATTCGATACTATTAAAATTACAAATATTAAAAACACCTGCTTTTTCATTAAATTTTCCTTGAATCGAAAATCACGTTTGTTTATCTTAATTAATAAAAAAAATTATATGCTAATAAAAAAAGGTCATCATTGTAAAACTGAATAAAATTGCTTAAGTATCATCTAAAAAAATTTGTTTTTTTTGGGTCGCGACAGGGACCGGAGAGGCCAACAGAATTCCAAAAATATCGAATAAATGATTAAATAAATAATAGGAGGCCCTTTTTAGTTTTACCACCCGGGTCCCTTAAACACCGAAATCCGCCACTGCGTTTCCTAAATAACCTTTTTATCTTTTTACATTGGGGTTGCATCTCTTGGTCTTATATATTGAATATGAATAAATTTATTTGTAGTTGTAGCTAAATAATAAATAAATAAATTACTTTATTAGCTAACAATATTTATACAAAATTATTTATAATTCTTTTTTTAGCTCTTAGACCCCATGGCTTAAGTTTCCAACATGTATTGTCTTTTTATTCGTTTTCATAGATCCTTGTTTCATCTAAATATTTATTTTGGGAAGATCGAAAAACTATGAAAACCCCTTTACGTATATATTAATTAATTATATTAATAACAAAGAAAAAATAAACAAAGAAACAGAATAAATAAATGCTAATAATTAAAACAAATATTGGTGAATATGAAGAAATAAATGAAAATGAATTATCAAATCCAATATAAGTTGTAAATCAGGGAATTGATACTTATTTTGATATTATTTTCATATTTCTCTAAATTTTCAATTAACGAACTCGTATTAAATCCTATTACATTATAATATTATTGATTCTGGTGGTAATAAGAGCTATTTTCCTTGAAACTTTTAGACTGGACCCTTTCCAAATCATTAAGGCTGGTTTGGGAGGCAAAGGGAAGCTATAGGGCAGCATATTCCATGATCAGCCCGGTAAGCATTTTAAATAGTACCTAAGTACTTTTCATCCAACGGAAGCAAAATGCCAGTTCCAATTAAAGACCATATAATTTTTACGGACAGAAGACCCTTCTCTCTGGCTAACTTGGTGTGAGCATCCACACATTAGGCTGACATTTTGTTTTAGTTAAAGTGAATTATTTTACAAATATTTTATTAATAACCAGAGACTTAGTGTAAGGAGTAGGGCCCTCAGCCGCATGAGGGACCCGTGGAAAATATTATTGTTAATTACATAATTCTATAAACATTGTTTTAATTATAAGAGGATTTATACGAATTTTTTTGAAGGACTTTTAGGGGCCGACCATAAATTACGTCACACGAATTTCAAGATTTTTAGAGCCCCCTCCCCCTGTGTCACATTCTGTCACATTTACATCGAGAGCCCCCTCCCCCTGTATTGTGATGTCAAACTATGACTTTTATTTTTAAAAAAATTTAGTTCTTAGCTCATTAACTGGCCTATCACCTAATCACGGTTTATCGTTGTGATACAAACACCCTGTACATACCTATATATATGTAATATATGTCATTAGAGGTTTTTAGATTTTCTCCGCGTGGGTTTGAGAGTTTTACTCTATGTTTCTGCTCACCTTTTGGAGCCATTTTCAAGAGAGGGGGTGGGTGGTCTACGTGGTCTAAACCTTGTAGTCCATGGTTCGTTTTGGGGAGTGTCTTCCGAGTGAATTTCTTCATTCGGAAGGTTGGGTAGATTTGGATATTTAGGAAGTTTTGGGTGTTTTACTTACATTATGGTGGCTGACGTCTCGGCTGTTGCTGTTTTGAGAATGTTGGGCACTATCGATACGTTCACTGTCACTGTTTGTAGCCAAAAGTGATGCAATAAAATTTTCAAGACAATTTTCTGTCAAGCCAGACACCGACACATTCTTGGCACATTCTACCTCCTCTTCTATTCAATGAATATTGAATAAATGAAATTCTCTAATATATCAAGCAAGTTTATTCAAATAAAAAAATTGTTTCTAAAAGGATGAATAATAATAGATAGTAATAATCTAATAATCATTATAAAACTTTTCAAAGGCTTATAGATATATACAAGAGTAGATCTCTTTTCTTCTCCATTCATTTAATAGCGCTAATAAGTTTTAAGTTTTCACTTAAGTTAAATTATCTTGGAAACTTTTCGCCAGGCCTCTTTCTTTCTCGTATTCCCTTTCGTGCCCATCCAGCCCCGGCATCTTTTTCTTTCCTTCTTAGCTTCATCATCAATTAACTTTAAGGTGACTTTTTATGTACAAGTGCGTCTATTAACAATTAATCGGAAAGCGTGCCGGGGGGGGGCACAGAATTGAATTATTATTCGACATTTCTTTCCAATCATAATCGTAATTAGTATTTTTAATTTATTTGTTTAAATATATATAAAATTTTAATTAGGTACCTTTATTTTTTTGCAATCATGAAATATTTTGTCATCACAAATATGAATGTTAATTTTTTTTTTTAATGCAATCGAATGCAAGAAGGGGTGCGCCAGTAAAGATGCAGCTCCTATGGATCTCGAAAGACCCTTGCATTACCGAAGAGAAGGGAAAGTTGATTAAGTGAGAGGGTGTAGACGTAGGTGTCTATGCACCCCGGTTTTGAAGGTTTGAAGATTATAGGTGCTGGGAAAGATGGAGGCTGGGAGAGAGTTCCAGTTCCTTGAAGTCATGGGGATATATGTATTGGCGAATGAAGTGGTCCGGCACTTTTCCAGTTTGACCGCGAAAGAGTGTTGGGAGTCGGCAAAACGCGTACTATGTGCAAAGCATGCTTTGGGAGGAATTATTGATCTTATCTCATCAGAGCACCTGCCGTGATAGTATCTATAGAAAAGGGAAAGGGCAGAGACATCTCTTCGATGAGCCAGCGAGTCGAGGGAGTCGGTGAGGGTAGAATCGTTAATTAGCCTGATGGCTCGTTTCTGAATTGCATCCAGGGTAGCAAGAGAATATTTTGAGGCTCCTCTCCACAGATGTGAGCCGTATTCGAGACAGGGGCGGATTTGGGCCTTGTAGATGGTGCGAAGTTGTGGGGCTTTGTAAAATCGCTTGGACCTGAATAAGAAGCCAATCTTCCTTGCTGCAGATTTCGCCACAGAGGAGATGTGTTCATTCCAAGACAGGTCAGATGTGACTGAGACGCCCAACATGGATAGGCTGTCACACATTTTTAAATAAACTGCAACGGATCGTTGCCAAACTTTATCCAAAGTCATTTGAAATATCAATATTTTTATTCCTTTATTATTAATCATATATCATAGCCTATTTGCGGTCCATGTTTAAAATAAAATAATAAAGAATTTAAAAAAGTATTATTTTACTCTAGAGTAAAGTACTTTAAAATATAATTTTACTAAAAACTATATTTAAGATTTTTTGTGGTCCCCAAGGTACTTAATTAGGATATTAAATTTCATCATAATTGGTTAAGTCATTTTCAAGATATTTAGAAAAAACTAAAAAAGTACTAATGTTTGAGGGCCGATATGGACCAAAAACTAATCAGGACTTCATTTCAAAATATTCACCATTTCAGTCAATTTTCGACTGCATTTTCATTATATATAATTTTTTTGCCTGCATACTTTCTGGCGCATACCTATAGCCTTAAAAACATCAACAACTACGCTCTCCACCGAATCTCTTGATCTATTCCTCCTTCTCTTCTGTAATGCAGGGATCTTTCGAGATTCATGGGGGCCACATCTTCTTGTATTCCATAGCATAAAAAAAAAATTATCTGCGGCCCGAGACATTTTTTTTTCTTCATAAATGGCCCGGGTAAGCTAAAAGGTTGGGCAGCCCTAGTTTAAAGTTTAATAAAAATATATAATTTACTTTAAAATTATTTATATTTTAATTAAAATTGATAAAAAGGTGAAACTTTGGGTACACTCTCCTCAAATTTCGCAGAAACTAGTCGGTAGAGCCCCTTTAGTAATAAATCTAAAAAAAGCTATTTCAAATATTATTAATGAAACGTCTGTATATTTTTTATGTCTGTCTTATGGCAGAACGTGACTATCTCAATAAAATCATAATTTAAAAAAAAAGATATTTTCAGCATTTTTGAACCGGATGTTTTGAAGATTGTAAGTTCACAATCTAATAAGTGCATCGTTTTCGAAATTTCAAACATTTTGCTATGACAACTAACTTTCTACTTTTTTATTCTTCAGTTATCGTGGATATCAAAATTCTATTACACAAGCAGAAATAAATAGTTGAAAAAGGTTTTTTCCAACATTTCGAAGGGGCCTTGGCCACAATACATAAACAAAATATTATTTCTAATAAATCTTTTTCTAAATAGCAGATCACCTGTTCACTGACTAATCCCATTTTACTCAAATTTTCTGCCATCTAGGAATTGATCTTGAACTATGGTGAATATCCTAATCGAAACAGAGACAACGAAAAAATAATCTTATAGCTCAGTAATTTCAGTTTCCACTAATTTATTTAAATATATGTAAATGGAAAAGTACTAAAAATACAATTAAACATTTTAAAAACAAATTTTATACCAATTCATATACATTTATTTTTATACAATTGATGGTTTCATTTATTTTGGAATTTCAACATTGATTTGCATTGATATTGATATTGATATATCCAGATACCAAAATCTTTCTCGAATGTCAATTTCATAATTGAATTCGTTATTTATGGGATGAAACCAACCATTTATCCAACACTTACTTGTCTTGCAAGAAAATATTTTAGATTTAGATTTCATCCTGTAAGTTAGATATTTCAAAGAGCAATCTAGCAAAGCAGCTTGCCTACCCTACAGGCCTTTCCCATAAATTGACTCTCGATACGACTCTTGGATTGTTAAAGACGTTATGATGAAATTTCGAGAATTCTTCTTTGTCTATCTATATATATATATATAAAATTAAGGTTTTGTCTGTACATTGGTCCAAATCACGCCAAATTTTGGTTGCACACGTTTCAAGCAAAGTTATGAGCGAAAAGACCCTCAACAAAATTCCTGTATGCCTGTTTGTCTGTATGTGTGTTTGCGTGGTTTCCGCGAAAAGTTGCTCAAGATTCACGTAAAAACGACTGAAGGGATTATTATGAAATTTCATAATTGAATCAGATGTCTTCTAACTTACGTTTATAGCTATATAACATTTTGATATTTTGACCCCAAAAGGGGTTTGGGAGGCGCACAAATGAAACTCCTAAACTATTAACCCTACGGCAAAATTTATTATGAGCAAAGTTGTAGGGGATGTGATTTCTGACAACTTTTGTTTAACCCCCCCCCCCAAAAAAAAACACCCAAAAAGGTGGGGGAGGGTCAAAATATGAAAATTCTTGCTCTTGGACCAAACTCAACCAAATTTTGTATACATAATCTGTGGGTCCCTAGAAGGCTAAAAATGCAAAAACTGGGTGCAACGTGAGGGGGTGTAGAGTGGAGCGGAAAGTTCGGGTGAGGATCCATAGGCTTATTGGGGTGGCGCGGGTGGGGGTGGAGGGCGCGGGGTGGGGTAGGAGATGGCGAGGTGCGGGGTGGGGTGGTGCATGGTACGGGGGGTAGGGGTGCTGGGTGGGGTTTGGGGAGGATGCTGGGTGGGAGTGGGGTATGAGGGTGGGGTTCGTGAGTTGGGAGAAAGAATCCAGCCATGAGATCTAGGTGCAATTTTTCATAACTCACTGATTATCTTTTGTTAAGGGAGAATGGTGTAGGTTCTTGGTGAAACATATTAAATAAATCAAGTTTCCTGTATTTGATTCGATCGCGAATTGAATGCAGATGAATTTTTTCAAATATTATGTGAAAATAATATCCGAATTTATATATTTCTAACTTGAAATAGTGGAGTTAATTTTCTCATTAATATATCAAAGAATAATTAACACTTTATCGAGAATTGTTTTTGATGGCGCTTTTTAAACAAGATATATATCGCGAGACTACTGCTGGTTGAAGCTATAGGAGTCTGCTGAACCTTAAGTCTGGACCAAGAGAGAATGAAAAAGATGTGATCCGTTTACTAGCTATAATCCAGCATCATTTTGCGATTAGTCGAAATGACACTTTTTATATCAAACACTGATATGGATCACCAAATGTATTTGAAATCTGAGATGTTATATATTCAATCTCCCAGTCCAGAGCGCCCAGATGATTTTATATATAATACAGGAAACTTATGATTAATTAATGGCAAACACCTAACACACGTGTTAACAGATCTAGCGCTCTGGACTGGGAGATTGAATATATAACATCTCAGATTTCAAATTCATTTGGTGATCCATATCAGTGTTTAATATAAAAAGTGTCTTGTGGGCCAATCGCAAAATGATGCTGGATTATAGCCAAATGGATCACATCTTTTTCATTCTCTCTTGGTCCAGACTTAAGACACAGCAGACTCCAATAGCTTCAACCAGCAGTAGTCGCGCTATATAAGTATATCTTATTTAAAAAGCGCGATCAAAAATAATTCTCGTTAATGTGTTGATTATTCTTTGATATATTAATGAGAAAATTAACTTCACTATATTAAATAAAGTAAAGAAAATTTTTTGAAAAATTTTTTTTACTTCACTGATTATCCAAAAATATGAATTTAATTTGAGCTCATGCTCCTAAGAGAATATAATTTTTCTCATATTTAACTATTTAAAATAAGTACTATATAAAACGATTAATAGAAAGCCAAAATCTAATCTGTTCGACTTAGAATTACAATTACATAAAGGCACTTCTATAGGACATTAACTTGATTTATACTGTGCATAGAAAAAGTCACGCATGAAAATTATTTTTCTTCACGTTTCAGGTCATTTCTAAACACGAGCATAAGGCGTAAAATTTTTCTTTCTATTTAAAAAATTTGCATATCCACAAAACTAAAAATAACAGCGTGGTAATGTGAAATTTTATTAAAATTAAAGCCTGAGTTATTATTTTTAGAATATGAGTATGAAAATTTTACTGGTACTGGAAAATGTATTTTCTACTTTTTAGCTGATTTTTAAATGAAAGCTAGTTTTGAAAAAGGTTTTTTTTCATAATTTTTTCTTTTATTTTAATTATTTTCCGCCTTTTTTGATTCTTTATACTTGGATCATTTAATGAAAAAAAAAATACAAAAGTAAATTGATAATTAATCAAACTGTCATTATAAGAAGAGAAAAGGCAAGGAAAAGAAGAAAAAAGAAAGTAAGGCCAAAGAAAGAAAAACTTCACTTATAAAGTAGTGGAAAATGTTTAGAACTGTTTTATAATGAAATAGAGAGAAGGAATAAAGTAAAAATTTAATTAAGTTAATAAAGTGAGAAAATAGAATCGCCTTTTCAATATCAAATGAAATAAACTGCAAAGGATCGCTGCGAGACTTTATCCATAGCCATTTTTGATATATTAATATTTTTTCCCCTTTATTATAATAATAATAATGACATAAAAAGAATTTGGTCTTTCTGTAAAGTCTAGATATTTGCTTACTGTAAAGTAAAGTACCTACTTTTAAAATGTAATTTTCCTAAAAATATTATATATAACTGTTTTGGTGGTCTCCTCAAGATACTTAAATAGTACATATATTAAATTGGATCAAAATTGATTAAGTACTTATGCCATTTTCAAGATATTTAAAAAAAAACTAAAAAAGTGCTAGAATAAAGTACCTATCAAAGTTTGTGGGACGATATATGCCAAACACTGATCAGGGCTTAATTTAGTTAAAGTAATAATATCTTTTCAAAAATTTTATATATTGAAGGAGACAATAAAAGAGAGTCTTTTGCTGGAATTATAAATTTTATTTAAATAAATAAATAAATAAATAAATAAAAATTATTTCCTCCTTCAAAATATCTTTTCAATTTCATTTCAATCATTTGAAAGGTATACCGTCGCCTTAAAGTGTAAACCTGCTAAATCCATTTTTATCGCAAATGACATTAATACCTTTCGAAAGAAAAAGAGATGGAGATCGTCCAAGTAAAACGGCTACTTAAAAATTACGATAGTACGTTGTAGAAAAAAATGTGAAAAATAGTTTATTTCCTAAAAAACAATATTAAATTTTGTGAAGTTTTTTGTGTGCCCTTTAAAATTTCATTATAATGAGTTAGCAGGTTTACACTCTAAGGCGGCGATATGGAAAAAATCGTCAATGAAATAAGGGTTAACATCTATCCATCCATCCCCACGGTCTAAATGAAAAATCGCACTTATTGGCCTCTGGGTGAGACTCCATATAATTTTTGGCAAAACCTTCAGGTTCTAAAATTAAATCTGTTTGAAACTATAATTTGGAACTTTGGTTGAAAGCATGAGTTCCGTAGTCTTTATCTGAGGACCCTTTGAAGTCGTGCCTGGCGCGAGGCCAATTACAGTACCCTACTCATCTGATTCGCTAAAGATGAAGGGAAAATAACAAAATAGATTTTCCTGATTTAATTGAATTCATTTATAGGTAATCTTATTTTTAGACGAAATATTATCAATTAAAGTGAATGTACCTCATGATTTTCTCATACTTCCAAAGAGATGTACACCTACTTCCAATCGCGGATCACCCCTCGGTTCCAGTCAATAAGCATTTCTCGTTTTTAAAATCTGTATTACTCGCAGGATGGTAACCCTAGTATTGAATCGACTTATTTATCTTATTATTATTATTACTTTATCCAATGCTAAGCAGATAAAGTATTGGAATCGGTCTCGCGCCAAGCTAAAGATGGTTAAAATAATTCGAAATACATTTCATATTGAGTTTTATTTTGTGACACCAATCTCATGTATTTCTTCATACTTTTTAATTTTACCAATAAATATATAAATTAATTTTTTTTATTTGTACATTGTGTTTAAGAGCGTTTGAAACATTAAGAAAAGTCATTTTGAGGCATGATTTTCATTTCTGTATGTGGGTCTGTGTACATGTGGGCCAGTGTGTGACTGCCTGGATTCTGATACCTACAATAACTCTTGTTTAATTAGAAAAAAATGTTTTCAAATGACAAATCAGGATTTCATTATGAGATATTTCAATTTGTCGATAGTAATAAATTTAAATTTTCTTAGAAAATCAAAAGAGAGTGTCATCTATTAGATCCGATGGAATGAATTATTTAGAATCACTAGATCGTGAAATTTTACAAATTAAGATTTAAATCTTTGAGTAAAATATTTAACGTGTTTACCTACATATTATTTCAGAGGGGTTCGCACCCTACAGGGTAACCAAATGGCTCGGATTGCTGTTACTGGCACTCGGGGGGTGAAAAACGACCCTGCTGACATACAATTAAAAATAATCCATTCCATCGAATCTAATAGATATAGGGGCGTAGCCACGGCGGAGGAGTGGGGGAGGGTCGGAACCCCCCTCCCAAGGGCAGGGCTCATGGGATGAGTAATGGCAACGACAAACCGTTTCTTATGGCAAACTAGCCGTAATTAAATATACTTCATATGTTAAATCAAGAATTATGTTCTTTTTTAATTTCTTGAAGGTCCCTATTTGTTTTAATAAAAAATTTCCCACTAAATATTTTGCTTTGTAGATTGACCCCCTCCCCCAAGAAAGTTTTCTGGCTACCCCACTGAATAGATGACACTCTCTTATGATTTTCTAACAGGAATTAATTATTTTATAGAATAGAATTGGATAAGGAGCTAGAGCAGGGGTCCTCAACCTTTTTTGCCATTGTCCCCTTTCCAGGATTTTCTAACTCAAAAACTTTATTTCAAATACGAGTATATCTACTTTCAATATTGAAAATACAGGTATTTTAATTTAGAAATAAATATAAGGAATATTTTATTTAATTAGAAAGCTGAGGTTGTTTTTTGCATTTTTCTTTAATACATTCTTTAAAACTTTTGAAATTTGTACGCAGAATAATTCCCCCCTTGAAATACTAAAATTCCACGGTGGTGGGTAATCCCACCCCGTTTGAGAACCCCTGAGCTAGAGTAAGTAAAGGTCAGTGGATAGGCGATTCAATGAAACTTCTATAAATAATAAGAAGCCGAAAGCTTTCGAATTTCAAAACGCTTGCAACAAATCAAAATAGTTCTACGAATAACACTTTAATCGGGATAAAATTTAAACACATTTTTTTTTTTTACTTGAATCATCTTCTATCCATTGTCCAGTAACAGTATAGTATAGTATAGTAATACATCTCTAATTTTACAATATAATTCGTCAAAAAATGTTGTTCTATTTTTATTTTAAATGGCTATTTTCATATTCTTTGTTCTTAAGATATAAAAAGTAAATCAATAGCTATTATTTATCATTGATAAATAATTTCACCTTATACCATCCAATCTAATAGGTGACAAAGGGTATGTGGTGTTATTATTCCCAAAAAGTTTTATCTTTTTGTTACACTTGAAATATTTCCTCTTTACTATTTGTGGGATTTGATTTTTTCTCTTTTTTTTTTTTTTACTTCCTTTTTTTTCATTCTCTAGTCAATTCTTGTAAAAAGTGCAAAAGCATTTGGAAATGAATGAACATAAATTGACAATCAAGATATAAAGCTTTCTTACTTAAGAATTGAAAGAGTAACAAAAAAAAAGAAGAAATATCGAGATGGAGTAAAACAATTTTGCAAATAGAAAGAGAAGAAAAATAAATGATGATTTAGTAGTAAGATCAATACTAGTACAAATATTAAATTAATTTAAAATTCCAAATATTTAAGTATTTTGATTTAAAATCGAAAAATAATTTAACAGTGACGTTTCGCATTCTTTTTACAATCTTTATATTAGCTTCACCACTATGTAGGTTTCTATGTATCTATCAATGTGACTTTTGTTCTGTTAAATTCAGCAAACTTTTCTCTATAAAAATAATTAAGACTAAAAAGTAAAAAAATAAATTATATTTAAAAAAAAACTAAAACATGCTTCTAAAAAGTACAAAATAATACTATAATAATATTTAATCAAAAAGCGTGGGCACTTTGTCGAAATTAATTAAAAGTTTCTGCGTCCCATCCTTTTTGATTAAGTATTATATTATTTTGTACTTTCTAGAAGAATGTTTTTTTAGTTTTATTTTAAATATATTTATTTGAGACCTTCTTCAAGAGGTTGACTATTAAGGAGGTTCTTTCGCGACAATCCACACAAAAAGTTTTAGCCTCGTAACCACTCTATAAATATGAACGGAACTAAAATTTTAGGTTATGTTTTTTTAACGTGACTGTAGCACTCACACTACGAAATCTCAATATGGATACACACACACTAGCCGGATTGTTTCCAAGCCATTGTGATTATATCCCCTCCGCTAAAAATAATCCCCCAAATATGTTGTTTTTTTTTTTTGTTTTTTATCAAAACTACGTGGTAAATAATTTCTATTTTTTTTAAGTTACTCCGAATATATTGTTCTAACAAATATTAGTTTTTTCATCAAGATGGTGAAAGTCCTTAAATGAAAAAAAATAAAATAATGATCATATTCCTTTCCCAATCTAACCTATGTAAAAATGTCATTTTTAATTGCAATTATTTCATGTTTGGTGTGGTAAATTGTCTTCAAATTTTAACAGTATGTGTATTATTCTTTTAATGACTTGTATTCCAAGTTTCAAAGACTTCTTGAATTTTTGCATTTGTGA
Source organism: Forficula auricularia (assembly GCA_024734495.1). NCBI lineage: Eukaryota > Metazoa > Arthropoda > Insecta > Dermaptera > Forficulidae > Forficula > Forficula auricularia. The sequence continues at coordinate 9,192,202 of JALMQS010000120.1, read as the reverse complement.
AAGAACTACTTTAAAGTGAGTATTTTACGTTAATCTTTTCAAATAAACATTCTTTGTTGAAAAATTTTTCTTTACGTACATATTTCTTTTTGAAAATCATTTACTAAATCAGGAATGTTTCAATATAACCGAGGGGTGAACCACAATTGGAATTAGGTGAACACCGTCTTTGGAATTATTTTGGAATTCATTAGATAATCTATTGTCATCTATTGTCTTCTACTTGGAAATGAAAGTGGAAGTAGGTGTACACAATTTTAGGTCGCGGTCCACCCCTCGAATATAACTATTATAAGAAATGATGATAATTTTATTTAAGAATTATTAAGCGAGCAGGTGCCTCCCGTGAGTAAGACTTTACGATATATATTTTTGATTTGATATCAGAAATTACAAATTATTCTAGGAACATTATACTCTATCGTCATGTCAGTCCGTCTCTTTGGGTCTCGGAGCTTCTTTATTAAGATAAAGCTTCATAGGCATATACTTTTAATATTTGCAATGTCAATTGTAGAAAAATTCTAAAAATATTTTAAAACACCTCTCAAGTAAATGGAAACTTTTGGCAAACAAATAAAAATAGAACATGAAAGAACAAAAAATGTTATTGACAGTAGGTAATTTAACCACTACAACTTGCCTTTTAAGAAACAACTTATTTACAAATTACTGCCAATAAAATTTTTTGTTGTTTTATGTATTCTATTTTTATTTGTTTGCCAAAAGTTTTTCTGGATCACCCTGTAAAGAAAAAACAGAAGAAAATTCCTATTAGCCAACTAACTTGGTATTTTCAAAACATTTGTTTCAAAAGAATCACCGGAATTAAGTGAAATTATTCGTGGTTTCTTCTGAGACATGGCCATAGCCAGAAAAAAATTTCGGGGGTGTTAGTTAATTTTCGGGAGGGGGATTGGCTACTTACCGAGGGGCTAGGGGAATATGCATAAGCTCCTAGCAGTAGGAGAGATGACCTCTCTGATGCCCGGATTGCTTTTTTTATCAGAGTATTATTTTTATTGAAAGTTTTATTTATATCCTGTAAAATTTGGATGTTTACTTCAACATTTTAAAGGGGGCTTTAACACTTTAGCCCCCCCCCCCGCGCTGGCTACGATCATGTTCTAAAATGGGCGAACATGCTATTGAGATATTTATAGCCTTATCAACCCCAGTCGTTCCCTTGCATCTTATTGAAATTGACTGGGACCAAGAAACCAATTGTTATTCTCTTCAAGAGTAGGTATATGGCATTGCCAGTAAAAGAAGAAGCTGGCTGAATAATAAAAAAAATTAGGTATCTTAAAAATAATTAATAGAGATTATGGTGTTGGTGCAAGGTGAAACATCTTTAATAAAGATAAAAGTAAATAAATATTATATGAAATATTCATTTACTATGAATTAAGATTTCTAGGTCACTTATTTCAGATTAAAATTAAAAAAATAAAGAGATAAATTTTTTCAATATAGATATTTCGGGCTGTAAGCCCATCTTCAGGAAAGTACAGAATTTTAACAGTTTCTGTACTTTCCTGAAGATGGGCTTACAGCCAGAAATATATTTATATATTGAAAAAATTTATCTCTTTATTTTTTAATTTTAATGTGAAACAAGTGACCTAGAAATCTTAACTCATAGTAAATGAATATTTCATATAATATTTATTTACTTTTATCTTGATATCTTAAAAATGTTATTTTAATTTTGATCCCCGTTTCTTTATAAGTCCTAGCAAATTGTTTTTCCTCTTTTAATTATGCATGCATTTTATTTAAATATATCTAAAAAATTCAACAAAATAGTTTAGTAGGTATTGGTAATTTTGATGAAAATTATGGTCGTTATAAAATAGTTAAATCAGTCCCATTTGTTCTATTTGATTTTATATAGAAAATACATATATAGAGAAAATATAGTTTATATCTATAGTAGCCCTCCCGAAAAGAGCCAACGCCTCAAAAAAATATTCGGATTAACTACTGATTTTAATATTTCTTATTTTACTGAGTGAGGATAATGAAATGTATTGTTGTCGTGTACTGGTAATGTTAATGCCAACAACAGACCATCTTTTAAACGCTGACTTATCCAAGAACTAACCGCATTTTGTTTAGCTTCAAAGAACTATGTTAGAGTCCTTTCAACATGTCATGTTGGCTGGCAAACTAAAATTAACCTTTATTCTTAATCACATTCTAGAGATTTCACATATTAAATATTTGATATAAAACGTGAAGTCTTATATTTACATATTGATTAAACAAAACGGTAAACGGAAAACATAGAAAGAGAAGAGATTAATATAAAAAAATACTTGCTTAAAAAATTCTTACCATAAATGTTAAGCAGCTACTATGAAAATATCCATACAATAATTTATTAGGAGAGTACGATTTATTCCAAATGAAAGCAAGCTCAACGAACAAATACTTGAAAGAGACCATTAAAAATAATGAATAGTCACTCTAAAAAATGTTCATTTCTTTTGAATTTTCAATTTAAACAAGTGATAAGCAATTTTAAAGTAATTAAAAAATAATAATAATAAATAACTATAATATAATTAAAATAAAGAAAAATAAAGTAAGCAATAATAATAATTACGTTGAATTAATTTTTTTGTTTCAGGTAAGTAAACGATGTGGAGCCATGAAATCTCTTCCGAGTCTTCCGACGACATTCTATTTGATATCAACATTCATAAGTATCATCATATTATCATAAATTAAATATTTTTATATTACTGTCATCTCACTTGCCGCTCTGTATGGACTTAAAGCGAGAACCATCACAGAAAATATCAAATTTCACTCAAAAAATTCGAACATTTTAAGACTCATATTTGAACTTCTCAATAAAATTCTAAGTTCACTAAGTACTCCTTTGCCTTCTAAAAATTATGAATTCCATTTGGTGGGGATTTGCTCATATCTGGCAAACAGCGTCCCTAGTAGCACAATGTTTCAAACTATATTGTAACTATATAGGGGCTATATATATTCTCGAAATCTAAGTAGGCACTATATAGTTTGAAACATGTGCTACTAGGGGTGTCTGGAAGAAAATACTGTAAAGACATCAGCTACAGAGAGATAATCATTGGGAGAAAAATGTACAAACTTTTGGAGTTCCTAAATTTGCACGACGGAACAAAATTGAGACCCTTTTCTTTATTAGAACCAAGACCTACCCAAGAGTGTAGAGCTGCGGAGTAAGCAATTACATAGTTATTCATTGGTCATCTTCTACCTCGAATGGAAATTTTATGTACTCTTAAATAATATAGCTGTAGTAATTGTAGCAGAGATAAAAGATAGTCGAAAATAATAGAAATTCAAGCAACAGCCCTAGGGATTGCAACCGAATTCCTAAATAGTCACATACTAAAAAGCAATTGCTCTAATGAATCTGGTATTTTTAAACATTTTTTTTATAATGATACTGATACTAGAAGAAGTTGCACCAAAAAGGTTCAACCTCTGTAGTCCGCGGTGGACCCTTGTATCTTGGAAATAAGAAGAAATTTAGAGATTGGGTCGGAGTTGAAGGTATTCATGGATTCGTGCGTCTTGAAAGATTGAAGGTTATATGTTGATGGGAAAAAGTTCAGAAGAAGAAAGTTCCAGTCTCTAGATGTAATGAAGGGTTAGCGTGGACGTGATGGAGGAGTGGCTGTGGATTAGTTGAGATGATAAGCAGATTTAGTAAAAGAGAGAAATGAAATGAAAGCCGGAAATCCAAGCGAAGCTCAGAAAATTAGATAAGAATCCAATAATATAGGGAGTTTTTATGACTTGAACAGTGGTCTTGCTCCGGTCGATAATTAAGATAAATTATCTACCACTCAAAAATAAATTATCTACCAATTAAGAAGTCTTTCAAAAAGTAGCGCTCTCATGATCTATATAGTATGGTGGTCAATTTGTTGATCGTAGAATAGGAACGCATAGTATTTTTAAAGCGGCGCATTGCAATGTATTTTTTTTATAGAGCTTTTACTGAGACAACACCCACTGGTTCGTTTAGTTAATTCCCCCAACCCGTCCAAGCTGCGCCTACCCTGCCTGAAAAAATTAACTTTGCTATTGCGTAAATTTACTTACTTTTATTTTATTCAAACATCGAAACATTATTTTCAATTAATAAAAAAAAAAAACATTTATCAATTGAAAGTAAACCTTTCATTCGCTGAACACATACCGTATATTCTATTAACGTTATCAGCTATCTTCAACCAAATTTAATTGATAATGGATAGAACTGTAAACGGGGTAGCAATCCATAACCACGTTTCCAGAGGGTGCGTTTCATCTTGAAAGTGATAGATGAGTTTCGAGCATGACAAACACACCCTTCATCCCCCAAAAGTAACTCACTCCCTTTCTCCGAAACACACACACAAACATATATAAATCTTCGAGCAGAAAAGAGTAGACTGTAAAAGAGTAGACTGTTGCAATTTAAGATAAGCTAATGGGTTATATTTAAAATTGTAATCATTACCTAATCCAAATAAATAAATTTTAAAATTAGAAAATCAGCATTAAATAGTTAGTTTAAACCACTCATTGGGTTTCTCGTAGGTATAAGATTGAAATTGTCTTTTTTTGGACTTTCTATTATAAAGCACAAAGAATTAATTAATATTTTTTTATCAAAAATGAATTTTTTTTATAATTGACATCGTTAAGTTTAACGAGATACGAGTAAATCCTGAGGGCTACAAGATGACTCAGCAATCAATTCCAAAGGTATGCCCGAATGGAATTAGATTACTGCTCACGCTGTTTTTAGGTCATCATTTTTTAATTAATGATTAAAAAAGTGTTCTCTTCCTAATCTGAGTTGTGATAGAAGATTTTCCTTACATGTCAAAAGTGTTGTATTCACCCGCTCGAGAATTAAACCAATGTGCCAAAAATATTTTCGGGTCTCTGGCTTTTTTTAAAGGCTAAACCAATCTGAGATACGAGTATACATTTAAATTTCATTTAAAAATATTAACAATTTCATCATAAAATTTCGTGGAAGAGTGATATACTTATATACCCATACTATATATATTTATCTAGATTAATTTGCCGCAACGCTGACGTAATGCTGCCGTCAGGGAGCGCTGATGCCGTCTTTGCGGCAAATTTGAAATATAATTGTAATTGAAACTCGAATTTTGGAATGAAAGACTCCAATTGATTTTAAATTAAGAAACATTAAATTTATTGATAATTATTCCCCCCACCCCCTCACCACTCAAAAATTAAATATTCAATTCGCTTTTCTTTGCGCACAGAAAAAGAAATTAATCACATATTATTTGATTTATATTTTATATATTATTTGTTTATTTTTTAAAAATTTGCCACTTTTTTATAATTTATTAAAAATCTAAATTTTGTTATTCTTATTTTTTGATTTTTACAAAATTGAACGACTTAAGACACGCATGCCCGAGTTTCTCATGGCAATACTGGAGGGAGCAGCCTGTCATACAAACAACACCTATTGATCTCTTTTAAATATTTGGAGCCTTATATCGATTATCGATCCCAAATTTAAAAAAATGATATAATATAATTCTCCTCCTCACACGATCCCACTTATTTAAATAAATCTACATATTTCCACACAAAAAATATCACAATGCTGTAGTTTATAGAAAAAAATACTACCAGATTCATATCTAGAGCCTCATTTCTGTAGCTGTGTCAGGACGAAAATGAGGTGAAACTTTTAAGAGACTATGTATTTTCGGGAGTTTACAGGTATACATTTGGAGTGTGGTTTTTTAAGAGGAATAACATTTTTGGACCGAGACGCTGCCCGCCAGGGCACCAGCTCGGAGGGCCGAGCTTCCAGGGCGTGCCGACGGCACGCCCGAAAAGCTCGTATCATAATATTTAAGTAGAAGTTGATAAGATTTTCGAATTTCGCAAATTTTCAAAATTCTAGGAGAAATAAATGACAATAAATTATAGTTCTTCTTGCCGATGCTCTATAGCAGTGTTTGATTTTATTTGAAAATTAATTGAGGAAATTCTCTATAAGAAAGCAGCCATTAGCCCGGGTATTTTTTGGAACTTCACTTCCCGAGAAGATGAATATAATCCTTATGGATAATTATCTATAACATCTCAGATTAAGATTATTTTCCTAATAAAATCAAATTCTGCAAATAACGGCAACAAGAACTTTTTAATTTCGTATATTGATGAGTCTCTTTATTTTTTTTAACTTTGATAATCAAACTGATGTTTTCAAAATTTCTTTAAAAAAAATATTGAAGCAAAATTATCGCTTAAATAGCATTTGATCCAGAAAAAACTTGATCTGATATTTCGAACCATTACCGAACTCAAGTTTTAGTTTTACTTTCTCAGAAATTTACCTTTTTAGAGCTCTTGTGTTAACACACAGAAAGACAGTCAGACCTAATATGTCTGGAAATATATTTATATTCACGGTAAAAACTAAATAACATAAATAGCTTAGGAGTGAAAGCAGTGGTGCAGCCAGGATTTTGCCCTGAAGGGGCTTATACACACACACATAATATATAAACATTTTCGTAAAATGACAAAAATAATTGCTTAACAAAAATAATGTTATGACAATTTCAAAGTTAAATAATTTAATTTAATAATATGTCCATAGAATAATATCATTTGTTAATTTTTTCATTTTTTTCCTTGTCCTGGGGAGGTGGGGCTTCGGCCCCTTTAGCTCTCCCGCCTCCCGTGGTTGCGCCACTGAGTGGAAGTAATGCCTAATTTTAGAGTTTGTCATATACCTATATACTTTAAGATGTGAACTCTTCATTTTTTTCAGATTAACTGTAATATAAAAATAAAAAAATTCTTTGACCTTTGAATACAATACCCGATAATCGGATTTAGTGGTCAGAGTATCCATATATACATATATATAAACTCTTTGCGAATTTATAAACCGAGTTACATGTTACATGTTTTTTTTTCATTTACAAAGATAAATAAATAAATAAATAAAACAAACAGTAAAAGCTAAAATACTTTATATATATATATAGGAGTAAAATGAATTTTACTAGTATATGAGGAGTAGGGGAGAGACAGAAAAAGTATATGGATATAAAAAAATAATCTCATCAAAAGATGTAATTTCAACAAAATCCCTTTGTTCGGGTGCATCCACTCATAGCATATTTTACCATGCAATTTAAAGTATTTATTTATTTTTTTGTCTAAATATTTTCAATAGATTAATAAACATTTTGATAAATATCTGCCTAATAAAATTTATCATTGGGGTAATGCATTAGACATAAAAGCGCTCAAGACACTTCGAAATGTTTCTTTCTTATTTAATTTTTTTAATTTTTATCCTTAAAAAAAAGATAGAAAATAATCATGATAAGAGCTAGAGTAAGCAACATAAGAAAACTTCCAAATACCTTCTATCTGCTAGTTTCCCATTATTCTTTTATTGTGCTGTCCGAAATTCAGGTGTTAACAACCAAAATCTTGTCAGTCACGAGCAACATGAAATAGATGAGCCTCAGGGCCAAGCCCTGTTTAAATATAAAAATAATTATTTCCATTCTAGCTTATTTCCTCCTCAACTTTTCACATAATCATGAGGTTTATAAATTTCTATTTTGGATCTGGTATAGAATGTCCTAAATATTTAAACTTTTTTCTTGTGAAGCTCCAGAGAAATTATTTTTCTTTAATCATTTTTTCTAGCGCATTAGTATGATACCATAATATCTTTATATAATTTATTTGTTAGAGGCTATAGTTTAGAAGGTTTTACGTTCATCATCAGTCTTTTTAATCCTTCATATATTATAAATCCCAATGTACCTGTGTTTTTGTGGCGGATTATTTAGTTCATATTTCATTCGAGAGGTGGCAGCAGGCGATTTTTTTTTTTAATTTGAATTGAAAGAGACGCTCTCCGCCAGGGGCTAGGTGACGCCGAGCTGAAAGGTCGGTCGTCAGCTAATGCCCTATATATATAAACACTTATATTATAGTTTTTACTATAATATACAATTCTATTTATATCCTATATAGTATATATATTATATGTGAGACTATCTTTATATATATACTAAAATACTAACCACTCATCTTACATAGATGCACACCCTGCACATTCCAAACCCCGACCAACCACCCCAACCAGAAACACGACTTATATAGACCTTGGGTCCCCTCCAGTGGCCGGCCGAATGCCTGCGTAGGCAGCCGAGTCTCTGAGGAGAACAGCTTGGACAAGGGGAATTAGGCCCCGCCCACTCTGTGTTTGTATTATTTAGTTCATATTTCACCCGAAATGTGGCGGCAGGAGAGCTTTTTTTAAATTTGAATTGAAAGAGACGCTCCCCGCCAGGGGCTAGGTGACGATGAGCCGAAACTATTTAGAAATATTCTATATGTTATTTCTCATGTTTTCAAATACGCAATGGGATGTAGGCAAATTCGTTTTGTTGTACTAGTAGGTCACTCAACAATCATTGATTTCGCCTTATGAATCACCAACTCTGCCACTCTCGGTCAACTAAATATTAATTAAAATGTTTAACTTGTTTAATAAAATTAGTTTTATTAGTATTCTTGGGACATATGGAACTTCATCTGAAAGAATTACAGTACCGTCTATGTCTTCACCACATTGTTTCTTCAATCAAAAGCTAGCTATATGTTACATAGAGCTATTAACTAACAGAGATATAAATATAAAATAATAAATCACAAGTTTTTATTTATATTTTATTTTGATATAAATTAGTCAAAATAAATAAAAAGAACAAGAATCGGAATGAAAAAATATTCATCTATGAATAAATAGAGACAATATAGATAAATCAACGTTTTATAAAATAAAGGCTGTTTCCAACAATATCTTCTAACGAGAGTGAGAGTGATAAACTCACTGAGGGGAAGGGTGAGAAAGATAGCCGAGTTTCTGTCAAATATAAATCACTATTCGCTGTTTCCGTTTGTGCTTTTGTTTTTTATTTTTTTGACTTTTAACCTAAGAGTGTATACCTATATATAGTTGAAATAATAAATCTGAATTTAAAAGTCTCCGTTTAATTTCACACTGATATTAAATAAATCGGGTTTCCAAACAATATTACAACCTTAAATCGTGAAAAATCTAAAAAATATTTAGTAGAGATTTATATGCGAAAATTATTAATATTGATAAGGATGGACAATAGTCCGGAAACAGATGGACAAATAGTCAAGAAGATTGTTAACATATGAAAAGAATTAATGGATTCAGAGATTTTTTGGTTAAACTATCCATGATTAAATTAAAAAAAAATAAAAAAAAGATTAAAATTTGTGTCTTATTCATGGAGGACCTCTATGAGATAAGGTATTGTTTGAATAATTTTGATTTCCTTCAGCAAATGTCTTCAATTGATGGTACCTAAATGTATCTCAAATTGTGTGTTTCTCAAAGCTTCTCAAAACTTACACTTAGGGCCGGTTGTATGTCTCAAAGTAAATGCTTTTACCTCTAACCAAGGGTAGCTGGTAAATGAAGGGGCTGGGATGGCCAATCAGATGACAGGAACTTTCAGTGCCTGCCATCCCAGCCCCTCCATTTACCAGCTACCCTTGGTTAGAGGTAAAAAGCATTTACTTTGCGACATACAACCGGCCCTTAGTAACTATACTATGCTATATTTGTCATCTAGACCAGTGTTCAGCAAAGTGTATGCCGCGGCACACTGGTGTACCGTGGTCATTAGTTGGTGTGTCGCGGAAAAATGTCACGTTTTGTGAAGATAATGAACCTAGACATAGCTGAGAGTTATACGAGCAGCTTTATCAACGATTGCTCCAAATTTTGATCGCCTGTGCTCAATTAAGCAGGTTCACATTTCTCATTAAACATCTTTTCATATTATATTGATTTTAATAATAAATAAATATTAAATAAACATTGTTTTTTTCTTTGGTGTACCTCTAAAATTTCTTGATTTGGTAGGTGTACCTTGAACACAAAAATTTTGCGGAACACTGATCTAGACATAGAAGAATAAGCAGCGTTACAAGACTATTTATACAATTAGTCAAATCTCAAATTTGCATTATAAGTGCATTTATAATATTCCACTTGATTCTCTAATAAAAATGAACAATTATTACTCGTTCTCTAATAGTGTGGAAGTGCATAATTAGCTTTCCACCTATCTAAATGACAATAAATTGTAAAATAGAACTAATGTATGACTGTAGGAAGGACACTTTCGGAATGTCTTAAAATTATTAGTACATCTTATAGAAAATTTTAATTAAATTTTTAAATTTAATAATACTATTTATAATTATTTATTTATTTATTTCGTATTTAAGGTAGTTGTTCCGCCAAATGCGTGTTCTTAGGATTTTTTTGAAATTTATACAGATTATTATTTAAATACTTCTGCATCGATTGGTGCCAAAACGAAATTTATGAACAATACAGTGACGGAGATATTAAATTTCAATTGAGTTTTTCAGGCTCTTTAACATTACACTATACGGAATATCGGAAAATTTACACACATATTTAATTATAATTAAGAAACTCTTCTTACCAATTTTGATTCATAGGTACAACACAGTTTCTGAGATAATAAGAAATAAATAATGAAAAATTTACACTAAAAACAATTTGGCAACAGCGCATTTATTTAACCAGCGAAAGATGCATGCGCTAGATTTTTTCAAAATTATAATTTTCATAAGGTGTAACGTAGGCGTTGATTACATTTGTTAAAAAATAACAAAATGATTTTTATAGAAATTTAAAATGTATTTTTTCTGTCATTTTAATATAATAAAAATATTCAATCTCTTACAATGGTGCCAAATTTGTCAAACGAGCACTGGATTGGCTAGAATTGGTACATAAACAGCAAAAAGTTTTGGACTTATGAACTATGAATCCTTATTGTCTGTTCTATATACTCTAGCATTAACTTTTTGCTAGTATTGTCGTGAAACAACTACCTTAAAATAATGTTTAACAAAAGAAATTTCAAATTTGAAAAGTAAAATAACATAGGTATTTGCATTATGACAATACAAAATATTATTGATTAAAAATGAGAAAATACTTATTGGAAAACTCTAACACCCAACAATATTATTATTCATTTATTTTAAAAGATCTACTTTGAAGAGAAATTTCGAGGAAATTTAACAATTTGTTAAATTGATCAAAATTCCATAATCTTAAAATTTCCTCCAACCCCAAAGTGCCCGATAGCACTTTGTTACCATAACCTGAATGGTTTCAACAGAATATGATTGAGATCCACCTTTTCGTTAAGTTTCAGATCGTACGTGATTCATTGGGGTGTATTTAAAAGAATTCTCATTTCTATTGAATAACATTTTTCTCTCATTTATCAATATCATCTCTAGTGAAGAAATCATTAATGCTTGAAATGAAAGATTTGTTGTCTATGTGAAATAAAATATCCAGGAGGAGCATTCGACTATTCATTTAGAAATATAAATATAAATAAGCCAGCGACAAAAAATTTATAACTCATATTAAATTAGAGGCACTTTATCCAAGTTGATTTGTTGGGCAGTGACATCATAAAAAGAGTTCAGTATATATTTCTTGAAATGGACCAGGGAGTTGAGAGTAGCGGTAATGGTCGGGTTCTCTATTAGTCTGATAGCTCATTTCTGTATTGCATTCAGTAAACGGTCCTCTCTACAGAGATTAACCATATTCGAGACGGAGCCGGATTTGGGCCTTATTGTAGAGAGTGAGAAGTTTCTGGGTCGTGAAAAATCGCTTGGACTTGAATAGGAAACCAAGCTTCATTGTGGCAGATTTATTTCACTAATAAGAAAATGTCATCATTCCAAGATAAATTTTTATTCTCACGCCTAGAAATTAGACAACAGTGAGACTTCAAGTAGTTTATCCCTATCATCTGAGCATAAGACTCAAATAAATCAAGATTCGGTGGTTCATTCACCCTTAACGTATAATACACGGGTGGCACCTAAATTCCCGAAACCCAAAATTCCGAAAATTCAAAATCTCGACAGCCAAAATCGCACAGACTCAAAAAATCCCAACATTTTTTGTCGGGATTTTGGGGTGAACCCATAATACACATATCTAAAAAACAACAATATCAAACAAATATCTCGAAAACTCCACAAAACTATAACAACATCTTCAGTTTTTACAAGAAATTAACATGTAGAGCTGATGACTGCTACCATCATTCTTGGCACCTATAGCCTTCAACTGTTTAAGACCCGTATCCCCAAGGGCGGATCCAGGGAAGGGGGCGGAGGGGGCGACCGCCCCCCCCCCCCCATCCAGGCCCGTGCCTGGCGGGAGTGCAACACGTGCGTCGCACGCAGAGGCCAAAAAACGGCGGCCAAATCGACAGGGAATTTATAACAATTTTATTTATTTTTTTATTTTATTTTAATGAACTTAAAATATGAGATATGAAATTTGTAAAAAAATTTAAAAAAAAATTATTTTTTTAAAAAATTTTAAAATTGAAAAAAGTTCTATGTGTGTGTGTGGGGGGGGGGGCGTCTCTGACCCCCCCCCCCTGCTTGGACAATTCGATCGCGACACACTTTCGAGATAAAAAGTAGATCTTATATACATCGGGCACCTTATATACATTCTCCCCCCTCCCCATAAAAAAATTCCTGGATCCGCCCTTGCGTATCCCCAGGTACTTTCGACTCTTATCCAGACCATCAAATCTCTTCCTCTTCTTCTTTTCACGATGGACGAGCCAATCCAGGTCTTTAGGGGCTGCACCTTCTTGGTATAACTCCTTCTCGCGTCAATATCATTAAAAAAACTTGGTTGTTTGTGAGATTCTTGTAAATATTTTTCAATAAATAATTTCCATCATACTAGATGGTGAATACCCCAAAAATTGTAAACATCGACATTTTTTTTTAAGATAAAAATGTGCAGATCAGACATAAAGTTTCGATTTAATGAATATTTTTGGCTTTAACGAGTTTTGTTATTTTAATTTATGATACACAACCCCTCTTAATATATTTGATTATAATCACACGATTAAACGTATTAATTTTTTCCTGTTTTATTCCAATTTCATTCTAACAAAATTTATTTCTTTTATTTCAAATTATAACCATATGTTATGTTGTTCTTGTTTATTTTTCGTGGTGTCGTTGTTTTTTTTAACGTTTGTTTTGTTGTTTTAGTTAAATTAAACCTGACCAATCCCTTGGGAAAAAGAAAGAGAGAAAGAGAGAGTGAAATGTGTAGATTTTCTCTTCTTCCTTCTCTTGTTTCTATATTTCAGTCCTTCTCTTTCTCTTTCTATCTGTCTTTCTATATTTATATAAATTCTATCGTCATCTATTTCTTCACTTTAATCCTCTAAGGAAAAACCAGCTTTACATAAATACACAAGTAGGGTGAATGGAGAAAGAGAAAGAGCAAAGGGAAAAAATATATATAACTCAATGTTATTATATATTTATATAGAGATATACTATAGATTCTGTTCTCTTTTGCAATTCAAATCTTCTTGATTTCATTTCGAATTATAGCATTCATTCACTAAAAATAAATATTCACTTCTTTTTTAAAAAGCATTCAATATATGTACCTATATATGATTTACTTTAACATAAGGAAATAGACCTAATCATTTTTGTACACAGAAGATGCGTTCCAAATTAAGTATTTTAAAAATAGCATAGGGAACATGTACATTGTACATATAAGATAAAAATGGTGGAAGTGTTGTATGAATGGTTTCTGTGTATACAAATACTAATACTAAAAAATAAAAAAATGAAATAAAAATATTACTTTACATATAAAATTTATTCATTGATATATGATGTCATTTCAAGCAACTTTTAAGGATGAAAAAACAACATTAGTTTTTTTTAACCACTGTATAAGAAAATACTATAAAATTAGGATTGTAATCGTGCAGGAAATTATTTATATTATACGAATTAAATTATTCTGATAAAAAAATATTACCAAAATAACCATATGGTTATCGAAAGAATGACATTTTAAAAAATATTAATTATTTTGTAAATATTTCTATCAGCTAATTTCTCGGTGGTTTTCTCCTGAGCTACCAAATTTTCTGTTTGCTCTATCTCATTAAATAAATAAATAAATCTTTATTACTCGACCTGCTTAGAGGCACAAGTCGGTGGCTAGGTCAACAAAACATCAATACAAATTAACTACAGAAATTAATCAATTAATCAATTAAAAGAAATTAACAATTAACAAACAAGAAAAAGAAAAAAATAGAAATGTATGCTCATTTAAAAATAACATGATCATAGATTTCCATCAAAAAACAAAACGTAATTTTAATAATTCCGCGTAAAAACCCGATACCAGGAGGAAACAACGCATTAGCCATCCCGTCATTTGCCATAAGTTGTTAAGGAAACCTGGTCAAAATCTTAACGAGGATGGAATGACCTCTCTCTAGTTCAGCTAATCTCTGCTTGTGAGAACTAAATAAAATTTTGCAGAACTCTAGGACATTAGGACTTGACAAAATGTATAATTGATTTAATCATAGGGGGCAGAGGAGTATAATCCCAAGTAGAAACAGACAGATTGTTCCACAAATCAATGGCAGATCATACAAATGAATGTAATCCGATATTTTTCAAGAATCTTGGCTTACGAATCTTTTTTCTATGATCAGCTCTACCTAAATAACTTGGTTCCTGAAATCTATTCGTTATTTCCTTTTCCTTTTTGTTTTGAAAATTATATTGGTTCTCGAAATGAAATAAAATTATTGCATAGTTTCAAGGGGCAATTGAAATGAATGATTTCCCGAAAAGGGTCCGATAGAAGGTTTGTAGTCCCTGCCTGGTAGATATACTATCTTCCAGTTCAAACATGTCAAAGACAAGTTCAGATGAGCTTTAGTCGAATAAGAATTGTTCTCGCTGAGGAACAAAAAATAAATAAATAAAGATGATTCGAGAATCTTTGGACTAATCCATTTCTAAGTACTCTCAATAGATATATAAGATCAGAAATAACTAAGAGTGCTCTAGACAAGTCTTAGCTTGCTTATAGCAATTCTGACTCCTACCCTCACTCACACAAAGCAGTATCCGTTTGGGGCGAAGGTCCCAAAATATTTTTAAAAAATCTAATGTTAATTTTGAAAAACAACAAAAATGATGCCGTCCGTTTTCGATGAAATTTGCAAAAAAAATTAAAATGAATTTAAAAAAATGAAGGGTACTTTTTTGGACAGCATCCCCTGGTTGAAAAGTCACCAATCGCCACTGATGTATACCTATATTTTACTAGCTGAATGGCAGATGGTCCGTGAATTTGGTTCGGCCAGATGCCGGAAGCAACAAAAAAATCATCAAATCTTCCAAAATACTTAAGATATCAAATTCGTTCTTATTTATCGTTCATAAGGAGAGAATGGACGAATTTCAAGTATTTATATAGATTTTCAATTAAAGTTCTTGGTTGAAATTAGACTGGTACAAAAATCACTTAAAAATGGCCAATTTGAGGCTCCCCCAATCTGTCATCCTTAGGTCAAATAAATTTTTAAAAAATTAAATAAAAAATAAATGAGGTACAAATACCTTACAAAAATTTGAATCTTTCTAAAGTAATAATTCGAATAAATTTTTAAAACGATTTTTGATTTTTAAGGAAATAATTTTAAATACAATTTAATTTAACTTATTAAATAAATGCTATAATATATAGACTGTTCTTACATACCGGCTGTAAGACTAAAGCGACACTATAATAGGATCCTGGTTTTACAAACTAAAAATCAATTATAATAATTTACTTGTTTTATTTAGAGATTAAGAGCTTGCTTTATAAAATAATTTTTATAAAAAAAATAAAACCGACTTCAAAAAAATTAAATGCAACAAATAAAAAATAATAATTTAAAAATAAAATAAAATACACTAAAAGGTATACAATAATTATCTTATTTAGTTACAACTAAACGACGAAATATTAACATGAAATTACTTTTTGAAGACGGTACCAAACAAAATATATAAGCGAGCGTACCCTCCAAAAGTACTAAGTAAGATCCGTCGAGTGCGATTCATAAAATGTATATGTTTGGCACCGACTTCAAAAGTAATTTCATGTTAATATTTTGTCGTTTAGTTGTAACTAAATAAGATAATTATTTTATACCTTTTAGTGTATTTTATTTTATTTTTAAGTTATTATTATTTTATTTGTTGCATTTAATTTTTTTGAAGTCGGTTTATTTATTTTTTTAAAAAATTATATTTATTTTTCTCTTTTTAGTGATGCTATTAATAGTGACTTAATATAATACCTTGTATGCATCTCGTAAGAGAAAGCGTCGGGCGAATGAATCAGAAAATGATAATTATTTTACATTAATTAATGTATACATTGTATTTTTTTGCTTCGATTCCGGAGATTACTTCTCCACCATCGAGTGTCCTTATTCATTTTTAGTCCTTGTTTTTAATAAGAGGAAAAATCTTATTAGATAAAAAAACCTCTTTTCCGATAATTATTTCAATTCCATTATTTCCCAATCAAGTCGATTGGTTAATCACCCATCTCTTCATTATCATTCTCCCTTTCATCAGAAAATGATAATAAAATTTAATTAATAAATATAGAAATTCTCTCGAAACGTTTGCGGGTTTTAAATGAATGTTTTAAGATTTTTTTATAAAAGATTTTATTTATTATAATTTCGATTATTTGGTCATAAGAATTGGAGATTTACGTTATTTCATCATTGATCATATCTTCAGAACTTGACCAAATTAATATGGTATCCCCCCTAAGGTACCCTATTTCCAATAAAAAAGAATCATTAAAATCGGTTCATAAACAAAGAAGTTATGCCTAAACAAACATATCAAAAAAGGTCCAATACCAATGAAAAAAACGGGACCAATCGGAAACTAGACTGAACCCAATGCAAAAAAAATCATCAAAATCGGTTTACAATTTCCGAAGATATGAGGTAACATAGACATACAAAAAAAATCAGTCTAATTGAGAACCTCCTCTTTTTTTGAAGTCGGTTAAGAATTAAATAACTTGTATTAATTTTATAATATATTTACATATTATCTAAATATGGATAATTTGAGAGATATTTTTTTTACCTACAAATCATATTCTAGCTGACACCAATTTCTTTTCTTTTATCAAAATGCAATTCGATTAATTTTTCTCCGCAATCCATATAGATAAAAAAGTCGGCCAATTTATCTAATTCCATTTTAGTTTCCCGTTAGTCTTTATGAGTGCAAGTTCGATTCCCTTGTTATTTACGGAGGAATAATTGATATTTTTGAGACTATCTATGAAGAATTAAAGTAAGTAAATGCTTTTATTTCGAAATATAGTTATAATATAATTATATAAGAAATCAAGATTTTTTAAACTGTTTAAATTTTTTTTCAATTACCTTTTAACATGTTTCCCAGCCGGATCGAATTGTAAAGCATTTTGGATAACTCCAATTTCTTTCATATTATTCGCGTATATATTCAAATATTAAATATAAATGCTGCTCTCTGTTTTTTTTTTTTTGGAATAAAAAAGTCTTATTTTTACTTTACAGGGTATGGTCAAGTATTGTAATAGTGCATGAAAAAAGTGGTTTTTTCCTTCTTTTTTTCGAAATATCTCAAAAACGGCTAAAACTATTTTGATTAAAAAAATTGAGCGAAACTACTACAAAAAAGCCCTAATAAGTGAACATCGAAAAAATTATATTTTTCGAGATAATAATTGTTTTGTCAAAATATCTGTTAGATAGTTAGTTAGTCTGTGCGTTACCAAATTTTGTGGACGAGCTAGCTCAAAAACTAGTGGGAATATCGAAACCAAATTTCACACGGTAGTTTTGGTTCATTGAGATTAAGAGCTGATTAGATTTTGGTGCATATCGACCCAAAATTAAGGGGGTGGAAGGGGGGTTAAAAATTAAAAATCTAGGCCATTTGAGCAAACTCAACCAAATTTTGTATACATAATCATTGGGACCCCAGAAGTCTAAAAATGCAAAAACTAACCGCTTAAAATGGGGGAGGGGGGGGTCAAAAAATGAAAATCTTGGCCATTTACCAAACTCAACCAAATTTTGTATACATAATCAGTGGGACCCCAGAAGTATAAAAATGCAAAAACTAACCGCCACCTACACGATTATAAATAATTTTTGGGGCCGGGTTGTATGGTAAAGTCAAGTGGATGGTCACATCAGAACACGTCAGGTTATTTACTTTCAGAGGGGGTACAATGAATTATTTTAGTTTCTAAAAAATATGGTAAGTAATTTGATGAGAGATGGAAAACTAGAGAAGACTAAAAATGCCAGTTTTATATTCTCTTTATTTATTAATATTTTGACTAGAAAATTTAAGAATTTATTATAAAACTTTAAAAAAAAAATTGTTTTACTTCATCCAAGACCGACGATAGAAAACCAGTACAAATAAAGGGTTCATATTAAGTTTAAATTGATAGTTAAATTATCTTTCTAATAATACTACTCATATATAGGTTTAATTAAATAAAAATAATTTATCTGAAAGGCCGATCAGTCTGAACAAAATATCAGTTAAATTTTTCATCCGTGTATATTGATAATAATGTCCTACACAATTTCTAAAATAATTGCTCTATTTCGTTTTGTATGGTTAATTGTTATATGTATTAATTAAAACTAAACCAATTGATATTTTTGGTACAAACTTTTGTTTCACATTTGTTTTATTTGTAGCTATTTTTTATTCAACACCTAATAATGACATTTATAAATTTGGTTGGTTAGAAAGACAAAATTATAAATTAAATCGCAAGGCAAGTAGGTATAGTTAACGATGACACACACTAAAAGACTGTAGCTATTTGTTTGTATGAAAAGTACATGTTTTAAATCGGACTTTTTACTTTTCAGAATAATTAACGCCTAAAAACGAGTTTTATTATACAAGATGATCTATGAATAAGAAATATATATTTTAATTTTTTCTTACGTATGCCAAAATATTTAAGTATTTTAAATAATTATTTATGTTTTTTAAATTTTAGGATAAAATATTACTTATTATGTATACCTGATGAAAAAGTCACGTCAATTTGGGTTGACCTAAAAAAAGAAAAATTTATTAAATACAAACAAAATACACTACGGTGCAAAAAAATCGACCCACTAATAAAAACTTTATTAAATAGCAAATTATTTTTAAAATTTTTACAAATATTCATATAATTTGTTCCATTAACTCTTAAACTAACATATTCAATAAATATTGTTGATAATTTTTGAATTTTATAAAAAAAAATAAGTAAAATTAAATTAAAAGATACAATTACAAATAATCATACTTTTTCAATATTACTTTAATTTAAATAAAGTTTTAATAAAAGATCAAATTCCATTTAAAATATCAATAAAATGAATAATTTAGAATTAAGCATCATTGATAGAAAGATAAAATATACAAAATGGATATTTCTGAAGTTCAAGTAGTTCAAATTGTGTGCCTAATTAATCAAGGGCTAAGTCAACGACAAGTGGCAATTACACTTGCAATAAGCAATAATTTCAATAATGTATGGTGCCTTGTAAAAAAATTAAAAATGATTTGCTATTTAATAAAGTTTTTATTGGTGGATCGATTTTTTTGCACTTAAGTGTATATATTCGTATAAGGTATAAGTATATGGTAGATTGGCTTTGAATAACAAATTGGTTAAATCTCCTCAAAAATTTCCACACGTAAATATAGGTACATATTTTATTTATTTATTTTTTTTGGCTTTTCGGCCTTTCTAGCCATAAGCCAATTTACGATACCTATTATATTTTTTAAAAATTTGTCTCTACCCAGGGATCAGATTTTAGCCGGATGCTTCGAGTCGGATTCGAACCCGGGTCCACTTGGTTACTAGGCTGCTACGCTAACTTCTAGCCTAACCCGACCCCTCATAGGTACATATTTAAACACAATAACTTTTCTGCAATAATACAATTTGTAAGGCTTATTAAATAATATATAAAAGTACTCTTATATGTGTATCATTAGGTAGATAATTTAAAAACTCAAAAATTAAAATAAATATTCAGGGTGTTCCATTAAAAATTTTCACCCCCCCCCTTCCCCTCAGACGTAAAATGATTCTTAAAAACTATAATTTAAATCAAAAATCTATAAATACTTACTGAAAATTTAATAATAAAAAAGTGTATATTATTATTATTTTTTCTTCTTTTAGTTAAGCAATTTAGTTTTCTAATTTTTAAATTTATTTGTAATCCGCAGTTTCCTCATGGCCCCCCTTCCCAACCAAAAAGCTGGGTACGCCCTTGTCATTCGACATTCTTGGGTCAAATATCGAGAATAAAGGCGCTACAAGACAGGGCT
Organism: Forficula auricularia; assembly: GCA_024734495.1. Taxonomy (NCBI): domain Eukaryota; kingdom Metazoa; phylum Arthropoda; class Insecta; order Dermaptera; family Forficulidae; genus Forficula; species Forficula auricularia. The sequence goes on along the minus strand of JALMQS010000120.1, from coordinate 9,171,757 downwards.
CATTTATCAATCGATCGGACTATATAATGTATTATTATATATAATAGTTTGACATATTGAAAGCATCGATTCACAAATGGATACAGAAATTTTGCAATATCTTCCGTGGACAATTTTTAATGAAGGTCTTTCTAAGATACGGTCTACTGTTTATAGATTTACAGCCATTAATACATCTAAGTCTATAGGTCAAGGGTGTCCAACTTTTTGGCCTACACGAGCCGCATTTCAAGCAAAAACAAATGCCTCTGGCCTCGGGCCGCATATAATATAAATATACTAATTGCATTGAAATTTGTTAATCAAAAAATATAGTTAATAATATAGAATAAATGGCAAAGAAGCAAAAATGTTAGTAATCTTTGAGTTCTTTTCCTTCATCATTTACCACTACAAAAAGTTTTAATAACTTAAATAATAAATAATTAAAAAATTGGAAATATGAGTATTCGAAATTTCATTATTTTTGTCTACTGATAGTTCAGCTTATAATTTTGGTTTTAGTGAATTTTATTCTCGAAAATAGCTTCGGGTATATGTAAATTCATATTTCTAAATAGTGAATAAATTATTGAGAGTTAATAGAGTAAAGGGTGTGTAGTTTCACTGTGAAACTACACACCCTTTACTCTATTAACTAACATCATGTTTCACCTAAAACCTACACCACTTTCCATAAGTAAAAAAAATTATTGAGAAGCCATGATTATGACGATCTATTTATTGAACTTGTGCTTTCACTGGACATAACAAACTTTATTGGAATATATCTTTGTTTCGTTTCCGTTTGAAATTCCGATACTTTTTTGTATAATGATAAGACGACATTTTTACACTATAACGAAATTTATATATCACTTAGGAAAATTATTACTAGAGGCAGAAATTATATTTATACAGAGATATTATAGTAAGGGATAGAACACACTCAGTACTCTTTTCTGACTATTTGTTGAATGACATCTATATCAAACTTGGAGGTTATGTCTGAGCCATTTTAAAAAACAAAGAGAAGCCACGTGTTTGAAAAATCCATTTTGAAACTGGGCCAGTCTCCGCCAGATGGAAAGTCCGTCGAAATTTCGAGACTCGGTTAGCAGACCATTCCGACACCAACCTGATATTAATGCCAATCTCCGTCCGATTGAATGTCGGTCGAAACACCGAGACTCGGTTAGTTGACCATTTCGACACTAACCTGATATTAATGCCAGTCTCCGCCCAATTGAATGTCGGTTGAAATCCGAGACTCGGTTAGTTGAGCATTCTGACACCAACCTGATATTAATGCCAGTCTCCGACTGATCGTAAAACCCAAGTCTAACAGTCGGATATCGGATCGATACACTCATGTCATTTTAGTCACAGTCTTGCCACATGGGCAGGTGGAATATTTGTTTCAGTTCAATGTCTGATTGAAGTTCCATACAGAAAGTTTGCAGTTAAAATCTTTAAATCTTATAAAAATGCCAAAACTGTGATTATTTTTTCGGAAATTTTGATATATTTTTACACATTCAAAATTCAAAATTTGCCTTTTATTCTTCGGAAAAATTTTGGGGAGATTTTCTAATTTCATCTTATAAAACAAAAAATAGGTCAAATTGTATCAGATATCTATCTTTTTCAGTAATATAAAAATTTCAATTTTTTAACGAAATTTATAATTTTGTCGGGCCACATTTATTGCTGTGATTGGTCACATCCGGCCCGCGGACAGCGGGTTGGACATCCCTGGTCTAGGATGAGTAAACTGCTTATCTTCACCAGAAATGTTACGATTAAATCCTTTAAAAGTAGATGGCATTTTGGTCAGTTAAGGCAAAATTTAACTTATATATATATATATATATATGATATCATAGATATATTCCTATACAATACATGCCACCTATCCGTATATGGATAAATATGGGGAAGTGAAGTGCGAGAGAGGAAATTCCAGTTTTGCTGACTAATGAGTTTTGTGAAAAAGAGCGTATATAATATATATGTCATTTTAAATTTTTTTTCTCTCTCTGACTTTTTTGCTCACACACTTTTTCCCCCTTTAGCAAGCAATCATGATTTTTTTTAATTTCCAGGTACCTAAAAATAAAAATCCATGAAATCCTAATTCACAAAGCTGGCTTTAGCATTTTTTTTTTTTAACGATATGAAAATTAAAATGTCAAATGAACTATCAAGATATAATTGACCATTTTTGAATATAGTAAATAACTGAAGCATAATTAATAAAAAAAAATTATAGATATTTTGATTATAAATTTAATATTCATATTTTAAAAAAATTAAAAAAAAATTAATTATAATTTATAAATTAAAAAAGAGAAGAATTCACCCAGGAAAGGAAGTCTCTGTCGAATAAAAAACATCCAATTATAGAAAACAGTTTCTGCTTTAATTAGATAATGCCATCTTCAGTTCTAATGAGCTGTAATGAGCATAAAATGTATGAATATATATATATATATACAAAAACTTAATAAATTATAAAAAATTAGTTCTTAAATATTTTCAAACTCAATACATTGAGTGCAGACAGAGAGAGCTGTTATGTATTGTCAAACACATATAAAATTATATATAACATATAAAATGTGTACATAGCAGTGACGGGCGGTGACCTTTTAAACAGGGGATGCTGTCCAAAAAACCCCCTTCATTTTTTAAAATTTTATTTTTTCCTTCGTTACTTTTTGCAAATTTCATCGAATAAGGTAATAATGGCATCATAGTTATTTTTCAAATTAACGTTAGATTTTTTATGACACACAGTATGAAAACACTCTAAACGTTTTGAAATTTTGGGGATGCGCCGCATCCTCAGCATCCATGGACCGCACGCCACTGGCACATAGGTCTTACTTAGTATGCTCACTATTTAATATGGTGCAATCTCAAAAGCGAATAAAAATTTTAACAAAAATACGATCCATCTAAGATCGATTATCCCTATGTAAATGGCCTAACTCAAAATATATTTAGATTTAATAAATTTCTCCTATAATATAATTATCATTTAATAAAACACATTTTTTTATTATAAACGGGGTGTCAAAGATGACGAAAGGAAATTATTAAAAAGCCTGAGAATGCAACTAGCTTGCTATTCTTCATTTCTGGTTGTCTAAATACAGGCGTTGCCATAAAGTGCTGCCCTCTTCTGGATCTTTTTTTGGAGGAACATGGCTAATCAGAAGATTTCAATTTGAAAAAAAAGAAGTACCCCCTGCGTTTTGCAACCAGAAGTCTCAGAGCTACGAAATTTGGAACTTAAGGTCAATATCGGCTAGATGTAGTACAGCAAGCTTTTAGTTGAAATCGGAACACCGAAAGTTGACATTTACTTGAGAGATTTTTCGTTTTTTTTTTTTTTTTTTAATTAGTGTACTTAAGTGTCATAAGTTATTAGACGTGAATAAATTTTAATCCAATTTAATTTTTTCTTCATTTTTATTTTTTTTTACTTTATTTCAATCTTCTCTTTTTATATAAATTCCGAATTTGTGATTCGATAAAGAGCGGAGACTGGAGATTGCGAATAACCCAAATTACTCGGTACGACCTAGTATTAAATTGGCCCATTTTTTTTTATCTTATTGTGTTTAAAAGTGTATGATCGTGAAGATAATATTTTTTCTGCCTCTATGCCTTTCTGGGTCTGAATTCCGATACTCACGATAATTTAAAAACGAAAAGTCGAATAAAGTTCGTTCTGATGCCAAACATGAGTTGCCCAATTCGGAGAAGTGAATAGATTTTGGCCTTAGAACTTGGGGTCCAAAAATTTTATTTTTTTCTCAAGTAAGTAAAATAAAAAAATGCATTTCTAATAATTTCTTATATTTATGTTTATTACTAAAGAGAGCTTGAAAAAGTTTTAACTTTATTTTATTAAGGGTATATGGCCTAGAAGTTATAGAGCATGTATTCTAATCAAGCTAGCGCGGCTACAAGCCCGACTCGCTGCAAATATTTGACTGGCTAAAATCTAATCCCTTCAGGGGGAAGGCAAAGGGAAACAAACCCTGTGAAAAATTTTCCCTGAAAAATTACAATGGAGAGGATACTCTCCACAGTAATCCCCGACGCTCGGAATCGAGTATGGCACTTGAAGGAGATATTATTAAAACTCTTTTCTCTGATTTCCATCTAAATACATCTTTCCATCTCCATATCAATCGACCAGGCTCATTAAAAAGGTTCATTCTAGCAGGAGTCTTATTTTCAGTACATATGACTTTTCAAATCTCCTCTATAGAAATGCTTAAATCATGATAAACGATTATTATGTTCGACTTTAAAAAGAAACATTTATTTCATGTTTCTGTCAACGAATTGTGACTCGGCTGAAAACGAGTTAACTTATTTTTAAAATATTCTTTATATATTGAAGTTCGCTCTCATTTTTTTTCTCATTTAAACCTTTACCCCATTCAGGTCTCTTTTCTACTCTTTAAAAACCTATATATTTTATATATAAAACAGGGTATTTTTTTCTTTCTTAAATTCAAGTAATTATAAGCATAGCTGCGTACAAGTGGAGAAGGAACGAGGGATTTTTATAGTTCAATCTCCTTTAAAGTCTCTCTTGTTCTACTTTTTTTTTATGTTTATAGGAAATTTTAAATATTAAAGTCCTGGCTGGGTTCAATTGGATGTCGGACAATTTTCATCCATTTTTTTTTTTTAGGATCTCTGTGAAAAGAAGAAGATTCTTCTTTTTTTTGACAAATTATTGGCCATTATTTGTGCTAAGAATAGGGTTGGGGAAAGAGACCACAATCAACAAGACGACTAATAGCTCTATTACAAATCGATTTTTTACAAGGGTGTGGAAAATTATAAGAAAAAAAATAGAACATCTTGAATTTCATAAACTTAAACTTTACCCTTTTTACTTTACCATACAGGGTATACATTGGTTATCTTGCTCCAAGATTCTCAAACAATTCTGGGATTTGAAAGAAGAAGTATGTCAGTTTTTAAAAACTAAATATCATACACAAGCTTGTTTTCCGATACAATATGTTTGCAAGATTTATCTTTCATGGTTGATATAACCAAATACTTAACCGATTTAAATTTATCGTTACAAGGAAAATATCAGATCATTATGAACATGTTTGCCATAATTAAATCATTCAAATGTAAGGTAGTTCTTTGAGAAAAGTCGAGGGGTGATCCGCGATTGTAAGTAGGTGTACACCTCATTGGAATTATTTTGGAAGTACTTGGAAATATTTGGAATTACTTGGAAATATTTGGAAGTACTTGGAAATATTTGGAAGTACTTGGAAATATTTGGAAGTACTTGGAAATATTTGAAATTACTTGGAAATATTTGGAAGTACTTGGAAATATTTGGAAGTACAAGTAGAAGTAGGTGTACAGCATATTAGGTCGCGGTTCACCCCTCGGGAAAAGTATAACTGAAAAATGAAAATTTAACGCACTTCCCGACGTGCAACATGAACAAATCAAGTTTAGATGATACTCCATCGTATCAAAAATACGCAGAAAAAATGTCAAATCTTAGAATTGAATTTAAAACAAGAATTTAAAGATTTTAATTTTTTTGGAAGACAAATTTTGTTTGTTTTCTTCGATTTTCTCAATAAATATAGAATCAGTACCCAGCCATATGCAAATGGATGTAATTGAGATTCAGTGGGACTCAAATTTGAAGGCAAAATTCAGTGAAGTGGGTGTGCCTGAATTTTACAAATATTTACCAGCCAGCTGTAAAAATACTCGAAAATTCCCATATGAAATTATCTCCATCTTTGTAAGTACTTATCGGTGCGAACAGTTATTTTCAGTTATGAAAGAAAATAAGTGTCCTCTGCCCTCTGTTAGACAAAGTATTAATGGCTCACCTTGGGTCCGTTTTGAAAGTAATCACTGCGAACAAAATTTCTCCCGAAATAGGAAAGATAGTAGCAGAGAAGAGATGTCAAGTGTCAAGACGTAAACATTAAATTTTTCTTGTTTTTTTATATATGTTAATTATAATGTATCATTCGAAATAGACCTACGTTTCTATGAATATTGATTTTTTTTTTTTTTGCGGCCCACCTAAAGTTAAACCTTGTTTGTTTGGCCCAAGTTAACCTGTGAGTTTGACACCCTTGGTGTAGATTATCCTCTCCATTGTAATATTCCTGGGGAAGTTTTTCTCAGGGGTGATTTCCAAATGCCTTCCCCTGAATATATAAATTACTTACTTACTTACTCAGATGGCTTCACAGGGCCAAGAGACCTACGGCCGCCTCTATTACTTCCTTCCATCTGACAAGATCCAAGGCCTCTCGCTGCCAATCTGTAACTCCCAAGGTCAAGGCATCTCTTTTCACACCATCTATACGGGAATATATATATTAGGGTTCCGAAACCACTTGCTGGCTTATTTTTATTTCGTTCATTACACTGTTCGACAAAAAATTTTCCGTAAACCTAACAATGGATTCCATTAGAAGTTTTCTACGGTGATTATAATGCAATTTCCCGATTTTTACAACACGTCATAGTTTTGAGATATCATCGGTCAAAAAGACGAAAAAGACCATTTTAACCTATTTTCGAGTCCCATTAAATATTAAACAGCAATATTTGAAATCACAATATTTTGTTGACGTAATAGAAAACAGTTTTCTCTTTGATTTTCAAATTACCAATTGTTTTTAGCTCAATTAGAACTCGAGTTATAACTAAAAAACTAAAACTACGTGATTATAAAGGATAAAAAACAGAAGGTCTTGGATTTTTAGTTATAACTTGAGTTCTAATTGAGCTAAAAACAAGTGGAAAATTGAAAATCAAAGAGGAAGCTGTTTTTATTACGTCAACAAAATATTGTGATTTCAAATATTGCTGTTTAATATTTGATGGGCGTCGAAAATAGGTCAAAATGGCCTTTTTCGTCATTTTGAGAGATAATATCTCAAAACTGTGATGTGTTGTAAAAAATCGGGAAATTGCAGAATAATCAGCGTAGAAAACTCCACTGGAATCCATTGTTAGGTTTACGAGGAGCAATTTTTGTTAAATTTTTGTAGAGCAGTGTTGTTAGAGATGGATATGGAAAAGTATAAAAATATTCAAACGATGTTTGTATCAGTAAATATATTATTCTATCATAACATACCTACTCATTAATTAATATTTTTAATATTACAAGATTTGAAAGTTTCATATTTGAATTATAATTGGTTCAAGAGAAATAGACAAATTAATAGCAACCGAATTAGTAAATGTGTTAGTGCTAAAATTCAATGACCCGTGAAGATTTTCTAATGAATGCTATTAAACCCGGGGATGAAATTTCGAATTACATTCAACATTTATTTTAATCGGTAAATGTAGTATGAGTCGATCGATAAAGAGATTAAATAAATTTTCCATCTCTAGAAGATACAAACAATACAAATGGACTTTATAGGGGCTTAAAAATTTAATTTAAATCGACAAAATATATATATTTTTTTAATGTTCTGGCGTGTTGTTGTTTAGTGCACATCAGATTTTCGTTTATTCCACATTAATAGTAAACCAACATTAAATAAAATAAAAGTAAATTTATTTATTTACATTTTGTTATTAAAATCCTAAAAGCTCTGAAAGCAAGGACCTGTACCTTCTGGACATACAATTTTTATAAAAATTATAAACAAAGAAGAGGAAATGATACAAGATAAAATATAAATAAAATCGTTAGGATCTTTTGGGGCCGTCCATAAATTAGATCACACAGTAAGGGTGGAGGGGGCATCTCAGATTGTGACAAAATGTGACGGACCTTAAAAATTGTGACGTCACAAAAGTCAAATTAAAAAATTTAAAAGATTTTCTAACATATTTTTTAGATTTCATGATATGAAAAAAAAATAAAGTTCAATTTAAAATATAATAAATCCCTTTAGTTGAGTTTAATTTTTAAAAAAATTTCTACAATGATTAAATTATAGGGTATAAAAGTAATAGTGTGACGTCACAATACTGGGGGGATTCAATGAAAATGTGATAAAGAGGGAGGGGGGTCTAAAAATCTTGAAATTCGTGTGATGTAATTTATGGATGGCCCCTTTTCAGAAAAGGGGAAAAAATAATTAAAAAATACAGGAAACAGAGGGGTATTTCCTGTATGTCAATTTGAATGAAAGCATTTTATTATGATTTTTTAAACCGATAACTAACTTAATTTTTAAATTTCGTTTTTATGAGATTTAATTTTTGAGTTAACGTGTTTACAAATAGACTAACCATACCACTTTTTTCGGGAACCATAACTACTTTTATTTTCAAGTTGAATACATTGTTATCTAATAGCATTTTTTGCTGGTCGATTTAGTTTCGGTTGTGATGGAATTCTAAAATAAACATGACATTAAAGCTTTAAAGATGATGACGTCAGAATTCTATTTTAGTTTGCATTAAATTCAAATAGAAAACGATAAAAGAACGTTTATCTTTCGTTATTAGATTCGTTCAAATCTAATTTCTACATTTCGTTTCCCTCTTCTGGTGGAATAGTAATTAACTCAGGAGTTAGCTTCTCCTAATTCTCGTAAATGTATTTTAGACTACTAGCATTTCTTCATTTATCTTATTAAATTCGGGATAAATCTTGTATTAAAATGTAAAAATTACAGCTTTTTGGTTGCTAGTCTTTATGTACCTAAACTTCTACATAGTGACTACATACACAAAGTGCAATTTTCGAAAGTCTTTTGGTGTGAGTAAACTGACGGATTTCTGATTGACTATAATATCTTACACTTTTTTCACAATATTTGGATAAAGTTTTTAAGTTCCTCTTTTCTTTTCAACCTCCTCTACTTTACCGCATGTTTATAATTTATTTATACATTCTTACATTCACAGAGACATAAATTCGTATAAACAACTTCAATCCATGTAACCTGTCACCATTAAGTACCCATTTATATTAAAGTGATGATTACTGCCTAAAATAATGCACTAAACGTTAGAAATAACTCTTACACCACCAGATCTTAGTGAAAAACTATGTCTTAATTCATCTCTCAAATTGCCTTTCTAAGCTAGTATTACAAAAATATACTTTATATTATGGCATGGGCGTAGTAAAGAAAACTCGACAATCAAGATTACTGCATTCGCTTCGGCTTATACTATATTCATCTGAAAAATCGTGTGAATCACAGCATTTGCCTTACTGATTTGTAATTAAATGTGAAAAATAGTATAGTGTATCACAAGGGCGTAAAATGGGGAATATCCTACAAGAACCGAGTTGCGATATAAGCTGGGAACTTGTGGTACATCCACCTGATTATGAGTGTGAATTTATGAATATACCTAGTATTATTTGATTTTTTAAAAGAAATTTTTGCAAATAATAAATCGAATTTCACATCGTTATAATAAATTTAAAAAAAATAAATAAAAAAACATATTTGCTATAAAAAGCACATTTAAAAAAATTAACAAAAAAATTGTTCTCTAATGATGGAATAATTAAATAAAACATGTTTAAATATTGTTTTAATAAATTAACACGATATTTCAATAAAAATATTATTTTATTTATTATATTAAAAAAAATTAAAATTATATTGATCTAAATAAAACAAAAATTAAAATTATCTGTAATAATAATCTATATCTAGTATAATAATCATAGCCCCGCGGGGGGGTCCAAATTCACCTGTGGGGCCCGGTGCCCGGACGTGACATGTTTTTTTAAGGGGCTATGTTAGAAAAAAATGTGTAAGGTGACCAACTTTTTCTACTTCATAAAAAACACCTACTTATTCCATAATAAGGGGCCCGCTTCAGATTTTGGGTCCGGGGTCCGAAATTTCATGTGGGGGCCATTTTATACATGGATGTATGATATACTAGTACAGGTTTTTCACTTCAAATTGAACATTTTATTATTATTATTTTATTTAATGAGATCAGGAATGAGGCTTGATGAATCCGGTGGAAGATGGAATCCTTTGAGAATGATGGTAATTTTTCAAAAATAAAAAATTTTCATCATTGAAATGTATTATGTAATCATGTAACTCATCAACATTCATGTCATGACATTTATAATGTTTGTGAATTATAAGATATAAATTATCAAATTTAATGTAATGTAATGTTGAATGTAATTGCAGACTGAAGATGGCGTCAAGTTGAAGCCGAAACGTTTCATGATCAAAATAAAATAAATTAACAACCATGATGAAGATTATTTTATTTTTGAAAAATAACCATCATTCTCAAAGGATTCCATCTTCCACCGGATTCATCAAGCCTCGTTCCTGATCTCATTAAATAATATACGAATCATTAAGTACTGTCCTAAATTATTATTTTATTTGTAAAATGTTTAATTGGAAACGAAAAACCTCTATAAAGAATATCTTTTAAAATCAGGCAATTCTACGCTAAGTGTGACGCCGCGATCTGACGATGGATTCTTATAGTACTTACCAAAATAAGACGAAAATGAAGAATACCATTTTTTGAGATTTCGCTTAGTTTTCGAGATATCCAGTTTAAAAAATACTGTTTTTGTATTTATTTTATTTTATTTTTCAATTGTTTATTTATAGAAACCACGGAAACCGTAGTATCACGGGGGTTCCGTGTGGCGCCGCTATCCGATGACAGATTCTTTTAGAAAATGAATATTAATTAATAAATAATTAGTAAATGCCCCAAAAAATTCGAATATGTAAAAGTCGTTGCCGGTTCGGTTAAGATATATTCAGTTCGGCTCGGTTAGGCTCATATATCTTCATTTCGGGCTGGTTTTTAGGCAATTAGGTTGGCGTTAGCCTAAATGCCAGCCCGAAATGAAGATATATGAGCCGAACTGAATATATCTTAACCGAACCTTTCAAAGTTTGTTCGGGAACCCATTTTTTTATCTAAATGAACCGAGATGATGAATAGAACCGAACCCATATATAAAAGAAAAATGGAAAGTTGTAAAAGCGAAAAATTGCCAGCGCCCACTGGCGCTCACTTGAGACAATTTGAGACATCACAGTCCATAAACTCAATTTCAGTTCAAATTTGTAGTTTAACTTGGCTTTTACGCATTGTTATGTAAGTCGCGAATTACTAATTACCATATCATGAGATCTTAATAAGAGAGGATGTAAGGGCTAAAAGGGAGAGGTGGAGACCCTAGCAAACAATAATAATAATAATTTAATGCGTAAAAGCCAAGTTTTAGGAAAATAATTTCAACTAAAAATGTGAAATCAATAAAAAATATAGTTGGACATGTGAAATGAAAAACATTTGTTTTAATTGAAGTTAGTTATTAAATATTCTCGACTCATTTAATAAATTCATGATGTTGAACTTGGCAGCACATTAGATCTCACTACTTTTTTTGGCAAACGGTTTTTATTAATCGAACTTGGGCTTTTTTTACAGAAGTGCTTTTGTTGAGATTTTATTTGCTGAGGTTATTTGCTTCCTCCCTGGAAAATATATTGTGTTGTGATTATAAACTAATAAAATTGGTAATAAAAGTAATAACTCTACAGTTTGCTTTTTATGGCGAAATCTTTTCCAAAATTGCCTTTCATCCCATGTACTAAAATGATCAGGTCCCTCTTTTACAACTCTGTCTTTTCTCTCGGGCTCAGGGTTTATATAATTAAGTATCTGCCTTTCCTCTTCAATCGTCGATTTGCTCAAAAATATCCATTAGAATGTGCGTGCATGAGATATATAATATAATAACAAAAAAATTAAAAATAATTCAGTAACCTCAAAATGTCATAGAAAACGGATAGATAAATCTTAACCAGCCCTCAAGAAGCAGATAACTTTATTCTTCAGTTAGCTGCTTTATTCGACAGATAACATCTATCTGACCATTGGAAAACTTGTTATCCATCGAATAAACTTTATTCGACAGATAAAGTTTCTACACATTTTGACATCTAGTAGGCAAATTATGGATGCCATCCCAAAAGAATTGAAAGTCGCGTGAGCAAAACCAGTCGTCGAGCCATTTTTGGACGTCTTCAAATTATAAGAATGGAAATGCTGCTGGGTAAGTGCGTGTCTCATGGATGAAAACAGGTGGTAGTCGGAAGGAGCAAGGTCTGGTGAGTACGGCGGGTGGGGGTAATATTTACCATCCAAGTGCTGTCAGAGTGTACTTGACCAGTTTTGCTGCGTGACTGGGTGCGTTGTCATTCATCGAAATCACCTTCCCATGCTTTCGAGCCCATACTGGTCGTTTTTAGATCAACGTATGATTCAAATTAATCATTTGTTGTCGGTAGCGATCTGTATTAACTGTTTCGCCAGGTTTCAGCAGCAATTCGGTGTCTTCAAACTGTTTCGGTCGATTTTCACGTTTTTTTGTCACTGACATTGAAATCACCTCTTCTGAATCTTTTAAACCACCGTCCGCAAGTGTTGACAGATAGAGTATCTGCACCAATGGGTTAACCGCGATTGGAATTAGGTGTACACCGTATTTGGAATTACTTTGGAATTCATTATATAATCTATTGTCATCTATTGTCTTCCACTTGGAAATGAAAGTGGAAGTGGAGGTGTACACGATTTTAGGTCGCGGTTCACCCCTCGATCTGCACCATATGTTTTCACAAGTATTCGATGTGTTTCCGCTGTTTTTTTCTTCTAATTGAATAAGAAAATCAGTCTAGGTATATTAATTATTAAAAATGCGGATTGATTAAAAAATATTATGATTTACATATAATCACAAAAATGAAAAAAAAATTTACTATTACTATTGCAATTTAGACATTTGAACTCATTGTATGTGTACTTCCTTCCAACTCATTATCTTTTATTATCTAAAAAAAAAAGAAAATAGCCACAGAGATTTATTCTTGTTGTTTTTTCCATTTTACCTTCTTTCCTTAGTCCTTATCAAAATAATATACAATGAATTATTTATCATTTCTTTCCAACTGTCTTCTTTATAGCTTGGTTAACAAAAAATAAATAAAATACGAATAATGAAATCATCATTTTTTTCTTATTTGACAATCTCACAGGTTAATAAAAATTAATTTATCAATTTAATAAATTCATTGTGATGAAATTGGATAAGATAATCTCTATCATCCTTACTAAACCCTATTGAGATTCTTAAGATTTAAAGAAGATTCTTGTACTGGAAATTGAAGCACTTAGGGAATGAACATGTTAAGTTACAAATAAACAAAACTTGGGAAAATCGTTTAGTTTTATCTCTTAACATATAACCATGAACATCACATTTTCATCTTGTCAAAACAGTTTCTGTTGAAAACTTATAAAATCCAAAGCCTATAATATCGTCGCCTTAAGAGAGTAAACCTGCTAACTCACAACAAGGAAATTTTACAGGAGAGAGAAAAAAGCAAACACAATTTAATATTGTTGTTATGGAAAAAAATATTTTTGACATTTTTTTTCTACAACTTACGATCGTAATTTTAAGTAGCAGTTTTACTTGGACGATGCTGCAGTTCTTTTTCTTTCGAACGGTATTAATATGTCATTTATAATAAAAAAAATGGTGTTAGCAGTTTTACACTCTAAGCCGACGATATGTTTTTGTGAAATACCTCTATTAAATTAACATAAAAAAAAAAAAATTTGCAAGTATGGTCATGTATTAATATTTTTATTATTTCTTTGTCCAGTGCAATACATTACCATACTTCCGATTTTTTCCCTTTTTTTTATATATAATTGAATTTCTCTCTATAGCTTAACATGTTCATCCACTAAGATCTTAAATTCTCTTGTTTGTAATTATAATAGAAATCGATGAAACTAATCCCAGACTGGTTGGACTTAAACCAACACTATATTATACCAGTAGAAAAGTTTCGGATGAAACCACCTAGATTAGACATTATTAATGATAAAAATGTACAATAATTTGACACCTATTCTGGAGTTGTTTTAAAGTCCTGGAGAAGACATTTTTCAAGAAATGAGTATATTTCATTAAAAACAGCGTCGATCTTTAGAGGTTTTAAGTACCTAGATCAGGTATGGGCAACCTTTGCTTAGCTGAGGGCGTAATTTCGGGACTTAATCAGGTCGCGGGCCGTAGGTAAGAAATAAGTAAGTAGTAGTGAATAAAATAGCGATAAAAATTCACACATTTTTTTATTTATTAATTATAATACTTAGCATAATCAAACATAAAAAGCAAATTAACAAAAAAAAGATGGAAAAATCATATGAAAATTAGAGACTTGAGTTTGAAGCTGAGAAACATGATGAACAAAATTGGGGTCAATATCACTAGTACATAGGCGCAAAGTGTTTTCTAAATTAACATCTGTAAGCCGAGTACGAGGTATTTTTATTAATTTTCATGATTCAAAAAAGCTACTCACATTTATACGTGCTTCCGAATGTGCAAATTATTTTTCGTGCGAAAACTCTCAGCTGTGGATACTTTTCTTCGGAAAGGTATGTTCTGTAAAATTCGCTTAGTTCCACATCATCAAATTTAAACTCAAATATGAGTCTTCTTGAAGCTCGATCAACTCCATTTGTAGGTGAAGCGGAGCATCTTCCACATTACACTTACAAGGATTTGCAAAAATATTGAAAGTGCTATCTATATTCTTAAAATCGAAAACCCGATCAGTGAATTGCTCTGACAGTAGTTTGTTCTTCAGCATAGCGACCGTATTTAATGTTTTCGTGACTGGATAATGTTAATGATAATGTTTACTTCTCATTTGTGTTTCCCACAAGGGAATTTTGTTTTGAAAAGCTTTAAGATGACTGTCAGGCTGATTTAGCAATTGCCCTTGTTTTTGAAGCTTCAAGTTCAGGTTGTTTAAGTGTCCTGTGATCAGTGCTGGATTTCCGCCTAGGCCCACAAGGCCCGGGCCTAGGGGTCCAGTCGGGCTGGGGGCCCCGGTTGCGGAATCTTTTTTTCAACCTAAAAAGATCACAAGGGATCTACAACAGGCATTAGAAATATCATACAAGTATGCAATCACAATCTCTGGCTAAACAAATATCGCTTAACATTCTCATTAAAATTACTAAGAGTTTTTACGTTGGATTGCTGCTCCATTTACATAAGCACATTTATCCAAACGTAGGAATTGCGTTCTGAATGCTGTTGTGTACACCAGCGTCAAACGGCTCAGCAGAACGGTCGTTTTCAGCGCTAAAGAGAGTAAAGAATTACTTAAGATCTAACATAGGAGAGAACAGGCTCAATTCACTCTCTGTAATGTACATAGAGTCAGAAATAATGCAGTCAATTGACTATGAAGACGTCATTCGTTCTTTTGCACAGAAGAAAGTTCGCCGTAAGATTGTATAAATTTTATAGAATAACGTAACTATATAGTAACATAGACTGTATTATTCTGATGTTTATTATTGTTGTTTCCCTTTTTAAATTTTTTTCTCTTACTTGATCTGTTTGTATCATATTGTTTATTTTCTTTGTAATTAAATTGGCCTAATATTGTACATTAAAAAGGCTAGATGCCCCTACAAATACAATGTTCTTGAATAAATAAAAAAAAATGTTCTGTACTAGTGCATTTAATTTGCTAAATTTCCAAAATAGCTTCGAGATGGTGGGGGGGGGGCCAAATGTCAAGTGCCTAGGGGTCCTGGGTCTCTTAAATCCGCCCCTGCCTGTGATGTCTACCAGGAATGCCAAGTCACAAAGCCATGTTGGATCACAATGTTTTCTCTTTCATTTCCACAAAATCAGCTATTTCTTTTCTAAGGTCATAAAATCGATTTGAGTCTTTATGATTTGAAGAATACAGTTTTAGGTTGGTTGACAAATACAAAGTAATTACAAATAAACTATGTGTGCTAAATCTTTAATTTTTTTTTGACGTTATTTGAATTTCTGAATCTCTCGCGGGCCGGATTGAAGCTGGTGGAGGGCCGGTGGTTGCCCATATATGATCTAGATCTTCTTAATGCCCCATATATAAAATATAAACTCAATATACAATATAAACAATGTTTCACTATCAACCAAAAATTGTCATGTTAAAGCTTTGATTATTTCTTTTACCAAATTTGTGTCTTTTTTTAAATACAATGTCGATACATTTTATCTATTTTAGAACAAAAGTCTAAGATTTCGCGTTCCCTAAGTTTTTATATACTTTAGTGTAAAAAACTGGATCTGAACTTATTACCTTCCTGTGAAAGTATTAAAAAAAAAGAAAGAAAAGAGCTAAAAACTTAACAATTTGATAATTATTAGAAATTATTCTAAATCAAGATAACATTTTATGCATTTTAGATTGTAGTTAAGGCTATGTTTTCTAAATTCTTGAATTCATTGAGGGGCCATCTAGATCGTTCAATTAGCGCCATGCCATTTCTTTTTATGGTCTTGCAAAATTTATAAACACCGTACGAACAATATTATAGATTCAAAAAAATAAGATTTTCAAAGTTTGGTTATAATAGGCGATTTGTTCGAACATTTAATTTTTCTGAATTTCTATTTAATTCATTTTGTAATTTTTGATTAAATAAGATATCAAATTGAAAGTTTTTGCCGAGAGTAGCAGAATTTTTTATATATTGAAGGAGACAATAAAAGAGTGTGTCTTCTGCTGGAATTATAAATTTTATTTATTTATAACGAGACTATAGTTTCGAGGGCTTTGCCCTCTTCATCAGTCTATTACAATGTATTCACAGGAATTAATTTATGAATATTAATAATAATTCATAAATTAATTCCTGTGAATACATTGTAATAGACTGAAAGAAGCAAAGCCCTCGAAACTATAGTCTCGTTATAAATTAAATATAATTCCAGCAGAAGACACACTCTTTTATTGTCTCCTTCAATAAATAAGATATCGTTGAAATCATCATGTTTAATTGACTCAGTCAAATTTTTAAATTTTTAGCTATCTTTTATCATTTCATATTTCCATAGAAACAATAAATTTGATGCAATTTTGAATTCTGAATCTTACAATTAATAGATAAAAATATATCGACATTGTATTCAAATAATTGAGACGGGGACAATTCAATTCAATGAATTGAATGGGAATTGGAATAATTATCGGAAAAGAGGTTTTTTTATTTAAAAAATCTACATTGTATTTAAATAAACTGCAACGGATCGTTGCTAAACTTTATCCAAATTCATTTGAAATATTAATATGTTTGTTCCTTTATTATTAATCAGATATCACTTGCAATTTGTAGTTCATATTGACATTAATTCAAAAATAATTCTCATTTAATAGTTGAGGAATAACCATTCTACATTTGATTTTTGACATTTCGGTTATTATTGGTAACCATTGCTGAAGAACATGGAGGAATCGACTTAAAATCAAAAATAGCCATCGATTCTCATCTAATACTTGAGGAATAACAATTCTACATTAGGTTTTTGACGTTTCGATTATTATTGGTAACCATTGCTGAAGGCATGGAGGAATCGACTTAAAATCAAAAATAACGATCGATTCTTATCTAATACTAGAGGAATAACCTTTATTGCATTCCATTTTTGATGTTTTGACTATTAATGGCAACTCTACTGAAAACGTGGAAGAATAGACTTAAAATCAAAAAGACTAAATTTTTTTATGGCAAACAACTCAAGCTTGAGTTGTTTACCAAAAAAGATTTTAGTCTTTTTGATTTTAAGTCTATTCTTCCAGGTTTTCAGTAGAGGTTGCCATTAATAGTCAAAACATCAAAAATGGAATGCAATAAGGTTATTCCTCTAGTATTAGATAAGAATCGATCGTTATTTTTGATTTTAAGTCGATTCCTCCATGTCTTCAGCAATGGTTACCAATAATAATCGAAACGTCAAAAACCTAATGTAGAATTGTAATTCCTCAAGTATTAGATGAGAATCGATGGCTATTTTTGATTTTAAGTCGATTCCTCCATGTCTTCAGCAATGGTTACCAATAAAAACCGAAACGTCAAAAATCCAATATAGAATGGTTATTCCTCAAGTACTAGATGAGAATCAATCGCTATTTTTGGTTTAAAGTCGATACCTCTATGTCTTCAGCAATGGTTACCAATAAAAACCGAAACGTCAAAAATCCAATATAGAATGGTTATTCCTCAAGTATTTGATGAGACTCAATCGCTATTTTTGGTTTAAAGTCGATTCCTCTATGTCTTCAGAAATGGTGACCAATAAAAACCGAAACGTCAAAAATCCAATATAGAATGGTTATTCCTCAAGTACTAGATGAGAATCAATCGCTATTTTTGGATTAAAGTCGATTCCTCTATGTCTTCAGCAATGGTTACCAATAAAAACCGAAACGTCAAAAATCCAATATAGAATGGTTATTCCTCAAGTATTTGATGAGAATCAATCGCTATTTTTGGTTTAAAGTCGATTCCTCTATGTCTTCAGCAATGGTCACCAATAAAAACCGAAACGTCAAAAATCCAATATAGAATGGTTATTCCTCAAGTATTTGATGAGAATCAATCGCTATTTTTGGTTTAAAGTCGATTCCTCTATGTCTTCAGAAATGGTCACCAATAAAAACCGAAACGTCAAAAATCCAATATAGAATGGTTATTCCTCAAGTATTTGATGAGAATCAATCGCTATTTTTGGTTTAAAGTCGATTCCTCTATGTCTTCTGCAAAGGTAAGGGATAAGAAAACAACGCAGTTGCTATGGTTACTTATAAAATTTCCTCCCAAATTTTTAGCATTTCACAGAGAGAAGCCTATCCATTCTTATTTAAGCAAGGCTAAATGAGCTATATTAAAAGGTTCAAATGAATAAATTTTAAAGAATTTAAAAAATTAAAAAAGTACTCTCTTACTCTAGAGTAAAGTACTTTAAAATATAATTTTACTAAAAACTTTATTTATCCTTTTTTGTGGTCCCCAAGGTACTTAATTAGGATATTAAATTTCATCAAAATTGGTTAAGTCATTTTCAAGATATTTAGAAAAAACTAAAAAAGTACTGAAATAAAGTACTAATGTTTGTGGGTCGATATGTACCAAAAACTAATCAGCGCTTCATTTTGTTAAACTAATGGTAGGTTTTCAATTTCATTTCAATCGGTGCAACGGTGTGGAAAAAATCGTGGGCCAAAAAAACGATAACATACATACATACATCCATACATACATCCATACGCACGCACTAAATGAAAAAATCGCCCTTTTTGGCCTCTCGACGAGACCCCATGTAATTTTTGGCAAAACCGTCACGTGCTAAAATTCAACCTAATTGAATACTACAATTTGTGACTTTAATTGAGTCCATGGGTTCCGTAGTCTTTACCTGAGGACCCTTTGAAGCCACGCTTGCCCCGAGAGCGATTACAATACTTTACCCATGCTTTGCATTGGATAAAGTAAAAAAAGACACCCGTATATGTATATTATATATTTGTCTTTCCTGTACGAAACTGAGGCGACTGTGGGTCAGTGGTTAGAGTGTCGGGCCGGTGACCTGAAGTATGCTGGTTCGAGACTGAGTCTCGGCAGATATTTGCAGTCGCCCCTCTTGGAAAGCAATGGCAACTTACCAAGAGTACAATTGCCTAGACAACCTCTCCAAAATACCCGTTCGAAACCGGCGTTACAAAGTAGGTCCCGTATATCTGGGTAAAACAACTAAACACACTCAGCACAGGTATATGTTGAGAGGCGCCGACGCCCGTTTCGGGTATGTCACTCTAAGAAGGAAGAAGTACGAAACTGCAAATAAATTGGCTAAAAGAAATAATCAAAGCATTAACATGAAAATTTTATTAAATAATTTTAAACAAATATGTGGGTGATGAAAAACTAAAACACATTTCTTTTATATAAAAATATATATTTTACATTTAATTTATAAGTCTGTTTTTATTATCAATATATACATACTCATTTAACTTTCAATAAAAAATTTAATAAAAAAGTATTAAATTTTTTCTACTTATTACTTAATTTACAATGAGTTTATTTTAATTATAAATATAATTGTTTTGTTTTTTTATCTATAATACAATTAAAGCTTTTATTTTAACATTTAAAATATCATTAAAGGTGTTTAAATATGGAAATTAAATGAAGTTTATATATAAAAATACTGACAAATATTATGGGTGCTTTATATTAAAAAGAAAATAATAATAATGCTAAGTGAGTATATTCTAATTTCATTTGATCATGTTCCATTTTGTGAACTGAGTTTTATAAAAAAAATCAATTAATTTTCAATATATATGTATATAAGTAAATAATTCTTGTTTTAATCTTGAGATCCTAAAAAAAGAAAAAAAATTAGTGTAATTACAATTTGATTTTAAATTAATAATTAAATTTGGAATATTTTATCAAATGGTTGATCTTTATAAGGGATCGCGAATGCCTTGAAATTCAAAGTATATTTTATTTTTAACGTTAAAATTAACTACTCAAAATGTCAAGAAGTTAATTGGAAGCGAAATTGGATTTAGTAATAATTATTAAAAATATTTATTCGGGATTTAAGATCTACTTAAGTTTACACAGTCATTTAAGTTCTTTTTTGCTCATCAACATTCTATCAAGTTATTTTTATTATACCTTTAAAGATTTTTAAATAAAAATTCAGAAGACACAAAAGTGTTATTGATTTATGCACCCAGGAATGAAAAATGTGCAATTTAATTGTAATATTGTATGCAATTTGTATTTTTTATTTTTATAATTTTTTTTTCATTTATTAAAGTTTACATTAATATTATATTAAAAATAAACCACATTTTGCACTGTTTAATATATTTATTAAAACACTAATACACAAAAACACAAATACACGTTTTGATCATTATTAAAACACTAATACACAAAAACACAAATACACGTTTTGATCACTGATAACAATTGCAAAAACGCTGCCACTGTGGTGTTTGTTATTGTTTTAATAAATATATAATAAGCTGACATGTTCTGATGTGGCCATCCACTTGACTTTACCATACAACCTGGCCCCTAAAATTATTTATAATCATGTAGGGGGGGGGTTAGTTTTTGCATTTTTATACTTCTAGTGTCCCACTGATTATGTATACAAAATTTGGTTGAGTTTGGTAAATGGCCAAGATTTTCATTTTTGACACCCCCCCCCCCTAATTTTGGGTCGATATGTACCAAAATCTAATCAGCTCTTAATCTGGATGTTCAGATAGTGTCAGCGCTCCTCGGACTGGGGGTTGCCCACAGAAACAAAATCAATTATTATAAGGGCAACTCCAGTCTGGTGAGCAACATTGCGGCAAGGTTTGGGGTGGGCTCGGGTTCTGTGAGAGTTGAAGCCATCACACTCTCGTGGAAGGGAGTGTGGTGGCATAAAGCGGTGCCTCCCCTTGTCGCCCTGGGAATTTCTCAGAGAACTTTATACGATATGACCTTCAGGGCGATGAGGGGTTCATTAATGAATTTTTACAGCTTCAACAGGAGAACTTATAGGGAAATCGCCATCCGCTAGAAATTGTATATAAAAAAGAAAAAAAAGAAAAAAGAAATTTTTTTTTGTAAATATATTATGTTAATATACCTATAATCATGTAAATAATCCTGTAATTAAATTCACCCGATAATGTAAATATTTCTTGTTAGTGGAGGCCCCCACCTGCGTGGCCCAATAAACGAAAAATCAATGGACCAAAACTACGTGTGAAATTAGGTTTCGATATTCACACTAGTTTTTGAGCTAGCTCGCACAAAAATTTGGTAACGCACAGACTAACAGAATAACAGACAAACTAACTAACAGACATTTTGACAAAACAATTATTATCTCGAAAAATATAATTTTTTCGATATTCACTTATTAGAGTTTTTTTGTAGAACGAAATGCCATGGTTTCGCTCAATTTTTTTAATCAAAATAGTTTCAGCCGTTTTTAAGATATTTCGAAAAAAGAATGAAAAAAACACTTTTTTCATGTACGATTACAATACTTGACCATACCCTGTATGGTAAAGTAAAAAAGTGCATAATGTGTGTGATTTATTTCATCAAGTCGTAATATACTATTCAGCTTAAATCTATTTATTAATATTATTAATAAAAAATTTGAAATATTGGATCTCCACCCATTAATTCTCTAGGTCAGAACCTCTCTGAAAAACACTTTTTTTAAGTGAAATTAAAATTTTGCTAATGTATATGTAAATGATACATTTACTTGAAATTTATTAAAATGTTAACATTAACAATTATTCTTTTATTCTTTTTGCAGGTAAGTTATATGTCTGCTAATATATGTTTCTTCACACTTCTCTCTACTGATGTAAGTAACATTGCTTTAATAAAAGATAAAATAATTAACCAACAGGATTTTATTTTTTAACTATTTTTAATAAGAAATGAAATAAGGGGATTTTAATTTTAAATCAAACATAAACAACGGTTCACTACCTAATTCTTCCAAAATCACAATTATTCTTTTTTATAACTTTAATAAGTTCAGATTTAATAGCAAATAAGCTGACGTGTTCTGATGTGGCCATCCACTTGACTTTACCATACAACCTGGCACCTCACTTATATTTAATATTTAATAAAATTATTTTTAATCATGTAGGGGAGGGGGGTTAGTTTTTGCATGTTTAGACTCCTGGGGGCCCACTGATTATGTATACAAAATTTGGTTGAGTTTGGTACAAGAGCTTAGATTTTCATTTTTTGACCCCCCCCCCCCCCCATTTCGGGAGGTTAGTTTTTGCATTTTTTGACTACTGGGGTCCTACTGAATATGTATTCAAAATTTGGTTTAACTCCTGGGGGCCCACTGATTATGTATACAAAATTTGGTTGAGTTTGGTACAAGAGCTTAGATTTTCATTTTTTGACCATATCCCATTTCGGGAGGTTGGTTTTTGCATTTTTTGACTCCTGGGGTCCTACTGATTATGTATTCAAAATTTGGTTGAATTTGGTAAATGGTCAATATTTTCATTTTTTGACCCCCCCCCCATTTTGGGCGGTTTGTTTTTGCATTTTTAGACTTCTGGGGTACAGACTAACAGAATAACAGACAAACAGACATTTTGAGAAAACAATTATTATTTCGAAAAATATAATTTTTCGATGTTCACTTATTAAGGCTTTTTTGTAGACCGAAATGCCATGGTTTCGCTAAATTTTTTTAATCAAAATAGTTTCAGCCGTTTTTGAGATATTTCGAAAAAAAGAAGGAAAAAACCACTTTTTTCATGCACGACTACAATACTTGACCATACCCTGTATGGTAGAGTAAAATGTCAAGTTTAAAATTTTATAGATATCGGAAATATCAAAATTAAAATATATTTCTTAATTATTTATGATTGAAAACTAATGAGTTTTTTGAATATTGTAAAATATAAAATTTTCCAAAACTCCAGCTGCATTAGAGTATTTCCTCAATATTAAATTTAGTTGAGTAAAAAAAAAAGAAATAAAAATCTAGTATCAAAGATTTTATTAGCTATGTTTAATTTAGATGTCAAAAGAGTACAGCCCCTCGGGTGTGTAGGCATAGATTTTTTAAATTTTCAAATAGGACAGGATATAAGTCGAAAATTAAAAAAAAATCTATTTCTCTATGATATTGGTAATGATGTTAATAAAATGAATGGGATAATTGTTCAAATCATGAATGGCTTCCTTGTCTGTTTTAGCCACCACACGCATCAACATTTTTTTATAAAACAAGGGCAAGTTTGTTTGAAATAGTTAAAGTGAATGTGAAGGAAGAACAAATACTTGCTTTAAACATTTTCAGATTTTTTATTATTAAAATGTTGAAGAAAAAAAATCTTAATCTATCATCCTTTAGTCAGAGACAGTCAAATTTATTTCTAATGATCCTAAACCATTTGGATTATTTACTTGAAATAAAGATTTATCTTTAAAATTATACACCATTAATATATTGATAATCGATTACTATTTTAAACGACTAAATAATTTTTTTTTTTAAACTATAACTAGTTTAAAAATAAACAAATTTTGTATGGACACTATCCATATAGAAGAGGAGTAGCCAGGGCATCTCATTTATTTTGAAACATAAATCGCTAAATTGAATAATCCAATATTTCTATCTATCTACTCTTATTAAACGAGCAAAAATTATATATATATATATATCCAATCGGGTTTTCGAAAACGGCTCTAACGATTTGGATGAAATTCACGGGTTAGGAGGGTTTTGTGTTGGACATTCGATCTGCCACGGTCTCATCTTCGGCTAAGTTGTTTTTGATCAGTTTTTTGTTAATTGAAATAATTATTCACAGGTGGTTGTCTCAATAAAAATGTATAATTACATTTTTATTCAATTTCCTTTTAATTTTTAATTGGTTTTTTAATTTTAAATTCCACTAATAAATAGATCATTACAAATATATTATATATATTAAAAGTTAGACAATTTAATTGATTAAAAATCGAATTTTAAATCCGACAAACGTATTTTTTCTGTATTAGAATTTGGCAATTTAATTGATGGACTCAAAAGTTGTTATTTAATTAAGAAAAATTATTATACGGTATTTATTTATATACCTATACATATATACACATAATCTGTGGGCCACTACAAGGCTTGAAATGCAAAAACTGGGTGAGGGGGCGGGGGCGAGGGTTGAGGTGACGGTGGGGCGAGGAAAGTGGTTTCGGGGGTGGGGTGAGTGTGTAGGCGGGGGTGGATGTGGGGGTGGAGGGTTGCAGGAGGTGCGATGAAGTGGTGGGGGTCCGGGGGCTCGGGGAATATAATTTTTAACTGAAGTAAAATGTTACCGAGCATCGCTCGGTGCCCAGGTACTATTATAGTAAGTGTGCCAGTGATTATGAAAGTGGTGTAAGAAAAAAAATGAAAAAATAGAGAATTAATCTTAAATTTTGTGATGCATCCAATTAAAGTAGAATGATATGAATTCACCTTTGCAAAATCGCATAAAATTGACCGGTAAATGGATTTGTAGATGTATGCTTATACAAAATTCAATTGTACAATTTAAAGTATCTCGAAACCAACAATATATGACTTAAGCCACTTTCATTATAACGGGCTCATATATTGGCGAAAACCACTAAAGGCGTGAATTCACCCTTCCCGACATCTCTGAGCAGAAAGTTATCGGGTAAACAAAATCTATTCTCCCATAAGAATAAAACATTTACTTCCCCGTTAACTAGCTCCTTTGATTTTCGTCAATATATATATAGATTGAAATTATAAATTATTTGAATCTCACTTACATATTTGGTTTTTTTATTAGAGTTCTTCGTTCGATGGTACCCAAACTTTTGAACTCGTTTGTTCATGAATCGCTTGTTTCACTTTGGAATAGATTTCTTCAGGTGTATCGCCCTGAACAATAGCTGTAAAATAATCCCCAAATTCCGATTCTATTTTCATACTGCGCTCTAATGTTTTCTTAGCCTGGTCCTCTTTCATTCTTTTATTCATCTCTATAATTGACTTTGTTGATTTGGGTTTAATAAAAATTACAATTGGATAAAGATTGGCTTTGTGGAGACGTTTGATTGCATTGCCACTTACATCTAGGATACAATGTTTCCCATTTTCGGCAACTTCGTGAACTGATGTGAGACATGTGCCATACAAATGGTCGTTAAATTGGCCAGCTTCAATGAATAATTGATTTTCTATTTTTCTTTCCATCTCCTCACGTGACTCGATAAAATGATAATCTTTACCATCAATTTCGGTTTCGCGTTTTGGTCTCGTTGTATATGGAACACAACTATCAAATTTTTCCGGGTATTCCTCACAAAGATCTGTGTTGATACGATCTTTCAGAAGGCCTAAAATCACCACTGGTCGGGGATAATTAATCTCAATCTGTTTGACCACTTTATAAGTCAAAATTGGTTCATCTTCGGTTAACGAATCATCTTTCGAGTAGCATAGGGTTTTCGTGTCATTTGTAAACGAGGGATCTTCATCCAACCCCTCTCTGCTTTTCATAAAAGGAAATTTCCTGCTAAACGCAAAATTTTTCCTCTTCCGATCCAAAGAAGCCAACCTGTCGCCGGATATTGAATGACAGATTTCACCTTGAAATTTGATTCTACGATTTCTCGATCGTTGCTTTCGTTCCCATCTTTTGCCACTTGGAATTATTCCTCTCTCGGAGGATTCCATTTTCTTTGCCTGCCACCATTCATCGTCAGTAGCATTTGTAACATGCAAGATATCTCCATAAGTGAAAGCTAATCCTGGGGCAGGAAGTCCTTCATCATTTTTGGGATTATAATCAAAAAGTGTTCTAACATACATAGATCTTTTTTTTGATGTGCGGATTATTGTGTCTGCTCTATGTTTCGATTCAAATTTCATAAACTCATCAGGACTGTACTGTACCGAAAGATTAACGATATTTCCCGATTCTTTGATAATCTGCACTGCCTTATCATGAGTGACATTTTGTAGGCTTATTCCATTTATGGAAAGAATTTTATCCCCTTGATGTAATTTATTAGTCAAATCGGCGGGACCTCCTTCTTGAATATATGATATGAAAATATCCTCCCCATCTTCGCCACCAATAATATTGAACCCAAGTCCGCCTTTGCCCTTGTACAAAACCACGTTGCGATCTTCTTTATCTGTTTGTTGACTAGAAACTTCTGAAGTGTCCGATGCAACAACCACTAAAACCACCCGATCTTGAGTTGCCTTTAATATGGCCACCGCTTCATCATGTGTAACATTTTCAAGATTAATCTCACCGCAGGAATTGCGCACGGCAACGAGTTTATCACCGACTTTGAGTCGGCCATCCAATTGGGCAGCACCGTCATCGAAAATTCTTGTGACATAGATTCCAGGATCGTCGTCATGCTCAATCCCACCTGTAATACTAAAGCCAAGTCCTCTGAGACCTTTATAAAGCTCAATTTCCTGTAAACGTCTTCGCCGGATATTCATTTGAATTTGCTCCTTGGCATTTTGAATGGCCTGAACGGCTATCACATGAGGCACGTCCACCAATGAGACACCGTTTACTTCCAAGATGGTATCGTTGATCTTAAGAGCCCCATCAGCGACACCGCCAGGTACCAATTTCGTTATATAGATTCCGGTGTCATCATCATTATGTGGATTATCAATGCCACCAGAGATATAGAAGCCGAAACCAGCATCAGTACGATTTAAAATCACATTCTGATATTCCCATTCGCAATCAACATTCGAACTGCTACTGGCACCATCGTTCACAGAATCTAAACTGAAGAGGGAAGAAATTTTCCTCATTAATCCTTGACGAGGTTTTCTTGATGAAGCCATATTTTTTTTTTATCTTTTCTTTACAGTATTCAATATTTATATTTTTATCATTGCAACTATCTTCGTTTTTTCAATTTCCTTCCATAAAATATGCATAAATCTGCAATAAAAAAAATAAAAAAATTAGTTTTATATTATAAAAATGGTACAATTGACTAATGTTCTATTTAATCTATTCTAAATCTCATTTTGTAGTAAACCACCATTTCTTTAAAAATAATACCTAATATTAATTTTTCATAAAATATTTTTGCAATGTTATTTATATTTAACTATTTTTTATGCTTAATACAATTTGTTAATTTGACCAAATTACTTTGATTTGATCATTCACTTTCTTTAGAAAAAATCTTTTGAGAACAAATTAAAGAAAAGCTAAAATTTCTCTCTATGGATTCCAGATTAGTGCTTTAAATATATATCCCTGAACATAACATAAATTATGAATTCAAATAATAAAATTAATTTCTAAATTTTCCATCTAATAATTGATGGAAAAGATATTTTACCTCATAACTCAATTTTAATTAAGTAAATTATCACACATGCTTTGGTTAGCATCTACCTAGATTGTTAGTTGTAATTATACTCATACAATATTAATTCCTATAGAACGTCTGAACATGACTTCAATGTAAGTAGTTGTAAGTTAGTTTATAATGCATTTTCATTCATATATAGTAATAAGATATGTCCCAATAGGAAGGGAATTTTAAATTGTGCATCATTTCAAAACTATTTAAACTACAGCAGCTATATTTTACATTTAGGGCCAGTTGTATGTCGGGTGGTAAACTATTTTTAAACGTTGGCAAAGGGTAAAACCTTAAAATTTTCCTTGTGCCGGGTGGGATGGCCAATCAGATGAAAGTGCCTGTGTAAACTCTTTTTAAACGTTGGCAAAGGGTAAAACCTTAAAATAGAAATGTTTTCAAAAATAAGCTGACGTGTTTTGATGTGGCCATCCACTTGACTTTACAATACAACCTGGCCCCTCACTTATATTTAATATTTAATAAAATTATTTATAATCATGAGAAGTTAGTGTTTCCATTTTTAGACTCCTGGGGGCCCACTGATTATATATACAAAATTTGTTTGAGTTTGGTACAAGAGCCTATATTTTCATTTTTTGACCATACACGCCCCCCCCCCCATTTTGGGCGGTTAGTTTTTGCATTTTTAGACTTCTGGGGTCCCACTGATTATGTATACAAAATTTGGTTGAGTTTGGTAAATGGCCAAGATTTTCAATTTTTGACCCCCTCCCCATTTTGGCCGGTTAGTTTTTGCATTTTTAGACTTCTGGGATCCCACTGATTATGTATACGAAATTTGGTTGAGTTTGCTCAAATGGCCTAGATTTTTAATTTTTAACCCCCTCCACCCCCCTTAATTTTGGGTCGATATGCACCAAAATCTAATCAGCTCTTAATCTCAAACTACGTATGAAATTTGGTTTCGATATTCACACTAGTTTTTGAGCTATCTCGTCCACAAAAATTTGGTAACGCACAGACTAACAGACAAACTAACTAACAGACATTTTGACAATACAATTATTATCTCGAAAAATATAATTTTTTAGATGTTCATTTATTAGAGCTTTTGTGTAGAGCGAAATGCCATAGTTTCGCTCAATTTCGTTAATCAAAATAGTTTCAGCCGTTTTTGAGATATTTCGAAAAAAGAAGGAAAAAAAACACTTTTTTCATGGACGATTACAATACTTAACCATACCCTGTATGGTAAAGTAAAAGATATTTTGAATTCATCTTCTGACATCTATTTGAAAACAGTTAGTTAATGGTGAACACAATTTTTTCCATTAAACATACTAGTTTTATTGATTGGGGAGTCGTAAAGTTTGCTGTTTTTTACAAATAAATAAATCGGCTCAGAAAAAAATTACCAAATTCTCGTTCTTTAGTGCAAAACAACTCATTTTTGAAATTATTATATTTGGAAATGTTAATAAAATTATAAAATGGGTACGCGTTCTGTAATAGGGAAGCAGTGTTTCATTAATTTCTTCCCATTTTACTTGATACCTAAAATAAAATATGGTTGCTCTTGGTAAAACAGTTTCGAAATAGAGGACAATTTAAAATTCCAGTTGCTATTGAGGCATAAGTATAAATTGACAAATATAGCTACCATGGTACTTTCCTTAGCTCACTTAAAAATATGTCGAATTTTTACCAACGAACACCAAAATAAATTTTCAGGTTCAAGAACTTATATAGAAAGTAATGTCATTTAAATGATTTTTTTTATTATTATGCTTCTTTTAAACTGAAAAAATCGTTTCTGAATAAAAATAAATATCAATGTTAAAGCAAACAACATTTATTATTGTTTATAATTAAATTATTTTAGAAAAAATAGTAATTTTTTAATTTTAAAAAATAAAATATAAATAATATATATTTAAAAGAAAATGTGAAATATTTTTTAAGCATGTGATTGATTTAGCAATTTTTTGACAGCAAATGATTTAAACTAGAAAACTGACAGTTGTCACAAAGAGAAAACTAGAAAACTGACAGTTGTCACAAAGAGAAAAAAAAGAATAGTGCCAAAATTCAGCTTAAGGTAGTTGTTTCGCGACAATACTAGCAAAAAGTTAATGCTAGAATATATAGAACAGACAATAAGGATTCATAATTAATAAGCACAAAACTTTTTGCTGTTTATGTACCAATTCTAGCCAATCCAATGCTCGTTTGACAAATTTGGCACCATTGTAAGAGATTGAATATTTTTATTATATTAAAATGACAGAAAAAATACATTTTAAATTTCTATAAAAATCGTTTTGTTATTTTTTAACAAATGTAATCAACGCCTACGTTACACCTTATGAAAATTATAATTTTGAAAAAATCTAGCGCATGCATCTTTCGCTGGTTAAATAAATGCGCTGTTGCCAAATTGTTTTTAGTGTAAATTTTTCATTATTTATTCCTTATTATCTCAGAAACTGTGTTGTAACTATGAATCAAAATTGTCTTATAATATGTATTGGTTTTTGTTTAATGTTGGTTTAGTTTTTTATAGAAATGATAAGAAGGGTTTCTTAATTATAATTAAATATGTATGTAAATTTTCCGATATCCCGTATAGTGCAATGTTAAAGAGTCTGAAAAACTCTATTTTTGAAATTTAATATCTCCCGAACTATATTGTTTATAAATTACGTTTTGCCACTAATCGATGCAGAAGTATTTAAATAATAATCTGTCTAAATTTCAAAAAAATCCTAAAAAACCCATTTGGCGGAACAACTACCTTAATATAGCTATAACCGTTTGAGTGTTACCCATATAATAATTTAATTATTTTTTCTTTCTATTTATATAAGATAACTAATCATTATTAAAATACATCTTTTTCATGTTTAGAATATAAACCTTTTTTGTAGATTTTGACGTCGTGATTTCGCTTTATTTTTTTTAAACAGTCTTCGCCGTGTTAGATATTTAGAAAAAAATTGCAGAAAAAAGTGAAACTTTTTTTGGGATTCGGAACCGTGATGTGACAAGTTTTTGACAGCCACGGATTTGAATTAGAAAGTTTAAATTTGGAACAGAGGTGCATTTAATAAATAATTAATACACATTTGAATGCAAAATCTTAGCTAATTTGCTAACATTGTTCTATATAGGTAAAATGCCTTATATTACAATTTGATTGATTTTTTCATGTTTTTTGTATTTTTGAACCGGAAGTCAAAGGGCCTAAAATCTGATTAGTTATTCTTAATAGAAATATTGGGTTGATGCATAATTGATGCGTTTTTTTCGATACTTTGTTTCCTTTAAAAATTGCATTTTGTTTAATTTTTTTCATAAAAATAATCTTCTCTTTTCAGTTAATGAAAATGCGTATCGAAAATCATATCCATATTGCTCTCTACCAATTCGAGAAAGGTTGGAATGCAAGGCCAATCATTTCGCGATCTCAACGAAATTTTGACGAAGGAACAATCAGCAAAAGTCAAGTTGAAAGATGGCAGAGACCACATTGCCTGCCTTCATACAATGTACACCTTTCGGTGAAACACCTGTCGAAATCCAAACATTCTTTTTTTTGACGTTTTTGAAGAGAAGCCACAATTCATCCTCAGTGATGAGATTCTTCAGGAACGGTGTTTGCTAGTTTCTCTGAAGCAAATCGGTGAAAATTCGGACACTTTTTTGTTGACATAGAGTTGTGAGCGACCCATCCAGCCAATTTCCATACTTTTCCGAGCTTTTTGAGAAGATGAACGCTAGTCTAATGGTCCACATTGAACTCCTCGGCCAACATTCTGGTTGTCTAGTTTTTCGTCCTCTTCCACAGCTGCCAAAAATGCCTGGTCGATGAAATTTGATGGAGGACCTCTTCCTTCTTGATCTGCGAGGTTTGTATCGTCCTATTTGAACCATATTTCAACATGGCTTTTGCTGATTGTTCCTTCGCCAAAAAGTTGGTTGAGATCGCGAAATGACTGTGCTGCATTTAAACCTTTCTCGAAGTGGTAGAACATAATATGGAGAATATGGATATATTTTCGATACGCATTTTCAATAACTGAAAAGAGAAGATTATTTTTATGAGAAAAATTTAAACAAAACGCCAATTTTTAAAGAAAAAAAAGTCACGAAAAAACCCATTAATTATGCACCAACCCAATATATATATCTTGCAGTAAAAACCTGTTTTTAGTAAGAACGGGTTCTTACTAGTTAAAACGCGTTTCACTGAATACCTTTGTGGCAACTAGAGTTTACTGATGTTGGTTGAGTTTGGTTCAAAGGTCTAGAACAGTGGTTCCCAACCTTTTGTGGCCCATCTCCCCTTTCTGGAGGTTGACTAACACCTATCGCCCCTTTTTCATTTTCAGTGTATGTCTAATTTTAATTTGAAGTAAAGTGTAAATAATAAAGCAGTTTTATTATTTTAAACAATTTTATTACAGTATATAAAAGCCAAAGCAGTTTTATCCGGTCACTCTTAAATAAAATAGAAAAAAATTAAAATGTACATTTTTTTAAGACTAAGATCATTGACCTACATTTAAAAAAGAGGAGTACATGTTTTCATTTTTAAAATGGAATCTGGAAAAATTAAGAAAGTTGACAGTTAAAATTTGAAAACTTTGTTTTGTTTTATTTTACCCGGCAACTTCTACTGTTCGGTACTATTTTAATTTTCCCCCCTTTGAATACTCATCGCCCCTCACTTATTTATTGCCCCCCTGATAATCCAAATTGCCCAGTTGAGGGCGACCGCCCCCAGGTCGGGAACCACTGGTCTAGAATCTTCATTTTTGGCCTTCCGCCTCATTTTGGGTGTTTATTTTCAAAATTATTTAAAGAGGTTCTTTCGCGACAATCCACACAAAAAGTTTTAGCCTCGTAACCACTCTATAAATATGAACGGAACTAAAATTTTAGGTTATGTTTTTTTAATGTGACTGTAGCACTCACACTACGAAATCTCTATATGGATACACACATGCTTGTCGGATCGTTTCCAAGCCATTGTGTGTATATCCCCTCCACTAAAAATAATCGCCCAAATAGCTTTGTTTTTTATCAAAACTAAGTGGTAAATAATTTCTAATTTTTTTTTAAGTTACTCCGAATATATTATTCTAACAAATATTAGTTTTTCATCAAGATGGTGAAAGTCATTCAGTGAAAAAATAAAATAAAATAATGACCATATCCCCACCCTTTCTCTATCTACCCTATGTAAAAAATCTCATTTTTAATTCCAATTATTTCATGTTTGATGTGGTAAATCATCTTCAAATTTTAACAGTGTGTGTATTATGCTTTTAATGACTTATATTCCAAGTTTCAAAGACTTCTTGAATTTTTGCATTTGTGAAAGAATTACTTTAAACGAAAATGTCAAAAATTAGAAGCAAAGTTGTAGAGGATGTAATTTTTGACATTTTCATTTAAAACATTTTGAAAATAAACACTCAAAATGAGGCGGAAGGTCAAAAATGAAGATTCTAGACCTTTGAACCAAACTCAACCAACATCAGTAAACTCTAGTTGCCACAAAGGTATTCAGTGAAACGCGTTTTAACTACACTCATGAGCAAAGAAATGGAATCACCTCCCTTGCGAGTTATTAAATGTAATTTTCATTTTCAAATATAATATATTTCCATTAGGTTTTCATTCTACATTTATTTTATGGCTCCTCGACACTATGAGCAAACTTGGGCCAATTCAAGCCAATGTGTAGAGGGGGGTTGGCTTGTATTGGTCACTGTTTGACGCTGGCGATGGTTGGCCTTCTGAGCGGTTTTTTCGATATATCAAAGAGGGCCAATGTTACGCAACGAAAGTGCCCAGTGGCTTGGTGTCGTTTCCACAAGGCCATAGACAATAGCCCAACTCTTGGACCACTGAGTTGAGTCAAAGTCAAATTAACTTGTTTTACTGGTGGCCAACATGGTCAACATGTTTGGCTCACGTTGGGCCATAGTGTAGAGCAGTGTTCCGCAAAGTGTGTGCCGCGGCACACTGGTGTACCGTGTTCATTAGATGGTGTGCCGCGTAAAAATGTAAAATTTTGTTAAGATAATGCACCTACACATAGCTGAGAGTTATGCGAGCAGCCTTATTAACGATTCCTCCAAATTTTGATCGCCTGTGCTCAGTTAGCAGGCCACATTTCTCATTAAACATCTTTTCCTATTATATTGATTATAATAATAAATAAATATTAAATAAACATTGTTTTTTCTTTGGTGAACCTCTAAAATTTCTTGATTTAGTAGGTGTACCATGAACATAAAAAGTTTGCGGTACACTGGTGTAGAGGGCTCATTAAATGCTGAAAAATGAAACTTGTAGAAAAAATATTTAAATTTTTAATAAATTACAAAGAAATATACAAAGTGTCATAATGAAAAGAGAGTGATTCCATTTCTTTACTCGTGAGTGTAGTAAGAACCCGTTCTTTTGACACTATATCGAACTTTCTACGACTGTTCCGACAATCGGAATTTTGACAGATTCTTTTTTTTTTTTTTTTTTAATGCAATTGAATGCAAGAAGGGGTGCACCAGTAAAGATGCAGCCCCTATGGATCTCGAAAGACCCTTGCATTACCGAAGAGAATGGAAAGTTGATTAAGTGAGAGGGTGTAGACGTAGGTGTTTATGCACTCGGGTTTTAAAGGTTTTGAAGATTATAAGTGCTGGGAAAGATGGAGGCTGGGAGAGAGTTCCAGTTCCTTGAAGTCATGGGGATATACGTATTGGCGAATGAAGTGGTCCGGCACTTTTCTAATTTGACCGCGAAAGAGTGTTGGGAGTAGGCAAAACGCGTGATACGCGCAAAGCATGCTTTGGGGGAATGATTGATTTTATCTCATCAGAGCACCTGCCGTGATAGTATCTATAGAAAAGGGAAAGGGCAGAGACATTTCTTCGATGAGCTAGCGAGTCGAGGGAGTCGGTGAGGGTAGAATCGTCAATTAGCCTGACGGCTCGTTTCTAAATTGAGTCCAGGGTAGCAAGGAAATATTTAGGGCCGGTTGTATGTCGCAAAGTAAATGCTTTTTACCACTAACAAACGGTAGATGGTAAATGGAGCCACTGGGATGGCCAATCAGATGACAGGCACTTTCAGTGCTTGTCATCTGATTGGCCATCCCAGTGGCTCCATTTACCATCTACCGTTTGTCGCAAAGTAAATGCTTTTTACCACTAACAAACGGTAGATGGTAAATGGAGCCACTGGGATGGCTAATCAGATGACAAGCACCGTTTGTTAGTGGTAAAAAGCATTTACTTTGCAACATACAACCGGTCCTTAGAGGCTCCTCTTCATAGATGCGAGCCGTATTCGAGACGGGCGGATTTGGTGAGAAGATGTGGGGGCGTAAAAAATCGCTTGGACCTGAATAAGTAGCCAATCTTCCTTGCTGCAGATTTCGCCACAGAGGAGATGTGTTAATTCCAAGACAGGTCAGATGCGACAGAGACTCTTGTTTGAAAATTATTTTTCAAGACATTTCTAAACAAGAATAAGTAAAAATTTTGGATGAATTCAAACCTCCGGTCGCAGACGTACCCAGTACTAAAGTAGTAAAGGTTTTCATTAATTCAAGGACGTTACTTCCGGCATATGAGGGAAGAATCTCCCTGGGCATTTCGTTCCGAGTTGAATGAACCTAGTTCCCCGAGGCCACACCTCTCCAACCAGATAGATCTAGGTGAAGGCTCGGACGCCAGGTGACTTGAATTCCACCTGGCGACTTCAATCAACCTATTTTCCTTAAGAAATACATTCTATATATATTCACTTCTATATAATTTGATAGAAATTTATTCATTATTTTTATTATTATAAGCTAATAATAATAATAGTAAATAATTTATTTAGAAAAAAATTACTGATTAGCTTTTTATTTCACATTTTAATGAAAAGATATTTATAATTAAAAAAAATGTAGATTAAACTTATTATAAGGCTAAAGTTTAAATTATTAAGATATAAATAAATTCTACTTACGAGTGAGTAGAATAAATTTCGAATCCCGACAGGATTGTGATGATGATTTATTTAGAAAGTACTTCATTATCTTTCTTCATTTTTTTAAACTAACTATACAAATAAAGATATCATAGAACTTGCAGATGACATGTTTCGAGTTGCATTAGTGAGAAATAGTCTAAAAATAGATAATTTGATATTAATAATATGCGGCGAGTTAGGTTATATGAAAAGACATTCGGATTCGGAGGGAAAGCAAAATGGTAGGAAGCACAGGGCGTTACCAACAGTTGCAAATGAAAATCCCTAAACAAACCGCTAAAAATTCAGTAATTTAATTATTATTAAGAGTTTATCAATAAAGGAGTCGTCTGCTTGATGCCAATAAATACATTAGCGGTAATTACATACATAGTTAAGGGCTTAAGAGCATACCCCAATTTATAAAAAAAACTTAAGACCCTAGTTGCATTCAAGAGAGAGATGAGACTATTACTTTTGTCACAACAAGAGTAAAAAATCATCTCGTCAATTAGTATTTAGTAGTACCTGGAGGCACCGAGCGATGCTCGGCAACTTCTTCCTTCAGTTAAACCTTTATTTTAATATTATTTTTAATTTAAAATTCTGATAAAAAGGTCGATTTTTATTTGAGAGCCGTTTTCAAATTAAAAAACAAACAAATATATATAGTATTCGCCCACTGTACCCCCCCCCCCCCCGCTTGACCCCACCCCCGAAACCTCGCCCCTACCCCCGGATCCCCCACCACTGCACCCCACCTCCTGCACCTGTTTTGATTCAACCATATGATTCATTTTTATTCATCCAATTGTTAATAAATAAAACCTATCAAAATGTGTTGTTTTTTCAGAAAATTGAGACCTGCTTATGCGAAATATATTTTTAAATAAATTCTTGATTATTTTTTATTCTATTAAATAAATAAAGTTCTTTATAAAAACAATTATAAAACGTTTATTAATATTTCTAACGTTTATGGAGAACAAAATATGTTAAAATCCACAATCACGATACTTCTTCAAGGCCTTTGAGAATAAAGGATTAACCCGACCCATTGTCTGCCTGGGTACAAAAGGAAAAGAGTAACCTTTTTTAAAACCCTAAGAATGGGATTTGTCTACCTGAGAATAATTAATTTGATTACGAAAAACCCATCAAAAACAATTTTGTCGAAGATGAGACCGTGACAGATCGAACTGTCACCCCAAAAACCCCTAACCCGTGAATTTCATCAAAATCGGTAGAGTCGTTTTCAAAATATAACCAAGATACAAATATACAAACAAATATACAATTTTTGCTCGTTTAATAAGAGTAGATAAATTGTATATTCCTTGTTGTTGTAAGGATGTATATGTATAGGTATATATTGTATATTATATATGTATTATTGTATATATATATATATATATATGTATATACTATATATATATATATAAAATTAAGGTTTTGTCTGTACATTGCTCCAAATCACGTCAAATTTTGGTTGCACACGTTTCAAGCAAAGTTATGAACGGGGAGTTATGCACGGGTGATGGGGTGCAGGGTTGGTGGAGTGGGGGTTCAGGTGAGGGTCCAGTGGCGTAGTGGGGTGGTACGGGGGTTGGGGTCCGAAGTGGGTCGGGTGCGGGTTGGGGGGGGGGGTCCAGGGTGAGTGTCCTCTGGCTATCAGCTAGGGTCATCGAAGGTGATATATATACTATATATATATATCCCATTATTTGTTTAATTGCATAGTGTTGAATTTACTCCTTGGTCGCATGCGCGTAGTTAGGGGTGAGGGGGGGGGGGGGGGCACTGCCCTATAGAAAACTCTTTGCCCCCCCCCCCTAGAAAAATCGAGTCAATATCTAAATAACTATTTATGCTATGAGATTAATTTTATTCTTAAAAAATCAATACAGATTGAAAAATGTAGTACTAAAAAAAAATTATCTTCCCATATAGCCCAGTAAATAGAGAGGTTTCAGCTTATATATTAATTATTTATAAATTTATATATATTAATTGCGGGAAAAAGATTTTTTTAGGGTCGTTTGGTAGGGTGTGGGTATGTCAAATCTAAGTTTGGGTCCTCGAAAGTTTGGGGGACAACTTTTGGCAGC
Organism: Forficula auricularia; assembly: GCA_024734495.1. NCBI lineage: Eukaryota > Metazoa > Arthropoda > Insecta > Dermaptera > Forficulidae > Forficula > Forficula auricularia. The sequence continues at coordinate 9,133,832 of JALMQS010000120.1, read as the reverse complement.
CGAAAAACCTCGAAATTTTCGGACTTTTTCCAGTTTTTCGCTTATAACTCGAAAACAGTTCATATTTTATAAATAACCGTTCTATATTAAATTAAAGAGGACAAATTTTCGCGTTGATTGAAAAAAAGAAATACAAAATTAGTCTAGTAGCTCGATTTTTAACGGAGATCTAAAAAACAGCCCCCAGGATCACTTTTGAATATCCCTAAAACTCGCACTTTTTTCGATTTTTTCCCATCTTGACCATGAATGAGCACGTTTTCAACAAAGAAGACTCTATAACTTTTAAAACTAGATTAAATTTGCTACAATTTAAACAAAGTTTCATATTAATTGGATAATGGTAACTGGTAACCCGTGTCGCAATGAGGTTAAAATTTTGAAAAAATGCAATTGTTTTCAAAATTTTTTATAATTATAATCCAAGTATTTAAACTTATTTTACAATAATAATTTATTTGTTACATTTGCGACTCTTCGCGGCCCCCCTGCGGGTAATCCAGTGGCGTAGTGGGGTGGTACGGGGGTTGGGGTCCGAAGTGGGTGGGGTGCAGGATGGAGTGTTGGGGTGGGGGGTGTAAGGTTGGGGTTCGTGGGCTGGGGGTCCGAGGTGGGTCGGGTGCGGGTTGGGGGTGGGTCCAGGGGGCGTGTCCTCTGGCTATCAACTACTTTTAGGGCCGGTTGTAGTGTCGCAAAGTAAATGCTTTTTAACACTAACACAGGGTAGATGGTAAATGGAGGGACTGGGATGGCCAATCAGATGCCAGGCACTGTTGTTAGTGGTAAAAAGCATTTACTTTGCGATATACAACCGGCCCTAAGAAGCATTGACTGAGTGCCTGTCATCTGATTGGCCACCCCAGTCCCTCCATTTACCATCTACCCTTTGTCACTTGTAAAAAGAATTTACTTTGCGACATACAACCGGCCCTTAGACCTCTGTTCTCCATTTGTCTTTGTTTCTAGGCACAATTTCCAGCGGTATCTAAAATAATTCGGTCAAGTGCGAGTTGGACAGCATACCAAGCGTTACTAAAACTTATGTCTTCCAAAATGCTTGAAATCTCAAATTCATTCTTATTTATCGTTGATAAGAAGATTGAGTGAATATGAGGAATTTTTTATCATTTTCAACTATTTCTAAATGCCGTGCCGACAAGTATAAAAATCACAGAAAATTAGTCAATTTGAGGCTCTTTTACAGGGTCATTTTAAATGGAAATAAATTTAGAAAAATTTAATCTAATTCTTCTTGAAAATAACTTTAGAGAAATATCTCCCAATCCATGATAAAAAAAAATTTACTGCCCAATTTATTCTAGCGTGGTCCTTATTTTAACAAAATCGCATTCAAGGTGAAATATAATGAATTATGTGGATATCGATGAGGCAGTCCAAAAAAAAGAAGATAATTTACACTATCTTTTTATTCATAAAACCGACGTTTCGGAGGCTATTCCCTCCTTCTTCAGGGTTTTGAAAAGTCAGTGAAGGAAATCCAATGCGACTTTCCCCTCTGTCTCCTCTTTCAGTGGCAGTAACAATAATATATTGTATTTCATTCTCAGCAGAATTATACTACATTATAATTGCCTTTAATTAAAGTGACAAAAGGATACATATTCTGCTGGATTAAATCGAAATTAAAAGAGAAAAAAGACTCGGTACGCTCTCTCCACAAAATTCAAAGAGTCCCTTTTTAGTAATAAATTTAAATATAAAACATATTTTTAAATTTATTTCTTTAAACATTTATTTTCTCTAAATAAGTTAATTTTCATTCCCATATCATATCTTTTCAACGACAAATAAGAACGATGAATGAAAATGTTAACTTAAAAAGTTTTTATTTTGCTGAGTGTGGTAGAGTTGTTGGTTCATAAAGAGATTAGATTTTATCATTATTTTTGATTCCTTCATTTTATATTAGTTAATGCGTTGTTTATCCCATGGTAACGTGTGAAAATCTCTAAAATATATAGTAATCCTAAAATGCAAGTGTTTGTGGCGTCCATGGCCACCTTTTCCAAGACTTTTACCGCCCTTACCGATTCAAGTCAATTGGGAAAACGCCACATCATAGAGTATACTCTATGCGCCACATGTTTGGAAGAGCAGGACCGGCGTGACCTTTTGCGGGGCCTGAATACACATTCAAATCCTACAATTAAATTTTACATCGAGGAACTATTTATTTACAAATGCTGTTACATATTATAAATTTTTTATAAGATGAATATTAAATAATAATAATACAATCCAATAATATGTAATATTAAATAATTTTTCTCGCTTTTTTCGATGCCAAATCTTTGATAACATCATCAAAATCGATTGAATTTGCTACTTCACTTTCTATTGACAGAATAGCCAGAGATGAAAATCTCTCTTAGCTTATCGATGATCGCAGATAATTTTTTATTAGTTTCAACTCCGAGAAACAACGTTCTGCTGAAGCCACTGTTTCTGGCGCCGTTAACATAATTTGTAATGCGATTAATAAATCAAACGTTTTGAAAATGTATATGTCACGGTTTATACCATAATATAACTTTGAAAAATATTCGTCGTCTTAAATTTACCGAAACATAACTATCCCAGTCCTTGCCACGCGTCGAAAGATTAGCCGGATACTGACTGAGCGAGCAGCCTCGCGAGGCTGCCTCGAGCGTTTGCAGCAGAACCGTCCTGAGTGGCGCAAGAAACGACCCGAGGCGCCTTTGAGCATTCACAAAAACCGACAACCGATGGATCGGGCCGAGGCAGCCTCAGACAACGCGCACTTTTACCTTGGGCGAGGTACGTACTAAACGACCAGGCTTTTGCCTCAAGGGGCTGGCCTCGCGATGCAAATCCTCAGTCAGTATCCGGCTATTGACTAACGCTCAGCATCGAGGCCCTAGCAATGTAATAGCCTGATGCGTTTTTGTTTAAAATATTTGAACCGCAAGACGGCAACTGAGACACAACCTCTAATAAATGTCAGGCGTTGCTATGCCCAGTTCTTATGCGAGTTCATAGGATATGCGACTCGTCGACAGACTTCCAAAAATTGGGAAGTCTTATCTCTATTTTTTAAGCAGTTTTTTAAACAAATCCAAGTAATTTGTTTTCGCATCCATAATTCGGTTTCAAGGGGCAAAAAATTAAATGAAAATACAAAATGTATGGCTTTTATGTGATTAGAAAAATTTCGAGGTTTTTCGGCGGCCAAAAGTTGTTCCCCAGACTTTCGAGGTCGTAAACTTAGATTTGGCATACTCACACCATACCAAACGATCCTAAAAATCTTTTCCCGCTATTAATATAAGTTGACCCCCCCCCCCCCTATTTACTGGACTATATGGGAAGATAATTTTTTTGAGATCTACATTTTTCAATCTGTATTGATTTTTTGGGAATAGAATTAATATCATAGCATAAATATTTATTGAGATATTGACTCGATTTTTCTAGGGGGGGCAGTGCCCCTTAACTACGCGCATGTTTGAGAAGCACCTGTTTTACATGAACAAAATCACAAAATCAAATCAAAACCGAACTATATACTTAGAAATTCATTCCATAGATTATTAAATGTATTTTGATCAAGATTAGTTGAAAATCTATTTCTCAAATCATTTTTAAATCATCCGTTACTTGATTTCGCTATTTTAAATTGCAAATGATGAACAAAACAAAAGTCATAGCTAAAGGATAAATGCATGAAGCAAAATTGAATCTGGTAGCCCTAGTGGGGCTGAAAAATTAGGGATGGTTGAGGTGTTGGGGATGGTGTAGACTTGAATGCACGCAAGATACCAACACCCTAAACTCCCAAGTCCCTAATAATTTGCAAGGGATGAACTAAAATTTCAAATAATCAAGAGAATGTCAGTGTTTTGACAATTGATGTGATTGGGAAAATGTGCTTTGTATCATGGTCGTGTTTTTTAAAGATCATCTCTAAAATGGTGAGTTATCATTATATTGGAATATCCATTACTCTTTAATTTAATATTTGGTTTAAAAAACATTTGAATGTACCTAACTCAAATCAAGTGTTTTTGATCATTTCAGAATTTCATTAAATGGAAGTGATTTTGTAAATTTGGAAGTACCTAGGTATATCTCTGAATAATTAATTTAGAATTGCTTTCATTTATAATAAATTTAATAAATTATAAAGTGAAAATAATAATAATAATAATAAATGCCTATTCTCTCTCATTTTTGGTTAGTTTTGTTTATTTTTATATAGTTAATCACATTTAAAAAAATATATTTTAAGAAATTAATCTAAATTCTGAAGTTTTCATTGTGAGTTATTACTTTTAATTCAGAGAGATATAATTAAGAAAATAAACAAATACAAAACATAAACAAAGCTGTTTCATCTCCATCTCTTCTTACAATACAAACATAATAGTAATAATTGCATTCCAAAAAATTTCAATAAACAAATTTTTTCTTATTGATTAATGTTTTTATTATTATTATTATTATTTTTAATTAAGAATAAAATGTTTAGTTTTTTTTTTTTTTTTTTTTTTTGCGCGTGAATTTAAAATGATAAATAAAAATAATCAAAAGTAATTTTTTTTAATGGCCTTCCGAAACTATAGTCCATTATGGCCATTGAATGTTCGTGTGTGTGTGAGGAAGTGTGTAAATTAGTGTAGGGATCGGATTAAAGTAGGATTGCAGCGACTCGGGCTTGAACCCGCGGGCTAGCTTGATTACAAGCCATTTTCATTATCCACTTGATCAACCCGACCATGCGCGTAGTTAAAGGGGGGCAAGGGGCCACTTCCCCCCTATAAAACTTCTTGCCCCCCTATAAAAATCGAGTCAATATCTCAATAACTATTTATGCTATGAGATTAATTTTATTCTTAAAAAATCAATACAGATTGAAAAATGTAGATCTCAAAAAAAATTATCTTCCCATATAGCCCAGTAAATAGGGGGGTTTCAGCTTATATTAATTGCGGGAAAAGATTTTTTAGGGTCGTTTGGTATGGTGTGGGTATGCCAAATCTAAGTTTGCGACCTCGAAAGTCTGGGGGACAACTTTTGGCGGCCGAAAAACCTCGAAATTTTCGGACTTTTTCCAGTTTTTCGCTTATAACTCGAAAACAGTTCATATTTTATAAATAACCGTTCTATAGTAAATTAAAGAGGACAAATTTTCGCGTTGATTAAAAAAAAGAAATGCAAAATTGGTCTAGTAGTTCGATTTTTAATGGGGATCCAAAAAACAGCCCCCAGGATCACTTTTGAATATCCCTAAAACTCGCACTTTTTTCAATTTTTTCCTATTTTGACCATGAAGGAGCACGTTTTCAACAATGAAGACTATACATTTTAAAACTAGATTCAATTTGCTACAATTTAAACAAAGTTTCATATTAATTGGATAATGGTAACCCGTGTCGCAATGAGGTTAAAATTTTGAAAAAATGCAATTGTTTTCAAAAAGTCTCAGAAAAATCTTCCATGTAAATGTCAACTTCCGGTTTTCCTATTTCAATGACTGATTTATTGCGCCACGCAGAGGGGGGCAGCTCTTTACAGAAAGAAAATAGATTTGTTTACAAATTAGGTTGTTAACACCTCATCAGTCGTCTAAAAATAATGCCAGATGTTGTGGCTATTGGTAAAATGTCAATGTATATATGGGCGGCAGTAGAATACCATAGCGCCACAAGCGCCCCACAACTGTGCACTGCGATTAAGCAAGAATAATACATTACAAAAACAAAAAAAAAAACAACACAAAAACAAAAAAAAATATAATAAAAGTTAACATTAATGTTAAAAAACCTTAAAATTCGTTTAAGATGGGCTGGCCACTGCAGAAAGTCATTTGTCGAAGATGACCAGCCCAGCAATGCACATAAATTTAAACTTTCAATTTTAATCAGCTAAGGCGGGGCCCCGTCTTGAAAGTCCGGCTCATAAAACTAGAAAATTAAAAGGGAGCCCTAACATCGCCCTGAGTGTCATTTTGTTTAATGTAGTTTTGGGGACACCCAGGGCGCGCAGGTCCCTGAAGGACCGGGGACACCACACCCCCTTCCACGATATTGTCGCAGCCAAAAGCTTGCCGTACTCCTTCTAGCCTATATCAAGATTAAGTTTCGAATTTCGAAAATGTGAAAGTCGTGTGGTGAACACACCAGTTGATTTTAAATTGGTGTTCTTATCAAGTGTCATAAGTTTATTATTTTACGTTAAATTGAAGGGTTGGTTTTGTCACAAATATAATAAAACAATAATTTTAATAACTATTTGTATTATTTAATTGATAACTATACAGTTTCGGTCACCACTGGTCGACCATCCTCAGTAGTTATCTCGTTCAAGAACCGGAATTTGTCATTTCACATGAAACATTCATTCTTAAATCCTCAATATAGATACATCACACAATTCATTACAATCACACACATATATATATAGCAACAATTTATAAAAACGTTCATCACTGAACTAGAACTATTTTGAATTCAATTTAAATCAAGTCACTTAAGTTCTGGAAGAAATTTAATAAATAAGTTTATTAGTCGTGTATAAAATTTGACCTTTTTATCTGAATTCAAAGTCTAAAATAAAATCAATACATTGCTTTTAACTACAGTTAGGTACTAACGCAAAGAATAGCCAATAGGCAACGGTTTCCGCCTGTATGTATGCAACCGAAATACTCCTCTGGATTGTACTAGTCTATTCTACAGGCGTCCATGTTAAATAAATATTTTTCATAATGTTTAAATTTTGACGGCCATCTCTTCTTCTTTATTATAGGCTTATCACCTGTTCTTCTACCCACGCGAAATTTCTGTTCTCTATTGGGAATGCGTTGGGGTTCACCATTGTTACAGGCCTTTTTCTGGCCACTACACGAGCGTTGCTCGCGCTGACAATGCCTTTGCTAGTGTGGCATGTCTTCTGGCGTAAACTACGGTTGACTCTTACGCACCCTTCATGCCAATGGAGCCTCAGTATTTTTTGTTTGCCTATACCTTCATCTTGGTCGGGGAGGGGGGATGTATTACGGTTCATACATATTAATTGAAACTTGAACCATAAGAGTTTTGATCTTATTTATGTTAATAGGGACAGCCTTCATGGGATACGTTTTACCTTGAGGGTATTCTTCTACACAGGCCTCTCGCCCATCTCCCATGAATCGAAAAATCAACATTTACATTCAATTTTATTTACAACCTAACAAATATACATAGAACTAAAAATAACAATTTTCCAAATCTTAATCGTTTTCTTTTATATAATTTTTATTAAAAATATTACAAACAAATATGAAGCCATTTTTTAAGACAATAAACTCAGATATATATTTTTTAAACAATCCCATATTATGAATAAATAATAAAATAAGATGTCGATATTTTTTTCTTTTCTTCATTTCATTAATCACAATACATCACCTCATTAATCGCTCTAATATTTCTTCCTATGTAGTCTAACAGAAGTGGCACAACCGCTTAATATATCACGATAAAAAACTATAAGAATCCATCCTCTTCCCCAAGGATCTCTTGTATCTATTGGGTCCAAAAGTACAACGAATCTCCTTTAAAATTGATAAACAAAAAATAAAATAAATAATTAAAACCAAAAATAAATTTTATAATAATAATTAAACTATTATTACTGGGATGGGCATACAATTTTAGTGTCCCAAGGATAGAGCAGAAACTGAGTTTTAATAAGAAAATAATAATGCGAATAAGTAAAAATAAATTATTTCACTCCTAATGGTTGTGATTTAAGGAAAGAAAGGAATTTATCTAGGTCTCTTGAATATAATAAAGCATTTTAATTAAAAATAATTATTTTTCCGAACAATTTAAAAAATTTTAAAATATAAATTCTAGGTAGGTTTCACAAAAATAAAAGACAAGATGCTTGTTACCATGACTCTATGTGTCTATATATGATAAGATGGGCACGTACCCCAAAATAGTATACATGGTGATTCACGGTCGATGGAAGTTAGACGTTTATGGAAAACGGAACGCAGGATTTTTCTGAAAATTTAGCACCTTACATTTTCTTACCTGTTCTATCGTTCTAAAATATTTTCAGCAATGCGACGTTTCGGCGTCCATCGAAAAATCGTAGCAACTTTATTTTTTTTTTAATGGAACACACTCTATATTAACATAGGCGTTTATTAGAGCTCGCTTTTATTAAAATACATTTGTTCCTCTTGTCCTATATCTATCTCTGTCGATTTTCGAAATAAAAAATAATTTGTGTTAAATATGGTCCAAAACGCTGACCCTAATTAAACTCTAAATAAATTACGCTGTCTCAGTTCATCAAAGGTTGATATTTTGGTGGTAATTTGAGACAGACCCGATGTATTTAATTTACGCCTAAATTTGACTCCATATTATACAGGACGTGCTAAGATTATTATTATTTCCGTTATTCATAAAAGGGGTCAAAAGTTCGTTTTTTTCAAATGAGACCCCCTGTATGTTACTCAATAAATTGAAAGACGAAGAAAAATGTTTTAAGACGATATATCATGTCCCTATACCTAAAACATCAAGTTTTCTTAATAAAGACGCTTTTTCGTCAAAAATTAAATTTTAATAAATTTAATTTTAACTAACCATGGAAATATCAAGTTTTCGACAGTTTGTTGACTATTTATAAGAAACTTATAAACAGTTTATTGACGGTGTTCAAAAAAATCTTCCGAAATTACCGGAAATATTGATTATTCAAACGAAGTTCTTATAGTACAAAATAAATAATTCCATAAGAACTTCATTAGAATAATCAATATTTGCGGTTATTATTGATTATTCAAACGAAGTTCTTATAGTACAAAATAAATAATTTCATAAGAACTTCATTTAAATAATCAATATTTGCGGTCATTTTGGGAGATTTTTTGAACACCGTCAATAAACTCTTTTATAATCTTTAAAGAATTTGGTGTCGGTTCTAGGTGAAACATTTTAATAGATAATAAGTAAAAGTATATTTTTCTGGGTGGGTTTCACAAGTAAAACAAATATATGTTTTGAGTTTTTATCTCGATATATATTTCGGGTTATGGGCCCATCATCAGGAGTTACAAAAGAAATATATATCGAGATAAAAACTCAAAACATATATTTGTTTTATTTGTGAAACCCACCTAGAAAAATATATATTTACTTATTATCTAATAAACTCTTTATTATTTTCTTATAAATAGTCAACAAACTGTCGTAAGATTGATATTTTCATGGTTAGTTAAAGTTAAATTCATTAAAAAGTAATTTTTAATGAAAAAGCGGTTTTATTAAGAAAACTTGATGTTTTAGGTATAGGGACATGATATATCGTCTTAAAGCATTTTCCTTCGTCTTTCAATTTATTGAGTAACATACAGGTGGTCGCATTTGAAAAAACGAACTTTTGACCGCTTTTATGAACAACGGAAATAATAATAATCTTAGCACGCCCTGTATAATATGGAGTCAATTTTTCGGCGTATATTAAATAGTTCGGGTCTGTCTAAACTATCACCAAAATATCAACTTTTCATGAATTGAGAGCAGTAATTTATTTAAGTTTAATTAGGGTCATGTTTTGGACCATATTTAACATAAATTATTTTTTATCTCGAAAACCGATAGAGATATGTATAGGACAATATTAACAAGTATTTTAATAAAAGGGCGGCTCTAAAAACGTGTTTATATAGAGTGTGTTCCATTAAAAAAAATAAAGTTGCTACGATTTTTCGATGGAAGCCGAAACGTCGCAATGCTGAAAATATTTTAGATCGATAGAATAGGTAAGAAAATGTAAGGCGCTAAATTTTCAGAAAATCCTGAATTCCGTTTTCCATAAACGTCTAACGTCCCATCGACCGTGATTCACCCTATATATAGTCATGCTAAGAATAATCTTGTCTTTTATTTTTGTGAAGCCTAGCTAGAATCTTATATTTGTTAATTTTAAAATTTTCTTTACTTTATTTAAATATGTTTCACCAAGAATTACACCATTCTCTCTTAACAAAAATAATATCTATTTTTCTAATTATGTATCTTAAATGTTTTCTTTATCTCATTTAATAAAAGAATTTTCACGTAAGACCAAATTATGCTCTTGATTATATCTTCCTCATATTAAATTTAATCAAACATCAAAGTAAAAAAAATTCTTAATACCAAAAATATTATAAAACACAAGTTTTATTTGGCTGTATCGCACCCGTTCTTTGAAAAAATCACTGATACAAAGTACATGCGAACCTCGCTTCACATTCGACTCGTCCGTCAAAATTTAAATAATTCATATTTATAATTTCGATTATATTTGATTTTGACATTTGATAAGGAGTATTCGAGCAGAAAAAACAAGATTTCCATTAATACATATTATAGAAAGCCCTTTTCCAAATGGCACTCTTGTAATGGAAATAACAAAGGACATGATGGTCAATGTTAAGAGCAGCTGGCTTGGTTTCGAGGAGTCTTCTCACTCTCACCACGTAATTAAAAGACGTAATTAAATTACCCTTAGAATAGGATCGTTCTCAATGGAATATATAATGCATTTCACTTCTTCCCTAAATAAAAGAATAAACATTTTAGTGCAAATAAAGTACCCACTAAATTCAATATGACAGAAATCTAAAGTACCTACGAATTAAATTCAGAAATAAAATTTCGCTATTATGTAAAAACATTGCCTATGCGTCTTGAAAGATTGAGTCTTTTAAAAATAAATTATTTATTACATGTGATCTTATAGCGCTATTTAGGAGCTTGATACGTTTATCAATTTGATAACAATACTCAATCATCAAACGTACCATTGGCCAATACGCATCGTATATACCGGGAATTCGATAAAAATTATAATTTTGGTTCACGATTTAAGACTACGGTGTAAATTAAGGTAGAAAGAAAAAAATTGATGATGATTAAAATTCTGATTTCTTTGAAAAATAAATAAAATATGGAGTTCTAATTAAAGATAAAGAAGTAACTGAGTCGTTTTGTAGACATAATTGTTTTTTTTTCTATTTACATGCAAAGGTTTTGTACCATATTGCATTTTAATACCATTAAGGTTGATGGGCGAGTGGTTATAGAGCATGCCTTCTAATCAAGCTAGCTCGGGTTGTTCAAGCCCGACTCGCTACAAATATTTGACCGGCTATAATCTGATCCCTTCATGGGGAAGGCACTGGGAAACCACCCCTTTGAAAAATTTCTCCAGGAAAATTTACAAGAGAATACTCTCCATAGTAATCGTCGACGCTCGGAATCGAATTGAAGAATAGGATATCATTAAGAAATAAAACTAATAAAAAGATTAAGAGATTCACGATAGTTTCTTTTCGTTACGGTTGTCTTGGAGAAAGAAAAATAACTTATAAAACTTTATTTTTGTTTTATTTATTTATTTATTTTTAATAGATGAAGGAGGAGGTATCAGCCAAAGATGGATCACTGGGTTCAATAAAACACCTTTAATGAGATGTTTCGGCCTGAATTTTATTTGGCCATCTTCAATCAATTAGGAGTTATACACAAAATGAGGTACACATGTGTATAACTCCTAATTGACTGAAGATGGCCAAATACATTTAGGCCGAAACATCTCATTAAAGGTGTTTTCATTGAACCCATGTTTCCAGCTTGATACCTCCTTCATCTAGTACAGTTTCATCACAGCCACGAACTCTTACAATATTTATTTTTAATTCAAATTTTTCATACCGTTTTCATATCCCTCCAACTGACATTTCCATTCTATTTTTTTTTCTGATTTTTGAACTAGATGTTCTGAAGCTAGAAAGCCCAAAATCTATCCCTACTTTGTTTTGAAAATGCAAACATGTTGATATCAGAAATTACCGATTGTTGAGTAGACACATTTCTAAGAAAATCATGAGAGGTCGTCACCTAGAAGATCTGAGATTGGATGAATAATTTCAAAAATATGTCAGCAGGGGTGGGTGTGTTCATCCCCCTTGGGAATCGAACCTGAGTACGAAAATTAGCAATCCAGACCAATTGGCTAGCTTGTGAGCTGAGCCTCTCTGAAGTATGTACCACGATAACCATTTCACTGATTCCCGATCTCACCAACCAAATTTAAACTAAGGAAGTATTTAATTTAACCTCAAACCAACTTTTAAGAAAAAATACATTTAGCTAATGATAAGTGTTGTTAAGGGATAATGGTATGGCTTCTTGGTGAAACATTTTAAATAAAGAAAATTTTGAAAAATTTAACAAATATTTTAAAATTTAAAATATAAAATACAAGGTAGGCATCTTATCTTTTTATTTTTATGAAACCTACCTAGTATTTGATATTTTAAATTTTAGAAAGTTTCTTAAATTTTTCAAAATTTTCTTTACTTTAACTCATGATATTTAGGTTTATTTAAATTTAAGTAAATCTAGGCGATGCTTTTCCCCTAAGTATCATTGGTGAAATGCATTTTACCTTAAAAGTTGGTTTGAGGTTAATTTAAGTTGTACCTCTTAGTTAAAGTTTGAATAGTGAAATCAGGCGTCGAATATTTAATCTTCATTTGTGCAACGCTATACATATATCAGAAAGCTTCACTTCATAGGTTAGCCAAGTATCCCGGTTTGCTAATTAATGGCGCTCGGGTTCGATTCCCGAGGGGGCGAATACAAGTATTTTGATATTTAATTAAAATTGTCCATTTCCTCTAGTAGATGCTATCTTCTAGTTCTCTCTGACAAATTGGATAAAAATTGAACCAGCATTTGCCAACTCTTTTATCCCTATGACCTCAAGAGACTGGAACTCGCTTCCATCTACCGTCTTCCCCGCGACTTATAACCTTCATCTGTTTAAGACCCGCACCCATAGATACCCAGTTCATAAAATCCCCTATTCTTCATCTTTTCACAATGGAGGGGCCAACCCAGCCCTTTAGAGCAGGGGTCGGCAACCTGCGGCCCTTTGCAACTTTTTGCGCGGCCCGCCAAAGCACCAATATAATTTTAGGAAAAATCAACAAACTTAGAGCGTGAGCATGCAGAAATATTTGAAAATCCTTTAAAATTTGATATTCTAAAAGCACCTGACAATTTAGAACTAGAGTTAATTGATTTGCAATCTAACAATGTATATAAAAATAATTTAATTGCATTTTATTCAAATCTACCAGAAAACAAATTTCCAAATTTAAGAAATTTTGCAAAATCAATGATTTGTATTTTTTCAAGCACCTATTTATGCGAACAAACATTTTCAAGAATGAATTTCATAAAATCAAAATATAGAACGAGGTTGACGGATGAAAATTTACAAAACTTGTTGAGGATCTCAGTATCCCAAACACAACCGGACTTAAATGAATTATCAAACAATATTCAAGAACAAAAAGCGCATTGTATTATAATGAATGAATAAAATGAAAGATAAACTATTTTCCTTAATATTTTATATTTACATATTTATACATATGTAATTGGAATTGTATTTTCTTTTTTTCCCTTTTAAGAATTGTAAAATTTTTGTTCTCTGACATTATTGTTATTATAGCATGTCAATAAAAAATAAATTTTTTCTATATTTATTTTTAATAATATTTATACTCGTATATGATATAAAAGCACTATTTAAGTTACATTTGAATGTGCGGCCCGCATAAAAAAATTTATTTTGAAAATGGCCCGCCGTCCGAAAAAGGTTGCCGACCCCTGCTTTAGAGGATGCATCTCTTTGGTGTAACTCCTTCTCTCATCAATTTCATTAAACAAAAAAAAGATGATGAACTTTCATGATTTTCTTATTATGTTGATATTACATCGAATATTAGACAATCTTTTATCTTGGAGTTACCGTCGACATCGGAAACCAGACAGACAGAAAAAAGAATGTTGGAAAATGATTTTTTTTTTATCACATTTTGCGCACAAGAAAAAAAATCCAAGTGAATCCAACAGTGTCATCTTCCTGACAGGTTTCGCCTGCTGAGCATACCTGGTAGTTTCAATTATTTGCCCTAAATAAAAGATCATCAATCTTTCTACCATAGTTAATCATTCAAATATGTATATTCGTTCTTTATTGTTCTCTTTGTCTCTCCTTTACGATGTCGCGATTCCGACCAAAATCTCTCTTTCTCTCTCTATAGTTGAAAGGTTTGTTTAATGGACAAATGGACCTTGGCTAGAAATCACTGCTTCCATATTCTCTTTACACTGCCCTTTAATAACCCTAGGCCTTACTCGCCATTGTGTTAATTAAGGACACCAGCCACCCGTATACGAAGTCCTTCGCGCCTCTTCTCCAGAGGCTAAGCAAATAGATATACGATAGAATATACAATTCAATTTCGCATTACATAGAATGTCTTGCTTAGATTTCTGTATTGTATAGAAAATTCGTTGGTTTACATCTAAAATATTTACCATCTTTTAACCTGCCTAATTTTACTCATGTACTTTTAAATACTGATAGAATAATTTTTTTTCTTCAAGAAATGAAGGAATGAAAAATGTTTAAAATAATAAAAAAAATAGGTATTCTGTTCCTTAGTACAGTGTTTCTCAAAGTGTGTACCGCGGAACCCTGGGATTCCATGAAACCACGCCAAGGGTTCTGCAAAAAAATTCACGGTAGGTGAGAAAATTCTAGCTTTCAAAAGAAAGGTGAAATTTTGGATTAGTTGTGGGAATCACAAAGATCTCGAGTGTTTTCCAGCTATGAAGAACATTTTTGAAGAAGATCTAAATACCTGTCAATAATATACCAAAATCGTTGGGATGTCTGAATAAAAACAATATTTCACTGATGATAATTTCAAAAAACTGGAAAATAATTTCTGGATGAAAGATCCTTTTGTTGTTAGTGAAACGACATCCTCCTTTTCACACTAAGATTATGAAAATTTTATCGAAATATCTTCAAATTCTTTACTGCAAACAGCCTATAAAACGATGCCTTTGTCAAAATTTTGGTGTAATTTAACAGGCGAATATTCACAGTTGACCCAGAAAGCTGTTTTAATTCTCTTTTACCATTTGCTACAACTTATTTGTGCGAGTCTGAATTCTCAACTTACTTATTAACAAAAAATAAGTACCGCAATAAGCTGGATGCAGAGTCGGATATGAGATTACAACTTTCATCAATAAGACCTGATATAAAGTATTTGTGTAAACACAAAAAACAGTATCATTCGTCGCATTGATGGCAATACCTATGAAAAGTTGATGTGTTCGAAAATGTTTTTTTTCTTTTACTTACGGAAGTTTTGATTTAGTTACTGTTTAATATAGATATAGTTGGTGATTGTATAAATAAAAATATAAGACAATAAAAGTAGTGTTTCTTAATTAATTCACTCCATATAACTATATTTCAAAGTCAAAAAAACATGTTCCCATAACAATGCTTCAATCACAATATTATCGGGTTCCACGCTTATCTTCCAAACGGAAAAGGGTTCCGCATTCGAAAAAGTTTGAGAAACACTGCCTTAGTATAATTCAATTTGCCCCGAAACATGTTTAAAATAATAATTCTATACCTATTCAACTCAAAAACGAGATTGATCAATTTTCCAATGCAAATAATCAATTTCAAAATGGGATTATTCATTACAAAAGTTCATTTTGCATATAGTAGTTGAATTAGATTTAATTAGAAAAAATCACAAGAATATCTGGTTATGTTGTTGGAGATCGTGGCTGTGATGATATCGCAATGGGTTGAAGGAGTTATATCAGCCAAAGAGGGATGCAGCGGGATCAATAAAACTCCCAGAGTTAAACGTTTTGGCCTAAATTTTATTGTGCCATCCTCAGTTATTGGGATTTGTTAACAAAAATTTTTTAGCTGCTTGTAGTTTATGACGTCCTTGCGTGAATTCATCCATCTCTGAACCTTGGGCACAAGCACTTGATATAAACTACATGAAGCCAAAATTCATATTATTGACAATACTAGGTTCAATTACATGGGCGTGTTGTAATTTGTGTATAATTCCCAATAACTGAGGATGACCCAATAATAAAATTTGAGGCCTTGGAAGCATGGATTTCTGGGAGTTATTGAACCCGGTGCATCCCACTTTGGCTGTTATAACTACTTCAACCCACTGCGATATCTCTTTACTACTCATCATATATTATATATCATTGCCTTATGCTAAAATTACGAATGAAGAAAAACCTTATTGTTTTGCCATTTGAATTTTTTTATAATATAGTATTTAATTGGATGCGTGATTATAGACCTCATTTTTGAGGTTCATATAATCATTCGTTCTTTCGCATTTCTATCTTTGACATAGAAACTTTGTCAATAATTAGATTGAAAAATGACATTACGGGAAAATCTGAAAATTAACACATTCTTGGTTTTGGCATAAGGGTAATGATATCTGACTGGTTACATCTCGAAGGACAGCCATTGAAAGGATTATTACTTGTTGGTACTGGGGTTTGAATGAATATAGCCCTTCTGACATAGATAAAAACAATTCATTTCAGTTCGTATTCAGTAAAAGACACCCTCGTGATTTT
This sequence comes from Forficula auricularia, assembly GCA_024734495.1. Classification (NCBI taxonomy): domain Eukaryota; kingdom Metazoa; phylum Arthropoda; class Insecta; order Dermaptera; family Forficulidae; genus Forficula; species Forficula auricularia. The sequence continues at coordinate 9,117,285 of JALMQS010000120.1, read as the reverse complement.
TCCATTAAAATCTGATTCTATTAATAGGTACACTGTTAAAATTTTGTTATTTAATTTTACTATAAAACATTTGGTAACGCACAAACTAACTAACAGACAAACTAACAAACATTTTGACAAAACAATTATTATCTCGAAATAAGATGACGTGTTCTGATGTGGCCATCCACTTTTTTATGATAATGATGAGAGAAGGAGTTACACCAAAAAGGTGCAACCCCTAAAGGCCTGGGTTGGCCCCTCCATCGTGAAAAGTAGAAGAAAGAATTTTATGGATTAGGTGGGGGTCCATGCATCTGTAGATACGGGTCTTAAATAGCTGAAGGTTATAAGTCGCGGGCGATTGGCAGGGTTTGGGTTCCAGTCTCTGGAGGTCATAGGGATAAAAGCGCTTGTTCGACTTTTATCCAATTTGACAGCGAAGGGGTGCTGAGCGTTAGAAAACCGCTTGTTTCTCGTAAAGAGGGCATTAGGGGGGATAATTGATTTCAGCTCGACTGAACAGACACCGTGATAGTATCTGTAGTACAGGGAAAGGGCAGAAACGGTTCTTCGGTGAGCCAGGGAGTCGAGTGAGTTGGTTAGAGCCGGGTCTCCTATTAGTTTAATTGATCGCTTCTGAATTGCATCCAGTGTAGCAAAAGAATGCTTGGAGGCACTTGACTTTAACATACAACCTGACCCACACTTATATTTAATATTTAATAAAATTATTTATAATCATGTAGGGGAGGGGGTTAGTTTTTGCATTTTTATACTCCTGGGGGCCCATTGATTATGTATACAAAATTTGGTTGAGTTTGGTCAAATGGCCTAGATTTTTAATTTTTAACCCCCTCCATCCACCCCCCTTAATTTTTCGTCGATATGCACCAAATTCTAATCAGCTCTTAATCTCAATGGACCAAAAACTACGTGTGAAATTTGGTTTCTATATTAACACTAGTTTTTGAGCTAGCTCGTCCACAAAAATTTGGTAACGCACGGACAGACTAACAAATATTTTGACAAAACAATTATTATCTCGAAAAATATAATTTTTTCGATGTTTACTTATTAGAGCTTTTTTGTAGACCGAAATTCTATGGTTTCGCTCAATTTTTTTAATCAAAATAGTTTCAGCCGTTTTTGAGATATTTTGAAAAAAAGAAGGAAAAAAAACCCACTTTTTTCATGCACGATTACAATACTTGACCATACCCTCCCTGTATGATAAAGTAAAAATGGGAATTCTGGCTTCAAAACTTTTTAGTGTTACTCGATGCTCATGCTCGGTGCTCCAGGCACTAATACTATAAATATGTTTGTTTGTGTGTACGTGAGTACTTAGCAAATACGTATTAGACAGAGAACATACATTTTATTTATAAAATTAAATTCAAAGTTGAAAAATAAAAATGGTTGATAAAGAATCTAGATTTAAGAGGATTAGGAAGAGAGATGAATTCCAGAGTGTGGGAGAGATAGTCATGATGGGTGGGGTGGTGATCATTAATGGTACCCTATCTGTCAAGACAAACATATAGACATTTTAGTTCTAGGGAGAGAAAGAATGAGTCTGATGGGGAAAGAAGGAGGTGGTAGGTGGTAAGTGAGGAATTGGGGTAAAGACTAAAGTGAAATTGATAAAGATTGATGGTATATCTTTCACTCGTTAAAAAAATAAAGATTTTTCACCCAGGTTAAATAGATAAAGAGTAAAAGAAAGTAAGATGAAACGGGAACAATAGATAGAACAATAAATAGAGTGAAACAAATGAATAATAAATAAAATTTAGTTATATATACAAGTGTGTGTTTGAAAACAACACTTGTTTTCTCAGTTTCTACTGAACAACTTTTAGTAAACACTTAGCAAAAACCCATTATACATTTAGTTAGTTGGAATCGTAAGAAACTGGAAAATTAAAATTAAAAACAGAGTTTTACTTTTAATGAGTCGGGCGTTTCGTCGTTTATTTTTCGACTTCCTTAGCGGTTAAGTAACTCAATTGTCTATCTATATAATTGTTAATAAAACTATGAGAAATAACATTGTATCTTTTTTCAATCTTTTTTCATTAAAATACAATTCATAATTCACAATTAAAATTAAATTAAAACAATTACTATTGTTAAAGTAGACAATTTTAAATTTATTTATAAATTTATAACGTTATAAATAAATTGAAAAATTATTTTTCCAACAGAAGACACACTCTTTTATTGACTCCTTTAATTTATAAAAATTCTGCTACCCTCGGCAAAAAAACTTTAAAATTAATTATTATTGTCTTTGTTTTAATTTAGTTTTAATTACAATTGTGAATTATGAATGTATTTTAATGGAAAACGAGAGTGTGTTTTAATGAAAAAAGATACATACATTGTTATTTCTCATAGTTTTATCAATAATGGACAATTGAATTACATATAATGAGCCGCTGAGAAAGTCGAAAAATAAACGACGAAACGTCCGACTCATTAAAAGTAAAACACTGTTTTTAGTTTTAATTTTCCAGTTTTCTACTATTCCATTTAATTTTTATAAATATAGTACGGTGGTGCAAGAGTTTGCGGTGTACAAGAGTACGCAGAGTCATTATCTGAACAGATAATGTTGTTTAGAGACTAATATCCACTGACATGATAAGAGTATCGACGAAAAAGATTTACGTGTTTTGATATAATTTTCAAAAATTTAGATGAGAAAAAGGGATTTTAATGTCAAAAAATGTCTGTGAAGTAATATTCTTCAGTTTTGAAAATAGGATTGTAATAAAAGTTAAAAAGGTAGTCATTTTTTCCTGTTTATTTAAGTTACATCAGTAATTAACTTATCAGTGTCGTACGAGACATTTAGACATGCCTTGTAATAGATGACACTAGTGACGCTTCAGTTTTTTAATCAGAATAGTGCAAGAGTGCGAACCACCAAAATGTGCAAGAGTGCGCACGCTTTCTTGTCCGACACATATGTTGTTCACGCCTTTTAATTAATTTACTCATAGATTTTGTGGATAAAAAACCTTTTCCAAAAAAGAGTAGACAAACTAAACCGAAAAATGCTACATCAAAAAGAGCACCAAAGAAAAAAGTGTGGGTATGTCCAGGTTGCTCAGAGATATATAAAGAACCACTCATGGAAGATTGGATCGAGTGCATTTCTTGCAAAAACTGGTGGCACGAGAAATGCTCAGCCTATATAGGTAATGGTCACTTCAAATGTGACATTTGTGATTCTTATCCTCACTGCGCACTCTTGCACAACTAAGTGCGCACTCTTGTCCTCATAGGTTGTGCAGGAGTGCTCATTTAGGAGGTTGATTATTTTGTAAATAGTTCTCAAATCGTTACTTATAAGATAATTATTTTATATTGTTTTAATAGCTATGTAACCTAAGTTAATAAATCACATATAATTTCATCTCCTTGATTTATTTCCACAGAAGGAAATCTCGAAAGTGCGCACTCTTGCACCACCTTACCCTATGGATACGATTAACGAAACACTATTATACAATTTTTCCTTTCAGCCTTTATAGTTTATAACATTGAAATCATTCTTACAATATATTTCCCCCCTTCAAATTGGTTCATTAATTACAATGAATCAATTTGACCCAAAAATTATTGTATTTCTGCTAGCCGATATTTAACTTAAATTTAAAATTTCATTACTATAAAACTTAGCGAATCGCTGTGATATATGTTTTACATCCTTTCGTAACACGTTTAATCCTTTCTCATTATTGAAATTTATGGGCATGCCATTTGTCCACAAAATATTTTAATCATGTGAGTGGTGGGCCAAGTAGGTTAAGTCCTTGCCTACGAATCAGCAAGCCCGGCTTCAAGCTGGCTTAATACAAAAACTTGACCGGGTATCTGATCCCTACACCAATTTGATCACACTCGATCACTTTCATAAACCAATTCATAGAAAAAAAAATTCACTTAGAATCAGACTGGATATAGTTCCCGAGGTCTACAAAAATAAACATATAAATAAATAAATCACAAATATTTTAAAGATATAAATAAATAAACTACTTTAGATTTAGAAATGTAAAAGAAATGATTAAATCGAATTAATATATTCAACTTAAATAATAATAATAAAAAAGTAATTTAAAATTAGATGAATTATTTGAAATAAAATAAATATTAAGGGAAATGATTAAATTAAAATGCATATATAGAATTAAGTTTTGAGAGAATGATTTGAATTTATAATAATGAGAATTAAAAATTAATTAATGATAATAATGGGGGTCGGGTAGACTAGGGGTTAGTGTATCAGCCTGCTGGTCCCGGGTTTGAATCCGATTCGAGGAATCCGGCTAAAACCTGACCCCGGGGCAGGGACAAATTTAAATAAGCTGACGTGTTTTGATGTGGCCATCCACTTGACTTTACCATGCAAATTGGCCCCTCACTTATATTTAATATTTAATAAAATTATTTATAATTATGTAGGGAAGGGGGGTTAGTTTTTGCATTTTTAGACTTCTGGGGGCCTACTGATTATGTATACAAAATTTGTTTGAGTTTGGTCAAATGGCAAAGATTTTAATTTTTTGACCATGCACCCCCCCCTCCCCCGATTTTGGACGGTTAGTTTTTGCAATTTTAGACTTCTGGGGGCCCACTGATTATGTATACCAAATTTGGTTGAGTTTGCTCAAACGACTTAGATTTTTAATTTTTAACCCCCCTCGACCCCCCTTAATTTAGGGTCGATATGCACTAAAATCTAATCAGCTCTTAATCTCAATGTACCAAAACTACGTGTGAAATTTGGTTTCGATATTCACACTAATTTTTGAGCTAGCTCGTCCACAAAAATTTGGTAACGCACAGACAGACAACCAGACAACCAAACTAACAGACATTTTGACAAAACAATTATTATCTCGAAAAATATAATTTTTTCGATGTTCACTTATTAGAGCTTTTTTGTAGAACGAAATGCTTTGGTTTCGCTCAATTTTTTTAATCAAAATAGTTTCAGCCGTTTTTGAGATATTTCGAAAAAATGAAGGAAAAAAACACTTTTTTCATGCACGATTACAATACTTGACCATATCCTGTATGGTAAAGTAAAAAAATAATAATAATAATGTCAATAATAAGTAATAAAAGGAAATTTGATTAGTACATTTAGATAAATAATCAAGAGAGGTGGTCAGTTTCTAAATCCGGGGTGTTATAGATAATTTGTATTATGTCAAAAGGGTTGAAGTCATAAAATTGAATCCGGACACTTGCTTTGCCCTCCAAGGTGCAACCACATCTAACATATACCACGCGTTAAATTTTAATTTAAAGATTTGATATTCATCATTTAAAAAATTTCGTGATCAATTGATTCTAAAGATACAGTCAAACCACATATTATATATTTAAATGAGAATATTTTCTTTTAAATTAAAAAATGATTAGCTATGGTCATATGAGTGAGAGGAGATTGACTTCAACCCGTTGATCGGCCCAAAAACTGACTGGTCTATCACCGAGGGCAGCTCACTTAGTATTTTTTTTTTAATAAATAAGTATATTACGTAAGGTTTTTGAACATAAACATATGCCATTTTTTTCGAAATAGTTTAATTTAGTTTCTTTTATCTGATTTTTTAATAGTCAATTTTTAAATATAAACCACTAATTTAGTTATTTATGTTGTGAAATATCCTGAACACATTTTTCCAAATAAAATTATTTAATTCGTCCATTTTTTTTAAGAAAATGTACAATTTTTCGCCTTAATCCTGTAAGCTAGATATTCAAATGGGTCAATTGGGACGAGTTGTTGAGCAGATTGCCTATCCTACAGGCGTCTCTATAAATTGACTGACGGCGCAACTAAGCTTTTTGAGCCGTCATACGAAATTCCAACAATCTACTCCCACTGTCATTTATTTTTTTCTTCGCTATAAGATGAGTTTGAAGATTGGTTTGACGCAATTCCTAGCTCTTATTTAATTCAAACCCAATCGAATCATATCATTTATTGAAAAGCCCTACATCTTATATATCCTTTATTATTATGTGAAAATATTCTAGTGTAGGTTTTTCCTTTTATTTCCTACCTCATCGTCTAAATTATCCCTCACTAATCTTTAATTTTGATTAACAAACATGATCTAGTTCTAGTGCATTATCATAGCCTTTAGAAATAGAATTAAAAATATTATTACAACCTTTCCATTTTGATTGTTCTTTCCTGGTAGTTGTTTTCTCTAAAAACTCTTCAAATGATAATATGTTGTTCAATTTTTTTCTAAAAACAAAACAAACAAAAAAATGATAATAATAAAATTAAATTTAAAGTATAAAATATAAAATTAACATTCATTTCCATTTTTTTGGTAAATAAAATAAAACTTGCGTAATCGAGATACGCATTGGGGTGTAATTAAACATCACTAATTAAGGGAATGCAGTGGGAAACAACCCCTGTGAAAAATTTCCCCAGAAAAATTACAATGGAGAGGATGCTCTCCATAGTAATCGCCGACCCTCGGAATCGAGTATGGCACTTGAAGAAGAAGTTAAGATTGTGTACAAAAAATGTGCAAGAAGACAGCTTCGTAAGATGAGCAAAGATAACTTAGAAGGCAGCTTAGAAATTTATCTATTTATTTGGGAAGTAATATGTAGTTATTTTGATTTATGTCCATCGATTAAATTAATACGTTATTGTAGGGAAATAAGGACAATAGCTTATGCAAATAATTTTATTTTTTGCCAACGTTTCGTCAACTTTGTTGACTTTCTCAGAGCTCAAACAAATTAACTTCTTTCCATATTTGTCATTTTATCACTATTCAATCTTACCAAACACATAAGGCCAGTCATCACACAGATTGAAAATATTCTCCTATTTAAATCTTAAAATAGGAGAATATTTTCAATCTGTGTGATGACTGGCCTTATGTGTTTGGTAAGATTGAATATTGATAAAATGACAAATATGGAAAGAAGTTAATTTGTTTGAGCCCTGAGGAAGTCAACAAAATTGACGAAACGTTGGCAAAAAATAAAAATTATTTGCATAAGCTATTGTCCTTATTTCCCTACAATAACTTAGTAATATGTAGTGTAGGTGTAATGTGAAGTTGAATAAAAACAGTTGTCTTTAATCGCACAAGCTATATATGGCCGTTTTATAAAAGCAAATCAAAGAGGGTGAACTCTGTTCAAAGAAAATAAATTCAAACACACACACATTTATATATATATTCTTATTTTTTGGCACTATAGTTTGAAAGTGTCTGCTTTAATCATCCATCTTTTTTATATTTCTCTAATCAAAGCCATGTTATTCACATTCCAGTTGGTATATAGCTCAATTTTTTATTTCTATCGCTTTGTGGTTTAGATTTTTTTAGAATTCGATATTAATCCTTAACTTTTAAGGAGTTAGGTGTTGGTTCTCGGTAAAACATTTTGATATAATAATAAAACTTGAGCAAGATGCGAGGTAGGTTTCACAAAAAAGAAATAAAACAAAACTCAATTTTGTTTTATTTCTTTTATCATAATAAAACTTGAGCAAGATGCGAGGTAGGTTTCACAAAAAAGAAATAAAACAAAATTGAGTTTTAAATTCGATATATTTCCCAATATGTGAGCCCAATATCAGGAGTCAAAGATGATTGACTCCTGATGATGGGACTCACCCCCGAAATATATCGAATTCAAAACTCAATTTTGTTTTATTTCTTTTTTGTGAAACCTACCTCGCATCTTGCTCAAGTTTTATTATGATATTAATCCTATTTAAAGAGACACTTTTTTTAAATAAATAAACAAATATATAAATATATCTATTCAACAATAGAAGATGGCCTTATTAGATTATTTGTCGTGACAACTATTTTTGGGAGTAAGGTATATATATATATATAAATTAAATTAAAGAAATCAATGATGAAATTTTCTAATGGATAACCAACGTTTATGCTTCTAATTAATAGCTACGCGATAAAGAAATTAAGTGAATAAGAACATTCTGCTATAAGAACAATAATTAATGTAAAATTCCGATTTCTAAAAAAAATTCATTTATTGGTGAGAGATAAATAAAAATCTTGAAAGAAATGATAGATAATTAATTTGAATTATAGTTCTAAGCAACTTATATTCAAAATTCTGGTCGCCTCTTTGATTAATTTTTATAAGTAAATAATTATTAAAGATGTCGAAATTAGAGGCTTGGAGGCCAAGACAGGTCCAATCCCTCTAACATCTATAATAATAGATAAATAAATAGAAATAAAACCAAGGTCCTAGTATGTACAAAAAAAGAACAAACGAGACAGGAATGCATCAAAATTAACCAAGAAACCCTCGAAGGAGTTAAGGAATTCCGCTACCTAGGAAGTAAAATAACATGGGATGGGAGGAGCGAAAACGAAATTAAATCAAGAATTGCCCAAGCAAAAATGGTGTTTAATTCAAAACAAAAACTACTATGCTCCTCCTCAATCAGCTTAGAAAACAGGAAGTTGCTATTGAAGACATATGTATGGAGCATAGCCATGTACGGGTGTGAAACCTGGACAATTCGAAAAGCGGAGAGAAAGAGATTAGAGGCTTTCGAAATGTGGTGCTACAGAAGAATGATGAATATCAAATGGATGGATAAAATTACAAATGAAGAAGTTCTTGGAAGAATCGGAGAAAGAAGAACCTTGTGGAAGAGTCTGAAGAAGAGAAGAGGTCAGATGATGGGGCACACACTGAGACATGGGGGACTGCTTAGGGATTTCTTGGAGGGGGAGGTGGGAAAGAAAAGGGGAAGGGGAAGACCCAGATTAGAATATTTCAACCAAATAATTGGGGATATGGGATGCCAGACATTTAGAGAGGTCAAACAGCTGGCGGGGGACAGAGTCGAGTGGAGACGGATTGTTGCATCAAACCAGTCTTAGGACTGTATACTCAATGATGATGATGATGATGATGATGAAATAGAAATTTACATAACTAAAAATACATACCTTAGGACATTTATTACTTATTATTTTATATTTTAACAATTAATTTTTAAACAAAGTGTAATCAAACGAAAGTAGATAACAATTTTCTGATATCATATATAATTATTACTTTTCTAGTCACTTAATATGCTTTATGATAGCAAATGTCAAATTCCATATGTATAATTAATAGATGCTATCCCTCTCTTTCTCTTTATAAATAAATATTTAAATTGGCATAACTGATATTTGAATATATTTTAATCGTATTATTTCTATTGGATTACTTTTCCTTGTTAATACATCGCACTTTATTATTAATAATAATTTTGTACATTCTAATTTCAATTCATAAAATTAATATATAATTATCGTAAACTCTTGATTATAAAAAAGTAGAGGTGTAAGAGGTATGGCCCCAATCTGCGCGTACAAGATAAAAAAACATTTAAATACTATTCTTTACTTTACGTAAAAATAAATTAACTGATTAGAAGAGTTATAAGTTATTTTTAATTGAAAATAAAAAGATTCCAAGAAATATTGTATTTTTACAAATTAAATTTAATAATAATATCCAGGTACTCTGAACCTAGAACATAATAATATCAAGGATTTCGTGTCAAAAATCTTCAAATTTTTATTCTTCCTCTGCACCTGTACACAAGGCCGTAGTCAGAAAAGAATTTCGGGGGGGGGGGTTTAGTGGAACAGTAGAAAAATATAAAATTGTTTTAATAAAAGAAATAAAATGGTGTTACTTAAGTAAAACAGTGTATTCGATAACCGATTATTGTCTTGGGCGAACATAGAATCTGATGTCAGCATGATCTGATCATTTTGTATACCCGAAAAATACTGTTCTCGGATATCAATCCGGTATTGGATGATGGCCGGAATGATCTCTGACCGTTCCAAAATTTCCACATGGGTTATCATATATATTACTATTATGTTGTGTATAAAAACAGAGTGAGACGAGCGCACTGTATATAACTGCAGTCTCATTGATACTTACTAAAAGAAATATCTTTTTTCATTTCGGGGGGTGATCAATCGCGCGCGCGCGTGTGTGTGTGTGTGTGTGTGTGTGTGTGTGTGTGTGTTTGTGTGTGTGTGTTTGTTTTATACAAGGATGTGAAATCTTCGAAAGATACCGCGTTGCACCGACGCTGGCATGCATGATTCAAAGGTTGCATAAACTCGCAACCTATGCCTACGTACTAAAACACACCCTACACACATATACCATTCACCTCTACGGAACTGCCGGTGTATATATATATATATATATATGTGTGTGTGGGTGGGTGGGTGGGTGTGTGTGTGTGTGGGCGGCTGGCGGACGTCGGGGATCCCCAGCGAGCGGGCCGCCAGTAGAGAGACACTCTAAGAGACGCAAGCAGTGATTTGCAGAAAGAGGCATCTTCGTTAGCAATCTGGATTATAGTAAATAGTGAAATAGGCTTTGTGAAGGGAATTGGCACATTAAGTGTGTAATTGAAATAGGCATCCCGTGAAGGAATTTATAATTGTGCAGTGTGTAATATTAAATAAAATAATTGTTATAATCTCTAACACTAGTGAATAGGAAACCCGGCCGGTTATACTGTAAGTACGATCTACAATTGATTGCTTTAGTTTTATATTATTATATATTAAGTCCTACACGGCACAAGGTTACCGATTCTTGTTAACTATATAGTATTTTGTTAATTATGTTTATTTTAGTGAAATATATTATTTCACTAAAATAGACAATTGATATAGTTTACAAGAAGGTATTCAAAATCATAAGTAATTCGAAATGTTTAAGATTCCCTAAATTGTATCTTATCATTTTTATATTATATATTATTAATAAATATTTTACGTAATAAAAGTATTTATTTTTATCTACAAATTCTAAATTGATATTTGATTTTCTTTTGTTTTATTTCTTTTATTTGTCTTTTTTTGGCAATTATATCTTATTTTTAAGTAAGTATAGCGTATAGTGGGATAGAATATATATATATATATATATATATATATATATATATAACTGTAGCTAACTGAGGTGCTAATTTCGAAACGAATTTCATTCACTCTAGTATTGAATAAATGGTAATTTTATTTGACTTCTAATCAAAATTTATTTTCATTTTATATAAATAAATAGTATTTCGGCTAAAATACTACATGATGCATTAAATTTAAGAGATTTTGTTATTAATTTGTAAATTTATAATTATTTATTTGTTTTTATTGAAATAATATGAAATTCAATACAACAAATTTTTGTCTTTATAAAAAAAATTAGTAGTGATGGGATAATTTTGCACAGCAGTTTATATATTCTTTACCCTGACTAGTCGAATATATGGGCTATTTATATACATATATTGATATATGGTATACATAATTTAACAACTTAAAGAAGAAAACATGAACTCGTTGTTATTCGCATTATTTTATCTTTCTTTTCCCCCATAATACGATGTTTTCAATTATTTATAAGGCAGAGAGTGAAAGGAAAAGAAAATAATAAGGAGTTTTTTAACAACTGAATGAAGAAAGATCTTGTAAAGGAAATTGGAAACATGAAACACGCTATTCACTTATATAGCTCTATACATAACATATATAATATATATATGCTATATATACTTATGCCTTTCTGTCTGCCCGATATAAAGATCCAATAACTATGGCTAAATTTAATCAGCCATAGAGAGTTTTTTAAATAAAAAAGAAATAATAAAAAATCTGTGAGCCTCATCCACATAAGCTCACGAGAGAAGTGAAACATGTTATTTGTGTATAATACGGCCAAAATTTTACCCCCTTAAAAAATCACACTCCATAAATACGGTCTATTATTCATAATTATGTAAGTTATTCAATTATTTTATTGAATATATATTAAATATTAAAAATCAAATTCTGTATAGAATTATCATTAATTTTAAAGTTGAGAATGATTTAAATAAATTTCTTCCAGAACTTAAGTGACTTGATTTAAATTTTTCATTAAATTGAAGGGTTGGTTTTGTCACAAATATAATAAAACAATAATTTTAATAACTATTAGAATTATTTAATTGATAACTATACAGTTTCGGTCACCACTGGTCGACCATCCTCAGTAGTTCTAAAAATTGAAATGAAACATAAAATAAATGTTTCATTTCAATTTTTAGAACTACTGAGGATGGTCGTCCAGTGGTGACCGAAACTGTATAGTTATCAATTAAATAATTCTAATAGTTATTAAAATTATTGTTTTATTATATTTGTGACAAAACCAACCCTTCAATTTAATGAAGATTTAAATAAATTAATATTATTTAAAATTTTTAAATAAATCAAAATAAATAACTAACTAGTATATGATTAAAATGACAATTGTTTTTTAGTTTTTTTTTTTTTTTTTATTCAAGATTTTTGGATTTAAATATATTTATTACTGATTTGGCCGAAGGCCTTCGGCCTCACAGTAACTTCTTAAGGGTGGCGGGTCACCAACCCCTAGACCCATTGCAACTTATTTTGCTTGATCATGTCTCATTACAGATCGCAATTAAATCATTGAAAAAATTCTGCATTTTTAAACGAGAAGTTCTAAAGCTCGAGAGACCAGTTTTTCTCATTGGAACTATAAACATCAAAACAAAATTTATACGACATTTTGTTTTTTTAGTTATCCTGTGGATATCGAAACCCAGACACACTGACAGAGAGAATAAAAATTGTTGTTGGAAATTATTTTATTTCAGGTTTCAGACATTTTATAATCACAAATAGCTAACAAAAATCGAGTGAGTTCACTGCTGGGCAGGTAGGCTTAGCCTGCTTCTTGGCCGTACCGGATAATCTTATCTTATTATATTAAACGAGCAAATCTTGTACATATTATATATATATATCCAATCGGGTTCTCGAAAACGGCTCTAACGATTTGGATGAAATTAACGGGTTAGGAGGGTTTTGTGTTGACGATTCGATCTGTCACGGTCTCATCTTCGGCTAAGTTGTTTTTAATGGGTTTTTTGTTAATTGAAATAAATTATTCACAGGTGGTTGTCTTGATAAAAATGTATATTTACATTTTTATTCAATTCCCTTTTAATGATTAATTGGTTTTTTAATTTTAAATTCCACTAATAGATCATTACAAATATTATTATATATATTAAAGGTTAGATAATTTAATTGATGAGAGAGAGACGAATGAAAATCCAATCGACTTGATTGGGGAATAATGGAATTGAAATAATTATCGGAAAAGAGGTTTTTTTATCTAATTAGATTTTTCCTCTTATTAAAAACAAGGACTAAAGATGAATAAGAACACTCGATGGTGGAGAAGTAATCTCCGGAATCGAAGCAAAAAATACAATGTATATATTAATTAATGTAAAATAATTGGTTTAATAAAATTAAAAAAAAAAAATTTAATTGATGGAAGGAGAGTGGAGAGAGGAGATTGGATTACCAATCGACTTGATTGGGGAATAATGGAATTGAAATAATTATCGGAAAAGAGGTTTTTTATCTAATTAGATTTTCCTCTTATTAAAAACAAGGACTAAAGATGAATAAGGACACTCGATGGTGGAGAAGTAATCTCCGGAATCGAAGCAAAAAATACAATGTATACATTAATTAATGTAAAATAATTGGTTTAATAAAATTTATATAAAAAAAAAAATTAATTGATGGAGGATTGATCGGAAAAAAGGAATTGGAATAATTATCGGAAAAGAGTTTTTTTTATTTAATTAGTTTTTCCCTCTTATTAAAAACAAAGATTAAAAAGATGATCAAGGACAATCGATGGTGGAGAAGTAATCTCCGAAGTCGAAGCTCAAATACAATGTATACATTAATTCATGTAAAATGATTGGTTTAATAAAATTAAAAAAAAATTGTTATTTAATAATAAAAAATTATTATACGGTATTTATTTATATACCTATACATATATATACACATAATCTGTGGGCCACTCAAGGCTTGAAATGCAAAAACTGGGTGAGGGGCCGGAGGCATGGGTGGAGGTGACGGTGGGGGAGATGTGGGGGCTGAAGTGGTGAAGGGGTACGGGGGACGATGAAGTGGTTTCGGGGGTGGATGTGGGGGTGAGGGGCTCAGGAGGTGGGGTTAAGTGGTGGGGTTCGGGGGGCGAAGGGAGGCGAGGGGATTAATATAAAGCTTTTAACTGAAGCAAAAAGTTACCGAGCATCGCTCGGTGGCCAGGTACTTAACTATAAATAACTAAAATATTATTTTAAACAAAATAACTCATGGCTTGCAGTATTATAAATGTGTTCGAATTAAATGATGAAAGTTTGGAGGATTTGATATTCATTAATTAGTCTATGCCCTGATGAAGAATACCATTGAGGGTTCGAATCGTCAGCGAAAGTTTGAATAAATATATTTCACTGAGATTTCGCCAAGAATTTAATTTCTATCTATACTTCAAAAATATAAATAATTTAACAGTGTCTCCATTTTAACATCAAACATATTATGTTTTATTGATTTATATGTAGGTATAAACGAGGAAGAGTTATTATGTTTAATATACATGATAAAGTGAAAAGGAGATGAGTGATGGCTTGCCTCAACTTTTTCTATTCATCCTCACTTAATTTTTATTATAATTGACGATTATATATCTATATATAAAATTAAATTGTATCCCCCTCTTTTATTCCTAAACCTACACTACACCAACATTTTACTCGCTTGCTGTATTTTTTTCTTTCCCCTTTACCTTCTCTTTCAAAAAGTCTCATTATCTCGCATCAATCTTCATTTTTATATTAAAAGCTTTTTGATAATAATTTAAAAGCTGTATCCTTTTTTGTAAATCTTTCATTACGCCTTTTATCTATTAAAGGTTTTTCTTCTTTCTCTTGTTTTTTCTATTGAACATCCTCACTTTTTTTTTCCTCTCGCCACAATTTAGTGAGTTTACTTAAATATTTTCCGAAAATTAATCAAATTTTATTTCCATTCTATTTTTCGTTTTCATTAAAAATTTCAAATGAGATTTTGATATTTCTTTAATTTTCAGTTAAGCCATTGGCCCTAAATGCATTTTTAGCATTCAAAGTGGTATACAACCTTTCTGACATATAATAAAAATTATCCATAACACTTTGAATTCAATAGTTGACAACCTCTCATGATTTACTTTAGATCCCCATTTTTACTTTAACATACAGGGTATGTTCAAGTATTGTAATCGTGCATGAAAAAAAGTGTTTTTTCTCTCTATTTTTTCGAAATATCTAAAAAACGGCTGAAAGTATTTTGATTAAAAAAAAATTGAGCGAAACCATGGCATTTTGTTCTACAAAAAAGCTCTGATAAGTGAATATCGAAAAAATTATATTTTTTGAGATAATAATTGTTTTGTCAAAATGTCTGTTATTCTGTTAGTCTGTGCGTTACTAAATTTTTGTGCGAGCTAGCTCAAAAACTAGTGTGAATATCGAAACCTAATTTCACACGTAGTTTTGGTCCATTGAGATTATTAACTGATTAGATTTTGGTACATATCGACCCAAAATTAAGGGGGGGGGGTTGTCAAAAAATGAAAATCTTGGCCATTTACCAAACTCAACCAAATTTTGTATACATAATCAGTGGGACCCCAGAAGTCTAAAAATGCAAAAACCAACCACCCAAAATAGGGGGGGTGTATGGTCAAAACATGAAAATCTAGGCTCTTGTACCAAACTCAACCAAATTTTGTATACATAATCAGTTGGTCCACAGTAATCTAAAAATGCAAAAACTAACCGGCCAAAATGGGGAGGGGGGTGTAAGATGAAAAAATGAAAATATAGGCTCTTGTACCAAACTCAACCAAATTTTGTATACATAATCAGTGGGCCCCCAGGAGTCTAAAAATGCAAAAACTAACCCCCTCCTTTACATGATTATAAATAATTTTATTAAATATTAAATATAAGTGAGGGGCCAGGTTGTATGGTAAAGTCAAGTGGATGGAAACATCAGAACACATCAGCTTATTATTCTACAAAATATGTATGGACAACCTACAAACCTAAGAATACTGAGAATTAAAAAATAAAAAAAATTGAAGATTAACTCTTTGAGTAAAATTTTTTTAAGCGTAAAATGTATATAATGTCAGACTGGTTCATCTCGAAGGTTAAGTCATTGGCCCGAAATGCATTTTTATCATTCAAAGTGGTAAATACAACCCTTCTGACATATAAAAAAATTATCCATAACACCTCAGATTCAATAGTTACAACCTCTCACGATTTAGATCCTCATTTACTCAAAAAACAATTCTAGCTGCTCAATATTAAGGGGAGTCTATTTAAGTTTAATATTGAACAATTCTACATCAAATCCCCTGGGTTCTCTTTACCCCAGGACAGCAGCAGGACTTCAAACTCCCTGATCTATCCTTTTGTTATTCTATCGCCTCGCCAAGGAATACTAATATTCTCTTTGTCTTGAGTTGAGTGTTGCTGTTTGTTATCCCGGCCTCATCTCTAGAGGGCACCTTATTGACCGGAAGATGTAAAGTGAAAGCGACTCAGATTATTATTAAACATACTCGTTTGAAATACTTTTAAGACAATCGATTAATAATATTAAAGAGAAGAATATATTCCATGATATTCTTGCCATACGATAAATAATAATTTTATGATAATCCATTGAGCTTGACAAAATTAAATTCAGACAAGTTTTTCCACTGTATATTGGGGGTATTTAACGTTTTCTCCGCATAGTGATTCAGTTGGTTCTAATGAGGCTTGTAGTGAAATAAGAGCAAGACGATCTTGTTGTGCAGCAAGTACCTTTCGTAATGTCTTCTTTGATTCTTATTATTTTTAACCGACTTCAAAAAAGGAGGAGGTTCTCTATTTGACTGAATTTTTTTTTTGTCTATGTTACCTCATATCTCCGCCAATTGTGAACCGATTTTGAAATTTTTTTTGCATTGGGCTTAGTCTACCTTCCGATTGGTCACATTTTTTTTCATAGGTATTAGACCTTTTTTGTTAGGTTTGTTTAGGCCTAACTTCTTTGTTTATGAACCGATTTCGATGATTCTTTTTTTATCCGAAAGGGGGTATCTTAGGGATGGTGTCCTATTAATTTGGTCAAGTTCTGATGATATGGTCACTATTAATAACATCACTAAAAAGAGGAAAATAAAAATAATTTTTAAGAAAAAAATAAAAGCGACTTCAAAAAATTAAATGCAACAAATAAAATACACTAAAAGGTATAAAATAATTATTATCTATTTAGTTACAACTAAACGACGAAATATTAACATGAAATTACTTTTTGATGTCGGTACCAAACAAACTATACCTATAAGCGAGCATACCTTCCAAACGTACTAAGTAAGATCCGTCGAGTGCGATTCATAAAAGGTATATGTTTGGCACCGGCTTCAAAAAGTAATTTCATGTTAATATTTCGTCGTTTAGTTGTAACTAAATAAGATAATAATAATTTTATACTTTTTAGTGTATTTTATTTGTTGCATTTAATTTTTTGAAGTCGGTTTTATTTTTTTCTTAAAAATTATTTTTTATCCGTCTTTTTGCTATTATGATAAGTGAAAAAAGAACAAATCGCTGGGAACTTTTGCTGTAATTGGCCAAAGATGAGAAGTTCCTCTACTTATTTTTAGGTTTTTCAATTTTTTTTTCAAAAAATCGGCTCTAATGACTTTTTACTTTATCCAATGCGAAGCATGGGTAAAGTATTGTAATCGGTCTGGCGGCAACCTCGACTTCAAAGGGTCCTCAGCTAAAGACTACGGAATCCATGGACTCAATTAAGGTCACAAATTGTAGTATTCAATTAGATTGAAATTTAGCACGTGACGGTTTTGGCAAAAATTACATGGGGTCTCGCCGAGAGGCCAAAAAGTGCCATTTTTTTGGAAGTGCTGCGGATGGATGGATGTCCGTATGTATGTATGTATCTTAACGTTTTTTTTCGTCCACGATTTTTTCCACACCGTTGCACCGATTGAAATGAATTTGAAAACCTACCATTCTTTTAACAAAATGAAGCGCTGATTAGTTTTTGGTACATATCGGCTCACAAACATTAGTACTTTATTTCGGTTTTTGGTAAACTCAAGCTTGAGTTGTTTAGCAAAAAAGAATTTAGTCTTTTTGATTTTAAGTCGATTCTTTCACGTTTTCAGTAGAGGTTGCCATTAATAGTCAAAACATCAAAAATTGAATGCAATAATTTATTCCTCTAGTATTAGATAAGAATCGATTGTTATTTTTGATTTTAAGTCGATTCCTCCATGTCTTCAGCAATGGTTACCAATAATAACCGAAGATTTAAAATCCAATGTAGAATGGTTATTCCTCGAGTATTAGATGAGAATCGATACCTATTTTTGAATTGAAGTCAATATGAACTGCAAATAGCAAGTGATATCTGATTAATAATAAAGGAAAAACATATTCATATTTCAAATGACTTTGAATAAAGTTTAGCAACGATCCGTTACAGTTTATTTGATACTCAATTGAAGCTTATAGTCTTATCCATGCATTTTATCCCCAATCTCCGACTCAGTATGAATGGCTTTACCACCACCAAATTCTGATATATTAACTATTTCTTCTTCACTTATATAAACATCTGAAAATGGCTAACTAATATCAAAATATATTAAGTAATATAATAACCAACAATATTTAAAAATAAGAATATTAAAATAAATCTATTTTTTTTATAAAATTTTAAATATTTCTACATCTTAATTAAATAAAAATATTATAAATTAATGTAAATTTTATTTTATATTAAATTTTAATATTTAAACGGGCAACTCTATTTTACTAGAAATATTATAAATTATTTTTCTATTTTGAAATGCTTGTTTATATACTATTTTCTTGCTTTCTATAATCTTCCTATATAGGCATATAATGAAATGTTATTAAAGGAGATAAAAGACCATTTTATCTGTCATAAACTATATTCATTTGGTAGAATATTAAGGTAAATTTAGCCAAAATATCAGAGAATTACCGTCATAAACTCTCTCTTGTTGAAAATGAGGTCTTTTAGAAACGTTTGATGTCGCACTCTCTTAGGGAAATATTAGTACTTAACAAAATTAGAGAATGAAAGACAAAGTGCTAGAGAGAGAAAGTGATTTTTAGTCTATACTATGTCCATTGTGCTCTACTATTTCATTTGTTTATCATATATTAATTTTACATTTTTGTTTTCTTTTAGAGTTTGCCTCAAACGTCTCAGAGTGTTGGTGGTAAAAGTCTATCGAATGGTGGCGGTGGTGGTGCTAGTGGTGCTTGTGCTGTGGCAGCTGGCGAAAGGGCATCTAGTTGCGAGTCGGTACCTGATAGCACCCTTGAATCGGACAATGTAAGTATTCTTCACATTAATTCTAATTTATTTTCAAAGTTTAAAAATCATTTCTTAATTTTTAAGAGTTCTAGATAAACTGATATTCCATTCCTGCGTGCGTGAGCGCACTTCCAACAAACTGATTCGACAATTTTCAATTCTCCACAAATATAGATTCGTGCCAAACGCTAGAAAAACTTGCACATACATTAGGAGTGACTCAAAAAGCAATTTCACATTGGTTGAAATCATTGGGAATGATTCTAAAACAAGGAAATTGGGTTCCATATGAACTGACGCCGAGAAACTTTGAATGCCGATTTTTCACAAAACCGGTCGAAACCTTTTTGGAAACACTCAATTAGGAAGTTTTATCCCACCCGCTATATTCACCAGACTTTACTCCTTCTGATGTCTACTAGTTTCGATCGATGGCGCATGGCCTGTCTGAGAGCACTTCACATCATTAGAAGATACCAAAAGTTGGGTCGATTCGTGGATAGCCTCAAAAGATGAAGCATTCTTGCGAAGCGGTATCTGTATGCTGCCAGAAAGATGGAAGAAAGTAGTGGGCAGCGATGGAAAATACATTGAATGATACATAATGTAACCAATTTTTTTCATTAAAGCCTCAAATTTTGGGGAAAAAACGGCAGAAGCAAAGTTGTACACCTTGTAGCTATTCACTTCTCGAATATTCAAGATCTATCAACCCCTATTTCATTTTTGTCTGTAAGATTCAATCCAGTTAAACCTTTTAGAATAAAATATTAACAAAACAAAAAAATAGTCTGTGTCTATTCTATAAGAATACCACATGATAAAAGTTTAAATAAGCTGCAAAAGTTCATTTCGTTCACTTGATACTATTACAACATTGTAATTATTTTTTTTACTTAGAGAAAGTGGAGTAGGTTTTAGGTGAAACATGATTTTAATTAATAAAGTAAAGGAGGTGTAGTTTCACAGTGAATGAAATAAAACTCAAATAGGTTTATACAAACTCAATATATTTCGGATTATTAGTCAATCATCAGGAGTTTACAGCTTAAAACTAATAATAATTGAACGAGCGATCACACGAGGTTAAAAATTGTGATCGCTCGTTCAATTATTATTAGTTTTAAGCTGTAAACTCCTGATGATGGACTAATAATCCGAAATATTTTGAGTTTGTATAAACCTCTTTGAGTTTTATTTCATTCACTGTGAAACTACACACCTAATTGTAATTGTTATTCCTACTTATATAATCTCAGTAAATAAAAATCTGACTTCAAAGATGAGCTAAAAAGAATAAAATCAATAATTTTTTAAAATCGAATGGCGTGATGCCAGAGGACTAGTACAAGCGTCAGAAATCAAATACCAGTTTAAACATTATTTTCTTTGTCGATTTGATAATTTCTCTGAACATTTCAATTGGGTGAAATACAATCCAAGTAGGCCTCCGTCTTCATGCCTGATTCGACATCCAAAAATAAACGATTTTATCCTTTTAAGCGCACCTTTGAAAACATTTTTTTACTTTTTAAAAGTATATTTTTTAATTTTCTGCTGTTGTTTTCGGATAAAACTTGAACTTAAGATAATCACACTCAAAGAAAAAACTAGAGATAGGCTTTTGGAAAAACTTAACAAGTGCCTAGAGTTTGGAGAGAGAAAATATTACGGGCATATCTTGAGGATGGGGACCCCCGCTTTCTCTCTCACTCTTACACCTTTTCTCTCTTTCTTTCTTCATTTCCGTGTCATTCGACAACCAACTCACCTTGCAATCAATATAATGTGCAAATTTCTCAATAACATACAAAACATTTTCTAAATAAAGTAAAATTTTTAACAAAAAAAAAAAAGAATAGTTTTATCTTCTGACAGGTTTTTCCGAGGGGTGATTCGCGATTGGAAGTAGGTGTACATCTCTTTGGAAGTATTTTGAAAGTACTTGAAAATATTTGGAAGTACTTGGGAATATTTGGAAGTACAAGTGGAAGTAGGTGAACAGCATATTAGGTCGCGGGCCACCCCTCGGTTTTTTCCAATAAAAGCTAAATATAATTTTTGAAATTTTTCGATAGTTCACTCGACTATAGATATTACTATTACACTTCAAACCATAATCAATTTTCAGTATTCAAAAAATAAAAAATGTATAACCATTTTTGGGCCCAGAGATTTGTTTAAAAGAAATCAATTTTTTAGAAAGCTAATAATCCAATCCCGAGACGTCGTCCGACATGGCCACCTGTACGGAACTCCATGCGGAGAGGACGTACAGAAGTCACGCCTGTAAGCTCGTATTATATATTTCAACATGAATTTAAAAAAATTATACTATAATTCTAAAATAATTAATAAATATTCTTGTTCAGTCGCTTCGAGAAATCTTCAATAGATTTAAATAAATCAAGCAATATTGTAAAATATCTTTATTTATTTTTTATTTAAATTTAGACAAAGCACTTTGTTCCGTATTTATTAATTCAAGGGTTTAACTACGACAAGGCTCTGTTTTTGGATCAGTAGTTAAGCTATTAAGAATTGTGATTCCTTCAGACTGTGTTTTTCCTCCTAAAAGGCTATCTAATAATGCAGGTCCTTTCTCGTTTAAAAGTGTCGTAATATTTTTTTTATACATTGCATAAATTTCTGGAAATACCTCTCCAATTGTTTCACCAATTGCCTGACTCAATTCTTCATCATTGAACAATCCATGAATTACAACCTGGTTTAAATAAAAACATAAATTAGAATATATACATTACAAATTATTTCACAGTAGATCAACCTTATCACCAAATATTCAACAAGAAAATTATCACAATATTTATATACTTACATCTACACCTGCAACATCTAAAGAGCAATCTAAGCTTTCAACTGCAATGTTATTTCCTGATTCAAATACAATAGTCATTTGGAGTAATATTCCTTGAATTTCTACCCTAAAAAACAAGAAAAAATTAGTTTTGGACCAATGAGTATTTTATAAAATTCTTAAATATTTTTTTTAAATATAATAAAAAATGTGAATAATCTAAAAATTTTAGTGAAACAAAAATTCTTTCTAGAAATAACAAATAGGAAATAAGTTAGTTTTTTTTCTGCAAATATAAATCACTAACTCAAATAGTATTTTAAAAGTTTTGGTTCTCACTGATGAAAATCACCATGTGGCCAGAGGATTCTTATTATTGGCAACCGACTATACATACAGGGAATCGGATTAGCCGAGAGCTTAAAGACACTAGCCTTCTAAGCAGGAGTCCCGGGTTCGAGTCCGAGTCCCTGCATTGATATTTGACCGGCTATAATCTGATTCCTAGTCACCAATCCGTCTGGCAAGCGTGGTGACTTAATGCCAATCCCCTTCCATTTGATGGAAGAGGCCTATATTCAGCAGTGGATTGTCGCTATCGACAGGCTGATGATGATGATGATGATGATGCATACAGGAAATTCGGATATTTTCAAGACAATGATATTTAAATCTTCCAGAGAGAAATAGGTTTAGTCGAGGGGTGAACCGCGACCTAAAATCGTGTACACCTACTTCCACTTCCACTTTCATTTCCAAGTAGAAGACACTAGATTATCTAATGAATTCCAAAATAATTCCAAAGTCGGTGTACACCTAATTCCAATCGCGGTTCGCCCCTCGGGTTTAGCGTTTGAATCTGAATAGAAAGCAATATTGTTTTGAACAGATTTTGCTAATGAGATAATATGGTTTCTATAAGTAAATTAAAGAGGGTGTTCTCTGCTTGATGGAAATAAACATCCACCTATATGAATACCTCTGGATATAATATATATATATATTATATTATATAAGTAGCTAATTTTATTTCTCTGAGATTAAAGTTTTTATACAATTTTTATTTCCATTACCTAACAAATAGGTTGGGTGTGATCCTACTCCCTATTACTTAATGGAAATCCCACTGATGAAAATCACCATGTGGCCAGAGGATTCTTATTATTGGCAACCGACTATACATACAGGGAATCGGATTAGCCGAGAGCTTAAAGACACTAGCCTTCTAAGCAGGAGTCCCGGGTTCGAGTCCGAGTCCCTGCATTGATATTTGACCGGCTATAATCTGATTCCTAGTCACCAATCCGTCTGGCAAGCGTGGTGACTTAATGCCAACCCCTTCCATTTGATGGAAGAGGCCTATATTCAGCAGTGGATTGTCGCTATCGACAGGTTGATGATGATGATGATACATACAGGAAATTCGAATATTTTCAAGACAATGATATTTAAATCTTCCAGAGAGAAATAGGTTTAGTCGAGGGGTGAACCGCGACCTAAAATCGTGTACACCTACTTCCACTTCCACTTTCATTTCCAAGTAGAAGACACTAGATTATCTAATGAATTCCAAAATAATTCCAAAGTCGGTGTACACCTAATTCCAATCGCGGTTCGCCCCTCGGGTTTAGCGTTTGAATCTGAATAGAAAGCAATATTGTTTGGAACAGATTTTGCTAATGAGATAATATGGTTTCTATAAGTAAATTAAAGAGGGTGTTCTCTGCTTGATGGAAATAAACATCCACCTATATGTACCCTGGATATAAATATATATATATTATATTATATAAGTAGCTAATTTTATTTCTCTGAGATTAAAGTTTTTATACAATTTTTATTTCCATTACCTAACAAAATAGGTTGGGTGTGATCCTACTCCCTATTACTTAATGGAAATCCTGTTTTAATGAAATTTTTTTTACATATCTTTTCCCTTTCAAGGTCCCCGGTGTCTAAAAAAGTGGCTTTTAAAAAATTTGTGAGCATACGTGTTTGTGTAACCAAAATACTGGCTAGACTTTTGAAACAATAATTATGAAATTTTGAATTTATAGGCATTGGCTAATTCTTAAGCTGATATTCAAATTTAATTTTATTTAGAGTACTTTAGCCTAAGCCTTTTGTAGTATTTTCGAAATTTCTCAATAACAGCTATAAAGATTAAAAAACAAACAAACAAAAGATCATTGAAGATAACCTCACCTGCTATGAACTAATCTTTCAATAATAATTTCCTTGGAGATGATATTAATTAGCTATTTTGAAAAAAAATATTTTTTAATTTTATTATATAAATTGTTACTAACTTTTTTTTAAACTACCTCTTTTATTTTTGTTTAGCTACCAATTAAAATAATTTAAGAAAAAAATATACCATAAACAAGGGACAAATTTCAATTGCAAAATGTTTGTTGTAAGATTTTATCATCTTATTTGTTTTTTCTAAAAATCTCATTAAATAAATAAAATGATACTTCGACCAAAATGGTTTCTATACCTTATTGGGGACCACTTTTTTAAATTCTCCATTTTTGGAATAACTAAGAGGAATCCTAATTCACGCAGAACAATATTTATTTTATTAAGTGATCTAAATATTTATTTTATAATAGAATAAAATGAAAATTATCTTACCATAGATCGCCTTGTCCCCATATACTCATTTGATCCATTAACCTCGCATCAATTTCGTATTTAGTTGTTAAATTTATTTTAGGTAGACTTAACTCCAAATTATATTTAGTGCCTTCGACTGCTTTGAGGCTTCTTAAATTGTTCAATTGGAAATTGTCTATCGATCCTGTTACTCTATAATTAAATTAAATAAATAAATAAATTTACAATAAATCAAAAAATCTCTGTATTTAGATTTATGTCAATTAGAGTTTAAACTATTATTTTATAGTTTTTTTAAAGCAAGGCTGCCTACAGGGGGTCTTAAAACCCAGAGTGCGTCATTAAAATTTCTGAGGGTGGTTGGGGGCGGGACACCTCACCCTCGCTTGCTCTTACTAGAGATTTAAAGACTGAGACCAAAGAGTTCATCCTTGGTTATATTGAATCACGATTCCTATATCTTTACTTAGTTATCGACCATCTCAAGTTTTTCTATTAAAAAAAAAAAAAAAATGAATTTTTTTAGAACATCTTAAAAATCAAATCAATTGAACGAGTGTGCCTTTTTTTCTATTAAGGCTAAAAAAATGTACCTACAATAATAATAATATATAGGTAATTCTTATTAAAAAAGATCAAAATTTTTAGTGGAATACAGTTTGATAGGGCTTTTAAATTAAACTTTATAATTTGTTATTTTTATTTTGGGCTCTAGGAAAATTCATCGACCACAATTCATCTACGATAATTTATCGAAAATGTCGATGAATTGCCTTCGATGAATTATTGCCGGTGAGCTGATCGTCTACCAATTGGGAGTCGGTCTATTGCCTATTCGTGAATTGCTTAGTCGATGAATTATTTTTGATGAATTATCTCCTATGAATTTTCCGGATCCTTTTATTTTGACGCCCCAGTTTAGAGGTGAGCTATTATATGATTTTGCAACAGTCGGCCTCTCTCTCCTGATTAGATTTTATCTTCGAAATTCTGCTGTAAAACTCACTTGATGGTATCGAGTAAATTGAGATTGATGTCAAGATGTTCAATATTTAATGGTTCCAATTGAGGAAGATCCAAAATTTCAAGTGGCGCATCCATTACACATGGCAGAAGCTTTAAAATTTGTAAAATGACTCTTGATTTCATATCCACTGAATTTCCTAGAACAAAATTAGTGATACATTTAATTTCTGTTTTGAGTTGAACTGTCTAAATTAATACTAAGTACCTGGAGCCACCGAGCGATGCACGGTGACCCCTGACCCCCCCCCCCCCTCCAGAAACCAGACACCTCGCCCCCATCACTGCACCCCCACTCCGCCCCACCCCAACCGCGCCCCCCACCCACGGTTCTCCCACAACTGAACCCCACCTCCTGCACCTTCCACATCCACCCCCCCGCACCCAGTTTTTGCATTTCTATCTTTCTAATGGTCCACATATTATGTGTATATTTGTTTACTCGTACACCAATTTGCCCACATTCGTTCATATTGATAAACATTATAAAAAAATAAATAGAAAAATAATAATAAAAAAAATATTCGTATAGGATCTGAAATAAAAACATAAAATTAAATAAGATTTGTTTCAAAGTTATATTAAAAAAAGCCACTTCAACCACTTTATTTGTAAACACACCTTTTTTGTTATGATTTAGACACCTGTTAATTAAAAACAAACAAAAAATTCCTAATTTTAATATATATAGGTATTAATATTTGCTATAACCTATTAGTGGATTTTAAAATTAAAAAAAACCTTTAAAAATAGAAAATAATTGAAAAAAATATAAATAAACTTTTTTATTGAGACTTTCATCTATCAATAATTACTTTAATTAAGAAAATATCGATTAAGATTAAATTTGTTGATGTCCAGACCTAGCCAGATCGTTTTCTCATCCTCAAAACTTGTTAATAGATTTTGTTTAATCAAAATCGGTAGAGCCATTTTCAAAATAGAACTAAAATACAAACAAATATATATATATATAAAACAATTTTTGCTCGTTTAATAAGAGTAGATAAGAGTAGATATATTTCTATCAAATAAGCTAAAACAATAAAATTAAAATTATAAAAATCATAAATATATTAAATTCTGATTCATCACTAGACCAATAAATGTTATTCTCAAACTATATTTAAAGGCCCCCCAATCAATCGTTCAATCAGTTCGCTTTTTCGATTTTCCCTTTAGTTGTACCCCAAACTCTACAAGTATGCCAAATTTCTGTATTCTAGAATCAACGGAAGTACTCTAGAATCTTGATGAATCATTCAGTCAGTCAGTGAGTGACGAAAATGACTATTTTTGACTTCTAACTTGGATTGTATAAGAAATAGGAATATAAAATTTCGTAATATAGTTAAGCTTATGGACCAGTATAGTGTAAATAAAAATTCAGCCATGTATCGACTTCCAGTGCGAAGTTATAGAGCTGTCAAAATAGCTCGAATTGCTTCCTGTAAAGCAGTGTCGTGACCACGCCCCACAGGGGTACAATTTGATTATTAAGCGGGGCAATTCGAACATGAGATCGACCTAGTGGTATGTATTTGTGTTTTATTTTTATTTATAACAGTTTTAGAAACACACTCGAAAAACAAATTTTGCAGAAAAAATTTTCAAATGGAAAAAATATATTATTTTGCTGTGGAGAAAATATGTCATATACATTTAATTATGGATTTTTTAGTCTACGTTTACTCCACTTCATCTTAAATTAATTCTAACACATACATTATTTTTGGTTACGATTTTGGAAACTAAGTTCTATTACGGGGCTTGCGGTAGGAGCTAACTGACTGAAATAGTCACGAGTCACGTAAGGAAAAAGCCCCCTACAGGCGACAGAACACAGAAGGCCAAATCAGAAATAAAAAAATATTTAAATCCAAAATCCTGAATAAAAAAAAAAACTAAAAAAAAAAAATTGCCAGTTTAATCATAAAGTAGTTATTGATTTATTTTGATTAGATAATGTAAAGCTTTTAAATATATTAATTTCATATAGCGTTATTTAAATAATTCTAAACTTTAAAAACCAAAGATAGTAATTTTATATACATTGGAATTTTCAATATTTAATATATTCAAGAAAATAATGGAGTTATTCAATTATTAATAATAGCCAGTATTTATGGAGTATTTTTTTTTTTATTTATGTTTAGCCCTTTTTAATTTAAAGTTAAAATTTAAAAATAAGTAAATTATCTTAGGATCCACAAAAAATAATAATAATAAAAATAATCGCGCGGAATAAAGGAAGAGAGCAAAACAGAAAATCTCAAAGTAACTAATTAAATTTAGCTTTAGTTTATAAAAAAATTATTTTATTTGAAATTATAAAAATTAACAAAATTTATAATAAATAGCTACAGAAACATATAAAATACACTTAAAAGAATATACGTAAAACCATACCAAATACTATTCAATAAATTTTGTTTTTGTAACTTAGTAATAGTACTCAAATTTTAACTCTGATTTTGCTTGCTTTGAGTACATATTTAAATAATAAATAAATGTATTGGAAGGCTCATCTGTTCATTCACGGTGTTAGCGTCTGTTCGGTTGTCCAAATACAGGCGTTGCTATCAATTGATGTCATCTGTTAAACTCAACGTGGTCAAATTTATAGTTATAGAGATAATTTTTTGTGTCATAATCAAACGTACCTAAAAATTGCGTTCCATTAAAAAATGAATTTGAAAATATACATTTTTAATATCAAAAAATATATATATATACCTATATATCTTTATTTTTTATTAAAATGTTTTTATTTCCAAATTTAAATTTACATAATTTTCATATTTATTTTTATAATAATTAGGGCATTGAGTAACAGTCCCTTCCCATGTCTATATATACAACAATCTTCTTTAATATAATTATATCAAAATAATTTTTATAAAAAAAAACCCGTCTTCAAAAAAATTAAATGCAACAAATAAAATAATAAGAACTTAAAAATAAAATAAAATACACTAAAAGGTATAAAATAATTATCTTATTTAGTTACAACTAAACGACGAACTATTAACATAAAATTACTTTTTGAAGTCGGTGCCAACCAACTAAACCTATAAGCGAGCGTACCCGCCAAACTTACTAAGTAAGATGATCTCTTAAGCCAGAAAAGATATCAATATGGGTTTAGTTTAGAAAAGTGAAGCATTGACAAAATACACATTTTAGTATTTTGCTTTATTTGTCCCCAAAGGGGAGATATATTCATTTTGGGGTAAATTTTTGAAATTTTTAAACTGCTCTTATCTCCTCAAGTTTTATGTTTTTGCATTCAAATTTGATACATTTGTTTAGTAATGCCAAATCTCGGGAAGGTTTTCTATTTTGTTTTTAAAATTTGACCCCTAAACTGAAAAATGGGGGATTTTTGATTTTAAGGTCTAAAACACAAAAGCCTTCTTATCTTTCTTGCCCTTGGACCAAACTCAACCAAATTTTGTATACATACCCTTTAGAAGACTAGAAATGTAAAAACAAACTACCCAAAATGGGGGGGGGGGTTTATAACTCTACGTAATTGTATAAATAACATAAAAAATTGTCTTTTATGAAAAATTTTACTTAGAGGGCAATTTTAGAAATGGCACAAAAAAGGGTGAGAAACACTGCTCTAAAGGGTAGCTTGACAGTCTTCGCCCGCTCGAATCGAACCGATGCCGTTCCCCCAGATTGGGGCCATCCATTAAGAATTTACAGGACCGACTAAATCCACCATTACAGGGTGTGTGTAATTTATTTAATCAATTTTCATTGTTTTTTTTTTGCAAGCAGTTATTTATAATTATTAAAGATTTTTAATATGTTTTTTTTTTATTATTTTGAATTAATACTTTATGATAAATTTTGAATAGAATTTTAGTCTGAATTTAATTTGCTTTTTTAGAAATTCAATTATTTTAAATATCCATATGAAATATTTATTTTAAAGACGAAGCTATGGAAAGAGAAGGCCTAATCCTGTCAAAATTTCGTTTTTCATTTAAATAAAAAAATTGACACTTCTCATTGACTTAAATCTGAAATCTCAAAAAGCTAATTAATTGATTGTGCTTCATGAAATCATTTAGAAAAGTCAAAAAAATCTCTTCATACAGAGATTTGATTAATATTTAAAAGTTAAGAATACAACTCACCGATTGACGTAGTTGCAAATAGGATGCATATAGCTGAAAAAAGTTTAACCATTTTGACTTGAATAACGGCTCAATACCTACTGAGCTATTAATTGCTTTACTTATATTATCTAAAATATAATCATTATCTAACTAGAAGATAAAAATATGCAAAAAAAAATAACAAATAATTTTATTTATCCTTGTTTCCATTTTTTTTTTTTTTTTTACTTGATCAATTTTTTTCTTTTTTTGTGATATTCATTTTGATCTTATTTAATAGATTTTTAAACAAAATAATTATATTTTCAAAATGAAAAAGTGGCAAGGGCAAATTATAGGAAACATAATGATTTTTACTGGAAGTTCTTCAATTTGTTAATTTGGTTTTGTTGGTAGGTACGCTATAATAAAAAGTGATGTGAAATAAAATAGTAATCTGCTCGCAAATAAAATTATTGGTGTTTTTGCTTAAATAAAAACACAGCTTTAAAACTTACAAAAAAGAAAATATCGTAAATATAGCGATACTTCATAGCGATACTAAATATTTTTTAAATATTTCTAGGCATGAATAAGTGATTTTTTTTGTGACTGGTTCAATATTGTCTACGCTCTACCTCAAAAACCAATAAGAATATATAAACTAAATTCCATCAATAGTAGTTTACTTTAATATCGAGAGTGTCCGCTAAGCCGATTTTTATTAAATTTTATATACAAGTGGAGGAATGGTATATGTCTACCCAGGTTTCCCAAACTATGTTCTGCAGATCCCTGGTGTTCCTGAAAGTGAATAAGTATTCCACGAAATCCTTGAATGGTTTTATTTCATATCTAACAGACTCGATGTAACACCACCTATGAGAATTCAAATATCTATTGTGCCTTAAAATTATTATGAAAATTTCTAATTAAATAACTCACAATCATGATACTCATTAAGAACACATTTTTAACCGACTTCAAAAAAGGAGGAGGTTCTCTATTCGACTGAATTTTTTTTTTTACTTGACTATTTTTATGTATTTTATTTTAAATAACTACCATTTAATAATAAATTTTTTTCTAATTGTTTAATTCTACTAACTACTAGCTGACAACCGGGCCTTCGGGCCATGGCGGGGAGCGTCTCGTTCCGGGCTTAAAAAATGTGCTAATCTTCTTGGCCAAAGATCCAAGCGGTACCACTGCCATCTATATGTAACTAAGTTAAATTTCCGGCCGACTCTACTTACCATACACCAATATAGATCATGTAGGCCTATCTTCGTACTTTACAAAATAAACAAGTCCGTTGAAAATTCACGATTTGTGAAGTGTTCTGTCGAAGGATATTTTGAGATGGTAGTATGTCGTGTGTAGGGTCATGTGGATTGCCATATTACCTTATGGATAATTACTACCATGATGCTTGTTCTAACGAGAATCTCAAGCATCATTTGAGTGGATAAAGCGATTATTTTCAAACATTCAACACTCCTTCGAACTAGATACAGATCGAACTACCTTCTTTCATCAGCCTTTCTCTCTGCCTACGATCATTCATCAAGTCCCGTCATCTATTTTTATATTTAATATTTGCGGAGATAGTTTCATTTTTTTCGCCTTTATAATATCCGTGGATCGTCAAACTAAATTTTAAGATTCTAGCTCTAGTACTTGTGAAATTATCAAATCTCATCATATCTATATTTTCTTTTATATCATTTTTTGAACGAAACCCTACAAATCGTTTCGCAGTATTTTTATCTTTAATTCGACAGTAGGAGCCGCGAAATTGCTTTCTTCCATGCTTAAAAAATTATGCACTCTAACTCTGATTGAAATTTATCATATAAATAGATATCTTCATAATATTATGCAATTGTATAATCTTGGAGAACAATAGTTGTAATAGTAGTAGTTCATAAGCAACATATGATAATATATTTTTAATTTGATTGATTAATATAGTTATCAATTAATTTATGTCGCATGATAACATTTTATCAGTCGTCTCACTCAAGTGAAATCAAATGGACCGACCAATAAAATAAAAATGAATATGAGTAGGTTGATTGTAACAATCATGTTGTTTGCACTCCACTTAAATTGATTGTTGGGGCTTAAGAGACAAAGACAATAGAATCGCATCCAATATCCAATCAGGAATTGAAGAGTGTAAGTTTTAAAGGGCATAAGAGGCAAAAATGTGTAAACAAGATAATCAAATAAAGGTATCTTGGTAAGTAGCAAACATCAAGTTGGAGCGACAACTTTCCAACAACGTATGAAAACTTAAATACACCGCTGGTACTTTCTACATTTCCACATAGATCATATAACTCAAATTATGCAAAAGTGGCACTTAGGGCCGGTTATATGTCGCAAAGTAAATGCTTTTTACAAGTGGCAAAGGATAGATGGTAAATGGAGGGATTGGGTTGGCCAATCAGATGACAGGCACTTTCACTCCATTTACCATCTACCCTTTGTCACTTGTAAAAAGCATTTACTTTGCGACATACAACCGCCCCTTAGACCCTTTAGAACTTACACTCCTCAATTAGGCATGGCATTATCTGTAAAGCTGAAAGTTTGTTATTTTAGTTCATTAATTCATTGGCACAATTAATGTGCAAATTAATAACCATTATTATGTTCTTAAAAAATAATAATTCAATTGTTTTTGTCTTCTTTTAGTTTTTAATTTCATATTTTTTTATGTTGTAAAACCTCAATTCATTATTATAAATAGTTAAAAAAGAAATCATAATTAATGTTCGAATGAAAAAAAAAATGTTGTAATAATTTTTAAAAATGCCAATTTTAATTGATTAATTTCAAAGTACAAAAGAATTTTATCAATTAACAAAAAATATATATAGTTACTATTATATATAATAATATATAAACGGAGTAAGAAGAAAAAAAATGATTAATTATACCAAGAGAAAAAAAAATTAAGTTTTAAAGGATCAGATTTTCTCAAAAGTTAAGCGACATCTGTCACCGTTGTCTCTTAGCTGGGTGGCTGTCTAAAAACCACGTGTACTGTTTGCTTATTAGAGCACGCCCCCTGGACCCCCAACCCTCGAACCCCACTCCCACCCACCACACCCCCCGAAACCCACCCAGCACCCTTATCCCCCGCACCATGCACCCGTGCTCAACCCCCGCCCCCACACCACCACCCCAACACTCCATCCCGCACCCCACCCACCTCGGACCACCAACCCACGAACTCAAACCTCCCCCCTACAACTTTACTCATTATAAAATTTGCCGTAAAGTTAATAGTTTAGGAGTTATTTGATAATTTTCATTCGTGCACCCCCCCCCCCAAACCCCCTTTTGGGGTCAAAATATCAAAACGTTATATAGCTAAAAACGTAAGTTAGAAGACATCTGATGCATATATGAAATTTCATAATAATTCCTTCAGCCGTTTTGACGTGAATCGTGAGCAACTTTTCTCGGAAACCACTGAAACATACAGACATACAGGAATTTTCTTGAGGGTGTTTTCGTTCATAACTTTGCTTGAAACGTGTGCAACCAAAATTTGGCGTGATTTGGAGCAATGTACAGACAAAACCTTAATTTTATATATATATATAAAATGTGTAAACAAGATAATCAAATAAAGGTATCTTGGTAATATATATATATATATATATATAGATGTTTCAGGATCAATGTTGGTTGCTTCTTATACTAAAAATTCAAATAGAAAAATTAATAGGAAAAATATTTGAATGAAATGAAATCTTTGATGGTACAAATCATCTGAAGATTTATACATCTAGCGCGATTGGTTCTTATCTGGTTGGTTGTCAAGAAATTGTCAGTAAAATCTGCTTATTATAAAACTTTCAATTCTAGTCTTCTTGTTAGGTATCATTCCTCTGAAATTGATCTAATGGGATCGTTAATCATGAAGATGCAAAAATTTATTTGAACTTGAATTCTCTTTTGTAAAAGAGCGTGAAAGAACTTCAAGAGTATTAAAGGGTTGAATGGTATTAGAAAGTATCAAGTTTTGGCATATTGAAGGTTATAAGACCAAAAAGTTAGAATCAGTATATCTTGATCTTGGATCTTAAGTTGTTTTTACCCATACGAATAATGTGTCTTGATTTCTCTCTAATTTGATAATGGTGGAATACTGAAGGCTAACAAAAGCTT
This sequence comes from Forficula auricularia, assembly GCA_024734495.1. NCBI lineage: Eukaryota > Metazoa > Arthropoda > Insecta > Dermaptera > Forficulidae > Forficula > Forficula auricularia. The sequence goes on along the minus strand of JALMQS010000120.1, from coordinate 9,083,164 downwards.
GCAAAAAGGTCTTAGGGGCAATTAAGAAATAATTAGTAGAGATTGTCGTATTGGAGCAAGGTGAAACATCTTTAATTAAGATAAGAGTTAATAAATATTATATGTAGTATTCATTTACTTTGAGTTAAGGATTCTTGGTCACTTGTTACACTAAAATTAAAAAATTAAAAGATGTAAAAATTTTTTCAATATATATATTTTCGGGCTATCAACTCATCTTTAGGAAGTACAGAAAATAACTTTTATAATTATAATAAGTTATTTTCTGTACTTCCTGAAGATGGGTTGATAGCCCGAAATATATATATATTGAAAATTTTTTTACATCTTTTAATTTTTTTAATTTTAATGTGAAACAAGTGACCAAGAATCCTTAACTCATAGTAAATGAATACTACATATAATATTTATTTACTCTTATCTTAATTAAGATATGTATTTTCTTAATTTTGAATCGAAAATACTATGTAAAGTAATTCAATCTTCTGCTTAATTAGTTCTATTCAGTTAAGATGGACATGAAATAACTAGCTCAGTTGCCCATCGTAATTAATACTCTGTTTCTAATATAAGTGTGACGCGGGGGTCGATGAAGGGAAGGGTTTGTAAAGGGTGGCTCTGGCAGCTGACCACACACATAGTGAACAACACACAATAGAAGGCGCCCTGTCAAATGCAAAGCTTGTCTACTCCTTTCTCCAAGTAAGTTTAATCAAAGAATTAATAAAATATTTTATATATACCGATCAAAAACGTATTTTGTAGTCTATCATGCTTTATTAAAAATATTTAAAAAAAATTCAAATTCATTCTTTAATGCATTTAAATAGTGTTTCCATATACCAATTGTAATAAAATTTGATTATATGAAGAAAGCCCAAGATTTTCTTAAAAAGGTCAGTTCAGTAGAGTTAAATATTGCAACAGATTTAAATCTGTTATTTCATTACGAATTTCAACAAAGAAAAAAAATACACAAAAACTGCAGGTTCTTTTACTTGTCGATTAAACATTTTTAATAAATAAATTACAAAAATCGCTTGTTGATTTCTTCAGTCTAAATTCGATGGCAAGAATCTATCCAGCCATACAGACGGACACACAAACAAAGAAACGAAATTAAATCAAATCGTGTAAAAAGAAACTATTTCTACAACAGCAAAACGTGCCTCAGAATAAATTCAACAAGAGAGGAAAAATTACCTTTGTAATATAATAAATTTATTTCTTATTATAATTTATTAAGTATTTGAGATAAATTTTCACCTGTTAAAATATCGATAACATTAATCAAACAACAAACAGATTAGATAAAGTTATTATTACAAAATCTGTATACTCTCGATCCATATAAAAAGAAAACGAGCTTAATTTTTTATCCTACCCCTGACGAAAATTAAATTTTCTTCCTTGTACATAACTTTGATTGGCTAGAGCTCTAGAGAGACAAAATCATTGTACAACGGCTAGCCAACTAGAAATAAACTGCAATCGTTGCTAAACTTTATCCAAATTCATTTGAAATATTAATATGTTTATTCCTTTATTATTAATCAGATATCATCACTTGCTATTTGCAGTTCTTGTTGACTTTAATTCAAAATTAATGATCGATTCTCATTTAAGAGTCGAGGAATAGCCATTCTATATTCGATTTTTGACATTTTCGGTAATTATTGGTAACCATTGGTGAAGACATGTAGAATCGACTTAAAATCAAAAATAACGATCTATTCTTATCGAATACTAGAGGAATAACATTATTGCATTCCATTTTTGATGTTTTGACTATTAATGGCAACCTCTACTGAAAACGTGGAAGAATCGACTTAAAATCAAAAAGACTAAATTCTTATGTCATTAATAGTCAAAACATCAATAATGGAATGCAATAAGGTTATTCCTCTACTATTAGATAAGAATCGATCGTTATTTTTGATTTTAAGCCGATTCCTTGTCTTCAGCAATGTTACCAATAATAATCGAAGAGTCAAAAATCTAACGTAGAATTATTATTCCTCAAGTATTAGATGAGAATCAATCACTATTTTTGATTTTAAGTCGATTCCTCCATGTCTTCAGCAATGGTTACCAATAAAAACCGAAACGTCAAAAATCCAATACAGAATGGTTATTCCTCAAGTATTAGATGAGAATCAATTGCTATTTTTGATTTTAAGTCGATTCCTCTATGTCTTCAGCAATGGTTACCAATAAAAACCGAAACGTCAAAAATCCAATATAGAAGTGGAATATTATTCCTCAAGTATTAGATCAGAATCAATCGATATTTTTGATTTTAAGTCGATTATTCTATGTCTTCAGCACTGGTTACCAATAAAACCGAAACGTCAAAAATCCAATAAGAAGTGGAATATCTATTCCTCAAGTATTAGATCAGAATCAATCGCTATTTTTGATTTTAACTCGATTACTCTATGTCTTCAGCAAAGGTAGCGAATAAGAAAACAACGCAGTTGCTATGGTTACTTATAAAATTTCAGCCCAAATTTTTAGCATTTCACAGAGAGAAGCCAATCTTACTTAATTTAGATTAAATGAGCTATATTAAAAGGATCAAATGAATAAATTTTAAACAATTTAAAAAAGTACTATCTTGCTCTAACGTAAAGTACTTTAAAATATAATTTTACTAAAAACTTTATTTAACCTTTTTGTGGTCCCCAAGGTACTTAATTAGGATATTAAATTTTATCAAAATTGGTTAAGTCATTTTCAAGATATTTAGAAAAAACTAAAAAAGTACCGAATAAAAGTACTAATGTTTGTGGGCCGATATGTACCAAAAACTAATCAGCGCTTCATTTTGTTAAAATAATGGTAGGTTTTCAATTTCATTTCATTCGGTCAAAAAATCGTGGACGGAAAAAAACGATAACATCCATCCATCCATCCGCGCGCACTAAATGAAATAAACTGCAACGGATCGTTGCTAAACTTTATCCAAATTTATTTGAAATATTAATATGTTTATTCCTTTATTATTAATCAGATATCATTTGCTATTTGCAGTTCATGTTGACTTTAAGTAAAAAATAATGATCGATTCTCATTTAATAGTCGAGGAATAACCATTCTACATTGAATTTTGACGTTTCGGTTATTATTGGTAACCATTGCTGAGGACATGGAGGAATCGAGTTAAAATCAAAAATAGTAATCGATTCTCATCTAATACTTGAGGAATAACAATTCTACATTAGGTTTTTGACGCTTCGATTATTATTGGTAACCATTGCTGAAGACATGGAAAAAACGGCTTAAAATCAAAAATAACGATCGATTCTTATCTAATACTAGCGGAATAACCTTATTGCATTCCATTTTTGATGTTTTGACTATTAATGGCATCCCCTACTGATAACGTGGAAGAATCGACTTAAAATCAAAAAGACTAAATTCATTTATTTTTTTTTTTAATGCAATCGAATGCAAACAACTCAAGCTTGAGTTCAATATGGTTACCAATAATAATCAAAACGTCAAAAAACCTAATGTAGAATTGTTATTCCTCAAGTATTAGATGAGAATCGATCACTATTTTTGATTTTAACTCGATTCCTCCATGTCTTCAGCAATGGTTACCAATAAAAACCGAAACGTCAAAAATCCAATATAGAATGGTTATTCCTCAAGTATTAGATCAGAATCAATCACTATTTTTGATTTTAACTCTATACCTCCATGTCTTCAGCAATGGTTACCTCAATAAAAACCGAAACGTCAAAAATCCAATATAGAATGGTTATTCCTCAAGTATTAGATCAGAATCAATCACTATTTTTGATTTTAACTCTATACCTCCATGTCTTCAGCAATGGTTACCAATAAAAACCGAAACGTCAAAAATCCAATATAGAATGGTTATTCCTCAAGTATTAGATCAGAATCAATCACTATATTTGATTTTAACTCGATACCTACATGTCTTCAGCAATGGTTACCAATAAAAACCGAAACGTCAAAAATCCAATATAGAATGGTTATTCCTCAAGTATTAGATCAGAATCAATCACTATTTTTGATTTTAACTCGATACCTACATGTCTTCAGCAAAGGTAACGGATAAAAAAACAACGCAGTTGCTATGGTTACTTATAAAATTTCCTCCCAAATTTTTATCATTTCACAGCGAGAAGCCTAACCATTCTTACTTAAACAAGTTTAAATGAGCTATATTACCGATCAAATGAATAAATTTTAAAGTTTTTTCTTTTTAAATTTTGGTAAAATAAGGAATTTAAAAAAAGTACAATCTTACTCTAGAGTAAAGTACTTTAAAATATACTTTTACTAAAAACTTTATTTAACCTTTTTTGTTGTCCCCAAGATACTTAATTAGGATATTAAATTTCATCAAAATTGGTTAAGTCATTTTCAAGATATTTAGAAAAAACTAAAAAAGTACCGAAATAAAGTACTAATGTTTGTGGGCCGATATGTACCAAAAACTAATCAGCGCTTCATTTTGTTAAACTAATGGTAGGTTTTCAATTTCATTTCAATCGGCGCAAAGGTGTGGAAAAAATCGTGGACGAAAAAAACGATAACACACACACACACACACACACACATATCACATCCATCCATCCATCCATCCATCCCCACGCACTTCCAAAAAAAATGGCACTTTTTGGCCTCTCGACGAGACCCCATGTAATTTTTGGCAAAATCGTCACGTGCTAAAATTCAACCTAATTGAATACTACAATTTGTGACCTTAATTGAGTCCATGGGTTCCGTAGTCTTTACCTGAGGACTCTTTGAAGTCCCGCTTGGCGCGAGAGCGATTACAATACTTTACCCATGCTACGCATTGGATAAAGTAAAAATGGCACTTTTTGGCCTCTCGACGAGACCCCATGTAATTTTTGTCAAAACCGTCACGTGTTAAAATTCAACCTAATTGAATAATACAATTTGTGGCTTTAATTGAGTCCATGGGTTCCGTATACTTTACCTGAGGACCCTTTAAAGTCACGCTTGCTGCGAGACCAATTACAATACTTTACCCATGCTTCGATGCTTCGCATTGGATAAAGTAAAAAATTTACTATAATTCTAAAATAATTAATAAATATACTTGTTCAGTCGCTTCGAAAAATCTTCAATAGATTTAAATAAATCAAGCAATATTGTAAAATATCTTTATTTATTTATATATTTTTGATTTAATTTTAGACAAAACTCTTTGTTCCGTATTTATTAATTCAAGGGTTTAACTACGACAAGGCTCTGTTTTTGGATCAGTACTTAAGTTATTAAGAATGTTGATTCCTTCTGACTGTGTTTTTCCTCCTAAAAAGCTATTTAAAAATGCAGGTCCATTCTCGTTTAAAAATGTATTAATATTTTCTTTATACATTCCATACATTTCTGGAAATTCATCTACAATTTTTTTACTAATTTCCTGGCTCAATTCTTCATCATTGAACAATCCATGAATTACAACCTGGTTTAAATAAAAACATAAATTAGAATATATTCATTACAAATTATTTCACAGTAGATCAACCTTATCACCAAATATTCAACAAGAAAATTATCACAATATTTATATACTTACATCTACACCTGCAACATCTAAAGAGCAATCTAAGCTTTCAACTGCAATGTTATTTCCTGATTCAAATACAATAGTCATTTGGAGTAATATTCCTTGAATTTCTACCCTAAAAAACAAGAAAAAAATTAGTTTTGGACCAATGAGTATTTTATAAAATTCTTAAATATTTTTTTTAAATATAATAAAAAATGTGAATAATCTAAAAATTTTTAGTGAAACAAAAATTCTTTCTAGAAATAACAAATAGGAAATAAGTTAGTTTTTTTTTTCTGCAAATATAAATCACTAACTCAAATAGTAATTTAAAAGTTTTGGTTCTCACTGATGAAAATCACCATGTGGCCAGAGGATTCTTATTATTGGCAACCGACTATACATACATACAGAAATTTCGGATATTTTCAAGACAATATTATTTAAATCTTCCAGAGAGAAATAGGTTTAGTCGAGGTGTCAACCGCGACCTAAAATCGGGTATACCTACTTCCACTTCCACTTTCATTTCCAAATAGAAGACACTAGATTATCTAATGAATTCCAAAATAATTCCAAAGTCTGTGTACACCCAATTCCAACCGCGGTTCGCTCCATTTGTGGGCATACGTGTTTGTGTAACCAAAATACTGGCTAGACTGTTGAAACAATATTTATGAAATTTTGAGTTTATAGGCATTGGCTAATTCTGAAGCTGATATTCAAATTTAATTTTATTTAGAGTACTTTAGCCTAAGCCTTTTGTAGTATTTTCGAAATTTCTCAAAAACAGCTCTAAAGATTAAAAAACAAACAAACAAAAGATCATTGAAGATAACCTCACCTGCTATGAACTAATCTTTCAATAATAATTTCCTTGGAGATGATATTAATTAGCTATTTTGAAAAAAAATATTTTTTAATTTTATTATATAAATTGTTACTAACTTTTTTTTTAAACTACCTCTTTTATTTTTGTTTAGCTACCAATTAAAATAATTTAAGAAAAAATATACCATAAACAAGGGACAAATTTCAATTGCAAAATGTTTGTTGTAAGATTTTATCATCTTATTTGTTTTTTCTAAAAATCTCATTAAATAAATAAAATGATACTTCGACCAAAATGGTTTCTATACCTTATTGGGGACCACTTTTTTTAAATTCTCCATTTTTGGAATAACTAAGCGGAATCCTAATTCACGCAGAACAATATTTATTTTATTAAGTGATCTAAATATTTATTTTATAATAGAATAAAATGAAAATTATCTTACCATAGATCGCCTTGTCCCCATATACTTATTTGATCCATTAACCTCGCATCAATTTCGTATTGAGTTGTTAAATTTATTTTAGGTAGACTTAACTCAAAATTATATTCAGTGCCTTTGACTGCTTTGAGGCTTCTTAAATTGTTCAATTGGAAATTGTCTATCGATCCATTTACTCTATAATTAAATTAAATAAATAAATAAATTTACAATAAATCAAAAATTCTCTGTATTTAGATTTATGTCAATTGAGTTTAAACTATTATATTATAGTTTTTAAAAGCAGGGCTGCCCACAGGGGGTCTTAAGACGCAGAGTTCATCAATGACATTTTTGAGAGCGGGTCGGGGTGGGGGGTTGGAAATTATTGCAAATTACATACAAAAAGAAATAAAAAGCTCTTCTAATCCTTTAAAACTGAATAAAATGGGTGGGGGGGACTTCTCATCAAGGTGGGGGGAGGGGTCATTAAGCTGAGGTGATTAAACCCCTGATTAATGTCAGATTTTTAATCTATTTTAAACTAGGTCTAAACTTGCATAATTTATTGAGACTAAACAACCATGTTTCTTACCTGAAGAGTTCATACCATACATACTTCTTAAATACTACTTCACCTTCAAAACACTGAAGTTTTAGAACTGGAGATGATTGATTGCAAGTGCAAATTGTACTTTCTTATACTTTGTCTTATGTTTAATTATTACTTTAACCATGTTCTCCTCTACGTCAGACCTCACCCTCGCTTGCTCTTACTAGAGATTTAAAGACTGAGAACAAAGAGTTCATCCTTGGTTATATTGAATCACGATTACTTTACCTTTACTAAAGAATTTTTCAGAACAACTTAAAAATCAAATCAATTGAACGAGTGTGACTTTTTTTTCTATTAAGGCTAAAAAAATACCTATAATAATAATAATACATAGGTAATTTTTATGAAAAAAGATCAAAGTTTTTAATGGAATACAGTTTGATAGGGTTTTTTAAATATTTTGTTACTTTTATTTTGGGCATTAGGAAAATTCATCTACGATAATTTATCGAAAATATCGATGAATTGTTTCCGGTGAGCTGATCGTCGACCAATAGGGCGTCGGTCTATTGCCTATTCCTGAATTGCTTAGTCGATGAATTATTTTTGATGAATTATGGCCGATGAATTTTCCGGATCCTTTTATTTTGACGCCCCAGTTTAGAGGTGAGCTATTATATGATTTTGCTAACAGTCGGCCTCTCTCTCCTGATTAGATTTCATCGTCGAAATTCTGCTGTAAAACTCACTTGATGGTATCGAGTAAATTGAGATTGATGTCAAGATGTTCAATATTTAATGGTTCCAATTGAGGAAGATCCAAAATTTCAAGTGGCGCATCCATTACACATGGCAGAAGCTTTAAAATTTGTAAAATGATTGCTGATTTCATATCCACTGAATTTCCTAGAACAAAATTAGTGATACATTTAATTTCTGTTTTGAGTTGAACTGTCTAAATTAATACTAATATATTTCTATCAAATAAGCTAAAACAATAATATTAAAATTAAAAAAATCATAAATATATTAAATTCTGATTCATCACTAGACCAATAAATGTTATTCTCAAACTATATTTAAAGGCCTCCCAATCAATCGTTCAATCAGTTCGCTTTTTCGATTTTCCCTTTAGTTGTACCCCAAACTCTACAGGTATGCCAAATTTCTGTATTCTAGGAGCAACGGAAGTATTCTAGAATTTTGATGAGTCAGTCAGTCAGTCAGTCAGTGACGAAAATGACTGTTTTTGACTTCTTCTAACTTGGATTGTATAAGAAATAGGAATACGAAATTTCATAATATATTTAAGCTTATGGACCAGTATTGTGTAAATAAAAATTCCACCATGTATCGGATTCCAGTGCAGAAGTTATAGAGCTTTCAAAATGGCTCGGATTGCTTCGTGTCAAACAGTGTTTCCCTAGGCCCCACAGGGGGGCAATTTGATTATTAAGCGGGGCAATTCGAACATGGGATCGACCTAGTGGTATGTATTTGTGTTTTATTTTTATTTATTTCAGTTTTAGAAACACACTCGAAAAACACATTTACCAGAAAAATTCTCAAATCGAAAAATTATATTATTTTAATCAAAATAGTTCAGCTGGCATTTCGCTCTTCAAAAAAGCCCTAATAAGTGAACATCAAAAAAATTAAATTTTTAAAAATAATAATTGTTTTGTCAAAATGTCTGTTAGTTAGTGAAAATAATATTCTGTAATATATTAATGAGAAAATTATAAATTTATTTAACTTCATTATTTTAAGTTAGAAATATATAAGTTTCCCTTAATATTTGACAAAAATCACCTACATTTGATTCTCTTCATACAGACATTTGATTAATATTTTAAAAATTATGAATACAACTCACCAATTGACGTAGTTGCAAATAGGATGCATATAGCTGAAAAAAGTTTAACCATTTTGACTTGATTAACGGTTCAATACCTACTGAGCTATTAATTGCTTTACTTATATTATCTAAAATATAATCATTATCTAACTAGAAGATAAAAATATGCAAAAAAAAAAAATATTTATCCCTGTTTCAATTTTTTTTTTGCTTGATCAATTTTTACTTTATCCAATGCGAAGCATGGGGAAAGTATTGTAATCGGTCTCGCGGCAAGTGTGGCTTCAAAGGGTCCTCAGGTAAAGACTACGGAACCCATGGTCTCAATTAAAGTCACAAATTGTAGTATTCAATTATGTTGAATTTTACCACGTGACGGTTTTGCCAAAAATTACATGGAGTCTAGTCGAGAGGCCAAAAAGTGCGATTTTTACTTTATCCAATGCGAAGCATGGGGAAAGTATTGCAATCGGTCTGGCGGCAAGCGCGACTTCAAAGGGTCCTCAGGTAGTCTTTAACTACGGAACCCATGGACTCAATTAAAGTCACAAATTGTAGTATTATATTAGGTTGAATTTTAGCACGTGACGGTTTTGCCAAAAATTACAAGGGGTCTCGTCGAGAGGCCAAAAAGTGCGATTTTTTCATTTAGTGCGTGCGGATGGATGGATGGATGGATGTATGGATGGATGGATGTTATCGTTTTGTTGGCCCACGATTTTTTCCACACCGTTGCACCGATTGAAATGAAATTGAAAACCTACCATTAGGTTAACAAAATGAAGCGCTGATTAGTTTTTGGTACATATCGGCCCACAAACATTAGTACTTTATTTGAGTACTTTTTTAGTTTTTTCTAAATATCTTGAAAATGACTTAACCAATTTTGATGAAATTTAATATCCTAATTAAGTACCTTGGGGACCACAAAAAAGCTTAAATAAAGTTTTTAGTAAAATTATATTTTAAAGTACTTCACTCTAGAGTAAGATAGTACTTTTTAAAAAATTTTATTTGAAATTCCTTAAAATTTATTCATTTGATCGTTTTAATATAGCTCATTCAACCTAACTTAAGTAAGAATGGATAGGCTTCTCGCTGTGAAATGCTAAAAATTTGGGAGGAAATTTTATAAGTAACCATAGCAACTGCGTTGTTTTCTTATCCGTTACCATTGCTGAAGACATGGAGGAATCGAGTTAAAATCAAAAATAGCGATTGATTCTCATCTAGTACTTGAGGAATAACCATTTTATATTGGATTTTTGACGTTTCGGTTTTTATTGGTAACCATTGCTGAAGACATAGAGGAATCGACTTAAAATCAAAAATAGCGATTGATTCTCATCTAGTACTTGAGGAATAACCATTCTATATTGGATTTTTGACGTTTCGGTTTTTATTGGTAACCATTGCTGAAGACATAGAGGAATCGAGTTAAAATCAAAAATAGCGATTGATTCTCATCTAGTACTTGAGGAATAACCATTTTATATTGGATTTTTGACGTTTCGGTTTTTATTGGTAACCATTGCTGAAGACATAGAGGAATCGACTTCAAATCAAAAATAGCGATTGATTCTCATCTAGTACTTGAGGAATAACCATTTTATATTGGATTTTTGACGTTTCGGTTTTTATTGGTAACCATTGCTGAAGACATAGAGGAATCGAGTTAAAATCAAAAATAGCGATTGATTCTCATCTAGTACTTGAGGAATAACCATTCTATATTGGATTTTTGACGTTTCGGTTTTTATTGGTAACCATTGTTGAAGACATAGAGGAATCGAGTTAAAATCAAAAATAGCGATTGATTCTCATCTAGTACTTGAGGAATAACCATTATATATTGGATTTTTGACGTTTAGGTTTTTATTGGTAACCAATGCAGAAGACATGGAGGAATTGACTTAAAATCAAAAATATCGATTGATTCTCATCTATAAATTTCATAATTAACAAATTACAAAATTGTCCTCTATTATAGTCTATTGACTCTCGAAATCCAGAAGTAAAATATTTGTCTATTTATTATGTCTATTCTATAAGAATACCACATGATAAAAGTTTAGTTATGCTGCGAAAGTGCATTTCGTTCGATTAATACTATTACAACATTGTAATTATTATTCCTACATATATATGTAAGTTTGAAACTGGCGGGCTCGGTGAATGGAACGGATTTTAGTTCGGAAATCTCCATTACTGATTGAATGTCAAAGCAAGACACATACAGATTAGATATATTACTATTAATCAGATTGTAAAACATAAATGTTAATTTATATAAATCTACTATTGTAAAGATAATTGAGGACCTGAAATTTCGATTCTCACATTTCAGGTAATAATGTTAATAATAATAATAAACCCTAATGTAAATAAATGTATATACTTTATATTAATAAAACATCTCACATTTCGCGTTCTTTCTCCACCTCGCCAATAAGAACTTCCTTTTATATAATCTCAGTAAATACAAATCTGACTTCAAAGATGCGCTAAATATAAAAAAATCAATAAGTGTTTGAAGTCAAGTGGCGTGATGCCAGAGACCTCCTTCAACAGTTAGAAATCAAATACCATTTTAAACAATGTTTTCTTTGTCAATTTGATAATTTCTCTGAACATTTCAATTGGGTGAAATACAGTCCAACTTCATGCCTGATTCGAAATCCAAAAATAAACGATTTTTCCCATTAAGCGCACCTTTGAAAGCATTTTTTTTACTTTTTTAATAAGTTTATTATGTTTTAATTTTCTGCTGTTGTTTTCGGCATCTTCAAATAATACTTAAAACACTCAGAGGAAAAACTCGACAGGCTTTTGCGAAAACTTAATAAGACCCTAGAGTCGTAGAGACTGGAGAGAGAAAATATTACGCGCACGCATATCTGGATAGTGGGGAACCCCGCTTTCTCTCTTTCTATCTTCAATTCCGTTTCATTCGAAAACCAAGTGACCCTGCCAAAAGGAATTTAACTACCCCTACTTAAAAATATTAAATTCTTACACTTCCAAACTTTTGCATTTATTTTTCACAAAACAAATGATCATTATATCCACAAATTTGCAAATTTCTCAATAACTTACAAAACATTTTCTAAATAAAGTAAATTTTTAACAAAAAAAATATAAATAGTTGATGTAAAGATTTAAGCATCTTTCTTAAGTTTCTTTTTGAAAAAGATTTTCAAAAAATCAACGATGATAATATTAAAGTAGATTTAATTTATTTAGGAACCGAATCAAAGATGTAAAAAAATTTCTATTAAAATCTTTGATTCGTTCTAAAATAAATTAAATTCCTTCTTAATATACCAATCATCAGGTTGATTTTTGAAAAAAATTCATCTTTTTAAAAAGAAGCAAAAAAAATGCTTAAATCTTATAAATCCTTTACATAAGAGACCCGTCACTGAAAACTTTTTCAGTTTAGCCTGATTTTTTTACTATTCCCTTTTGGAGTGAAGTGAAAAAGTATTTTGCTATTTCTTATATGTTGCATATCGGAGAGATATTTGTCTTAAGGTTCGGCTAACGACCCGGCGAGCTAGTTAACACTTGGGATCGATTCCCGAGGGGATGAAACCCTCTGATATGCAATGTAAAAATATTTCTATTAAAATCTTTGATTTGTTCCTAAATAAATTAAATTAATTTCTTAAAAAAAATATAGTTTTATCACCTGAGAGTTTTTTCCAATAAAAGATATATATAATTTTTGAATTTTTCAATAGTTCACTGAACCATAGAAATTACTATTACAGTCCAAACCATAATCAATTTTCATTATGATTAAAAAAAAAATGTATAACCATTTTCGGGCCCAGAGATTTGTTTAAAAGAAATCAATTTTTAGAAAGCTAATAATCCAATCCGAGACGTCGTCCCACATGGCCACCTGTATGGAACTCCATGCGGAGAGGACGTACCGAAGTCACGCCTGTAAGCTCGTATTCTATATTTCAACATGAATTTGAATTATACTATAATTCTAAAATAATTAATAAATATTCTTGTTCAGTCGCTTCGAGAAATCTTCAATAGATTTAAATAAATCAAGCAATATTGTAAAATATCTTTATATTTATTTTTTATTTAAATTTAGACAAAGCTCTTTGTTCCGCATTTATTAATTCAAGGGTTTAACTACGACAAGGCTGTTCTTGGATCAGCAGATAAAGTATTTAAAATAACTTGTGCATCCTGCACTGTTTTTCCTCCTAAATGGCTATTTAAAAATGCAGGTCCATTCTCGTTTAAAAATGTATTAATTTTTTCTTTATAAATTCCATACATTTCTGGAAATTCATCTACAATTTTTTTACTAATTTCCTGGCTCAATTCTTCATCATTGAACAATCCATGAATTACAACCTGGTTTAAATAAAAACATAAATTAGAATATATACATTACAAATTATTTCACAGTAGATCAACCTTATCACCAAATATTCAACAAAAAAATTATCACAATATTTATATACTTACATTTACACCTGCAACATCCAAAGAGCAATCTAAGCTTTTAATTTCAATCTTATCTCCTGATCCAAATCCAATAGTCACTCGGAGTACTATTCCTTGAATTTCTAACCTAAAACAGCAAAATTTTGAAAGAAAGTTTTCGAAACAATATATATATATACACAAGTTAACTTCTTCATAAGCTTTAATCTTTAAATGAATTACATGCGTTAGAAATCTTCTGCTAAGCTATGTTTCATTAAAATAATAAACTAATTGCAAATTATTTTCCTTCATTTTGTGAAGCTTTCTTTAAAAATAATTTTTATTTCCATTACTTAACAAATAGGATGGGTGTGATTCTATTCCCTATTACTCAATGGAAATCCTGTTTTCTTGAAATTTTTTTTACATCTTTTCCCTTTCAAGGTCCCCTGTGCCTAAAAAAGTGACTTTTAAAAAATTTGTGGGCATACGTGTTTGTATAACCAAAATACTGGCTAGACTGTTAAAACAATAATTATGAAATTTAGAATTTATAGGTATTCGCTAATTCATAAGCTGATCTTCAAATTTAATTTTATTTAGAGTACTTTATCCTAAGCCTTTTGTAGTTTTTTTCGAAATTTCCCAAAACAGCTCTAAAGATATCTGTGAAAATGATATTTTAGAGATATTAATTATTTATTTAAAAAAATATTTTTTACTTTTATTATATAAAAAAAGAAAAGAATATACATTTTTTATCATCATCATTTTATCATCTTATTGTTTTTTCTAAGAAATTTCTTTAAATAAATAAAATGATACTTCGTCCGAAATTCTATAGCTTGTTGGGGACCACCTTTTTAAATTCTCGTTTTTAGAATAACTAAGAGAAATCCTAATTGGGCCAGAACAATATTTATTTTATAATAGAATAAAATGTAAATTATCTTACCATAGATCGCCTTGACCCCATACACTAGTTTGATCCAATAACTTCGCATCAATTTCGTATTGGGTTGTTAATTTTATTTTAGCTAGCATTAGCCTCCACTTATATTCATTATTGCCTGTGACTGCTGCGAAGTTGCTTAAATTGTCCAATTCAAAATTATCTATCGATCCAGTTGCGCTGTAATTAAATTAAATAAATAAATACATTTACTAAGATTGGAGTAATTTTTGGAAACCGACTGATAAGTAAATTAAATGGATATCGATGAGGCAGTCCAAAAAAGTAGAAGATAATTTACACTATCTTTTTATTGATAAAACCGACGTTTCGGAGGCTATTCCCTCCTTCTTCAGGGTTTTGAAAAGTCAGTGAAGGAAATCCAATTCACTGACTTTTCAAAACCCCTGAAGAAGGAGGAATAACTGCCGAAACGTCGGTTTCATCAATAAAAAGATAGTGTAAATTATCTTCTTCTTTGGACTATCTCATCGATATCCACTTAAATAAATTTACAATAAATAAAAAAATCTCTGTATTTAGATTTATGTCAATTGAGTTTAAAATATTATTATATAGTTTTTTAAAGAAGGGCTGCACACAGGGGTGCTCAAAACGCAGAAATTCCTGAGAGAGAAGGGGGGTTTGAAAATTGTTGCATTTTACCATTATATGATAAAAATAAAAACAGTTAATTCTTTTAACTTCAATAAAAACTTCTTCAAATTCTTTAGAACTGAATAAAATGGGGTGAGGAGAGGGGTTACTTTTCATCAAACTGGTGGTGGTGAGGGGGGGGGGCTCATAAAGCTGGGGAGAAGCCCTGTTTAAAGTCAGGTTTTTCATCTATTTTAAACTTGCATAGTTTATTGAGACTAAACAATCATGTTTCTTACCTGAAGAGTTCATACCATACATACTTCTTAAATACTACTTCACTTTCAAAACAATTAACTTTTAGAACTGAAAATGATTGATTACATGTTCAAATTGAACTTTCTTATACTTTGTCTCCTTCAATATATAAAAATTCTGCTACCCTCGGCACAAAAACTTTCAATTTACTTTGTCTTATGTTTAATTATTCCTTTAACTATTTTCTCCTCAACGTCAGACCTCACCCTCGCTTGCTCTTACTAGAGATGTATATTTTTTAAAGACTCAGACCAAAGAGTTCATTCTTAGATAGATTGAATCACGATTACTTTAACTTTACTTAATTTATCGATCAGCTCAAGTTTTTCTATTTATAAAAAAAAAAAATGAATTTTTTAGAAGAACTTATAAATCAAATCATTTTAACTTTTTTAAGAGTAAAAGAAAAAAAATAATAAAATGAATAAGAATAATTATTCTTATGAAAAAAGAGCAAAAATTTTTAGTGGAGTACTGTTGAATAGGGCTTTTAAATTAAACATTATATTTTATTACTTTTATTTTGACGCCCCAGTATAGAGGTAAGCTATTATACGATTTTGCTAACAGTCGGCCTATCTCTCCTGATAAGATTTTATCTTCGACATTCTGCTGTAACACCACATTTTAAAACCTCCTGTCTTCTTTTCTCTTCCTTTCTCTCCATCCAGTTTTCTCATGTAGATATACACATGTCCTCCATAACATTTTCTAAATTTCAAAATCCAAAAAACTCACTTGATAATATTGGGTAAATCAAGATTGATATCAAGATGTTCAATATTTAATGGTTCCAATTGAGGAAGATTCAAAATATCAAGTGGCGCATCCATTACACATGGCAGAAGTTGTAAAATTTTAAAAATGACTGTTGATGGATCAGTTGCCGCCAATGAACTTCCTAGAACAAAATTAGAGATTTCTGTTTTGAGTTGAACTGTCTAAATTAATACTCATATATTTTTATCAAATAAGCTAAGAGAATAAAATTAAAAAAAAAATTATTAAATTCTAATTTATTAGTAGACCAATAAATGTTATTCTCAAACTATATTCAAAAGTCAAAAATCAATCTTTCTCCACTTTTTAAACCGACTTCAAAAAAGGAGGAGGTTCTCTATTCGACTGAATTTTTTTTTGTGTCTTTGTTACCTCATATCTCCGCCAATTGTGAACCGATTTTGAACATTTTTATTCATTGGGTTCAGTCTAGCTTCCGATCGGTCCCGTTTTTTCATTGGTATTAGACCTTTTTTGTTAGGTTTGTTCAAGCCTAACTTCTTTGTTTATCAACCGATTTCGATGATTCTTTTTTTATTGGAAAGGGGGTATCTTAGGGATAGTGCTATATTAATTTGGTCAAGTTCTGATGATATGATCAACGACGAAATAACGTAAATCTCCAATTCTTATGAGCAAATAATCGAAATTATAATAAATAAAATCTTTTATAAAGATATTATATTAAGTCACTATTAATAACATCACTAAAAAGAGAAAAATAAAAATAATTTTTATAAAAAAATAAAACCGACTTCAAAAAACTTAAATGCAACAAATAAAATAATAATAACTTAAAAATAAAATAAAATCCACTAAAAAGTATAAAATAATTATCTTATTTACTTACAACTAAACTACGAAATATTAACATGAAATTACTTTTTGAAGTCGGTGCCAAACATATACATTTTATGAATCGCAGTTGACGGATCTTACTTTGGCGGGTACGTTTGCTTATAGGTATAGTTTGTTTGGCACCGACTTCAAAAAATAATTTCGTGTTAATATTTCATCATTTAGTTGTAACTAAATAAGATAATTATTTTATACCTTTAAGTGGATTTTATTTTATTTTTAAGATATAATTATTTTATTTGTTGCATTTAAGTTTTTTGAAGTCGGTTTTATTTTTTTTATAAAAATTATTTTCGATTTTCCTTTTAATTGTACCCCAAGCTCTATCAGTATGCCAAATTTCAGCTTTCTAGGATCAACGGAAGTACTCTAGAAATTTGATGAATCAGTCAGTCAATGAGTCACGAAAATACTATTTTTGACTTCTACTAACATGGATGGTATAAGAAATAAGAATATGAAATTTCTTAATTTAGTTAAGCTTATGGACCAGTATTATGTAAATAAAAATTCAGCCATGTATCGGCTTCCAGTGCGAAGTTATAGAGGTGTCAAAATGGCTCGAATTGCTTCCTGTAAAGAAGTGTTTCCCAAGGTCGGCGTCGTGCCCACGCCCCTCAGAGGGGGCAATTTAATTAATAAGGGGGGGGGGAATTCGAACATGGGATCAACCTAGTGGTATTTGTGTTTTATTTTTATTTATTTCTGTTTTATTAACACATTCGAAATAACACATTTTCCAGAAAAAATTTTCAAATGGAAAAAATATGTTTTTTTGTGGTGGGGAAATTCTGTCATATACATTTATATATGCATTTTTTACTCTACGTATACTTCACATTATCTTATATTAATTATAACACATGCATTATTTTTGGTTACGATTTTTGTCAATTGCGGTTGTCTAAATACAGGCGTTGCTATCAAGTGCTGCCATCTGTTAAACTCAACGTGGTCAAATTTATAATTATAGAGACAATATTTTCGCGTTAGGGGGTCATAACAAAGGTACCTAAAGATTGCGTTCCATTAAAAAATGAATTTGAAAATATACATTTTTATTATCAAAAAAATATATACCTATACATCTTTTTTTTTTTAATAAAATGTTTATATTTTCAAATTTAAATTTACATAATTATTTTTACAATAATTTGGTCATTGAGAAACAGTCCCTTCCCATACCATATATACAACAATGTCTTATATTGTCTTAATCACTTTTAGATTTTATTCTGAAAAAAATTTATAAAAATCCATGACTTGATTTTCTTGTAACTCTATATAATTGTATGAAAAAAGAAAAAAAATTATTTTATAAAATTTTTTACTTAGGTGGCAATTTTAGAAAGGTTTAGGTGGGGTATGGCACAAAAAAGGTTGCGAAACACTGCTATAAAGGGTACCCTAGTCAAACTGTATAGTAACTATATAGACCCGTACGAATCGAACTTGGCTGCGACACTGCCGATGCCATGCCCGCAGATTGGGGCCGATCCATAAAGAATTTACAAGACTGACTAAATCCACCATTATAGGGTGTGTGTAATTTATTGATTAAATTTTCATTGCTTTTTTTGAGCAAGCAGTTATGATATTTTTAAAAAGTTTTTTTATTGTTTTGAATTAATACTTCATGATAAATTTTGAATAGAATATCAGTCTAAGTTTAATCTACTTTTATTAGAAATTCAATTAATTTAAATATTCATATGAAATATTTATTTTATAGACGAAGCTATGGAAAGAGAAGGCCTAATCCTTTCAAAATTTCGTTTTTTGTTTAAATAAATAAACTTACATTTCCTCATTGACTTAAATCTGAAATCTTAAAAAGCAAATTAATTGATTGTGCTTCATGAAATTATTTAGAAAGTTCAAATAAATCTCTTCATAAAGAGATTTGATTAATATTTAAAAAGTTAAGAATACAACTCACCGATT
Organism: Forficula auricularia; assembly: GCA_024734495.1. Lineage (NCBI taxonomy): Eukaryota > Metazoa > Arthropoda > Insecta > Dermaptera > Forficulidae > Forficula > Forficula auricularia. The sequence continues at coordinate 9,064,030 of JALMQS010000120.1, read as the reverse complement.
AACGTAGTTGCAAATAGGATGCATATAGCTGAAACAAGTTTAGCCATTTTGACTTGAATAACGGCTCAACACCTACTGAGCTATTAATTGCTCTACTTATATTATCTTAAAATATAATCATTATCTAATTAAAAGATAACAATATGCAAAAAAAATATATTATATAAATAAAAATGCATTCTAATTATCATTGTTTCCAAATTTTTTTCTTGCTTTTTTTTTTTTTTCGATATTCATTTTTATCTAATTTAGTCGATTTTTAAACAAAATAATTATATTCTCAAAAGGAAAAAGTGGCTAGGGCTAATTATAGGAATCATAATGATTTTTGCTGGAAGTTGATTAAGTGAGAGGGTGTTTATGCATTCGGGTTTTGAAGGTTTGAAGGATATAAGTGCTGGGAAAGATGGAGGCTGGGAGAGAGTTCCAGTTCCTTGAAGTCATGGGGATATACGTATTGGCAAATGAAGTGGTCCGGCACTTTTCTAATTTGGCCGAGAAAGATTGTTGTGAGTAGGCAAAACGCGTGCTACGCGCAAAGCATGATTTGGGGGGAACTATTGATTTTATCTCATCAGAGCACCTGCCGTGATAGTATCTATAGAAAAGGGAAAGGGCAGAGATGAGCCAGCGAGTCGAGGGAGACGGTGAGGGTAGAATGACGGCTCGTTTCTGAATTGCATCCAGGGTAGCAAGAGAATATTTAGAGGCTCCTCTCCATAGATGAGAGCCGTATTCGAGACAGGGCCGGATTTGGGCCTTGTCGTCTCGGAAATAAAATTATTGGTGTTTTTAGTTAGATAAAAACACACCTTTAAAGCTTACAAAAAAACTTAATGTACATAGCGATTTTAAATATTTTTTAAATATTTCTAGGCATGACAGGTGATTTTTTTTTTTATTTTTTATGAGACTTGTTCAATTTTGTGTGCGCTCTACCTCAAAAATCATTAAGAATATAAAAACTAAATTCCATCAATAGTAGTTTAATTGTATATCGAGAGTGTCTGCTAAGCTAATTTTTATTAAATTTTATATACAAGTGGAGGAATGGTATATGACTACACAGGTTTCCCAAACTATGTTCTGCAGATCCCTGGTGTTCCTGAAAGTGAATAAGTATTCCACGAAATCCTTGAATAGTAGGTATTATTTCGTATCTAACAGACTCGATGTAACACCAGCTATGAGAATTCAAATATCTATTGTGCCTTATAATTATTATGAAAATTTGTAATTAAATAGCTCACATTCATCTCATTAAGAACACATTTTTACTTGACTATTTTTATGTATTTTATTTTAAATAACTACCATTTAATAATAAATGTTTTTTCTACTTGTTTAATTCTATTAAACTACTAGCTGACAACCAGGCCTTCTAGTCGATTACATAAATTACAAAAATCGCTTATCGATTTCTTCATATCATAATGATACATATTTAGAATTTAATTTATTGCAAATACTGAAAAATTTGTTTTTCTGCTATTAAAAGAAAATTTGGAAATTGGGATTATTTATTACCATCCAATTTTCAAAACAATAAAACTGATTTTATACCGGGCAGAGTAAGAATTTTATTCGAAGTGATAAAATATGGTATTATACTTATTGCTCATTCAAATAAGTGTTGTCCGAAATTTCAAAGAAATCGGCTTGTGAGAACCGGGTCTAAATTCGATGGCAATAATCTATCCAGCCATACAGACGGACACACAAACAAAGAAACCAAATTAAATCAAAGCGTGTCAAAAGAAAACTATTTCTACAACAGCAAAAATGTGCCTCCAGAATAAATTCAACAAGAGGAATAAGATAATTACCTTTGTAATTTTAATAAATTTTATTTCTTATTATAATTTATTAAGTATTTGAGAGATAAATTTTTCACCTTTTAAAATATCGATAACATTAATCAAACAACAAACAGATTAGATAACGTTATTATTACATAAATCATTATACACTCGATCCATATAAAAATAAAACCAGCTTAATTTTTTATCCTAACCCTGACGAAAATTAAATTTTCTAACTTGTACATATACCTTTGATTGGCTAGAGAGACAAAATCATTATACAACGGCTAGACAACTAGAAAAAAATAGAATACCCAATGTATGTTCATTTTTTAAATTCATTTTTATTAATAGTACAGTAATTAAATTTTTATAAACTGTAGGATAATTAGTAGTTTTAATAAATAATAAATAATAGAAATATGCTTGGGCGTCCGCGGAGACGGAGAAATTCAAGCGATATTCGGAGTTGAAGATATAGATGAAGATATAGATTTGGGTCTTGAAGATAGAAAGATTTGTCAAAATAAATATATCAAAATACATATATATGTATTTATAAAAATATATAAATATAAAAAACGGACTTATACTTTCAATCATTTAATAATAATGGGTTTTCACCGAAACCTGAGTAATGAATTCACCATTATTTATTTATTTTGCTCGTTCATGTTTAGAAATGTATTAATCACGGAAGAAATTTATTTTCAACATATATTTTTTAAACTAAAAACTGAATATACACATAGGTATTCTGGAATTTCTACCATATATTTGCAACTTCTGGGTAAAAAATTCTGAAAATGAGAATAAAAATGGAAACCATATTTTTGGGGGAGTTATTGAACAGTTTTAGCTTATGCAGCGCGGCTCCTAATCTAGGTTATTACCCCCGTGGGGATATAATAGCTATATTTAAGGGGTAATAAGACTAATTATTTCCATCATAGCGCAAAAGCTCTAGTTCTAGTTCTCTAAGTTTTTTTGTTTTTATTATCATAGATTTAGTTGAATTTCATATTTAAATAGTAAAAGTATCTAAATCATCAGTCTTACAAATATAAACTGAAAGAACATGGAGAATTTTTAGAAGAAAAATAAATGGTATAAACAGTCAATAATCCTAATAACTCTTTACTTTAATTTTCTCATATTTTTTTAACAAGGAGTAAAGTAACATGTCTTGCTTAGGGCCGGTTGTATGTCGCATAAAGTAAATGCTTTTTACCACTAACCAGGGGTAGATGGTAAATGGAGGGGCTGGGATGGCAGTGGTAAAAAGCATTTACTTTGCGACATACAACCGGCCCTTAGTGACAAAACTGAAAAGGTTAGTAAACACTGGCTTATAAGATGAAATTTAGCAAACAAGTTCTTATTCATAAACTAAACCTCTGCCCCAAATTTCAACTCAACTGATCACTGACAAAAAAAATTGTCAAATCACCAAAATTCTCAGAGAGCGTATCGAGTCGTGAATCTGTTTTTCCTTTTCTCTAATTTAAATAATGAGTTTATTGGATTTTTTTTTTTTTTTTTTTCAAGGGCTCTTCACATGTAATTCATGTATTATTCAAAAGGGGCTGACTAGCGAGATTTTTCTTTCATTTGAGTAATTTCTTCTCTCTCTATTAATTAATCTCGACAATAAGATATATATATATATATATATATATATACCTCCTCCTCCTTCCTTACTTTTGTCTTTCGCAAAGCAATGCTTGAACCTCATTCCTATATTCTCTTTAGGGCTCTCATTTGAGAACTTGCTGACAACGTAAAACTCATTCCCGCTTACTCGCAGCCCTTACCATATCGATTCCCAAAGTTGGAATAGATATATGAAACACCTCCTCTTTTGTGTATCTAATGGGCTTTCTCAATAGAAGGCCTCCAAACTAGATTTGGCCCGTATTTACCGAGACATAGTCTAACACAAAAAACGCAATCAAAATTGGAAAACCGAAAAACTTTTCGAAGACTTTCATCAAATTTTCACAATTTGTCAATTTTGTCCGCTATTAGTTTGAAATTTTCTACGACAAAAACTCATTATTAGACCTGATATTTGCTGTCATTCTATCTGTGCTTCTGGTGGCCGGATTATTACAATTTTCCAAATTTTAAAATTTTTTTCTTATTCCTATTTGAATATGACTAAATCATGAAGAAAATTTTCCAATATTATATAATTTGTTTTTATATGGATTTCGATATTATCTATATATACGAAAGCCCGTAGGAAATTCGCATCCAGGTGTTAAAACGTTTATATGTCCAAAACGAGAACTAATTAGATTTTACTTTAGCTTTCTAGCTTCAGAATTTCCACATAAAAATAAAGAAAATCATAGAAAAATACAATCATATGGACAACTCCTACCATAATTGTGATAGGTTATGAGCTGAAATTTATTGGTACTACACGTTTATATTAATATTTTAATAAGCTACATACCTACACCTTTGTATTACAACCATTTTAAATAGAAAAATTGTCAAATCAGTAAAATTTACAGAAGTATTTGTACCTGTCTCACAAGAAGAATCTATTTAGATTCTAAGAATATGTTTTCTGGGAATTGGAATATTCTTTAAATTACCTCACAATTATGGGGATTTTCTTAGAATAATACTAAACCAGTGTTTCTCAACCTGTGTGCCGCGAAAGATTGACAAATGTGCCGCGATGGTTTTTAACAAATAATTAAAATTTAATGGGTTTTCTAGCTTTTAAATAGTATTTGTATTTACTCCATTTTTTTATGGTAAACTTTTAAATTTTTTATATTAAGGTGTGCCGCAAATAATTCCAGATATTTTTAGTGTGCCATCAACCTAAAAAGATTGAGAAATACTGCCCTAAACAATCCTCTCTTATTACTTTACGATACAGAATATGGTCAAGTATTGTAATCGTGAATGAAAAAAGTCGTTTTTTTCCTTCTTTTTTTCGAAATATCTAAAAAACAGCTGAAAGTATTTTGATTAAAAAAATTGAGCGAAACCATGGCATTTCGCTCTACAAAAAAGCTTTAATAAGTAAACATCGAAAAAATTATATTTTTCGAGATAATAATTGTTTTGTCAAAATGTCTGTTAGTTAGTCTGGTTGTCTGGTTGGGTGTCCGTTAGTCTGTACGTTACCAAATTTTTGTGGACGAGCTAGATCAAAAACTAGTGGGAATATCGAAACCAAATTTCACAGGTAGTTTTGGTCCATTGAGATTAAGAGCTGATTAGATTTTGGTGCATATCGACCCAAAATTAAGGGAGTTGGAGGAGGGTTTAAAAATTAATAATCTAGGCCGTTTGAGCAAACTCAAAAAATTTTGTAATCAGCGGAAACCCAGAAGTCTAAAAATGCAAAAACTAACCGCCCAAAATGGTGTGTGGGGGGAGGGGGGGTCAAAAAATGAAAATCTTTGGCATTTACCAAACTCAACCAAATTTTGTATACATAATCAGTGAGACCCCAGAAGTCTAAAAATGCAAAAACTAACCCCCCTACATCATTATAAATAATTTTAGGGGCCAGGTTGTATGGTAAAGTCAAGTGGATGGCCCCATCAGAACACGTCAGCTTATATATTATACACCTAATGGTGCTGCCTGAATATTCGTTTTAAAATTATTCCGATATAATTATTTTAAAAATAATCTCGTAATAATATATTTATATACTTGTAATAAATTTAATGAATATTCTCTTGTGCTATCTGAGCTACCAATTATTGACAAATTTTAAATTACCTACTTCTAATTTCATTAAAAAAAAATTGATCCTTAGATTTATTTATCTAAGTCTTCTTCTTGAAGTAATTTTTTATTCGTATTTTATTTTTAATAAAAATAAATAAATAAGCCACGAAAACAAAACGTACCTTACCGGAAAGCAAAACAGAATTACTCATTGAATTAATCGTACACATTCGTTGAAATGCACAGACATAACACCAGCAACAAACATACCTAGTATCTACCTACCTACCTGTATGTTTTTGTAATCTATGAAAACATGATATAATCAACAAATCACACATCACATCATTTAAAAAATCTAAAAAATTTCTATTCCTGAATAACATTACAACATTAGTATAAAATAAACGCGCCGTCTCAATTGGAACAACATACATTAAGTTTTGCATCTATTAATATATGTAAATCAAACAAATATTTACATGGATTACAGAAGAGGTATCTGAAATTATATATATAACATATTCATGTGGCTGTTTGACGTCACTTAATTCCTCCCACCTCTCCTCATTTGCTACATAATATTTAAGCCTTAGTTAAGCGAACCACCTCTCTATCTCTCCCATGTTTTCTCTCTATAATTTGCCTTCATTTTACCATGGACTATTCATTTTATATTATCTATGCAAATTTCATATCTAAGGAGAATAAGTTTAAATCAAAGGTAGACAAGACTATCTTAATGAACTACATTTATGTCACTTGACAAATAAATAAACAAACTAAGCGAATTAAATTTATAAATATTAAATAGGACTTCATCCTCCCCCCCCTCACATGTTTTCCATAAAGGTATATTTCCATATACTTACTCATTTTTTCATTTTGATATTAAATTAACAAAAATCTAAAAAAATAAGCTGACGTGTTCTAATGTGGCCATCCACTTGACTTTACCATACAACCTGCCCCCTAAAATTATTTATAATCATGTAGGGGGGGTTAGTTTTGCATTTTTATACTTCTGGTTTCCCACTGATTATGTATACAAAAGTTGGTTGAGTTTGGTAAATGAGCAAGATTTTAATTTTTTGACTCTCTTCCCATTTTGGTCGGCTAGTTTTTGCATTTTTAGACTTCTGGGGTCCCAGTGATTATGTATACAAAATTTGGTTGAGTTTGGTAAATGGCCAAGATTTTCATTTTTTGACCCCCCTCCCATTTCGGGCGGTTAGTTTTTGCATTTTTAGACTTCTGGGTTTCAACAAAATTTGGTTGAGTTTGCTCAAACGGCCTAGATTTTTAATTTTTAATCCCCCTCTACCCACCTCCTAATTTTGTGTCGATATGCACTAGAATCTAATCAGCTCTTAATCTCAATGGACCAAAACTACGTGTGAAGTTTGGTTTCGATATTCACAATAGTTTTTGAGCTAGCTCGTCCACAAAAATTTGGTAACGCACAGACTAACGGACAACTAAACAACCGGACAACCAGACAACCAGACTAACTAACAGACATTCTTACAAAACAATTATTATCTCGAAAAATATAATTTTTTCGATGTTCACTTATTAGAGCTTTTTTGTAGAGCGAAATGTCGGTTTAGCTCAATTTTTTTAATCAAAATAGTTTCAGCCGTTTTTTAGATATTTCGATAAAAAGAAGGAAAAAAAACGACTTTTTTCATGTACGATTACAATACTTGACCATACCCTGTATGGTAAAGTAAAAAAATGTTTTATATTTTAGTAGCTGCTAGCTCCAGAAGGCCGCCAAGGGCTCAAAATATCAAAATGTTCTAAAGCAATAATTTTAAGTTATAAAACATCTGGTCCAAATACGTAAGTTCATAAAAAACCTCCATCTGATTTTATGTCACTTGAGAACAAAATTTGCGAGAACATACAGAAAACAGACAAACAGGAATTTTGTTAAGGGCGTTTTTTTAATAACTTTGCTCGAAACGTGTTCATCCGAGGATCAATTTACCTACATTCAGACAAAACCTTAATTTTATATATTTTATATATAGTACCTGGAGCCACCGAGCGATGCACGGTAACCAAATTAAAAAAATACAAATATATATAGTACACGCCCCCCGCCCCCCCCCACCCGAAAACCCCGCTCCACGTATCACCCCGGATCCCCCAGAGCCGTTTTCAAAATAAAATTAAACCTGCGACGGATCGTTGCTAAATTTTATCGAAATTCATTTGAAATATTAATATGTTTATTCCTTTATTATTAATCAGATATCACTTGCAATTCGCAGTTCATGTTGACTTTAATTCAAAAATAATGATCGATTCTCATTTAATACTCGAGGAATAACCATTCTACATTGGATTTTTGACGTTTCGGTTATTATTAGTAACCATTGTTGAAGACATAGAGGAATCGACTTAAAATCAAAAAGACTTAATTCTTTTATGTCAAAACATCAAAAATGGAATGCAAAAAGTTATTCCTCTAGTAGTAGATAAGAATCGATCGCTATTTTTATTTTAAGTCGATTCTTCTGTCTTCAACAATGGTTACTAATAATAACCGAAACGTCAAAAATAATAAAAATAAATATATACATATTTTTATATATACATAGTGAGAACCACAAAATTGATTGGTTCTAATATAATAACCTCATCCACTTAAAAGTAACAGCTTTTATTCTTTTCTTTTGGAAAATGAAAAAATTAATTGTCTTTGAAGTGCTAAATTTATATTTTTTTGCAAGAAAACTGTCCGATAACTTTATGAAAAGGACATTTAGATGGTTCAATATAATTTTTGTGTTAGTTTGATATGACGTCAGAGGTCTGTTTAGACACTTTTCTCCTATTTAAAAATGTATAGAAAACTGTTATAAATTGACGCTAAAATGATTAGTTTCGAATAACGTTTTGTGTCCAAACATGAGAATATATTTTTATACAATTTATCGTATTTTTCTTGATCTAAATAATTTTTATAGCCTTTTACCATTATCTCCTTTTTTCACAACTTTTCTATAAATATTTTTAACACGATCAATTCATCTCAGTGCTTTTCCTCTTTTTTGTCTCTCTTGCTCAAAAGACGAATTCAAAAATTCAATTTTCAATTTTTTTTTATTGATGGCTTCTTGTTTTGTTTACCTAAACCATTTTATCACCAGTATACATCATGCTATATAAATCTAAATTAATATTTTACGATATATCATTTGTATCGCATTTGTATTTTTTCTATAGATCATTTTGTCCCAATTTTTTATGAATTTGTAAAAAATCTATTAAATGATTAAGTTTAGAACAAAGAGGGTTGGGATTTTTCCTTTTAACATATCAATTAATATAAAGCATCTTTTTTCAAAAATAAAAACACATTTTTTTCTCTAATATCTAATAACAGAAACTAATGCTGAACTCAGAAATTTTTCAATGGAAAATTCATTTGCTGATACTCAGAACACCCAAGTGCGTTGTGAGTCGAATAAACCATAAATCAATTAACCAAAAGTATATTGAAATTCAAGTTTTAAAAACCCAAACTTAGTCTTGATTTGTGAAATGTGGCATGTAGCAATGAATATAATAATATGGTACATGTATTTTATAAAGGAGAAATCAGTTAGTTATATGGTTTGATGATAATCTGGCCTCCTCCTAACTTGGATTGGCGAAAATCAGAGCAGCAAATTAACGGGAAAATAAATCCAATAAATATTTTTTTTGGAAAACGTTTTCTCGATAACGTCCACCACCTCCATATGTCAGGAGGGGTGAATTCCATATTCCAGTACACGTAATTATTAATTCTATATACTGCGAACATAGAGTATGTTACTTCTTGTCTTGATTTTCCCCAATTGAAGTATCCCTATCTATCTACCATATATGATTTAAACATAAATATACATATAAGTTAAAATAAGAATTTTTAGTACTAAATGAGACAGATGCCGATGCTGATTTTTGACATTTTTAACCTACTTCAAAAAAGGAGGAGGTTCTCTATTCGACTGATTTTTTTTGTGTGTCTATGTTACCTCATATCTCCGCCAATTGTGAACCGATTTTGAAATTTTTTTTTGCGTTGGGTTCAGTCTAGCTTCCGATTGGTCCCGTTTTTTTTATTGTTATTAGACCCTTTTTGTTAAGTTTGTTCAGGCCTAACTTCTTTGTTTATGAACCGATTTCTATGATTCTTTTTTTATTGGAAAGGGGGTATCTTAGGGATGGTGCCATATTAATATGGTCAAGTTCTGATGATATGATCAACGACGAAATAACGTAAATCTCCAATTCTTATGAGCAAATATTCGAAATTATGATAAATAAAATCTTTTATAAAAAATCTTATAACATTCATTTAAAACCCGCAAACGTTTCGAGATAATGTCTATATTTATGAATTGAATTTTGTTATCATTTTCTGATTTATTCGCCCGATTTCTCTTATGAGATGCATACAAGGTATTATATTAAGTCACTATTAATAACATCACTAAAAGAGAAAAATAAAAATAATTTTTATAAAAAAATAAAACCGACTTTAAAAAACTTAAATGCAATAAATAAAATAATAATAACTTAAAAATAAAATAAAATACACTAAAAGGTATAAAATAATTATCTTATTTAGTAACAACTAAACGACGAAATATTAACATGAAATTACTTTTTGAAGTCGGTGCCAAACATATACATTTTATGAATCACACTTGACGGATCTTAGTACGTTTGGCGGGTACGCTCGCTTATAGGTATAGTTTGTTTGGCACCGACTTCAAAAGTAATTATTATAAGCTCTTTGCTCGGACTGGTGAAAAAAACTTTTTTTATCTGTTGGAATTTGATTTTTTTCTCGAACTGTGTTATATGTGTGCCTGTGGCAAAGGTTACCTAACATATTTTGACAATTCCAAAAAAAAAGAAACTTTTTTAATACTTTTATTTTTTATTTTTTGACAATTAACAAATGCATTTAATAAGGCCCTCTATTTTCGCAGGTATTATGACTCCCAGTAAATAATAATAATAATATTAATAGCAGTACTAATATCTAGGCGAGTCGAGTGAACCTTCCTGGCATTTCCTTTAATTTGAACTCATTGAAATTTTGTGACATTATAACATTATTGGAGTCAGAATCCTTCTTGTAATGATCACATTACTTCTGTAATAAAAGCTGCTGCATACGAGTATAAGCTGGCTTTCTAGTTTTATCTAGCTCACTCGATTGCTTGACTCATCGTAGAATCGTCTACGCTCTTTCCTATTTTATAGAAGCTACAATGGCATTTGCTCAGAATATATCAAAATCAATGGTCCCCCTAAAATCTAGTTTGTGAGAAACCTACATTTTCTAATATAATACCTACACCCCTTTGCGATCAAATTAGATACAAATCTGGGACATTTGTTTTTTCAGTGACATAACTTCACTCTGAAAACTTGATGTTTTAGGTATAGGGACATGAACGGTGGTTGGGCACGGGTTCATGGTGCGGGGGTGGGAGGTGCTGGGTGGTGTGGTGGTTGGGAGTGGGGTATGAGGTTGCGGTTCGTGGGTTGGGGGTCCAGGGGGCGTGCCGCCTGGCTAGCAGAAGGGCCGCCGAGGCGAGCCTTGCAGCTAGTTTAAAATAATATTTTAATGAACATTTCGGAGACTAAAATATAAAAAATTATTAAACAGCTATGTTTATTTGTTGTATTTTTATTAAAATTATGTCAGAACAAAGAACATTGAAATTTTCTCTATTACATAATTATCAAAACAAATAATCATGAAAACTTATTACAATTTTCAATTTATTTTATAGAATCAAATTACGTTTAGTTTTTTAATTTATTTTCATTTGTTTTTTTCATCTGTAAATTGAGAACCGGGAATTTTTCTCCTTTACTCTACTTTTTTTCACTTTTCATCATCAACATTCTCTCGTATTCAATTCCAAATAAAAAAAATAAAAACAACTATATTAATATATAAATTTAATTTGAATTTTGAGCTCTTAATATGTTTTACTTAATAAAATTTACTTTTATTCTTGTTAACAGTGCTTTCAATATTCCATAAAAACATAACTTCTTGAAATTTTGCATAAGAACTAGCATATAGCTGAAAATAATTTACGTTTTTTACCCCCTCATTTCATATTATATATTTTTACAGATAGTACATTTCACTATTAATCATCCATTTAAAAACAATTTATCAGTTTAATATAAAATTCAAACTCGTTTAATGGAAATAGCTACTTTTTCCAACTTTTTCAAAATCTTATTTTTTTATTTGTTTCAAATGAATGTAATTGTTTCTTTATATTAATTTTTTTGTCCCTCTAATTTACCGTTTTGGACATTTGCATTTCACCCACTAGATAGAATCCAGTCTTTCATTAATTTAAGATAGTTGTTTCACCATATGGGTTTTCTTAGGATTTTTTGTAAATTTAGACAGATTATTATTTATGGTAAATACTTTTGCATCGATTGGTGACAAAATTAATTTTATGAACAATATAGTTCCGGAGATATTAAATTCCAAAGATAGAGTTTTTTAGACTCTTATTGCACTATACGGGATATCGGAAAGTTTACATACATATTTAATTCTAATTAAGAAACTCTTCTTACCATTGTTATAAAAACTAAACCAACATTAAATTATAGCTAATACATTTTTTAAGAAAATTTTAATTCATAGTTACAACACAGTTTCTGAGATAATAAGGAATAAATAATGAAAAATGTAAAATGAAAAATTTACACTAAAAACTAGATGGCAACAACGCATTTATTTAACCTAAAAAGTGGGTTAACTTAAGTAATTTTTTGACGTTTTTTCGCTTCAGCCATTGTCGCAACAGCTTTCTATCGCTTATTAAGAACTTTTTGTTTTATAAATCTCCCTTTATAATGTACTTTATCTGAAATTTCTATGATAAAATATATACAAGCTCGGCCAGTGTTGCCAGATTTGTCAAACGAGCACGGGATTGGCTAGTAGTGGTACATAAACAGCAAAAGTTTTAGGCTTATGAATTATGAATCCTTATTGTCTGTTCTATATACTCTAGCATTTACTTTTTGCTAGTATTGTAGCTAAACAACTACCTTAATAAGGACCAAACGCTTGCTATGATATCTTGAGCCGATAATTAACACAAGGTTTAAATCTCACCTCATTTTTTTGATCAAAATCTTCAAATATAATCATGGCTCCACATGAAATTTCGTGCCCGGGACTCAAAGTCTGAAGCGGTCCCCTCGTACGCCCTTTTTTCTAACATACCATCTTGAAAAAAAGTCAGGCCCGGGCATGGGACCCATATGTGCACCTGGACCCCCTTGTAGGGGCTATGAATATAATAAGAAGAGATACTTTGAAAATAGCCAACTACTTTTCAAACTGGCCTCTATTTAAGATTACGTGCCATCAATAACATCATTTGCATTGGTTAATCAATTGGAATATTGAATTTCATTGCAATGCGTTAATCGCTTGAACGGATTACTCTGTTAATCACTTCCAAACAGAGACACTGAGAGGAAAGTGGATTGGCTGCCTCTCCTTTCACTGAGAGAGACAATTTAGATTCAAATATTGTCCATCGTACCTTTGTTGTGATTATCTCGACTAGAGATATTGGCAAAGACTAATAATTATACATATTTATTTGTTTGATATGTAGATGGAATTTAAAATTTGTTAAAATTAATTAAAAATTTACTATGTTCTGACTCGTAGGCTGGCTGCCTGAAAGAAAAATGTATATATAATATAAACGGCCCTCAAACACTGGATTTACTTACTCATTTTTGAGTTAAATTGAAAGTTTTTTGCCGAGAGTAGCAGAATTTTTATATATTGAAGGAGACAATAAAAGAGTGTGTCTTCTGCTGGAATTATACATTTTATTTGAGATTGATGATTTAAATTTATTTATTTATTTATTTATTTATTTTATTTGAGAATTCCATAATTTGAATAGTTAATTGAAATTTTCGATTAAGTGAACATGATTAGCCGAATCCTCAATATAAATTTCGGGTGGAAAATTCACTGGATCGACTTATTTCTCTCTACATTCATCTATTATGGAGAATGAATATAAAAATATCTATTTCAACCGAATAACATTTTTTAAATGTATTCGCCGCAAGGCAGGAAAAAATTAAATCAAACAATTCTCAAAAAAATCATCTCATGATTCACAAAAAAAAAGAATGCCTGGAAAGCAAGTTTGACACTTGGGTTTAACTTCTGAGGAATGGATCTATAATATAACATACATATTTAAATTGAAAGTTTCTTTTTCCTGAGAGCAGCAGAATTTTTATAAATTAAAGGAGACAATAAAAGAGTGTGTCTTCTGCTGGAAAAATGATTTTTTTAAATTTATTTAAAATTATACCTAGACTATAAAATTGAAGACTCACTTACTTTTAATCAAAAATATCCTAAGGGGACGAACCTCTCTGATATGCAATGTAAAAATATTTCTCTAATATCTATGATGTCCTTAAAAGTTAAATTCATTCAAAAATATTAAATTTAAAAAAAGAGAAATATACATAAGTTTGTATTAATAAGCTGCTCTTTTTCGTTAAGTTTTAGTTTTTAATATATTATAGTTAACAAAAAAAAGAAGCTAAATCCCCAAAATTTATCCAGAGAGAACCGTGCTAGATTTTTTTTTTTACTTTTTTCCCCCTATTAAAAAAAGACTCGATTGTGATACTTTTTAAAAAAATTTCTTGTCTTCAAAGATATTCATTCTTTTATTCAATCATTATCCTAAAATTCTAAAGGAAAATCACAATATAATATTCCCCCTTCAGAGGTCATGTCACTTAGAAGGCTTCTATCGCTAAGCATATTAAACTCAAATTAGATATACCCTTTAATGAGTAAATATTTCTAATTAAAAAGAATGATGCTGTTTTGTGAAGGAGGTGGGTGTATTCAGGGATATTTGTTTTTTATTTTTATAATCAGGAACGAGGCTTTTGAATCACAGTAGGAAGATCGAGTCCTTATAGAATGATGGTTATTTTTTCTTTTTTTCAATAAAGGGTTTATAATTTAATTTTATTTGAAAAAAGAGACGTTTCGGCATTAACTCAATGCCATCTTCAGTCTATAAAAACATTTAACAATATATCACATTACATTTCACAATTAATAGGTATATCACAATTCACAAAGATAATATTTAACTAATGGTCTTACCTATGTTAAAAAATAAGATATCATTATATTTCCTTCACAGAGGCAAAATGAAAAGGAATTAAATTACTGAGGTCAACACGCATCTCAAACAGTGAGTTAATTCAATTAAGGAAACTCAGAAATGTAAAATTAAAAAAAAAATATAAGGCAAAATACAAGATAAATGAAAGAAAACTAGCTAGAAGCAAATAGAAACGAGAAAAAATAAACAAAAAATTATAAAACCAAAGAACCTGAAAACCAAGGCGTGCAAAGAGACAATTTCAATTATAAATAATTTGATAAACTTAAGAACATGTGTCTGATAAAATTATATTTATCGAGATGGCAAAGATAAAATGTCATAACATGAAACATTTGTTTTTTATGATTAATTTAATGGAAAGAGCTGGACAAATAAGCCAAGTTTTTTTTGTGCCTATGTTATCTCGTATCTCCGCTAATTGTGAACCGATTTCGAAAATTTTTTTGCATTGGTTTCAGTCTACCTTCCGATTGGTCCCATTTTTTTTCATAGGTATTAGACCTTTTTTGTTAGGTTTGTTTAGGCCTAACTTATTTGTTTATGAACCGATTTCGATGATTCTTTTTTTATTCGAAAGGGGGTGTCTGAGGGATGGTTCATATTAATTTGGTCAAGTTCTGATTATATGATCACTATTAATAACATCACTAATAAGAGAAAAATAAAAATAAAACCGACTTCAAAAAATTAAATGCAAGAAATAAAATACACTAAAAGGTATAAAATAATTATTATCTTGGTATTGTATTTTGTATTGTAATTTATTTTGTATTGTATTGTTTATGTACTATATTTGTATTCCATTTTTTATGTTATCAATTCAATTTTAATTGTATAAAATCTGTATCTGATGGCTAAAAGGCCAGGGATGAATCAATAAAAAAAAAAAAAATTATTATCTTATTTAGTTACTACTAAACGACGAAATATTATCATGAAATTACTTTTTGAATTCGGTGCCAAACATATACCTTTTATGAATCTCACTCGACGGATCTTACTTAGTACGTTTTGAGGGTACACTCGCTTATAGTTATAGTTTTTTATTTGTTTTATTAGATTTTCTTTTTTATTGAAAAAAACGTTGGTTGTGTGGCCAAATTAGGTAGGTACTCTATCAAAAAACGAATATATCTATATTCAATCGGGTATTTGAACCCAAGAGAAATAACAGATAAAAAATTTATCTAAGAAAATAGTTGAAAAAATAAAACCTTTGAATTTAGACCGATATGTCTAATCGTTGCTAACTCCTTCCTAGTAACACATTGATGTATAACCGCTTTATATATAGTATAGATAGATAGTTTACTCCTATGAAAAAACAGGAGTTTTTTTTAGAGATGATTTTATAATTTACAGAGTTTGTTGTTTCTTCTTTTATCGTATTAATAATACAACGGTGGGCAAATGCGGCTCTTGGTTTAGTGCGGCTCCCTCAAAATTTTATTTTTATTTTTTTAATGTAATTAATATCAAAGAAGAAAATTAGATGAATATAAAGAAAAATTCAGAGAATTTCAAGCAAATTTCAAATATAGGTTTGAAGATTAGAAAAGTTTGAAATCTATATTTGTATTTTTTGTGAATCCTTTTAATTGTGACATTTTCGAAGATTGATTTCCAATTTTTGAAATAATACTTAGTGAAAATGGGGCTGGCGAATTGGTGTTATTAGAGATGAAAAAGGATCAGGCATTGCAAATCCTGCACAAAGCTTCTTCTATGATTGAAACTCCTGCCTGAATAAAAATATCCAAACTTAAAGAATTCTGCTTGACGTCTATTTTCGATTTTTGGTACAACATATTGCTGTGAAACTTTGTACTCCACAATGTAGTTCATGAAGTTGAAACATCGTTCACAGTTGACCAATCAACATCTTACAGAATTTCTGCGGACAGCTTTAAATTTTAAAAATTTACCAAAGATTGTCTTATAGCCATTGTCTTTGTAAGCTTGACTGATAAAAAGATTCAAGCGACGCCTTCAGAGTGGGTATAGGGCTGTATCCGCAGGGATAGAAAATCTTCATATTTGAAAGCGAATAAAATTTTATATTTTATTTTTTGTGGCTGGTTATTGGGAACTTGGACTTTAAATAAAATTAGAAGCCTTGTATTCGATTTAAAAGTATTCTAAAGTTTTCTTTCAGACCGTAGTATTAAGGTTGTCATCGATGGAATATCATCTTCCCCCTTCCACACCAGAGGTGATCCGCGATCGGAAGTAGGTGTACACCTCTTTGGAAGTATTTTGAAAGTACTTGGAAATATTTGGAAGTACAATTGAAAGTAGGTGCACAGCATATTAGGCCGCGGTTCACCCCTCGGCTTTTAAGGTGAAAAATGTATTGCGACCTTCTGACCTATTGTACCCTTTCTGATCAATTAGTATCCCATATTGAATTATAGATAATTTTGTTGAGTAATATGGGTATAATAAACTAAAGATGAATAAATTTCTTTAACTTGAAATAAAATTTAAAAAATTATCAATTAATACCTGTTATTTTGTTTTGTTTCAGGTAAGCATCTTTCATTTTTCTACATTTATTTATGATACCAATGGTAATGTATCCTACGATAATTATTTAATTTTAATTTTTACTTTACCATACAGGGTATGGTCAAGTATTGGAATCGTGCATGAAAAAAGTCGTTTTTTTCCTTCTTTTTTTCGAAATATCTCAAAAACGGCTGAAACTATTTTGATTAAAAAAATTGAGCGAAACCATGGAATTTTGCTCTACAAAAAAGCTCTTACAAGTGAACATCGAAAAAATTATATTTTTCGAGATAATAATTGTTTTGTCAAAATGTCGGTTAGTTAGTCTGTCCGGTTGTCTGTTTGTCCGTTAGGCTGTGAGTATACCAAATTTTTGTGGACGAACTAGCTCAAAAACCAGTTTGAATATCGAAACCAAATTTCACACGTAGTTTTTGTCATTGAAATTAAGAGCTGATTAGATTTTGGTGCATATCGACTCAAAATTAAAGGGGGTGGAGGGGAGGGGGGGTTAAAAATTAAAAATCTAGGCCATTTGAGCAAACTCAACCAAATTTTGTATACATAATCACTGGACCCCCAGAAGTCTAAAAATGGATAAACTAACCGCCCGAAATGGCGGGGGGGGGGGGTCAAAAAATGAAAATCTTGACCATTTACCAAACTCAACCAAATTTTGTATACATAATCAGTGGGACCACAGAAGTCTAAAAATGCAAAAACTAACCGCCCAAAATGGGGGAGGGGCTAAAAAATGAAAATCTAAGCTCTTGTACTAAATTCAACCAAATTTTGTATACATAATCAGTGGGCTCCCAGGAGTAAAAATGCAAAAACTAACCCCCTCCTTACATGATTATAAATAATTTTATTAAATATTAAATATAAGTGAGGGGCCAGGTTGTATGGTAAAGTCAAGTGGATGGCCACATCAGAACACGTCAGCTTATTTTATATTGGAAGAGATTATTATTATAATCGTTTTAAAAACATATATTGTTAAAAAAAAAAATTAGAAAATTGTTCCTTCTTTATTTCTTCCGGGGCTGTTTTTTTAAGTATTGTTTCATGTATTTAAAAAAATTCCCTGAATTTTTATTTTATACGATTGATTTTATAAGACCTAAGGTATTATTTTTTTTCTTATTCTTGTTTAAAAATATCTGAAACGCAAAGAAAAATAGCTTTCAAACATAATGTTTTCTATAGAAATGCATCTATTACTGTGTCTGAATTTTCTACCCGATAAGTCGATAGATAGTTTGTAAAAGTTCTGCCCTCAAAATGTTTGTATTTCCAATACGAATCAGTGAATTTATTATATGAAAGAAAAAAGAGTGACAACAGTCAAGCAAAGAAAAAACATATTTCGATCAAAATTATTTTGCCATCTTCAGTTCCTTGATGGTATTTTTGATCTGGATGATGACCATTACTACTCGTTTAAAAAAAAATGATTTTAATTGGCTTAAAAGATCATTAAAGAATTGTCTACGTTTTTCACTAGTTGACTGATTTTAGTAAAATATAATTTGGCCGAAACGTCGAATGATAATTTTTTTTTTATTATGAAAGATATTAATTTGCCGATGGTGATAGATTCAAATTTACAAGAAATCATGACTTTTAATTTTTACATTTATGAATAATTAATTTATAGACTGTCAAATCTATTGAAAAATGTAACATTCGATTCATAAAAGTTGAATTATTGATCCGTTGTATGAATTTGTTGAAAATGATATAATTTGTATAGAAGTTATAGCCCTTTTAAAAGCTATTACTTCTATTATCTTCTTATTTACTTCTATGTTAAAAGGACAATTATCAATAATTTATTTCTCGGTAATGGGACAGACGATCAACTTCAAATTTCGGAAATAAATATTTAATACATCAATAATTCGATGGTAAATCTCCGCCTCCGTGGTCTAATGGTCAGAGTAACTGACTGGCAACCCGGAGGTCCCGGGTTCGATTCCCGGCTATGCTCAGAAATTTTTCTGTAAGTATAGGGTCTGGAACGGGGTTCACTCAGCCTCGTGAGGATAAATGAGTAGCTGCTTGATTGAGAAGTAGCGAATCTCGGTTAAGAAAACTGAAACGAAGGTTGTAGATGTGCGTTGAGCTAACCACTTGACCCCTCGGTACTGTTTCCAATTAGGACAGCAACCAATTCAGTAGGCCAAGACCCATGAAGGGTTGTCGAGCCAGAGATTTATTTTTTTATTTATTTATTTAAAAATCTGAGAATTTTCTTATAAAAATGATAAACAGTACCTAACCCCCTTAAGATAGTTCACCTAATAAAATTAACGAGAGAAAAAAAAAACATTTTTAAGTCTCTTCTGTGTGTCAACATAGGTTTCTATATCATAGAAAAGTTGATTAAAGAAATATTTTCTGTCAGTACAACTTGCGGTTTGCTTTAATCAATTCACATAATTAAGCAAAACAACAGCAAGCAAATCCAATAAAGTTAAAATTTATTGTTATTATTAGGAATAAAATTAAAATTTGTTTCATTGATTTAATTTAATTTCTATGTTTTTCACGGAAAATGAATTAGAGAAAATTATATATAGGTATCTCTATATTTTGGAGAATAGAGTTAATGGAGAAATAATGTTTTGTCAGCTAGAAAGAGTGGCTTTGTGGGAAAAAGACTCAGTTGTTTCTTTTATTTTTCTTCTATATTTCTTTTATCTTTTTTAGTTCAATATCATGTTTGGATTTTTAAATTATCTAAATATATATATAGTAGAAGAAAAGAAAGATATGATCCAATATTAACTAAGACTATTGGCAGCGATGCATACAGGAGGGGGGTTAAAAGGCAGAGTGCGTCATTGAATTTTTTTTTGTGGGGGGGGGGTGGGGGGGTGGAGTTAGCAATTGTTGAAAAATTAGCAATATATTGTAAAAATTAAAACGGTCAAGTTTACAACTTGAACAAATGGTAATAAAAACCCCTTCTAATTTTTTAGAAGTAACTAATATAATGTACAGAGGGTATTTTCCATGAAAATGGGGGGAGTCACGAAGCTAGGGGAATAGACACACCCTGCTATTGGTTCAATAATAGATATTGAATTTCTATTTACACAATTTTTTAAAAAGTTAAATAAAGATTCTAATCTGATTTTATGCGAAAAAATTTCATATTATACTTTTTTATAACATGTGCAGACATGTTTTTACCCAATACCTTCCACTTTCGAATTTTTTCCAGTATTTACAAAAAATATGATCAGTATGTTCTATGTTAATTATTTTCTAGATAAGCTCTTTCATCAATAGGTGTTAAAATTCAAAAAAATTATTAGTCTTATAATTTTTTTGTGCTCTAACTATCAATTATTATTTACACCTGTCTTAATTATAGATTTTTTTGAAATTAATAAAATTCAACCCTCCCCCCTTTCACCTCATTATAATGTGATGTTTTAACAACCATAGAAAATTTAAACAAAAACTTATGCTGTGGTCGTCAGTGTGTTGGTTTTTTGACTGGACTGTACATGGAGTCTATATAAGCCTGACCGGCACGTGATTGGCTCAGTTAACCTATAATCGGAGTGGGTGCTCATACTTGAGAACGATCGCAGAATAAGTCGATCGAAACGTCGTAGTTATATTGTATTATTTGTTCGTGTTCAATAAATAATTATAATTAATTATCTGTGATTTAAATAAAAATTCAAATTTTAATCAAATTAATCACAAAAATAAAAGCTTCAACAGGTTCATTTCCAAAAACTTATATTGATAATTAATTTGTCCAATTAAAGATCAAAAACAAATTATTTGATAAAATACAACCCGATAATAAAATATAAATGTATGGACAAATCATAAAAAAATTTCAAAGAAAAACTTTGGATACTTTAAAAAGTTAGTCATTGTTTTGTTTCAAATTTTATATTGCACTAGAGAAAGTTGAGATTAGCATTATAAAAACATCACACCTACATACAACTCTCATACACAAAGACTCACTTTTTTTTCTTATTTTTTGTAAAGTATTTAAACTTTTCACTCATTTACTATGGATAAACTTTTTTCTACATAGAGTATATATTAGAATTTAAATAAAAAGAGAATAAATTAAAAAAGTGTATATCTCCAAATGTTACTAACAAAAAAAATGTTCAATTCCCTCACGTGGAATAAAAAAACAAAAAGTTTTTTGTAATTATATTTAGATATACATGTTTATGTAACTAAATATATTCATAATTTTACTTTATTTTCTTTATTGAGATTAAAGAATTTATTATGTTAAATGTAAATTAAAAAACATAAAAAAATAAAACGGGATAAAAAATAGAATTATGTGAAGGAGTCACCGTTTAATATTCTTAAGGTAGATATGAAAAATAAAATTGTGGCCAAAATCTCGGTGTAATATATTTATTTAGTCTTCACGCCGGCGTTTCTAATCCTCAATGGTATCCTTCTTCTTGAACTTCTGTCATGAAAATGGATTGAGGATCCGAAACGTGGCCAATATCTCGGCGTAATATATTTATTTAGTCTTCACGCCGGCGTTTCTAATCCTCAATGGTATCCTTCTTCTTGAACTTCTGTCATGAAAATGGATTGAGGATCCGAAACGTGGCCAATATCTCGGCGTAATATATTTATTTAGTCTTCACGCCGGCGTTTCTAATCCTCAATGGTATCCTTCTTCTTGAACTTCTGTCCTGAAAATGGATTGAGAATCCGAAACGTGGCCAATATCTCGGCGTAATATATTTATTTAGTCTTCACGCCGGCGTTTCTAATCCTCAATGGTATCCTTCTTCTTGAACTTCTGTCCTGAAAATGGATTGAGGATCCGAAACGTTGGCGTGAAGACTAAATAAGTATAGGTATTAAATGAAAAGCTTATTTTTCAGCAGTTTTTTAATTTTAAATGATGTTTTTTTTATAATTTATCCAAATATTTTGGAACTTTTGTACAATATTTCCGAAATATTTGGATAAATTATATAATTTTACTTAGAAAAAGTGGTGTAGGTTTTAGGTGAAACATAATATTAATTAATAAAGTAAAGGGTGTGTAGTTTCACAGTGAATGAAATAAAACTCTATTTCGGATTATTAGTCCATCATCAGGAGTTTACAGGTTAAAACTAACATTATTTGAACAATGATCACTAAATATAACATCTAAATCATACGTATCAATGTTGGATGTTATATTTTGTTATATTGGTACGTATGATTTAGATGTTATATTTTGTGATCATTGTTCAAATAATGTTAGTTTTAACCTGTAAACTCCTGATGATGGACTAATAATCCGAAATATATTGAGTTTGTATAAACCTCTTTGAGTTTTATTTCATTCACTGGGAAACATGCAAGCCCTTTACTTGATTAATAAATTATATAAAAATAAAACACCATTTAAAATTGAAACACTGCTGAAAAATAAACTTTTCAATTAATACCTATAATAATACTCAGCATCACCGTGAATCGAGATAAATAAATATATATTAAATCGAGATATTGGTGACTATTTTTTTTCATCTAAACTTAACGAATAAAATATAGAATGAATAATTATAATCCAAAGAGGTTTCGGCTGAAACCTCCAAGATTTGTTATTTTTTATGATCTCCCAGATTTATCTCTTGAAATGACTTTTCAAGCACTTGAAAACGACTCCATAATTAGATGTCACATATTTGTGTATTTTAATGAGAGTATCACATCAAAAATGTCCAATCTAGGAGTGTTCATCCCAAACTTCTCTTTTGACAAACAACTCAATCACCAAAGGACTAATTCTATAATTTTAATAGAATTTTTCTTAAGGGAAGGTATTAAATTGTTTTGAAAGCCGAAAATTAAAAATATATTTTATCCAGTGTGGTAGATATCATTGTAATATAATTTTTTTAATTTAACTCACATAAAAATGACACTATTCTATCTATCCCAGTGTTTCCAACATGGGGTTCACGTCCCATAAGGAGGAATTTTGATTGTTAAGGGGGGCAATTCGAAAATGAACTCGTGACTTTAACATTATGGGATTCTTAGTTACTACTTTGTCAAATGGAAAAACTATGTTATTTTGCTGCGGGTTACTTAAATGTGTCATGTACATTTAAATAAGTATGAATTTTTTTAGTCTATTACGTTTACTCCAATTCACCTTAAATTAATTTTAACACATACTTTATTATTGGAAACAAATTTATTTTATTATTCTTAGGCCTTTTTCTTTGAATTTAGAAAAAATATTTAAAATGAGTAAATTATCTTAGGATTTAGTAAAACGTTTTTAAATCTAGTTTTGGTATAAACATAAACTTAAAAATCTACAAAATTATTTATCCATATTTAAAAAAATAAAAGTCAACAAAAGTTACAGCAAGATATAAAATACAACTTAATCGTATAGAACCATACAAAATACTAAGAAATAAAATTTTGTTTTTGTAACTCAATATTTTTGAATATTAAAAATTATATATATGTTACTTAGAGGGCATAGGAATTTTAGAAAGGCTTAGGTGGGGCATGTCACAAAAAAGTATGGAAAACACTGATCTATCCTCTCTTCCTCTTATATGGTATTTCTATCTACTTTCTCGGGGCTCACCTTCTATAGTAAGGTAATCCTACACGTCTACTTTAGACTGATAGTTTAACCACAACAATTTTCTTGTTTTTTATTTAAGTTTGTTTGAATGTAACCTTCTTGGGTGTAGAGTTTTCGTCAACCGCAGACTAGCTCGGGTCGATCTTAAATACCTAAAGGGTATAGGGATTAAAAGGGAAATAAGTTCGCTCTCTTGCTTACTTACTAAAAGAGTCTCTAACCCACCCACAAACATAAACAGAGTCTATCACTCCTCCTTTTGCCCTCTAGGCTTGTTGGAATACTTTGGTGGCATCAACTTATGCTGTTTAGAACCTGAAACAGCAGTAACTCATCAAATAGCATTACAAATACTTAACCACAATCATACATTTCTCTCATCATGTATGAAGGTATATATAGAATGAATAACTCAGAGAAATTTAAAGGATTTTGGGATAGTTTAGAAAAAATATAAATGAATGCGAACAGATATGGCAGATAAAAAACATTTCCATTACTAATAGAACTATTAATATTAAACTAGTAATAAAATCTTGAATTGAAAAGATTTCGTTTTGTCGAGAGTAAAGTAAATAAATTATATACATCTTTTTCTTCTTCTTAATAGGCGCTTGCGCCTATTCTTCCAATTTATTAATTAGCCGGTGACAAAAGATTGATGCCAACTTTTTTAGCCTTCCTCTGCTTCTTGTTCCTTGTGGATGGTTGTCGCGAACGATTTTCTGCAAACAGTTTTCAGGCATCCTCTCAACATGATCGGCCCAGCACTTTCTTCGAACGCCTAGCCAGTCGGCTATGTCTTGTATCTGGCTTTGTTCCCTGAAGTCCTTACCACGAATTTTGTCTCGTATGGTCTTGTAGATAATTCTATTCTCTATTGTTCTGAGAAGTTGTTTCGTGAGAGTCATATCTGCTCTTGATTCAGCACCTTAAGTAATACCGAATGGACGCATGATTTGTATGTATATTCGTACTTTGCCTTCTGGTGATAGGTATTTATATTTTTTAATTCATGACCTTCATCTTTAGAAATACTAGAAATAAAACTGGTGTATTAAATAGAAAATTTCAGAAATCTGATTTATCCTAATATTTGCTATTACAATTTCATTCGACATTCAGTTTCGATTTTCATCTCTTTAAACTTTTTTATTTAATCCGCTACTTTAGAGACTGATTTCATTGGAATAGAGTACTTTTTGAGACTAACTGTGGGGGTAAACGTGTAAACCCCCCCGAAACCCATAAAAAAGTAATATCCCACTTTCAAAAAATGGGGGTTTAATACCTTTTGGAAAAGATATCCTCAAATGATGAAGCTTAATACGGTCTTTAAATTGTTTTATGATAATATTGAGGCAATCACAGAGGCTCAATATATGTTCGAATTTTGAAAAAATACCATCTTTTTCAAGATTCAAGGATTTATCTTGTTTTTTATTTTTTTTTACTTTGCTCTTTATTTTAGATATTAAATAAAGTCTGGATGGGTTTATTCAATAAAATGGCGATATAGTTCATCAATTGAGACACTTTCTTTCTATCTCTGTAAATCATATTTTGAAATATTCAAACCAATCCAATGTCTTGAAAAATTCTCGTTTCTTTCTCATCTTTCGTTACCATACAATCAAATTGTCTCTCTGCCAGAATGACTTGCACCAATTCAATCTATAATAGAATATCAATAGATCAATAGTATATATATAAAGGAATATATGGGAAAGATACAGTCTATTTTTTATAAAATAAAATATTTGTCATCCGAAAAAATAAAAGAACGGAAATTCAAGTTATCTATATGGATTTTATTTCTTCTTTTTTCGTTTATTTATTTGTTTAATTATTATAAAATCAATAAAATAAACTATAGATATATGTTACTATTTTCTATCTAGATTTTCTCTTTTATTTAAAGTCATATTGTTCATATTTACACACGCTTTTGACCTTTTTCTCAGTGAACATCAGACCACTAAATTCAATCGTTTAAAATTATATTTGCACAATCTTGTTTTATTCCTTACTTTAGAATTTTACTGACAGTCACTCTGACAGTAAGTATAATTCTAAATATTCTTTATTGGGGCGCTCAAAGGGGGGCTTCCTCTTACACACATAGAAATTGTTACAAGTTTGGCTACAATATATACAAGTAGCATTTTATATCAATAAAACAAAGACAAAATTTCATATGGCGGGTCATTAACTGACTTGGGATAACTCCATTGTCACTGGGCTTTATTTTTACTTTACCGTACAGGGGGGTTGGTCAAGTAATGTAATCGTGCATGAATGGGGTTATGTATACAAAATTTTGTTAAGTTTGGTAAATAGCCAAGATTTTCATTTTGTGACCCTACACCCCCCCACCCCCATTTTGGGCGGTTATTATTTCGATTTTTAGACCTCTGGGGTCCCACTGATTATATATACAAAATTTTGTTGAATTTGGTAAATGGCCAAGATTTTCATTTTTAGACTCTATACCCCCATTTTGGGTGGTTGGTTTTTGAATTTTTAGACTTCTGGGGTCCCACTGATTATGAATACAAAATTTGGTTGAGTTTCCTCAAATGGCCTAGTTTTTTAATTTTTAACCCCCCCTCCACCCCTCTTAATTTTGGGTCGATATGCACCAAAATCTAATCAGCTCTTAATCTCAATGGAGCAAAACTACGTGTGAAATTTGGTTTCGATATTCACACAAGTTTATGAGCTAACTCGTCCACAAAAATTTGGTAACTCACAGTCAAACAGACATTTTGACAAAACAATTATTATCTCGAAAAATATAATTTTTTCGATGTTCACTTATTAGGGCTTTTTTGTAGTCTGAAATGCTATGGTTTCGCCCAATTTTTTAACCAAAATTGTTTTTCTACCGTTTTTGAGATATTTCGAAAAAAAAAATAAAAAAAAAACAACACTTTTTCATGCACGATTACAATACTTGACCATACCCTCCTGTATGTTAAAGTAAAAATATAGGTAATAAAACTTTTCCTTTTTGTGCTATATTCTCACTTTTTTTTTAATTTTTTATTTGAATTTGATATTTTAGCGACTAATTAATTGGGAACAAGTATTAAAGATGAACTAAAAAAAATAAATCTTAATAATCTTGGACCCATTTAACAGAATGCTTTATAAACAATTCGATTCTTTGATTTTCATAACACCCTATAATATTATTTAAAACATCATATTTTTCAAAACTTTTCGTAAATTATAATTAACACAAAGGTCATTTATTGCCCTAACTACGAAAGGATTATTTTATTTAGCATAAGAAATATTTATTATATATACCAAAGAATAAATCATTTTTTTTGTCTGCTGGCATTCAAATGTCGAACACAATTCACGAATTTAAATCATCTCTTTTTTTTTATTTTTATTTATTTATTTATCATAGGAAAAGATGGTTTATTCTAATTTATAGATAAATAATATTCGATATAGTCTGAGATAAAGAAAAGAGAAATATGAGAAATACAAAAAAAATCGAATATTTCTGTAAAAGTATAGCAGGCTAACATAATAAATTTAACACAAAAATAAAAACTAGATAATCTTAAGAATCGAAATTTTTATTGGATTCGTATAAATTTGTAAACTTGGCTTTTAAAAGATTAAAGATTGTAAAATGAAAAATGACAAAACAAACGGAGGGTCTGTTTTTCCACTTGTCCTTTTAGGGCTAATTGAACTCTTTGATATGTCTTAATTTCATTAATATATTTATGATGGTTAACAAGTGCAGGTGATTAGGTTACCACCTTCCAATGACTTATTAGGGCTGCTATTTCAAAACATGCTATTGAAAACATGGGGTTCTAAGATTAATTTGCTGATTGAAAAATTAGACAGAAAATTAAAATTTTTAAAGAATTTTTAAGAAATTATTTGTTTTATCTTAATTTAAACAATGTAAGGGAGCTAATTTGAAAGAGTAAATCTAGTGGTATGATTCATAGTCTGAATGGGGGGGGGGGGGGTAAATGAAAATTATGTGACGCGCACCAGTTAATTTTAAAAATAATATGATTGAATGAAATGCCAATAAATGGATTTTTTAAGAACCACTCTTCCCGTATTATTTAAATCGGAAAACTTGTAAATTCGTGAGCGACTTCTTAATATAAAATTTATAACATCCCCTCGATTGAGGATTATTTTTTCTACATATACCTACTACAAGATTATAATATAGGTACCTATATACAGGGTGGAGCATAAAGATCTACCACATTTTGAAGAGGTATAAAAATGAAAAAATTTAACTAGAAAAAAACTGAATTATTTTTGAAAAAAACATAATTTTTTTTTTAATGTGTTTTAAACATTATAAAAGGGGGAGGGTGGTCAAAAATGAAAATTCTAGCCCTTTCGACCAAACTAAACCAAATTTTGTATACATATTCTGTGGACCCCCAGAAGTCTAGAAATACCAAAACTAACCACCTAAAATGGGGGAAGATGGGTCAAAAATGAAAATTCTAGCCCTTTCGACCAAACTACGTATACAAAATTTTGTTAGTTTTTCCATTTCTAGCCTTCTGGGGGTTCACATAATATGTATACAAAATTTGGTTGAGTTTGGTCAAAAGGGTTAGAATTTTCATTTTTGACTCTCCCCCCCCCTCCCATTTCGGGTGGTAAGTTTTTGCACTTCTAGCTTTTAAGGGGCCCACCGAATATGTATACAAAATTTCGTTGGGTTTGTTCGAAAGGACTAGAATTTTCATTTTTGACCCCCCTTTTTCTTCTCTGATAATGTTTAAAACACATTTAAAAAATTTATTTTATGTTCTTTTCAAAAATATATTCAGTTTTTTCTAGTTAAATTTTTTCATTTTTTTTATACCTCTTCAAAAGGTGGTAGATCTTTATGCCCTACCCTGTATAATATATTCGAAACCATAATTATCAAGTAAAATTTTTCGTTCATGTAAACATACTGATATATAATATTTATAATAATTTTTTCGTTTCAGTCTAATTTCTATCTTTGAATCAAAGTCACTCTTCTTTCCAACGATGCGAACAGTACTTGACACAGGGGTGAACTTTAATGTTTTAAAGTTTTAGGTGAGTTTGGTGACTGGTTTTAACGAGAATTCTTCTTCTTGATATGCCTCATATTCTCAAGACGTTGATCATGACATTAACCCATACGACTTTTATCTGCAGTCTTTCTGGAGATGAAAGTACTGTGCCAGGATCACGTCGTTTGCCTTTTATTTTTCTTTCCATTAGTAGTTCAAGTGTAACATGTAGTTGTCCTTTTTCATTAAATTGCTTGTTTTAAGATGTTATTAATTTTTGGTTTTTCTCTAATTTTATAAGAGCTGTTAGTATGACATGGGACCTCAATAAACAAATTCTTATAAGACTGAATATCTTCGATTTTCACTCTTATTGGTTTAGTTATTTATATTTGAGGAAATTTTCTCTTTCGAGAGAGACGGACTGGTAGAATTTTTAGTCGAAAAGTAATGGAAGGTAGCCCAAGGATAGTGAAGAAAAAATTTATTACATTTCCAAATAAGATGTATTTATTGGACTGTCATTCTTTTTTTCCTTTAAAACTAATGTTTCGGGGGATTCTTCCCTCGTTCTTCAGGGTTACAAAGGGTCAATGAAGGAAACAAACAAGATGCGAAGGAAACATCTTGTTTCCTTCATTGATCCTTTCTAACCCTGAAGAAGGAGGAAGAATCTTCTGAAACGTTGGTTTTAAAGTAAAGAGGGAATAAAAGAAAGACAGACCAATAAATAAATAAATACCTACATGTTATCTGGAAATCAAATAATTTTTTTCTTCACTATCCTTGGACTGCCTTCCATTACTTTTCAACTATTAGTTATTTATTTTTCCCGTCATTTAAGTAATTTTGAGAAAGTGAAGTAATTGAGTTTTAAAAACATTTTAAAGTTAAATTTCACAGCGTACATGAACTTCGTGCTTTTTTAATGCGAGTAATATAACTCAGTATACCCCATAGATAAGTCTTGCGATTATTAAATGCTCCCAGAAATTAAAAAAAAAAAAATCTGTTTATTTTGTCTATCAAAATTTAGGAAATATTGGAAAAAATTTATTTTCAAGCAAGATTTTTCTCTTTGTCTGTGTACTTCGTTCCTTGGATTTCCAAAGTTTAATATGAACCAAGAAAAAAAATCACATATGTATGTATTTAATCTGCTACTAAAATGTTTCTATTTTCAAAAAATTGATTTGCCTTTGGACTCAGAAATTTTGTTGAAAAACTATGAAAATCGAATAAAAAAATCAATGGTTGTTCGATTGTAACTAATGAACTGCAATTTAGCATTACAATTTGAAACTGCACATTTGTATAATGGTTAAGCTTTCACATTCCTCATAAAACGATTAATTTTTACTTTATCCAATGCGAAGCATGGGAGAAAGTATTGGAATCGCTCTTGCGGCAAGCGCGACTTCAAAGGGTCCTCAGGTAAAGACTACGGAACCCATAGACTCAATTAAGGTCACAAATTGAAGTATTCAATGAGATTGAATTTTAGCACGTGACGGTTTTGCCAAAAATTACCTGGAATCTCGTCGAGAGGCCAAAAAGTGCCATTTTTTGGAAGTGCGTGGGGATGGATGGATGGATGAATGCGTGTGTGTGTGTTATCGTTTTTTTCGTCCACGATTTTTTCCACACCTTTGCGCTGATTGAAATGAAATTGAAAACCTACCATTAGTTTAACAAAATGAAGCGCTGATTAGTTTTTGGTACATATCGGTCCACAAACATTAGTACTTTATTTCAGTATTTTTTAGTTTTTTCTAAATATCTTGAAAGTGACTTAACCAATTTTGATGAAATTTAATATCCTAATTAAGTACCTTGGGGACCACAAAAAAGGTTAAATAAAGTTTCTAGTAAAATTATATTTTAAAGTACTTTACTCAAGAACATATTAATATTTCAAATGAATTTGGATAAAGTTTAGCAACGATCCGTTGCAGTTTATTTTCTCTGCTTCGTGCTTTTTTACTAGCTTTTGTTTCTGATCATGCAGAGCTCCTGAACTTTTGTCTTTTTAAATAACTATTTCATCTCCAAAATAAGTTGTTATTCACTGTTAGAACATAAGCTATGTTTTAGTGAAATATTTATTTCAATGGACGCTATGGTAGACAATATTGAAATAAAAAAAATAAATATCATGTGACCATCTCATTACTCTAGTTAGCGTACCTACACTTTCCTCCCTCATAAATAAAAATTAAATTTAAAAAAATCAAATTTATTATGCTCCCAATAGTTTCCCAATTTCCTAAGCAGTAAATTTGGTCCAAATTGGACAAATGGCTCAAATTTTTAAATCCGGTTTATTTTTAGTCCGATTTCAACTAAAATCTAATCAGCTCTTAATCTCTATATAAAAATATCTAAATATAAAATTTCATTTGATACCTCCATTAATTTTTGAGCTAGAGCTTAAAAGAAATTTGATTGGGCACATTAACAGACATTTTGACAAATTAATATCTCGCAAAATATACATTTTCTGTGTTCATTTATCGAGTTTTTTTATAGGCCGAA
Organism: Forficula auricularia; assembly: GCA_024734495.1. Lineage (NCBI taxonomy): Eukaryota > Metazoa > Arthropoda > Insecta > Dermaptera > Forficulidae > Forficula > Forficula auricularia. Next base: position 9,032,553 of record JALMQS010000120.1, on the reverse strand, counting down.
ATCTCGTGAATTTGGTCATTTTTTTTTTAATATTAATAGCCGTTTTTTATATATTTCAAAAATACGAAGCAAAAAAACACTTTTTTTATGCACTATTACAACACTTACGGACTACAGTAAAGTAAAAATACTGACATAAAGATCCTTCCATTGAGAAAAATGCTATAAAATATTAAAATTTCCAAAATTTTGCAAATAGCCTGCCAAATCTTGAGAAAGTTAACTTTTTCTATCAATCTTTATTTTGATTTCTCCTGGTCGTAAATATAAATTGTACTTATATGTGAAGTTATATTTAATTTCAATTGCAATTTAATTAAGAGCTTAACTTTGTAATTTAAATAACATCCACGTTAATTTTATTCTCTCCACTGTTTTTAATTGATTTCTAATTAAGTTAATTGGTTTTCGCCAAATAGAGGGAAAGTTTTAAAAGTATTTGTTAGAAGGTATGCATATTGCATATTAAACTTCCTCTCATTCACAATAGAGCTTGAATTTCTAAAACCCAACGCATTGATCAATTCTATCAATAACTATCGATAGGTATCACATAATTCTAGAGAATTGCAAAAACATTGTTTATCTTCAGTTGTTGTTTAATTCTAAACAAAACAAAATATCGTTGAATAGATAAATAATATTTGAAAAAAACTAATGAAAAATTTATTCTAAGGGTAAAAACAATCAGAATTTTTTTTTTTGTAATAATAGTTATAACAAAAAGAGACACCTTTAAAGTAGAGCGGACCAACTTCCATTCGCGTTGACTCTATTGTCAACATGAATGGATATCGTTTTAGTCAGAAAAAGTTTCAGCTCCGACAAGAATTCAAGGCGCTGTACTATATGTATAATATAGGGTGGTATAGAAAGAAATTCATTTTTGAAAATAGAAAGAAAAAAAAACTAGTATATTTAAAAACGTTTAATCTTATACATTATAAAGTTTATTAAATGTAATTTTAGTTTTTGAAAATTAAATCATCAAGATGGCGTCCTTGGCTGTTTGCTGCACTCTTCCAATCGGGCACGAAAATTTTGAAAAACTTTTAGAGTTTCTTTTGAAAAGTCTTCCATTTCTTGCTGAATATTCAGCTTCAATTGCCGCAATGTTGTCGGATTATTAGCGTAAATCTTGCTTTTAAGGTGTCCCCATAAAAAGAAGTCTGCTGGACTTAAATCGGGACTCTTCGGAGGCCAGGTTATGTCACCCCTCCGTGAAATCAGTTTCTGAGGAAACATATCTCTTATCACGCGCATGCTCTCTCATTCGAAGTGTGACACGTGGCTCCATCCTGCTGAAACCATGTGTTTCGATTGTAACCTTGCGATTCTAGCAACTTCGAATGAGAGAATGCGCGTGATAAGGGATATGTTTCCTCAGAAACTGATTTCACGGAGGGGTGACATAACCTGGCCTCCGAGGAGTCCCGATTTAAGTCCAGCAGACTTCATTTTATGGGGACACCTTAAAAGCAAGATATGCGCTAATAATCCGACAACATTGCGGCAATTGAAGCTGGTATTCAGCAAGAAATGGAAGCCATTTCAAAAGAATTTAAAAGTTTTTCAAAATTTTTGTGCCCGTTTGGAAGAGTGTAGCAACAGCTAAGGTCGTCATGTTGATGATTTAATTTTCAAAAACTAGAATTACATTTAATAAACTTTATATTGTATAAGATTAAACGCGTTTAAATATAATATTTTGTTTTCTTTCTATTTTCAAAAATGAATTTCTTTCTGGATCGCCCTATATAACAGTCCAATATCGTTTTAAATCTTGTGCTGTACCCATCACTCTTTTATTTATATTCACCTAATATATATATTTCATACACTTTGTTAACGTCTACTATGAATGACGTTATAGTATATGAAAATAAATCTTACAAGTCTTATCAATTTATAATAGGGAGGAAAAATTGAATTTCATCAAAATTCTTTTTCTCTTTTTCTTTTTATTCTTGTTTAAAATTAATATTGGGAAAGTGATTTAAGAAAAAAAATAATATGAGAAAACGCAATTACTTATATTATTTAATCTTTACATGTATATAGGTTAGATATATATATATATAAATTAATTCTGAAAAAAATTTGAATAGAATAATAAAAATTTATAGCCTTCAACTCATTTTTTTTCTCTATTCTTGGTAAAATTAAAATAAATCATATCTTTGGACAGATTCCATGTCCTCCTTTCAACCCTCATGACATCACCCCTCTTCTTCAGAATTAATTTCCACCGAGAGTGAATCCCCTTTTTTTATATTTCTAAACATTCCAACGCTTTATAAAAACATTATTTCCCATATGATCTCGATCGATACTAATTATTATACAGTGCACATTATATTGTTCATGAATGAAATGGTGCATAAGACTCACTGTACTTACGCGGAAGTGGAGTGGACCACAGATATGCGCCTTAACTTGCCATCTAGAAATGTTATATGTCCTTGCGTTATTTCCCATAGTTTATTAAATCGAATTCTCGACAACTATATCTCCTAATACTGAATGAATCAATTCAATATACACCTTGTCCAATTCATCAAGTATCATGTTTCACACTAATGGAATTATGTAATGGTTGGCAAACTATTAAGAAAGAATGCAAATCTTCAGCTTCTTAAATATACAGCATTACAAATTTAAGAAAAGAGATTATTTTATCCGATTTTTTTTTTGTAATTTTCCTTGTTAATGAAAGAATCGCTCATCCGCACATTTATTAAATAATTAAAAAAGTTAACATTTATTTACCCTAGCCCGGTGTTTCTCAACCCGGGTTCCGCGAACCCCAGGGTACCACAAAAGGAGGTTTGGGGTTCCCAGCGCCTAGAGGTCAATAAAGGAAATAAGCTGACGTGTTCTTATGTGGCCATCCACTTGACTTTACCATACAACCTGGCCCCTCACTTATATTTATTTATATTCATGTAGGGGAGGGGGGGTAGTTTTTGCATTTTTAGACTTCTGGGATCCCACTGATTATGTATACAAAATTTGGTTGAGTTTGCTCATGGCCTAGATTTTTAATTTTTAACCCCCCCCCCCCACCCCCTTAATTTTGGGTCGATATGCACCAAAATCTAATCAGCTCTAATAATCTCAATGGATCAAAACTACGTGTGAAATTTGGTTTCGATATTCACCCTAGTTTTTGAGCTAGCTCGTCCACAAAAATTTGGTAACGCACAGACTAACTAACAGACAGACTAACTAACAGACATTTTGACAAAACAATTATTATCTCGAAAAATATAATTTTTTCGATGTTCACTTATTAGAGCTTTTTTGTAAAGCGAAATGCCATGGTTTCGCTCAATTTTTTTAATCAAAAAATTTCAGCCATTTTTGAGATATTTCGAAAAAATAAGGAAAAAAAACACTTTTTTTCATGCACGATAACAATATTTGATCATACCCTGTATGGTAAAATAAAAATAGAAAAACAAAAATAGTAGAACTACTATTTTTTCTTTAGTAGTATCACCTGTCAAAAAATTTGTCATGTAAAGAAAAAAAATCGTTTCTTATTTAAAATGATGGTTTAATTTGATATATAATTATTTAAAGTGAATCTGTAAGTCGGGTGGTGCATACACCAGCTTATTATTTCTTTACGAAATAACATTGTTTTTCAATTTAAATATTATCTTTCATACTGAAAACATTGAAAAAAAAAATGAAAAACCACATGGATGACAAAACATTCGCCATGATGTATTTCTTTTCGTATAATAAATATTAAATGAACTCGGTGGGTGGTGGAAGCTCAATGAAATTCACAGAGAAAAAAATCAACTTCATTTCCTATGCACTTGCCTCTACGTGCTGTCCCCCGGTCCCCCTTGCCTCCCCCACGCCCGCAACTGCCTTCATTTGATGTTAACTCCTACCCAAAATATGAAGAAGAAGTTGTAGGGAGTTTAAGATTTGGTACAAGAGCACGTCGTCTTCAGGCCCTGACAACACAACTCGCCTCTCCCTTTGAATGTTATGAGGCCCTAGTCCTTGTTATCCTAACGAAGCATCACTAAATAATTAAAAGGACTCTAATGAAACTCAACAACCAGGCGGTATATTTATTTATTTAAAACACAAAGCAAATTAACAGTGAGCAACATATTTATTTAATTTTCAAAGTGTATAATTTTCCTTGCCAATGAAATAATAATAAAAAAAAAAAAATGAAAATACAGAAAATAGATAAGAAAAGTTACGTTGAACCTAAAAATCCACTAGTTTTTAAGGAATTTGGTGTTGGTACTTGGTGAAACGTTTTTTTTTTAATTAATCGAAAAATAAGTATCTCTCACATACATTCACTAAATTCCGGAACTGGTAAAACATTTAAAAGACTCCCCTTCATTTCGAACCACGTGACAAACCCTATAGCTTCAACTCTTAGAACATCTGGTATAAATCCTGCTTTATATAATAAAAACACTTTAGGTTCACAACTAATTAATAATAAATTAGACAAAATTGACAAATTAGATAAATCAGGTGTATATAAATTGACTTGTGACAATTGCGACGCAATCTACATAGGACAAACCGGACGCTCTTTTAGAACTCGCTACTTGGAACATGAAAGAGCTTTTAATAGTCTTAACAAATCAGATGATATTAATTCAGAATCTACTTCTACCTTCGCCAATCATCTACATTTGAATAAACACACCTCTTCTATTACCCACCTCGTTTCTTTACATTTCGAAAGAAAGGGCTTATGTTTAGATTTCTTAGAGTCAACTGAAATAAAATTAGCTCTCTCAAATAAAACGATTATACTAAATAATCAATTAGAAGTTTAGAAAAGTACAATCATTGATTACATTCTTTAAATATTTGCAATCTTGTTTTCATTAATTCTTTCTCCCCCCCCCCCCCCCCCTACACCTATCTGAGTATAGATCCTCATTTCTCAGCAGGCCATTCAAAATTAAACTAAATAGACTTCCTACCTTTCTCCCTCCCCTAATTTTAAATATTTAAATAAAAATAATAAAAATTTTACCACTGACTTGTATTCAAATTCGACTTATCCAGGTAGTTACTTTCTGTTGCTCCTGACGATGGGTTAGCCACCCGAAATATATATATCGAGATTAAAGTCTCTCCAAAAATAAATTCGTTTTATTTTTATATCTTAATATGAAACCTACCAAGTATTTTTTATCCAATAATCTAAAAATCCACACCAAGATCATTGAGAGAAGCCAATATTGTTAAAATGAAAGTTCATAACAATCTTTTATTCCAAGGAAAAAATAATTGTGTTGAATTAATAATAATTATTTCAAATTGTATACCTTCTAATTAAGAAACGAGCGGTATATTAAACTTGGCCATTTGTCATGTTAAGAATTTGATTTAACCCACGGGGATGTAAATTTGAGCCAAAAAGCCGAAATTTTCGTATAATTAAGGGGAAGTCCAAAGAATTTGCCTATGTCGTTGTAATCTAGATTTATCTTTCATTTTCACACGTTGATTCAAAAATCATCTCCTTATGAGGAATTGTTTATTTAGAAGTGGTTCTCCTGTTCAAAGCGCCATAATTTATAATGATCTTAAATTGATACTGGAGAGATGTAAATCTTTTATTCTCTAATTTCAGTTTAAAATTGGAGAAAAAAAAATCATAACAAATTAACATGAGTTTGCGATTTGTTAATCAACTCTTGGGAAAAAATGAAAAGATTAGAAAAAAAGTTTCACACTTTAGACCAGGGATGTCCAACCTTTTGGCTTACACGGGCCACATTTGAAGAAAAAAAATATCTCGGACCGCGGATAAAATATTATAATTCTATTGATATTTGTTTTTCAAAAAAGATAGTTAATAATGTAGAAATAAGAACTCTATTATTTTTTTAGCTCATTTCTTTCAGATCGCTATCTAAATGTTGTTCTAGAACATTCAATCAGAAAGTTTGGAAGTAGAAAATTTACCATATTTCTAATGAAAATTGAATCGAAAATATACCAAAATGATGATTTTTTTTTAGTAAATCTTGAAATCTAGTTCCAGATTCAAAATTTAAAATTAGCACTTTTATTTCACAGCAGATTTTCAGATTTCTTATTTTAGAGAAAAAAAATTATCATTCCAAATTGTTGTGTGTTTTCCAGTATCTAGATATAAATTTCATTGTTTTAAGGAATTTTATGACTTTATATTGGGCCACGGGTTGGACAGCCCTGGTTTAAATCGAATGGGATTAAAGAAGGATTTGAAGAATAATAATTTCTTTTTTAAAAGTGTCACAGATATAATAATCCTTGACTATCCATTATCTATTGACATGTAAGAGCCTGAAGGATCTAAAAAAACAAGTCCTGACAAGTTTTAGTGCAGTAGAGAATTATCAATTAATTATGATTGTTTTAGAAAATCCCAATTCCTTATCTCCTTGTACTAGAATGATAACTAAAGACTTGGTTGGTGTCGTAGCATATAATTACTGAAATAATAAATATTTTAGAAAATGAAAATATGAGAAGAAGAATTTTTAAATATTCGAAACTTCATTATTATTATTATTATTTATCTTATATAGTTGAGCTTATAATTTTGCTTTTATTGAATTTTATTCTTGAAAAATCTTCACGTATTGTACAAATGTACATTCATATTTCGAAAAAGAATAAATATATCTCTACATATAAATATCGATGTTTTAAGGAAGTTTATGATTTTATGTTGGGCCACACTCATTTCAGTGCTGGGCCGCATGCGGCTCGCGGGCCACTGGATGGACAGCCCTGCTTTAGACAACACCTATGGAATTTGCGCTAAGTTAACAAAATTTTTAGCTTTCTATATTACCTCCATGTGAGTAGTTAGGGGAAGACATGGGGGCAGTGCCCCCTACAAAACTCATTGCCTCCCTACTAGAAATACATCCATTATTACGAAGCATCACTTATGTATTTCTCATTTATTTATTTCGTTACTTCCAAGATTTGTCAATTCTACTAAAAAATTAGTTGATTTTTTAGGGCGGGGGGGGGGCAATGAGTTTTTTAATGAGGACCCCCCCCAAACTGCGACCATGAAAACGATTGGTTATCTGTAAGACCCATAGGCAAAAAATAAGAAAACAAATAGACTATTGACCTATCAACAAATAAAAATATAGTATATTTGGCTTTTAATAAAAAAATATTGTATTTAATAACATTTAATTCACACAACATATTAGTTTCGTATTGTATATGAATAGTTTTAAAATTGTAATTACATTACAAGTTGAATTTGCGAGATTTTCTAGTGAACTGATTCTCCTGGTTCAATGAAATTTTTTAGCAACTGAAGAAGGAGTTAGTTTTCAAATATTTAGTGGCCCAACATATTATTTATATGTATATGAATGTAAGAATGAAAATATTAATCAAATTATGTTATTCAAGTGGTCACTCAATAAAAACCACTGTTCAAAATCGAATAAAGTCCAGGAAGGCCTAAACCAGTGGCTTTAACCGAACCAGCCTGGATTCAAAACTCATTGCCCCCCTAGAAAAATCGAAACTCCATTATTACGTGGCATCACTTATGTATTTCTCATTAAATTATTTCGTTACTTCCAAGATTTGTCAATTCTACTATAAAGTTTGTTGATCTCTAATCGGATTAACGAAATTGAAACCTTGTGGTGGCTAATCAGCTGGCCGGCTGCCCCCCCCCCCAGGGAAATCATAATAACATTTTAACTGCTTTTCTTTTTTTAAAAAGAACCCTACTATTAAAAATGAAAATCGTTTCTTTTAAATTATTTCGGATTTTAAATCGACTGTTCATCAAAGACACATTTGAATGACTGCGTTTTCAAATCTTTATATGCCTTTTCAAAGGGCAGCTACGAATGGAAACTCTTTTCTGTTTAGCATGGTCAAACTTTGAAATGGAATTTCTATGTAGAATCGGAATTTGAAATCAGTTTCGTCTTTTCACAAAAAACATTTCAGAACTTTCTACGAACAAATTTATTCTCATTCCCTCTCTTTCTCTTGCTAATGCTGGCGATCTTGTTACCGTTATTGCTGTTGTTGTCGGTTTTTTATACAATCCAATTAAATTTTCTTTTGTAAGTCTAACACCCACATTCTCATAATCTCTTAAGGTTAATTTGCAGAGATTAATTGCTTCTTCTCATAAACACACTAGATATATTTATTTATATTATTATATAGATATATTTCCAATAAAGTGGATATCGATGAGGCAGTCCAAAAAGAAGAAGATAATTTACACTATCTTTTTATTAATAAAACCAACGTTTCGGAGGCTCATTCTTCAGGGTTTTGAAAAGTCAATAAACATAGTAGAAAATATACACATTTTTTTAATGGGTATTCTAGAATCTTTGATTAAAGTTAAAATAATAAGACTTTACATTTTTTCCAACATAATTCATTCCACTGGAAGTAGATTCCGTCTTCACTAAGACTTTCTTATGCAAAGTGTTTGACTTGATCTAACATGTTAACGTAAGATGAACGCGAAAGTTAAAACTTTTATCCGGCCACTGCACTATTTTGGTGCAATTGGGACCAGACTCATTTTGATACTAAACCAAGAGTTGAAAAAATATACACGACCCAGCCGGGTATGATCCGACATCTTCTGCGTTAAGCCAGCAAATGCCTTTTTCCATTTAAGCGATGGATCCCCTGACCAGATCCTATAATCAAATTTTATATATATTGAATTCTTTAGCTCAGGCGCGCTTTCTTCTTTTTCCTAATAGTATGGTTCTTATAAATTTACTACAATGCCCATCTGTCTGATTCTTTGGGGAATAGAAACAGATGAATTTTATTCAGATATTCAATAATAAATTTTATTTAGAATTCTTATATGTTAACGTAAGATGAACGCGAAATTTAAAACTTTTTATCCGCCCACTGCCCTATTCTGGTGCAATTGGGACTAGACTCGTTTTGATACTGAACTAATAGTTAGTTAACATATATCTATGTATATATATATATATATATCAATTATTTGTTAATGAGCATATATAATACATTTCTAATTATTTATTTATTTATTTTGTTGTTGTTAATTTATTGCAGTTAATTTGTATTGTTGTTTGTTGTAGTTATTTATTTATTTATTTATATTTGAATGTATTTTTCATACATATATCTATATTACAAATTTTAATACTAAAGTTAGTAATATTTCTCAATAGAAATGTGTTCGTCCCTCTTAACATATACTATATCCTTACTTGGTTCTTAAATTGGATCAGACTTGATGCATTTCTCACTTCAGCTGGTAAAGAATTAAATTCCTCAAGTCCTCTAAAATATAATTAATTTCTTGTGCCCTGTATCCTCACCCTCTCAATAAATATATCGTTACTTAGATTTTAATGATCTTTGGAGAACCTAGCCACCGAAGACTTGTGCATCTAAGCAGGTCGAGGAATAAAGATTTATTTATTTATTTATTATATATATACATATATACACACATACAATCCATATATGTAAATTCTTTAATCATCTTAAAAATGTTAGAAGTTTAGTTTTCCTCACTTAAAAATGAATTTAGTTTGACAGTTAAATTATTTTCGAAAACTTTAAGTGAGAACAAAAAAAATTGAAGAACAAGAGAAACAAATTTAAAAGTTAAATATTTCAAAGAATAAGATTTATTCTTTACTCTTATATTTTATATTGCAAATATAAATATAACCCTCAAAGAGAGTAGTGTTTTTTAAAATAATTTTACTAAAGTTTTTAGAATTTAAAAAAAAAAACAATTTTAAAAAACATCCCACCAAAGAAATAAAAATTAAAACAAATCCCAATTTAAAATCGAAAGTTTAAACATTTCATCTTAGTTAGAAATAAGTTTAATTTCTACTGATACTAAAATAATTTTATTTTTTATATTAATTTATTTAAAGCGGTAATTTATTTTTACATATTATTTAAATAATAATAATAATAATAATAAACTAGTTTAACTTTAAAATAATTGTGTCTGTTCTTGTTCCTCATATTCTCATAAACCCTCATATCAACTATGCCAATTATCCGCCGGTCACTTTAAAATTTTAAAGAGGCCATCTTATAGATGTTTTCTAATCGAAAAGAAAAAATTCGGTTGTGTGCTTAAGACCACACGACAGAAGTGATAACTTATATGACATTTATAATTCTAATATTCTAAAATTATTAAAATTTATATTTTTATTCTATGGCTAAATCGAAAAATAGAAATACTTAGTCCATGAATAAAACAATCCTGAATAAAAAAAAAACTAAACATTAAATATAATTATATTCAAACGCCTCCCACCCGATCGCGTTTGAATATAGTTTAATTAGTCAAGCCAACTACAGAGCTATGGAAAATGAACGAGGAAGAAGATTAAAAGATTAAATAAAAATGAAATTCCAAATTTATATAGACATTAGGTCTCAGCTTGGGTTTAGGGATCGGTGGCCGAGAGGATAAGAGCTAAGGTTCTTATAAAGGCATCGCAGTGCACATGCGAAGATCCCGGGCTCGAATCCCGGCTGATCCTTTTGTCTATAATATAAAAATCTTTTCTTCGTTTCCTAAATTAAATATAATAATATAATATTTAAAAATAACTTAACATAAATATATATTTAACAATCCCAAAAAAATAATTAAAGGCTTACTTAAAAATTGAGTGGATATTGATGAGGCAGTCCAAAAAGAAGAAGATAATTTATATTATCTTTTTATTCATAAATCGATGTTTCGGAGGCTATTCCCTCCTTCTTCAGGGTTTTGAAAAGTCAGTGAAGGAAATCCAATGCGACATTCCCCACTGCCTCCTCTTTCAGTGGCAGTAACAATAATATATTGTATTTCATTCTCAGCAGAATTATAGTGTAGTAATTGGATTTCCTTCACTGACTTTTCAAGGCCCTGAAGAGGGAGGGAATACCCTCCGAAACGTCGGTTTATGAATGAAAAGATAATATAAATTGTCTTCTTCTTTTTTTGGATTGCCTCATCAATATCGCCTCAATTTCACTTATCAGTCCGTCTCCAAAAATTACTTCAATCTTACTTAAATTTTTTTTTTATAAAAATATAAATTTTAATAATTTTATTATTTTTTGAAAAGATGTATTAATTATATTTTCCGACTATGATTTAACTGGTACTAGACCACAGCCCAACCGTGACGCGTGACATGACGCGTGACGGCTCAATCTCATTTATCTACTGCCCAGGAAAATAAAAATTGACATGAGCGCCAAAATTCAAATATAAGATATTAATTTGAGCTTAGAGCTAATGCTGCAGCGCCATCTGTGGTTAGACACAGACCCCAACACTGAGGCGTGATGCGTGACGGGTCAATCCCATTTACTGCCAAGTAAAATAAAAAGTGTGCAAACCGCACCAAAAACGTAAATAAATTATTTTATCTTAACTACAAAATAAAAAAATAATTTTAAATGTTTTTAATTATCAATTCGCTGACTTATAATCTTTCTCATTTATTTTGAAAGGTGTTTCTTTATAAAAAAATTGAAAAACATCCAACTCTATAGAAATATTTTATTTTTCCATCCACTTTTTTGTTATTAATAATCGTGTCGTATTTTCTTCCTTCTGCCCCCCCCCCCCCCCGCCCCTCCTCGTCTCACTTTCTTTCTTTCTTATTCAGCTTCATATCTAATTCTTGTTTGTTTGTTTGTTTGTGGGTTATTTCTACTCAAGTAAACAAGACCACAAGAAGTGATAAGAGCGACATTTATAAGGCCCTTTAAAACCCCTCAACCACCTCCCCCACCTCGTGCCCACCATCTCTGACAAACCATACAGTTTCTAACGATAATTAAGAAAGTTGGTGTATGGTGATGATGATATATTTGTGCAAGTGTGTTTGTGTGTGAGTGAGTAGTGGTGGATTGATTGATGAACGAAATGTCTCTCAAGTGATAGTCCCCCTGCTCTTTCACTTTCTCTCTCTTTCTCTCGGAAAATTTTAAAGCTAAGAGTAAACCATCGGGGAGACTTTTCTCTCCTTCTCTCTCTCTCTGTATCCATGTCAAAAGGGCGACCCCTTGATGCTGAACTTGCAAAGATAGGGTCGTTCTGATATCCAACTCAATCCTCCTCTGCCTTTGGACATATTGCTTGCCAGAGGTATTTGAGAAGACAATCCCCCCCCACCCCACACACACTTCGCTCTTTCTTATCAGTAACATTTGGGAATTTCCAAAAAAAGTCATTATTTGCTGTCACAATTTAATTTTTATTAATCCAATGGATCTTGTTAGCGTGATAGCTTATGAACTTTGAATTTTAGGTCCCATCACTCGCCGTTTGTATTATTATTATTATTACCTATTAATTAAAGGTGACAATAAGAGAGTGTGTCTTCTGTTGGAAAAATACATTTTTTAATTTATTTATAACGGGACTATAGTTTCGAGGGCTTTGCCCCCTTCATCAGTCTATTACTATAGATGATCTATTATCTCGTGCTTTATTACTATAGACTGGATGGAGGGGGTATAGCCCTCGAAACTATTTATAGTCCCTTTGTATAGATTTAGAATTTGTTGCTAGCTCAGAGATGAAGAAAAGGTTGTGGACTGTATTTTTTAATAAAAAAGGCCTTTTTATATTTTGATGATATTTAATGAGATGAGATATGGTCCCTTGATAAGTATGTAAAAAGAAATTTTACAAACTCATCATTTCCCCCTCTCAATCTCTCCGACAACTCGATAGCCATTGACGCCTCCGACAAAGCCGAAGCCGAAGCTTTTGCCTCATATTTCGCGTCCAGCTCAAACCTGGACGACAAAGGGCTTGAACCACCCACATACCCCCCAGTACTAATATAATGTCAGATACTGTTTTCCAGGATACCAGCAATCTCTAAAGATCGTCCGGAATCTGAAGAAAACTCTTCTGCTGGCCCCGACGATATCCCTGCCATTCTCATTAAGAAGTGCGCCCCTGAACTTTGCTCCCTATACTATCCAAATTATACAATCTCTCCTATAACTCTGGAATATTTCCTGGAAGCCTCCGAAACTAGCCAGAATCCAACCAATTAAGAAAAAAGGCGATTCTTCCAACATAAAAAACTATCGACCCATAGCAATCACTTCTGTCTTATCCAAAATCATGGAAAAGGCCATCAACGAGCAAGTTCTACGACACTTAGAGTCAAATAAATTTATCCACGATAGGCAATACGGCTTCAGGAAATTCCGGTCGACTGGTGACATCCTAGCATATGTAACTCATATCTGGAACAAAACCCTGGAGGCCGGGAATGAAACCCTCGCGGTAGCTTTAGACATTTCAAAAGCCTTCGATATGGTCTGGCACAAAAATCTTCTTGCCAAATTGACCTCCGTCGGCCTTGCACCGAAACTCTGTAAGTTGCTCGAAAGTTTTCTTTCAGACCGTAGTATTAAGGTTGTCATCGATGGAATATCATCTTCCCCCTTCCACACCAACGCTGGAGTTCCTCAGGGATCGGTTATCTCCCCTACGCTTTTCTTATCTATATCAACGACCTTCTAAACTTGCCCTCCAATCCGGTACATTGTTACGCAGATGACAGCACCCTACATAACGCCCCTGCATCGCATAAAAACCGTGCAGACATTGCCTCTTCAATTAATTTAGACTTGTGCAAACTTAAAAACTGGGGATCCCAAAACTTAGTTAACTTCAATGCAGGGAAAACTCAGTGTTGCCTTATTTCTAGGCGCGTCGACAGAAACCTCCCAAACATATCATTCGACTCAAACTCACTAGAATTCAGGGATAAAATTTCAATGCTAGGCGTAACTCTAGGGTCTGACCTTTCATGGAATGACCATATCTCAACCACTGCTAAAGCTGCAGCGCGCAAGCTTGGTCTCCTATTTAGGTCTAGACGCTGTTATACTCCCAGTCAACTTCTTATGCTGTATAAGGCTCAAATTCGTCCCTGTCTCGAATATGGCTCTCATCTGTGGAGGGGTGCATCCAAGCATTCTCTTGCTACACTGGATGCAATTCAGAAGCGAGCAATTAAACTAATAGGAGACCCGGCTCTAACCAACTCACTCGACTCCCTGGCTCACCGAAGAACCGTTTCTGCCCTTTCCCTGTACTACAGATACTATCACGGTGTCTGTTCAGTCGAGCTGAAATCTCTTATCCCCCTAATGCCCTCTTTACGAGAAACACGCGGTTTTCTAACGCTCAGCACCCCTTCGCTGTCAAATTGGATAAAAGTCGAACAAGCGCTTTCGCCAACTCTTTTATTCCTATGACCTCCAGAGACTGGAACTCGCTCCCTGCCACCATCTTTCCCGCGACTTATAACCTTAAGCTATTTAAGACCCGTATCCACAGATACCTTCGACCTCCGCCCAACCCATAAAATTCTTTCTTCTTCTTTTTCACGATGGAGGGGCCAACCGAGGCCTTTAGGGGTTGCACCTTTTTGGTGTAACTCCTTCTCTCATCATTATCATTAAAAAAAAAAAAAAATATATTTACATAAATAATGAGGTTCACCTGGTGCAATGATAAAAGAATATTCTATGGTTTGCTTTGTTCCTTATAAATAAGTACATGTCCCTGGTTCGTGTTGTAATATTAAATCCGTTAGAAATTTTCAGAGTCTCGCGTGGGTCCTTCAAATGTGTATCAATCCAATAAAATCGTAGTCCAAAAGAGAGCTTTCCAATTGAGTAGCACGGTCAAATAGTGTTCAAATCAATCAGAGCTTTTGGATATTTTTCTTAACGAATGGAACGAAACAAAACAGAAGGTTGAGCGCAAGAGGTATTTTTACAAGTGATATGTGTCGACAAGCAGAAAAATGCTAGCCTGCACCCGTATCGTTTCAATTGGCTAGACCAAAGTTCGGCCGGACAGAAACCACCTATTTTGAATTTTATACACCCGTTATAAATTAATTTTAATTTTTCTAGCTCTTTTATTGTCTCCTTTAATTTATAAAAATTCTTCAAAAAGAATCTTTCAACCTATTAATTAATTAATTTTTTTGTTTCCAAGAGATAATCGATCATCATATTACAGTCGACTCTCGATAATTCGAAATCCAAGGGATTACAAGAAAAATCTGAATTATCAAGTAGAAAGAAATAAAATTCGAATTATTAGAAGTTTTTATTATATTTTTGAAAATATGTATGAGTTTACCTAAATTTTATATATGGCCTCAAGTAAAAAAGTAAAAATAATGAAAACGACAAAAAAGAACAAAAAATTACATATGTATTAACATTGCAATAGATAATAACATGCCTAATTACAAAAAATAAAAATAGTTTTTTGCTAGGAAAAATTCGAATTATAAAGAGGGGAAGTGGCCTAGCTCGAATTATAGAACGTTCTCTCCCCTCTTGTTACGAAAAGGATTTCGAGTTATCGAGGGTATCAAAATACACAGCATTTTTTCGATTTACCGAAGTTAACAGCTAAAGAGTTCGAATTATCGAGAGTCGACTGTATTTTCTGAGTTAAAATTTGGATTCCTTTAATTTATAATCTTTCTACAACGAATTAATATAATAATTTAAAAAAAAAATATTTTTTCCCCTTCTATTTTGGTCCTTGAGGAGTCGGGAGGTCGGAGCTGGCTAAGGCGCTGGCCCCGCTTCAGCATCGTTGATGACGTTGTTCAAGCAGGAGATCCGAGCTCGAGCCTGCCTAGCATATAAAATTTCGGCCGCCTAAAACTCGGCTCTCCCACTAACCCTACTAACTCTTTACTGATGTGCTGTCAAACGGGCTTTGTACTCGGTGACAATAAATAAATAAATAAACAATAAATTTGGTCCTTTTTTTTAATTTTTCGGTAGGCATTATGAAGAATGATACCTGTTATATAATGTGGGCTGTTTTCTCCCGAGCACAATAACATCCATCTCTGCAGTTCTTATTTTCAGGCTGAATCTTGTCCTATTGCTTGAGGGAAAATCGTTAATCCCCGTGGACAAAGTAGATAACTAAAAATGGAATAAAACTTTATTAAACGCGGATAAATTTGGAAATGAATGTAACTAAGCACCTCTTTTTATTTTTTACCTCAATTTAGTGTATTACAACAAAATGTAACAGACTTTTACAGAGCACTTTGCGCTGATACTGCTAATATTTAATATGTATCTCTCGCATAGAAACAACGATATCTAGAAAACCCTTGTTTATTATATCTTTCTTATATTGCCACCAACGTTAGTTTGTCCCGAATGGAAATAAATAGATTTTCGAAATATCTTTTTTATATATTTTTTGAAAATATAATAAAAATATAAAAATTTTGTGTTAAATTTATATAAAATTTATACTAGAACGACATAAAAATAATTATATTTCAAGAATATATAGAAAACATAAACTTTATATAAATTTAACACAAAAATTTTATATTTTTAATATATTTTCAAAAAATATTTAAAAAACATATTTCGAAAATCTATTTATTTCCATACGGGGTACTCTCGTAAAAGACAGCTATTCTCCAAAAACTATAACGTATCATTATATCGAAGACAATTCGATTACTGTCAAGTAATTTCTTGTTACTAGGTTCTCACAGAGAGTGGAAGGGCGAAATTACTATTTTCGTCCTGCTCATGGGAATAATTAGCATTCAGGGCAAATAGAATTTTTAAAATGGACCATTCTATTATTTATATTTCATTTTATTTATTCATTCTATAGAATATAGATAATAAATTGAGCTCAAAGAATATTTTTATATTAATATATTTTCATTTAATACTAAATATATTAAAATTTTTAATGTAGTTCAGAGGATAAAACTTCTTTCTATATGCTTATTAGTATAGATAAAAAAAAATTATTCTATTTGGCACACTCAATTTATTATTTATTTATTTATATTTTCTCTCTCTTTAGTATCATCATATACCATCATTATAGATTACAAAATTAAAAAAAAGTTTCCATGATTATTCATAGTTTTAAAAGTTTATCATATTCATAAAAATATTCAAATTATATCAATGAATATAAATAATAATAAAATAAAATATATTTGAATTTTTATAATAAAGTAAATAGAGATTATGTTTTCACATTAGATATAAATTTCATTTTACTTCTTTCTTTCTATTTGGTTGGGTTCGAATGGAGATTTCCATTACTATCTACACATCAAATATTTCGCTTCATATTTCGCTTTATCCTATTTAAAAAGATGGTCTCCAAAAATCGTCGAGGTTTCAATACAAAATATTTGGACTATCATCTTAATTAAAATTAATGAATTTGTTGGTGTTTCACCAGTGGCCAGTTTTTTCTTTTCGGTTGGGCGACCTCCGGCAGAAAAATTTGGAGGGTGAACAGCATTAATTCAGATTTTTATATAATTTAGATATTCTATTTTAATAGTTTAGGTATAATGTATAATTATTATATTTTTATTATATAAAGTCTATAAATATTGAAATCGATGGTTTACCTTTTTTTATTTTATCAACTTGGTTCTTCAATATTTTTTGCTTAAATCCTCAATTTAGCAGGTTGGGTTGTCGCCCAACTCACCCCTGCCGCTGTCACTGCTAATTAGATAAATAGGAAATGAGTTCATGGGTCATGGACGTCAAATTTTTTACATTATGAAAAATATTCATTTAACAAGAACACCTGTAGGATAGGCTAGTACAATCCAAAGACGTATTTTGCTTGCTTAAATACAGGCGGACCGCTTTCCTAGCCTATTCTTTACGTAGTAGCTGATTTAGTTAAAAGCAATATATTCATAGTAGTATTGATAAAAGGTTAGTTATTTATTGCACATTTAGCACATTGTGCAGTAGCGGCTCCAGATTTTTCTTTTCGGTTGGGCAACACCTGGGAGAAAAATTTGGAGGGTGAGCTCTGAGGTGAACAGCAAAAATGTGCATTATTTCGGGTAATTCCGATTTTTATTTAATTGTTTGGCTATAATGTATAATTATTTTATTTTTATTTTATACATTCTATAATATTGATAGCGATGGTTTACTATTTTTTATTTTATCAAACCGGTTCTTCAATATTTTTGTTTACATGCTCAGTTTAGCAAGTTGGGCGCTCGCCCAACCTCTCGTACCCCAAGCCCCGGCACTGTGTTTCACAGTAACATATAAGTAATAATTAAAAAACTATTTAATAGGTACCATTACTTAATTTTTACTGTGAAACACCATAAAATTCCTCAGAATTGAATTGAATAATGTTACATTAAATACCCACACTGCATTATCTTGGTTTGACTTTCAACTAAATTTTTAAATGGCTTTATTTAATTTTTTTTAAATGATCAAATTCAAAAAAGGGCCACCAAAAAGATTTAGAACTATAGATCTTGAAAGATCCTTGCATTACTGAAGAGAGAAGAAAGTATTTAAATAAAAGCGTAGAGTCGTAGGATGTGTACTTGAGCTTCAAGAATTTTAGATTTTATTGGATCGTTTATCTGTTTGTTTATTGCCAGAGTAGAATCTTGTAATCGAATTTTACCTTACTTCTACTAGTCCAAGAGATTATATCAAATTTGTGATTTAATGTGTAAAACAAATAAAAAAGTTGAATTCCTGTGGTGTCCCTCCCACGTGGGTATCCAGCCTAATGAAATAGTTGGCTAGCGAAACAGGCAGTCTCAGATGGGGATCCATTAAACATGGGCCTCACCTATGTAGATACTATTAATATTGTAAAAAAAATCTATTCAATTGTGGCATGAATTTTGAGACTCCTCTTTAGAGTCGAGGGGATCCTACTTGTACTCGATAATGCTCAGAATTGGAACCAAGTCATGGTTTCATGACAGTCAGTTATATAGGAGAATAATTGTTCTAATTGTACGGTTGAGAATGGGTCATGCAGCAACCCCCAGAAAACTCTTTCAGTTTAATCTAAGAGACACTCCTTTTTGTGACTGTGATGACAGCCAAATGGGTGATGTCAATCACATCTTCCTAGGGTGCTCAAAAAACAACAAAGCTATTGACTTAATTTATACTAGATCTGCTCGTAAAATTTCATTCCCTACATCAATGGGATTAATCCTTAGCTATCTCAATCCTGACTGTCATGAATCCGAGACTCAAGAGATAATCATTAAACTATTAATAGCATCCAAACTATTTATATGATATAAAAATGTAAACACTGTTAAATAATAATGCAACTGTATATAATTATGTAAATATAAAAATGTAAATATTGTAAAAAAAAAGAAACTGGCCAAATGGATCCATTTCCGAGATCATTAAATAAAAAAAAAAAAAAAAAAAAAAAAACTAGTCCAAGAGCTGGTGACACATTTTTGAGTACAGATTTGACCCAACTAGAAATAATGCGTAATAGTACCGTCTATGATAGTTGTACAAGGAATGGCCAGTCTGGCTGGTCTAAGCAGGTGGACCAGGTACAGGAGTACAGATTTGACCCAACTAGAAATAATGCGTAATAGTACCGTCTATGATAGTTGTACAAGGAATGGCCAGTCTGGCTGGTCTAAGCAGGTGGACCAGGTAATGCGCATGGTGTGAGTGCGGTAAAAAATACATATGTGTTAAAAAATATTTTTGACCCACAATGAAATTATAAAAATTATAATTTATAGTCAATTATAAACATAATATATTCACTCCAGACCATTTGAATGGTGGGACGTGGAACCAGACCACCCAAAGTGCATTTTTACAACATGCAAAAAAATAGCATGATGCTAGTTTTTTCGCTTCAGCCATTGCCGCAACAGCTTTCAATCGCTTATTAAGAACTTTTTGTTTTGTTTAAAATGTACTTTATCTGACATTTCTATGATAAAATATACAATCTCGGACAATGTTGTCAGATTTGTCAAACGAGCACGGGATTGGCTAGTTGTGGTACATAAACAGCAAAAAGTTTTGGCCTTATGAATTATAAAACCTTATTGTCTGTACTATAGTTTTTAAGGAATTTGGTGTTGGTACTTGGTGAAACATTTTTTAAAATTATTGGATAAAAATACTTGGTAGGTTTCACATTAAGATATAAAAAAATAAAACGAATTTATTTTTAGAGAATCTTTAATCTCGATATATATATTTCGGGTGACTAACCCATCTTCAGGAGATACAGAAAGTAACTAGTCTGTACTATATACTCTATCATTAACTTTTGGCTACTATTGTAGCGATACAACTACCTTAACTGTTTTAAAATTAACCTTAAATGAATTTATCAAAAATAAAAATATAGGTAGCTACTAAAGATCTGCTTTATTTGAAAACGCACTAAGAAATAGAAAACAAATTCCTCTTCAATATCTTTTCTTATTAACATGCTAAAAATAAAATCTTAGGCGCTTTCAACATGAAATTTAATAAATATAGGCGCCCATGATTAAATGTTTAGTCCTGCAAATTTGAAGAATTTATTTTTCAAATTAATTGAAAATATCTACATCATTCAGAGGAGAACCTCATTTGTTTCTCTTAATGAATGTATTTTCTTTTTTTTAATAAAACAATTTTTCGTAATATATTTTTATCTAATGATATTTAATATATTAAACTATCTATTTCTATTTCAGAAAAGAAAAATAATTAATAATATATTTTACATAATCTCTAAAGGAAATTTCATCTATTATGTTCATTATTTCTTTTTTTAAGTACTTATTATTATCTACATATTAAAAAATCTTCTTAAAAAATAATTTTATCTTTCTCCCCTAATACAGCATTTTATACAAGCTGTTAAAAATTTCATTTTATCTTGCATGATTCAGTCAGATTGCCAAAGCAGTCGCAGTATTAAATTCATTCAAACGCAATTTTTTGCACATTCATATTTAGAAATATTTAGTATTATGAGAAAAAAAAACTTCAAAAATGATTTTTTTTCTTTCTGTCTCCATGTCTCGATTTCGATATCCATGCAATAGTTCGAGACATAAGGAGCTCGAAGGAGATCGTTCTGGTGCTAAAGAAAATGTTTCTAATTCTAGTACCTAACTCATTAGTTTTATTGAATTTTTAGCTTCAAGATGTAAAAATGTGAAAAAAAATCGAATCGTTTTTTACGAATTCTATATATAGATATATACATGTATGTAAGTAAAGGCCAGTTCACACGAGGCTTTTTCTGCTAATTGCTCCTTACTTGTTTCCTCTACTTGAAATTTGAAGCTAGTTCAGTCAGGCTGATTTTTTCCCTGTTGGCTTCACACAGAGCTTTTTCAGAAAATATTTCAAGTTGGCCTGTTGTACTGCGCGCGCAAGTGTCAGTCTAGACAATGTACCTTTGAGCCAAACAGCTGGGCTATCATCTTTCAGTTACAGCTCAGATGCAAACAAAAATGGCTGACAATAATATTATTGCAGAAATTATCAATCGCAGACGAATTTGGAAGGCATATTCTCTTTATTCATTGCAGTAAAGAGTTGAACAGTGAGAAGTGTTCTGGGATATCCGCTGATGTATTGTGCCATCGCGCATGTCACCCACGTGATAAAATAATGCCTTCGGATTGGCTGCTACTACCAGGATCAAGTTGCTGAACTTTTATTTAGAACATGTTCTATCTTTTGAATCAAGTAAGCATGCTAGTAAGACAGGCGTGACGTCATTCCATTCCTCCAAATTGCAAGTAGAGTGAACAAGTAAGGAACAAGTAGGAGAAAATGTCTCGTGTGAATTGGGCTTAATCTAGCGAGCTGAAATTTAGTATGCAAGCTTAAATTAATAAACACAGTGTTCCAAGTTTTAGAATTCGTGGCAAAAATGTACCAGACATTTTCTAAATCTTCAACATTTCAGAGATCGCGCCAGTCTAGAAAAAGTTTTAATTTTCACATTCAATTTAATATTAATTTTTTTACCCATTTGACAACATCCAGAAGAAATTATTTTCACCAAAACATTTGTACCTTATTTAACTCGTATTGTTCTATTTATCTCTATTATTAATAACTAATTAACTAGTAAGTGATGTATGTACTCTATCTTTGGTTCCATGCTATCTTCAGTATTTTTAGATATCTTTAAAAATAGATAAAATGGAAATATTTTGCTACAATTGATATAGTAGCTTTCGAAATCCAAATAAATTATCAACAAGGGACTCCTGGTCATTATAACAACATTTTTTATTTTATTCTTAGTTAAATAATTGAATAAATTAACTACGGTTTATCACTTAGATGTCTGCAATAAATAAATCAACAGAAAAAATTCGTTATTCTGAACCTGAATCGAAGTAAAGCGTTAGTATTAAATTTTTTAAATTAACCAAATAATTTCAAATTCTGGACAGATCGTTTTAGAGTCATTCACTTTTTTTCTCCCTGGCGCTTAGATTTAAGACGACTGAACGAAAAGTAATAAAATGTCTAACTTTGGATTAGGATTAAAGTTACGAACTTAAGTTTCCTACGTTTTGATGTTTATCGAGTCCGATGAGACTAATGCGATTAGATAAAGTATATATCTCTGCGTGACTGACCTTTTTCTACTTGAATGGACATTAAAAAACAAAAATAAAAAAAATTAGAACTTTCTAGAGGTTTTTCTATAGCCCAATTTGTTTTTAGGTAATAAATAAAGGTAGAATTTTTTTTAAATTAAATGTCACTTTAATTTGACTCGCTAAAATAAAATATTCATAATCATTACAGTTCTAGCTTCTAGGACTGGTTTAACTCAACCATCATCCTTCACTAACAGATGGCAACATTTTCACTTCTCTAAAAGTCTCACATCCCATATTTTTTAACCGACTTCAAAAAAGGAGAGGGTTCTATATTCGACTGATTTTTTTTTTTTTTTTTTGTGTCTATGTTACCTCATATCTCCGCCAATTGTGAACCGTTTTGATGATTTTTTTTGCATTGGGTTCAGTCTAGCTTCCGATTGGTCCCGTTTTTTTCATTGGTATTGGACCTTTTTTGATATATTTGTTCAGACATAACTTCTTTGTTTATGAACCGATTTTAAAGATTTTTTTTTATTGGAAAGAGGGTACCTTAGGTGTGGTACCATATTAATTTTGTCAAGTTCTGAAGATTTGATCAATGACGAAATAACGTAAATCTCCAATTCTTATGACCAAATAATCGATAGTAAATAAAATCTTTTATAAAAAAACTTAAAACATTCATTTAAAACCCGCAAACGTTTCGAGAGAATTTCTATATCTATGAATTGAATTTTATTATCATTTTCTGATTCATTCGCCCGACGCTTTCTCTTACGAGATGCATGCAAGGTATTATATTAAGTCACTATTAATAACATCACTAAAAAGAAAAATAAAAATAATTTTTATAAAAAAATAAAACAGACTTCAAAAAAAATTAAATAAATAATAACTCAAAAATAAAATAAAATACACTAAAAGGTATAAAATAATTATCTTATTTAGTTACAAATAAACGACGAAATATTAACATGAAATTACTTTTTGAAGTCGGTGACAAAAATATACATTTTATGAATCGCACTAGACGGATCTTACTTAGTACGTTTGGCGGGTACGCTCGCTTATATAGTTTGTTTGCCACCGACTTCAAAAAGTAATTTCATGTTAATATTTCCTCGTTTATTTGTAACTAAATAAGATAATTATTTTATACCTTTAACTGTATTTTATTTGATTTTTGAGTTATTATTATTTCATTTGTTGCATTTAAGTTTTTTGAAGTAGGTTTTATTTTTTTTATAAAAATTATTTTTTTATAAAAACTAAACCAACATTAATCAATAACCAATACATATTTTAAGACTATTTTGATTCATAATTACAACACAGTTTCTGAGATAATAATGCATAAATAATGAAAAATGTATAAAAAAAAATTTACTCTAAAAACAATTTGACAACAGCGCATTTATTTAACCAGTGAAAGATGTATAAAGCGCGCATACGCTTGATTTTTTCAAAATTATAATTTTCATAAGGTAGACGTTGATTACATTTGTTAAAAAATAACAAAACGATTTTTATAGAAAAAAAAATTATATAAAATGTATTTTATCTGTCATTTTAATTTAAAAATATTCAATCTCTTACAATGGTGCCAGATTTGTCAAACGAGCACGGGATTGGCTAGAATCGGTACATAAACAGCAAAAAGTTTTGGGCTTATGAATTATGAATCGTTATTGACTGTTCTATATACTCTAGCATTAACTTTTTGCTAGTATTGTCGCGAAACAACTTCCACTTTAAAGAAATAGAGAAGATTATTTTTATAAAAATAAACTGCAACGGATCGTTGCTAAACTTCATCCAAATTCATTTGAAATATTAATATGTTTATTCCTTTAATATTAAACAGATATCAATTGCTATTTGCAGTTCACGTTGACTTTAATTCAAAAATAATGATCGATTCTTATTTAAAAGTCGAGGAATAACCATTCTACATTCGATTTTTGACATTTCGGTTATTATTATCTTACTCACTTCGATGGCTTCACAGGGCCAAGAGCCCTACCGCCGCCACAACAATTATCTCTAACGAAAAACGAGCCAATATAAACGGCGGATAATTATGCACCAACCTTATTTAATAGTATATTGCGATTCAGAGAGAGGTTTTTGTCTCGAGGGTTGAGCTAACTGCCCGGAAAGCATGTTAGTTCTCATGTTGTTCGACTCCTGAGTGGATGAATCTCCTCGAAATATAAAAATATTTCTACTAAAATCCTAGAATTTGTCCTAAAAATTAAATTCTTTCTCTTTTTATAAAAAAAAGCTCTGTTAATTTTAATATTTTTGTTTCCCTTTATTTTTTCTTTCTTTATGATTATCCTAACTTCATTCCTTTACTTCAAAGCAATTATATTTATTTCTCTTTGATTTCTTATTCATGCACCCACCACCCACGCAACCTGTTTTTTTGTTTTGTTTTTTGCCTTCCATCCTACCATCGATATCTTTCTTCCCTATTGGGATTCCAACTTTTTCTTCTCTATTTTGACTCTCGGCCAATAAATAGTTCGCCATCAAGGGGTGTTTTTGACCCCCCCAAAACCCGCGCCACCCCCTAAATGCTCTCTGCTCTGACAATCCGTTTTCATTCCGCACCAAAATTCCGACCTACTACACCAGTTTCATGTTTTTAATATGTTCTCTATAAATAATATAAATAAAAGTAAACTCATGTGTGGGTGTGAAATTAATGAATATTTGGTTATATTGTTATTCTTATTAGTATCATTTTTTTAAACCTCTTTTATTTCATAACAAAAATAAACTCTCTATATATACATTATTTATAGCTTTAACATAAATATTGATTTGGGAAATATTTTTCTTGTTCTCTGATATAATTGAATATACACGTTTCGCCCATTGATTCAAATAAAATTGAAATTGTAAAATTTATAAAAACAATGAATATATAAATTCAATACCAGATTTTTTATACTTTGCAATCAAAATAGAACAACCAAATAAAAATAATTTGGAAAATTTTTGTTTATTGAAATATCTTCACTTCTATACTATTGAAATAGTAACTATATTTTCTTCTCTACCCTTTTTACTTTAGCATACATATAGTATACACACATTTAGTATACATATATGGTCAAGCATTGTAATCGTGCATGAAAAAAGTGTTTTTTTCCTTCTTTTTTTCAAAATATCTAAAAAACGGCTGAAACTATTTTGATTAAAAAAATTGAGCTAAACCTTGGCATTTTGCTCTACAAAAAAGCTTTTATAAGTGAACATCGGAAAAATTATATTTTCAAGATAATAATTGTTTTGTCAAAATGTCTGTTAGTCTGTCTGGTTGTCTGTTAGTCTGTGCGTTACCAAATTTTTGTGGACGAGTTAGCTCAAAAATTAGTCTGAATATCGAAACCAAATTTCACACGTAGTTTTGGTCCATTGAGATTAGATTTTGGTGCATATCGACCCAAAATTAAGGGGGGTGGAAGAGGGGTTAAAAATTAAAAATCTAGGCCGTTTGAGCATACTCAACCAAATTTTGTATACATAATAGGTGGACCCCCAGAAGTCTAAAAATGCAAAAACTAAGCGCCCAAAAGGAGTGGGAGTCTAGGGTCAAAAAATTAAAATCTAGGCCGTTTGAGCACACTCAACCAAATTTTGTATACATAATCAGTGGGACACCAGAAGTATAAAAATTCAAAAACTAACCCCCCCCCCCCCCACATGATTATAAATAATTTTAGGGCCCAGGTTGTATGGTAAAGTCAAGTGGATGGCCACATCAGAACACGTCAGCTTATTTCATTGAAATTCGACTCGAAAAATTGTTTTTTTTGCTTATTCGTGATTAGCAATCTGAGAAACGCAAAGAAAAATCATTTTCAAACATTATTTTTGTTTCTATGCATTACGATATCCACAATAACTCAAAGACCGCCAAAATGTCTCTACGAAGATATGTTTAGATTTTAGGTTTTCTTTTCTTTTCTTTAATACAAGGTTTTCTTCCTCACCCCCAATAAATATTTCTATTTCTGTGGGCGTACTTTATCTACTGGAGTGATGAAGCTTCTTCATTTAACATATTAGGGTTAATATTGTTTTCATTAAAAATATAAAATAAATATATGAGCTTAATAAGTCAGATAAATATAATATAATTTAATTTATTTAAATTTGATATTTCTATATGTGAAGATGGATAAATAAAATGATTCCACCCGTTCTATTGTTTTAAGACTATTTGTGATTCTCTTTATATTATTTCTAAAACGGTTTATTTAATATAATTGTTAGTAAAAAAAGAAAAAAATAATTATTTTTTATTGTGAATGTGCTGAATTTTTTGAAGTTTTAAGTTTCTGATGGTTCTTCATTGGTAACGGAGAGAAAGAAAAATGTATTTTAGGCGAATGTGTGATGTAACTATTTGGTAGGTAAAATAGGTATTGATACATGTTTGGTCAGAAATTATAATGTACTCTTTCAACATGTTATTAAGGACGTTCCCTAATATAGCTCAGATGAAGTTCGCTCTTCCCCCTACTCTCACATGCGCAGAAAGGCAAAAATATTTTCACTGTGTCGTTTCTCGAATCTGGCAACATTACATTCTTACCCACGCTAAAAGACAAAAAATAAAAAAATAAAAAAACACTCCATGAAACAGCTCAATGCAAAATTCCAGACGAGAACAGTATAGTTACGTTGAGAGAATTAGCTAAAAATCTTAAATGCACCAGCTTCAGAAGTTTTTAGATATGGAAAAATTAAGTTATTTTAGTGCGAAGTCGCCATCTCTCACTTGCCATGTCATGAGAGAAAAAACGAAAACCATCAAAAGTACCTAACTTTTAACATTTTTCAAATAAAACGAATACCGCTTGATGCAATTATTTTACAGGAAAATATTTTTTATATCTTCAGTTAATGATTCTCAGTTTTTCAAAATAATTTCAAGTAAATTCCGTTTGTTATTTAATGAAACAATCGATTTAACATCAATCGGAATAGGGCTCTCGTGTTAAATATGCAAATTTCAAAGGTCAATAATTACAAATTTAGTGCCGCAAGGACTATTGAAAAAATTACTACGTATAAAGAACACATATAAATATGTGTATTTAAAGTTTTAAAACGATTGCAAGAAAATCGATTTATTAGGGAACGTTCTTAATAGCCCTGAAGAAGTAGGTAAAATCGACGAAACGTTAGTTGAAAAATAAAAAAATCACACAAAAAACTTATCCTTAATTCCCATTACAAACTTTCGAATAACGATAATAATAAAATAAATATATTTGGTCGTTTTAAGTAAAGGTGTTTTTTCCCCTGTAAAGTAATAAAAATTTTCACAAGAAAGTTACAAGTAAATCCGATTTATATTTCATGAATCATCCTTGATACAAAAAACAAATCCTTTTTTTATGTTTTTAGAATTGTCTTTGCCTGTGTTTAAATGCGGGTGCGGGTGAATTCTGCTCTCGTATCAAGTGTTAACTGAGGGTTGTTATCCAGAAATAACAACTCTATAGGGACTAAACGGATTCTTATCCGGAACGATCGGCACGTCATCAACATGAAAATGTTCTTTTATTACTTTCCCAATAGACATTCCAACTATATAAATAAATAAATAAACATGTAGGTACTAGTATACTAACATTATATTACAGAAAGTTTTTAAATGGAAGAAATTCACATTTCTAAAGTTTTTCAAATATAATAACATTTTATAATAATATACAGGCTGTTCGTGGAAAAATGTCAATTCTTCAAGGTTTTTATAGTTCAATTTCTAAAATTCCAACACCCTTTAGCAACTAGATAAACGTCGCACAATAAAATTATTTAAAACAAAAATTATCAAAGATCTAATCAAATATCTTTGATTGTTTGTCAAAAGCTCTCTCTGCCTCACCTCGGGAAGGGAGCCCAAGCGCAAGACCGGCAACAGGCTAATTGTTAAATTGAAAGAGACATTTATAAATATGCATTCTCCTTATAAATTTATTTCAAAAATCCTAGCCTCTTTTAAATACATAAATTGATACGTATATACTATATATATATATTAAAGCTAGAATATATAAAAAATCTTTAATTAGTTTTTATTTTTTTGAATAAAATTTTTATTTTCAAAACTTAAAGGTACCTATTATTTTGATCCTCGAGTGAATACTCCCTTCCAAGTTCATTTTTTTATCATTCCAAACATTTTATATATCGTGGAAAAAATAATTTTTATTTCCATTAAAAATAACAAAAAGAAATCGAGTTCTTATTTTATATGATTTTGAGCAGAATTTCTTATAGGATATTGGCTTGCTTCAATTGCCTATATCCTTCAACCACTGCTAAAGCTGCAGCGCGCAAGCTTGGTCTCCTATTTAGGTCTAGACGCTGTTATACTCCCAGTCAACTTCTTATGCTGTATAAGGCTCAAATTCGTCCCTGTCTCGAATATGGCTCTCATCTGTGGAGGGGTGCCTCCAAGCATTCTCTTGCTACACTGGATGCAATTCAGAAGCGAGCAATTAAACTAATAGGAGAACCGGCTCTAACCAACTCACTCGACTCCCTGGCTCACCGAAGAACCGTTTCTGCTCTTTCCCTGTACTACAGATACTATCACGGTGTCTGTTCAGTCGAGCTGAAATCAATTATCCCCCTAATGCCCTCTTTACGCGAAACACGCGGTTTTCTAACGCTCAGCACCCCTTCGCTGTCAAATTGGATAAAAGTCGAACAAGCGCTTTCGCCAACTCTTTTATCCCTTTGACCTCCAGAGACTGGAACTCGCTCCCTGCCACCATCTTTCCCGCGACTTATAACCTTCAGCTATTTAAGACCCGTATCCACAGATACCTTCGATCCCCGCCCAACCCATAAAATTCTTTCTTCTTCTTTTCACGATGGAGGAGCCAACCCAGGCCTTTAGGGGTTGCACCTTTTTGGTGTAACTTCTTCTCTCATCGTTATCATAAAAAAAAGGAGTATAGCCGTCGCATTTCTATCGAAGATGATAATAGACTTCGGTAACTTCTTTCAGACACTTCTAATAACTTTCAATGAGATTCACGGATAACACACGAATGGACTTGGAAATGCTATGAGAATGCCAATAGCACATGGTGTCAAAAGAGAGTCACCCACGTTAGAATAAACATCAAAATCTGCTAACTCCACTAATTCTTTGAAAACTTGTGCTTTGAACAACAACTCCTTTGGCTTGCTGGGATTAATATATGTATATTCTTATAAATTGACATTGTTGGTCCCAAAGAGGGAACAAATTTAAGAGAATTCTCGCACATTTTAATCTGACCCTCTTCTGACAAAATGTGCTAGTGGCATTTTTCCAGACTTCCCAGCCCTAGTCGTGTTGAGTACATCCACTGAAATTCAGCAGCTGCAAGACCAAATAGGAGAAAGTTGGAATTGTGGCCCTCTTGACAGGAAATTTCACCACTATTCTAGTAGAGTATCGGGAGGGGGTTTAATCCCTTGTTTAGAATCGTTTATTTTCATTTTCGTTATTTTTATAGATTATTAGTTAGATAAATTGTTTGAAGTGAAACGTTAAATAGTGTCCGAAGAACACGAAGTAGGATTAATGATGGTCAGGAGAATCCCCTTCATCAACATCTCTCTGACTTTCTCTTTCTCTTGGAGCTCCCGGTCATTTATCTAACTTATAGACGAAATAAAATGAAACAGCCCTTTGGACTCCAATTAATTTGCTCAATCTTACTTGTACCAGTTACATACTTTGTTTGTTGGATGGTCACTTTCCAAAGTACTTGTTCTAACTATTTCAACTTAAATAGAAACTCTCTTCCTCTTTATATATCCTATTTGGATTTCACTTCTCCCTTTTGTGATAAGTTGATAAAGAACCTGAAGAGATAGAAATAAACGTTTAGCGGTTGAGTCAACACATTTTCAACAAAGTTAACTTCAACCCCAAACTTTAAATTCGATTTTGTAAAACTCGCATCTCTTTAATTTATTATTTTCATTGTAATATTCGGGAATTATATTATTTACTAGTGAGTTTAGAGTACATAACAGTGATTGTTCATCTAGATTATCCATACATATATAACAAGATATTCTCATCAGAATCCACATAGTCAAGTGTTTTATTTAACCAGGTCTACAGTAGAACGGTTTGCTCAGTTATAAAGAGAATCAACATCTCTGCTACTCGAACTCTCGGCAAAACACAAACTTTTCAGTATAATATATAATGAAATTTTTCATTTAGTTCCTATTCAAATTTCTCCAATAAATAAAGCCAAAGTTTATTTATTTAAAATGCAGAAATAGTTTCATGGGGCGAATCAGCAGCTAGAAATAGAATATTTTACCCATGCTTTGCATTGGATAAAGTAAAAAGCAAAATCAATAACATGGAACTGAGGCATCAAATCGGGAAAATTCAAATGTTTATATGGTAAACTATACCTTTTCTATTCTTCACCTATTTAAAGCTTAAATAAACATTATCCTTTCATACATTACTTGATGTCTTACCATACATGACTTGTCTAGACATCTAGAGCATTCCTTCAACAACTGGACTCCTCTAGCTCTTAAGCAGCTTTCATTATTCTGCGCGCAATATGTTGCCTAAATACAGGCGCACCAACGTCTAAACCAAGTTCAAATTCATGCTACATTTTGAGGATTAGTACAGTTATTTATTTGTATTTTATAATTCAATATTTTTCTTATACGTGTCAAAAAAAATATTGAATTAGTTAAAAAGCTCTAAATTAAAAAATAATTCAAATCAAGTTCGATTTCGGAGAAGAGCTACAATATTTAATTATTTTTCACTCGTGATTGTAGAAGATAAAAAAATCGACTATTGGCTCATAAAATGAGATGAAAAATTATTACTCTTTACGCTGATCAATGGGTGAAGTTCTCCAGGGGGCCGGAATATTGAATTTACACAAAAATTCAAACAAAAATACTAAAAAAATTTCTTATTCGTATTATCTATTGTTTATACTGTCCAAGTTAAAAGAAGCCAAAATTAAGCTATTTCGTCATTATGAATGTACAGATTATACAGTGTACACCTCTCTTCAGTCTCTTTTACTGAAATCAGGAACCGGAAGCGACCAGCCAGTCGTCAAGGAGTCCACGATTATATATTTATTTATTTATTAACAAAACATTGTATATGTAGGGCCATCCAGTCTCTTTAATGTACAATTTTAGACCAATTTAATTACACAAGAGTTACTTAATATAATACAAAAAAGAAAAAAAGCTAATATAACAACCAAAAAGCAAAACATACTACAAAAATATTTCCGGACCTTATATGAATGCTTATGATACTCAAATAAACTCAGGTAAGATGCAAGTGTATCCGTGTCGTTTTGATCCGAGCTGTTCAACAACATTTGTAAACTTTTATATTTTGAACCTGGATTTGATTGCATGAATCACTCGATCACTGCCAGATCACAAATGGGGCAATGGACCAAGAACCGGATCCCAATACTTTACACATGCTTCGCATTGGTTTAAGTAAAGATATAATTTACCTACTTAAAAATTATTATTTTTTTTTTTTGCGTTTGGACCCTTGGGATCAGGCAAAGCTTGATGTCTCTTTCTGGTTGGACCTTCCACGCCTCTATCTTTTTCCGGAACGTGTTATCGAGTTCCATGGTCAGGCTATCTAATTTTCCTGGCCGGATGAGTGTGTTGATGTTAAAGGTGCCCAGGTATATATGGATTTTTGGCGTTATTCTTCCATTGTTTCTTCTTTGATTTCGTGATGGTCCGGGTCCCCCAGAATCTGAATACTCGGTTGCCACTCGAGGGTGGGTGGATTGGTTACCACCTGGGGTAATCTTGTTTTGCCTCTCATGATTCATGGTTGCTTGTTACGAAATTTTGTCCTGCGCATGCGCGATGTTTTGTAGAACCAGAGATTGTCAGTTTCTGGAGCCGAAGGGCCGGTTTTTATTATTTTCAAATAAATTCACTTTGCTTCTTGCTGAGATCAAACTGATGAAGTCTAGGTTGATGTTCTCCTAATCGGATTAGAAAAGTTGATGATTTAACCGATTGCGCTACCGACCCCTCTTAAAAATTATTATTATTAATTGAAAGTAATGGAAGGCAGCCCAGAGGTAGTGAGGAAAGAAAAAATTAACACATAAAATAAGGTGTAATTTATTGGAATCCTTCCTCCTTTCCTTTCAAACCGACGTTTCGGAGGATTTTTCCCTCCTTCTTCAGGGTTTCAAAGGGTCAATGAATGAAACAAATAAAATGTTTCCTTCTTCTCTCCACAGTAGTGTTCAAAAACTTTCTTCATTTGTAACAAAAGGCATAGAAAGACAAAAAAAATTTTTTTTCCTTCTTTTCTTAATTAGTATAATATAAGTTTTTGAACACTACTGTGGAGAGAAGAAGGAAACATTTTATTTGTTTCATTCATTGACCCTTTGAAACCCTGAAGAAGGAGGGAAAATCCTCCGAAACGTCGGTTTGAAAGGAAAGGAGGAAGGATTCCAATAAATTACACCTTATTTTATATGTGTTAATTTTTTCTTTCTCACTACCTCTGGGCTGCCTTCCATTACTTTCAATTAAAATTTCTACCAGTCCGTCTCTCTCCAGAGAAAATTTCGTTGCAAAAAAATTATTATTATTATTTTAATTTTCAAGGACTATTTATTAAAAAAGTTCTATTATTTTTTTCTCTTTTAGTTCACAAAATATGACCAGGGATTTACGATAATCCTTTCAAACGCTACTTTTAAATTAGCATTATTTTATTATTAAAATATCTATTTTATTTCTAGAATATTTATCAGAAAGTAGAATTTATATTTTTATTTTGTTCTTTGTTATATGCTCTCTCGCTTATTCCTATTCAGTTCTAAAAAATAAAATAAATATGAAAATACTAGGTCTAGCTTTATATAGAAGTTCATATAGGTACATTAAAATGTATTTGTAAACATATATAGTTATAGAATAATATTCCTTAGGGACATTTATTTTATCATTCTTAATATACATTTCTCTCTTTTTTTTTTTTTTTTTAATTTTTTTATTTAAATAATAAATTTAAGATTTTTTTCTCTTATACCCTTTTAAACAATTCCCTCTAGCCCCTCTGTCCCATTGCTCCATAACTTTTATCTTTTTTATTCTCGTTGTTAATTTTAAGGAATTAAAATGTAGAACAACTAGTTAAGAATTTATCTTTCATAATATACTTAAACATTCTCCATTTCTCTTTCTGACTAATGGTTCTTCTTTTTTTTATTTTTCATTCTCTCATTTTACGATTGAACATTTTAAGAATAATTTATGTAAAGGATTATATATGCGTATAGTTTTCTTTCCTTTTCATTCGAACCAGCCACAATTTCCATATTCCATTACTTGAACTTATTTTATCTAGTTGTAGCGAAGTTAGAAATAAATTTAATTTTTAATTGAATAAGAAATCTAAGTGATACAGTCGCGTTTTACTTTCTTTCAATTTATATTCTTTGCGTATCTCGAGTGTAGATATATTTGTTTTAATCTATATTGTATTTTTGATAATAATAGTGAATAGTAATGAAAGAAGAGACTTTGAATACAAGGAGATATTTATTAAGAACTGGCCAGCAGAACCTTTTTCTATACAGGATTTCAAACTAGTCATGGGCAGAGCCTAGAGCTGAGTTGTTTACCAAAAATATCTTTAGACTTTTTACTTTACCATACAGGGTATGGTCAAGTATTGTAATCGTGCATGAAAAAGTGGTTTTCCTTCTTATATTTTCGAAATATCTAAAAAACGGATGAAACTATTTTGATTAAAAAAATTGAGCGACAACCATGGCATTTCGCTCTACAAAAAAGCTCTAATAAGTGAACATTCGAAAAAATTATATTTTTCAAGATAATAATTGTTTTGTCAAAATGTCTGTTAGTTAGTCTGAGCGTTACCAAATTTTTGTGGACAAGCTAGCTCAAAAACTAGTGTGAATATCGAAACCATTATTCACACGTAGTTTTGTTTGAGATTAAGAGCTGATTAGATTTTGGTGCATATCGACCCAAAATTAAGAGGGGTGGAGGGGGGTTAAAAATTAAAAATCTAGGCCGTTTGAGCAAACTCAACCAAATTTTGTATACATAATCATTGGACCCCCAGAAGTCTAAAAATGCAAAAACTAATCCCCCTACATGATTATCAATAATTTTAGGGGCCAGGATGTATGGTAAAGTCAAGTGGATGGCCACATCAGAATACGTCAGATTATTTTTATTTTAAATCAATTTTTCCCTGTTTTCAACAGTGGTTATCGTAAATGGTCAGAACATCAAAATTGAAATGAAAAATGTTTATTCTTCCAGTATTACATTAGAATCGATCGCTATTTTTGATTTTAAATCGATTCGTCCTTATCTTCAGGAATGATTATCAATAATAATCGAAACGTCAAAAATCCAATGTTGAATGGTTATTTCTCAAGTATTAGATGATAATTAATTGCTATTTTTGATTTTAACTCAACATTGACTTCTAATAGCCAGTGATATCTGATTAATAATTAAGGAATGAACATATTAATATTTCAAATGACTATGGATAATGTCTAGCAACGATCCGTTACAGTTTAGTTGAGTTTTCTATAAATGAATAAAAATTGAAGGGCGAAATAATATTAAGAGAATGACAAGGTTTTATTATTTATTGAGCTTTGGAATACTATGGAATGCAAAGAAAAGAAAATCCATTTTTAATATATAGGTACTGAAAATTTATTGAAAAATTCGTTTTCAGAAAAAGGCGAAAAATTATAAACTGAAGCACTTTCGATTTGTGGAATTTAACCAAAACCTTGCTATACTATTTTGAGCCGATAACTAATTTAAATTTTAAATTTTGTTTCTTTTAGATTTACCGTTTTTTAAGTATTGTGTTCATAGACAGACAAACAAATATACCTAATAATTGTTTTTTTGGACCTGGAGAGTTGAAAACGTTCACTATAACTATTATAAACAGGGTGATTCACGGTCGGTGGCACGTTAGACGTTTATGGAAAACATTTTATTATGAAATTATTTATTTTGTACTATAAGAACTTCGTTTGAATAATCAATATTTGCGATCATTTTGGGAAATTTTTTTGAACATCGTCAATAAACTGTTTATAAGTTACTTATAAATAGTCAACAAACTGTCATAAGCTTGATATTTTCATGGTTAGTTAAAATTAAATTCAGTAAAAAGTTATTTTTCACGAAAAAGCGGCTTTATTAAGTAAACTTGATGTTTTAGGTATAGGGACATGATATATCGTCTTAAAGCATTTTCTTCGTCTTTCAATTTATTGAGTAATATACAGGGCGTCTTATTTGAAAAAATGAACTTTTGCCTCCTTTTATGAATAACAGAAATAATAGTAATCTTAGCACGCCCTGTATAACATGGAGTCGATTTCTCGACGTAAATTAAATACTTCGGGTCTGTCTAAACTCCCAAAATAATCATACGACTAAAATTTTATTTTTAAAAAAAATGATTGATCAATGTTAATAATAAAGGAATTAAATAAATTTAATTTTACACATTACTTTCCTTGAATAAATAAGGATAGATACGCCTATATGATTACTACTTGTATACATATAAATCTCATTTTCAATTAGCACATAAGGGTCATTCCGGAACCGACTCAGCCAATTGGTTCGTCAAACAAATCTCTTTATTGGGTTGATATCTCGAGACATTTGAAATTAATTACATACGACGTCTGTTTGTCACTTGTTATTAGTTCCGTATTCGCATCCGTTTGTCACCATAGCGGAAAATAAGTCACTATAAATTTTATTGAGCATTACACAACAAGAAGCGAGAGAGTGGTGTGTGGGTAGGATGGGCTCGGGGGTGGGTTGGGATGAGCTCGGGGGCGGGATGAACTCGGGGGTGGGGTGAGCTCGAGGGCGGGATGGAATTCCGGTTTGAAAATCAACAGGAGACATTTGACAACGGCACAAAGCGAATCGAATCGAATGACAGCAACCTTCCGGATAACCCGGATCAATGATCCGGTATCAAATGCAGAATGTTGAATGCTGTTTATAGGTCCCGCAAATTGAAACTTTGAAACCCGAGCAAGAAATGGAAAAGTCATTTGCAAACGAGATCATGTGATCAATTAATCTATCCATCCATCTATCAAACTTATTTTTTTTTAATTTCTAAAAAAAATACCAAAAATTTTCATCTAGTATGGAAATCTTTTTAAGATATCATACTAAAATATTCATCCATGTTTAAAGCAAACCATATGACTTTCATTTAAGGCACATAAATAACAAATTACAGTGGGTGGCCAAATTATTATACTCATTTGAAAAATTATATCTTTCATACGTTTTTAAGGGCTTAGCTTACTATTAAACTCATAATATCGTTTCAATTGTTAGCTTTATAGGTTTATTAGCTTAGGACAATACAAATTCAATAATACAAATCGTCGCCTTAGAGAGTAAACCTGCTAGCTCACAACAAGGAAATTTTACAGGGCAGAGAAAAAACAAACGAAATTTAATATTGTTGTTATGGAAAAGACTATTTTTCACATTTTTTTTTCTACAACTTACGATCGTAATTTTAAGTAGCAGTTTTATTTGGACGTTGCTGCATTTCTTTTTCTCTCGAACGGTATTAATATGTCTTATATGATAAAAAATAGTTAGCAGCTTTACACTCTAAGCCGAGGAAATACAATTCAAAATACAATTTCAATATTTAGTGAATCCTCCCTTTCGAGCAATCACATGTTTGTATGCTCTGCAATGGATTTTTTGGCTATTTCTTGAACTGCAGGTATATTGTGCCATGCTTTAATACTATTTTCTATCAAGTCCTTTTTGTTAGTAATTATTTTATCTTTGCAAATTTTTTTTTTAAGACCGCCTATACATTTTCGATCGGGTTGAGGTCTGGCGAGTTGCCAGGCCAATCCAAAAGGGTTATTAGACTAGATTACTACTAGATTTTTTGAAAAGTATGAATAAAATAAATTTACTTAATAAAAATCATTTGAGTGTTATAATTTGGCCACCCACTGTAACATTAAAGTTCATTCAATTGTAATTCAAATTTAAAAAATTTAAAAATATAAATATTCTAGATAGATGTAATTTTTGTTTTTCAGAGGATGAGGAACAAAATAAGTGTTTGTTTATGACTTATCAATTGCTCTAGATAGATTTCACAAAAATAAAAGACAAGATGCTTATTAGCATGACTCTATATATTTCGAGGTGCGAGCCCATCTTCAGGAGTTCAAAGAGAAAACTGTACCCCAAAATATATATAGAGTCATCCTAATAACCATCTTGTCTTTTATTTTTGTAAAACCTACCTAGAATTGTTATATTTTTAAATTTTTAAAATTTTTATTACTTTATTAAAATATGTTTCACCAAGAACCTACACCATTCTTCCTTAACAAAATCAATAATAATTCAATAATTTTTTTAAAGCTTATTAAACTTATCTGCATTTCTATCTTGGAAAACACAGATTAACTATCCGAGATCTGAATGTAAGGTTTCTAAATATTTATATGTTAAGGGAAAAAAAGATAAGAGTAAATAAATATTTTATTTAATATGGATTTACTATGAGTTAAGGATACTGGGTCACTTTATTAAAGATGTTTCACCTTGCACCAACACCACAATCTCTACTGATTGTTAAGGAAAAAGGTAAAATTTAGACTCTTTTTTGAGACTTAGTTTCTGTACTTCTGGGTTTTTGTCTCTTTCATTTGTCACATGATACTTCTTAACTATCAAAGATAAAAACTAAAAACTAATTATCTTAGACAAATACCCTTAAAATAATATTTGCTATATACACTCATGCACACACAAACAAACACCTTCAAACTTCCAAGGCGTGAATTTAGGGCATGCAATGCATTAAATTATACCATACATATTCTTTACAAAAATCTTTCACAAAGTTCCCTTTTTTCTAATCTTATCGATAATATTGCCTCATTTGTCTTTCCATTTAATTTTCAATATTCCTTTATCTCACTACATTTCAAAGGACTGTGAAATCTTTTTTTTTAATGCGATCGAATGTAAAGAATGGACGCACCAAGAAGATTCAACCCCTATGGATCTCGGAATATCCTTGCATTAACGTAGAGAAGGAGAAATTGATCAAGCAAAAGTCTGGAGGCGGAGGTGTCTTTGCACCAGGGTCTTGATGGTTTGATGGTTATAACGTTATAAGTATCGATAAAGAAAGAGGCCATGATATAATTCAAAATAAGTTTGAAGACATTGAGAGAAACGAATATTTTCGAATGAGTGGTCCCGCACTTTTTCAATTAAACCGTGAAAGTTGGGATTCGGTGAATCGCGTATGTATAAAATTTAAATAGGTGCTTGTTCTCCGGCCGAACTTAGTCTAGCCAATAAAAATGATACGCGTACAGGCCAGCATTTTTGCTGTCTACATATATCTTATTGAAAACTACTCTTGCGTACTCAACCTTCTGTTTTGTTTCGTCCATTTTGTTAAGAAAATTATCCAATGTTCCGATTGATTTAAACATTATTTGACCATGCTATTCAATTTGGAAAACTCTCTTTGGACTACGATTCTGATTGGATTGATACATATTTGAAGGACCTACGCGAGATTCATAAAATTCTTCCGGATCTCTTATTACATTTATCGAATCAGGGACAAATACTAATTTCGAAGAACAAAGCGAGCCATCGGATATTCTTTTATCATTGTACTGCACTAGGAAAATCTCACCTTTCTTGAAATATGGTATATCTCATCTCATTAAATAACATTAAAAATAAAAAAAGGGACTTCTTATTAAAAAACATAATCCTACAGTCCACTAATAAATACTAAAAAAAATTTCATCTTCGAGCATCCTTTGGGGGGAATTATTAATTTCAATTCATCAAAGCACATAACGTGATAGTATCTATAAAAAAAAAAAGAAAAACTCGGAAATGCTTCTTCAATGGGCCAGCGAGTCGAGGGAGACGGTAAGGGTCGGGTCGCCTATTACTCTGACAGATCCTTTCTTTCGAATTGCAATCAGGGTGGTAAGAGAATACTTGAAGGCCCCTCTCCACAAATGCAACCGTATTCGAGACAAGAGCAGATTTGAGCCTTGTAGAGTATGATAAGTTGCATGGGTGTGAAAAATCGCTTGGATTTGAATAAGAAACCAATCTTCCTTGCTACAGATTTCGCAATAGAGGAAATTTGCTAACCTTTAGAGGGGTCACGTGCGATTGAGACGTACAATATGGACAGCCTGTCACATATCTTTAGATATTTGAACCAAAGAGAATGACAGAGAAATTTAAATTTAGAAATTAGACAACATACTATTCTCTTCTCCACTCTTCTCCTTTCCTCAAATTTTACATCCACGCATAAATATATATGTAAATATTTTATTTTATAATTAATGATTTTTATCCTCTCTAGTGTAAAATATAATGTAAATGTCCGATTCGGATGTAAAGTGGTCCTTGGAGAGATTAAAATATCCAAGTTATCCTATTATTTCGATCTATATTGCTGTCACAAATTAAATGGGCTTTGCAACGCATGCTCTCAGTTTAGGAATGGAACCAAAGGGCATAGTTAACTATTTATTTTCCAGTTAAAATACGGAAATGCAAATAGATATAACCCATTTAACAATACAATACAAAACAATGTAATGCATTGGAATGGCTAAAGAGAGAAATAATGAATTGATTCTCATGCATCCTAAGCGCTATACATATTACATAGTACTAGTCCCTTCTGGAACAATCTAATTGTGCTGATAGCGACTACACTTCTCCTTCCTTTCTTTCTCTCTGGCCTTTTCTTTTATTCTCTCTTTTCTATTAAGAGCCTCGGTTGTGTCTTCTATCCGGGTACCCATATTCCAATCCCGTGATTGTCAGAATTTTAGATGACTATCTCGATCTCGAGAATGAGATTCTAGTTACCTCTACTAAGAAGCTAAAATAAAAATTTGTCATTGTCTCAATCAGAGATCGGGGCACTTTTTTATCTATTACACCAAATATATTTGGTTTCGCTGATATTAGCCCTCGTTTCGAAAGGGAGAATATTAAAGACAATTTTAAATTCAAAATTGTTGATTGAATCAATTATACGGAGTATACAGCCATAATATGAAAAATATAAATTGTATACGATAAAAAATTCTCATTATGGAACAAAACATTTTACAAAGAGAGAATTATATTCAGTAAAGAATTTATGATTCAAAAAATTGAGTCTTTTTTTGAGAAGTGGTTCACAAAGAAAAACAATTAAGTATTAATTAATCTTAACTGAGCTAAACTATTCATATATATGGTAAATTTAAAGTTTTTGTACCTAGGGTAGCAGGAATTTTTATACATTGAAGGAGACAATAAAAGAGTGTGTCTTCGTTATAATACAATTTATAATTCCAGCAGAAAACACACTCTTTTATTGTCTCCTTCAACATACTATATATGGTATATCACTAGAATGAGCTCAGGTTAAAAACTACTCTCCTCCCAGGTGGCCCTAGTATTAAATCACGTATTAAAATAAATATTATCTAATTGGGCTTTAAAATGTCTAAAACAGTGAGAAAAATATTTTCCAACTATGATTTTTGAATTCCGATACCCAAGATAGCCCAAGAACGGAAAGTCAAAAAATTAGTTTGTATCAATACCCCTGGTCAACGCTATATTGTAAATTGCGTTTGCTTTGTAAAATGGAAAAGGAATTAACCGAGGGGTGATCCGGAATTGGAAGTAGGTGTACACCCCTTTGGAAGTATTTTGGAACTACTTGGAAATATT
The DNA here is from genome assembly GCA_024734495.1 of Forficula auricularia. Classification (NCBI taxonomy): domain Eukaryota; kingdom Metazoa; phylum Arthropoda; class Insecta; order Dermaptera; family Forficulidae; genus Forficula; species Forficula auricularia. Next base: position 8,991,169 of record JALMQS010000120.1, on the reverse strand, counting down.
TGGAAGTACTCGGAAATATTTGGAAGTACTTGGAAATATTTGGAAGTACTTGGAAATATTTGGAAGTACTTGGAAATATTTGGAAGTGCTTGGAAATATTTGGAAGTGCTTGGAAATATTTGGAAGTACTTGAAATTATTTGGAACTACTTGGAAATATTTGAAATTACTTGGAAATATTTGGAAGTGCTTGGAAATATTTAGAAGTTCTTGGAAATATTTGGAAGTACTTGGAATTATTTGGAAGAACTTGGAAATATTTGAAATTACTTGGAAATATTTGGAATTACTTGGAAATATTTGGAATACTTCGAAATATTGGAAGTACAAGTGGAAGTAGGTGTACGGCATATTAGGTCGCGGTTCACCCCTCGGAATTAACATATTTTTCTTATAAAAATTCAAAAAGTTAATTTAACTAATGTAATAAAATAATAAATAAATGCATAAACTTTTAATCAAAAACTTCTTCGGTTTTCTTAACTACAAAATCCAAATGAAAATATTTATTTTACTATTATATATTGTTTTACTTTATGTTCTTCTTATTTTAGTACTCACAGTAGATACTCGATAATAATATTCATAATTTAATTTTAATAATAAATAAGAAAGAAAAGTCTCTTCCAAGATTGTTGATTAATTTGAGCCAAGAATAACATTAAAGAAAGATTAATGATGCATTGTCTTATAGTGAAATTGTTTTTGATAAAGAGTGATAAAATGAGCCACTGAGGAAATCAAAATAAATTGATGTAACGTATGGCCCATTTAATAAAAACTCTGAGTTTTTAATTTTTAATTTATCCAATTTCCTACTTTTCCTGTTATAAATTTACTATGGATTTGAATGATTTAACATTTAATAATAAACTTCTTATAACTTTCCCATAAAGCAGTGATTCTCAACGTTTTTTTTGATGCGGCACACTTTTAATAATTTCAAAATTTGGCGGCACAGTAGCAATAAGATTTTAAAATAAAAATAATTTTGTCAAAACAAATTATTATTAAAAAAGACGAATCATATACATATTACCTTTGAATACGTTTTATTTAAGTTTGAGAACATAGCAAATGTATAAATTTATAAATTCAACCACACAGCAAGCAAGTAAATAGCAAACTGAACTACACTCGCCTTCAGCTAAATCGACCCAAACCCTAAGTCGTTTTTTTTAATGGCTAAGCCTATATATATATTTTTAAAGCTCATTTATTTAGCTTTACATTAAATTTTGTGATCTGAATGGCTGAACTGGAAAAAATAATAATCTCATTAGATAAAAGTACATACAAAATAATTATTTTTATTGTTTTCATTTCTAAAATTTGGGGGCACACTTCAAGAATTTCGCGGCACAGTGGTTGAGAATCACTGCCATACAGGGTATGGTCAAGTATTGTAATCGTGGATGAAAAAAGTGGTTTTTTTGCTTCGTTTTTTCGAAATATCTAAAAAACGACTGAAACTATTTTGATTAAAAAAATTGGGCGAAACCATGGCTTTTGCTATACAAAAAAGCTCTAATAAGTTAACATCGAAAAAATTATATTTTTCGAGATAATAACTGTTTTGTCAAAATGTCTGTTAGTACGTGCGTTACCAATTTTTTTTCTACAAGTGAAAATCATTGTTTACAATATTTGTCAGATGAATGAATTCTCCTCTCCTTAAAATATACTTGGATTTGTTGAAATCTTCTCGCTAAATGCCTCACATGAAATATTCATATTTATTTTGACAGCTATGACAGCTCGTAAGTACTGAGTCCATTTTCAAATGTGAATTTACCTCACTCCAGATTTAGCTCATACAAGAAATCATTTTTTCAATAAAAGCATTGCTTTCAGGGAGAATCTTCAAAATAATAACAACTTTTTCTAATTTGCATGCGGTACATTATTTACTATCATATGAAGAAAACCTTGGCACCATTTTTTAGCAAAGAACATAAGATTGAACCATTCCTTCTCTCTTTCTAATAATTATGTACCTAGGTAAATATGAAAATTCATCGAAAAGTTCATCGCGATTGATATTTATTATCGGACACCTCTGAAGACAAATGTCAATATCAAAATTTTCCCTTAACGAAATTTCATTCAAAATAAAGCAGCTTAACTCTAATAGTAAATTTGCATTGTTTTTGTCATTACGCTTTTCAAATAAAATAAAAGGTATTTCATAAAATTTTTCAGATCCTGTAAAATAGTAAAATTATAGCAGATACCCTAGGTTTCATTTTCATTATTTTTTATTTAATAATTTTCAGAAAAAAGTTCAGAATCCGGCCAAATCAGCAATGACACAAGACATGTTTTGGGACTGCCTCCCGAAATCGGGGATGAATCAATCACCTTATATTATTAGACCGAAGAAGTTAGACAGGCCTTTCGAAGCTGTTTTCAAATCTTTTTGATAATTGAAGAAAATTAAATAAAATTTATACTATAATTTTAATTGTTTTTCCTGAATTTAATTCTTATCATATCATTTTTTTATTTTTATTTTTTATTTTTTTTTTAATCTTCAAGTTAAAAAGTTTCAAATTTTCAAATACAATATTTAGAATTCGAAACTGTTTTCAAATATCGATGAAAAAATTTGAAGATTAATTTCACTCTTCTTTTTCGATTTTTTTTCTTTTTCTTTAATAGTGTCGATAGGGTTTCATTTTTCTCCTTTTCAGGAAATTTTTATTTTTTTTATTGTAAGATAAAATAACAAATTTTCACAACGAACAAGCTGTTAAGTCAAATTATAGTGAACATAGTATTTTTGTTGGTGGTATCAAAATGTTTTAATTTGATTTTGATAGTACGCATTAATAAAAGGTTTGAAAATCATATTGCCTTATTTTATTTTATTTTTTATTTTTTATTTATTTATTGTCACCGGAAACAAAGCCCATTTAGACAGCATATTAGTAAAGTGTTAGTAGCGTTAGTGAGGGTGCCGAGTTTTTAGCCGGTAAAAATTTTTATTTGTCAGCCAGGATCGAACCCCGGCCTTCCACACCAACACCATCATAATCGACCGATGCCGAAGCGAGGCCAGTGCGTTAACCGGCTCGGCTAACCCGACTCCCCCTATGGTATTTATCTATATCAAAAATTAGTTAGGGTTACTTGTGGCAACGGAAATTTCTATGGAATCTATCTCTTCCAGGGTCTACCATGTTTCTTCTTCTTTTAGAAGAAAGGCTCTTTAGGGAGTTTGTTTATCTTTCTATGATGAAGATGCCGAACATCTCGCGAATATAGGAATATTGGTTTATATTTATGGAGAAATAGCTGAAATGCATTCGTTTTGGATAATTCATATCTTTTGATCCTAGCTCTGCAGTCAAAAGAAATTAAATAATTAAATATAAATGAAATCTTTTTATCGAAAGTCAAGTCTCTGCAAAACTCAAAAATTCACATTTTTTGAGAAAATTTCATCAGAATATACAGAGTGCATAATTGCACAGCCAAAGCATCAAATCTGCAACGAACTCATTTTAAATTCTCCATAGGTTTTTCTAAACACTTAAGAACTAGAAACAATAATTCTGAGTCGGATAGATTCGAACAAGAAAATATTTATTTATTTATTTAGGAAAATAACACTATTTATTTAATTAGGAAAATCACACAAGTCATAATAATAGTCACATAATCAGTTTCTAAAAACTTAAAAACACTAAATCTTTTCCTTGGAAAACTACTAATAAGTATGTTTGTAACTAACGTAAATAACAAAAAGTGCAGGGGTTTCTGTGATGATAATTTCCCAAACCCAAGTTGTAATTTACATTTGTATCACTGACTTTTCATTATTCTAAGGGCTTTATATAAAATTTAAGCTAGATCCTGATTCCTTCTTTTTACTGATTGCTATCCCGAGATTTCCAGAATGGAAGAAGCTTTAGTTCTGGCACATTGGTATCCTAAATAAATAATATGGTTTTATAAATATATATTGGTGTTGGAAAAATTTGAGCTAAATATCTATTTAACAAGAGTTTACATTAATAATAATAATGATAATAATAATATTTCAGAGGTTAGAAAATAAATCTCAAAGTATCATTAATCAAAGGAAACAACAAACAAACAAACAACCAAGCAAACTCGACAAAAAAATATTTGCTTTAGTGACAGGCAAACAAGAAAAAAAAATATTTTCGAATATTTTTTTTGTTTGTCTTGAAAAAAATAAAATAAGAAGAAAGAAACACTATCTATCTATAGATATATTTCTAATAGATTAAATTTCTATGATAAATATTAGAAATAATACAGTATACAAATAATATAAGAGATCGAGGAAATTTACTATTTGATTGGATGTGTCCGTTGTTGAGTGGGATTAGGAGTGTTTACTTTTCTAACTCTCGGGTAGAATTTGATTAAACATTTGACCAATCGGATGATTGAGAGGGCTAATCTAGAGCTGTGACGCACCTAAATGCAAGAATACAGTCATTAGAATGGAAGGAATGTAACGTCAGAGGGATAAATGAAATTGGCCTACATTTGCTCCTGAAGGCAAATAGAGCATTTACACTTAGGATGACTGCACTCGAGCAACAATTAGTTGGCGATAATTTTGTCACTCAAAATGTTCACTGTACTTGTATTCTTCCATTGGCTAACAAAATCATTACCACAAGAGACCATGGTGAACAAATCAAACTAAATACTTAAATATTATACTTATTGATTGTTCTCTAATTTGTTTTGTGAATCAGGATCATAAGAAACAAAGTTTATATAAAATACAAATGACGATAGTAGCAGGGTTAAGATTTCTAAAGAAAATCATAAAATGGTGTTCAACTATTAAATCCGAGGATTTGCGGATAATTTTTACTATGTCAGAAAGTCGTAATCTCCTCTTCGGGAATTGAACCCGAATACCAAAAATCCTCCGAGGTGGAACTATAGTCTAGAATATAGAATATACGTAGAACTTTTTCATGAATAAAAAATTTCCCGATTACTTAATTCTAATTCTAAACATACAGTCAAACCATATATTTAAATTAGAATATTTTGAAGGTTTAAATTTTTGAAAATTTCAAAAATCGCATGCCATGGAATCATCATCATCATCATCAGCCTGTCGATATCGACAATTCACTGCTGAATATAGGCCTCTTCCATCAAATGGAAGGGGGTTGGCATTAAGCCATGGAATGGCTATTCCTAATTTGATATACGAGGATAAGTCAAAAGTTACTTACACTTTTCGTTCTATAACTTTATTAAACTAAGATAGGTGTACAACAGACACATTATTTTTCGATATAGTCTCCACCTTTAGCCACAAGCTTTCGGATGCCTTCCTGGTAGAAGGTTTTCGGTTGGTCATGAAGCCACTTTTGCACCGCACACACTTTACTGAATTTGAGTTCGTCGTGGAAAATGTGATAGGTAGAACCGTGTCTAATGTTTAAAGAAGATGCTACCTTATCTATGGTAACTCGCCTATCTGCTGTAATCATCTCTTGCTGAATGTTGTCGTCAGTGGTCTGAAGTTGACGGTCGCCCAGCTCCCTCTTTTTTGTGTTAGGCTCGTTCGGCCACTTTTAAACATTTCGATCCATAAAAAACGCTTTTACCAGATAAAGGACTTTCCCCGTATTGTGACAAAAGTCTCCGGTGAATTTCAGCACCTTTCACACCCTCTGACCACAAAAATCTGACCACTCCTCGTAGCCCCTCTTTGGTGCAATCTGATAGCAGAGCTAATATGCTTATGCTGTTGTAGCTAAACGACAACTGACGCGATCGTGATTAAATTCCGCACACGTGACTACAGACGCGCCAACTCAACGCATGCGCATGCGGCCGCCTCCTATCTTAGTTTAATAAAGTTGTACAACGAAAAGTGTAGGTAATTTTTAACTTATCCTCGTAAAAGACACAGCGCTGTTCACCTACTAAATCCGAGGTGCTATGAATACATTTTATGGACAATAAGTTTTATGGTTATTGGTTACAACTCGGTGGGAAAGCCAAGTGTGCCTCGGCTGTATTTTTGGCGTTCAGTTCCCGAAGGAGTGAATACAACTCTTCTAACGTAATGAAAATTATCCATAACACCACGGATTTAGTAGTTGACTATATCTCTTGATTTTTCTATTTCAAAGTTAATTTAAGGAAATTTAAAAGTTAACTGAAAATCGTTGCTTGAATTTTTGATTTGTATCAAAGAAATGGATTAGTATATTATTTAACTTCATAACTTCTCTACCAAGAATAGTATCATCTTTATGACCTCGAGCAGGCTAAAATATAAATCTTCAGGGATGAAGGTTCAATATATGTATTATTGAAATTGAACAAGACTTTATTATTTAATTAATTTAATTAGCCAAAAAGCCATTAAAGTATATGCATCGATTAAGCCCAAAAGACAATATTCAAATTACAATTTCAAATTTGTAATTAAATATAAAGGGGATCAACAAAATTATAAGCTCCTTCAACATTAATATATTTTCCCAACATTACAACATCAAAAATCTTTTGTTGCGTTTCAAAGAGAAAACTAATGTCAAGATTTATTGATTTGTATAATTTTTTAAGTCATGGGATTAAATTCAATCTCCCCCATGGGAAAATAAAAAATAAATATAATCATCTTATTTATGACATTCTAATAATAGAGATGACTCTTGTATGGCTTATCAGCTTGAGATAGTTTAGAATCAGTCTTTTATCTAGTTCAGCTCTTCATGTATCTTTGATTAAATTAAATTAAACTTCTTTTGATTTTATAACATTAGATTTTTGATATGATAATAAATATTTTCAAGATTTGAGGAATCATTGGTTATTATCAGATCATACTTAAATTAATTTCTTACTAAAATAAACAATAAAAAAAGGTTCTTATGGGGTTTTCTGTCACAATGACACAATTTGATATTGTGCAAGAAGATAACTACTCATAACGAGATAATATCGAAATACGATTTGATTAGATTATTTTTTGAATAAATTTTAAGAAACCTTACAAGTTTGTTTGTTTATTGCTTTGTTTAGTTAATTTACTCTAGTAAAATCGAATTTCGAATTATACAAAGCTTACTTTATTATAACCATTTTATATTATCCTATTTTACGGATTGGTTGAAATCAGCTTAAAAAAATTTCAAAATACTTGACCTTAAACTTTTAACCGGGGTCAAAAAGTTTCGTATTTTAAATTTTGATTATTTATATACAAATATATATTTTTATATTATTATTTTCATTTTCGTATTTTGATTTCTGGAGTGCAGTTGAGTGATTTATTTTTTATTTACAGATTCCATATTAAATTATGTAAGTCTTAATGGATCCCATATATCCATGAAATAAAATAATAGGTAGGAAACCTGAAATCCATTTGGTATAATATAAATCATCTATCGAGGAGAATCAAAATATTGAATTCCCTCAAAATTTGTTTGCTTTTTGTGATTAAACAATAAACGCTCGTTTAGAACAAAATGAAAAACTAAACGAAACCATGATTTTTTTGGGCTGTTTATTGGATTTTGATCCCTTCAATAAATAAAGCACGATTAGTTTGCCATGCTATCAAAATGTTTTTATTTTCAAAAAGAATAACTGATTAGAATTAGATTTTCTAGATTCAAAAATTAAAATTTGAAAAAAACTAGAAAAAATACAAAAGGCATATAAGAAGCTATAGATCAATTGTAACTAATGAACTTAAATTTGATAATAATAATCTACAACCCTTTGCTATTTCTCCTCTCTAGTTACATAAACAGTTCGATGTGGAAAGATGACTAAATTACCAAAATTTTCAGGAAGCATACTATGTATTAATTTTTTTTTTCAATTTCATCTTATTTTTGTTTAGAAATGTACGAAGGAAAAAATTACTTGCATATATCCCTGGAAAGATGGGGGTGGGGAGCGAGTTCCAGTCTTTAGAAATCATAGAGATAAACAAGTTGGCAAATAATATTTTGTTAAATCAGTATCTATTTTAATCGTGAAGGCCTGATGAATGTTTGAAAACCGTGTTTCGCTCTAATGAGGCTTTAGTTTATTGATTTTGTCAAAAAAAATCATCATAGCAGAATCTATAAAAATGGGAAAGAGCATTGAAAGTTCTACGATCTGTCAGTGCATTGAGGGAACTAGCTAAGGCTGGATCTCATATTAGACTGCTTGCTCGCATCTGAATTGTTTCCAGGGTGTTTTTGGAGATTTCTTACCACAGATTCTAACCATATCGAGAAAGATATGAATACAAACTTTGAATAGAGTAAGAAGTTTAGTGCAGAGAAAAAAACGTCTGCTTCCTGTCCTGAATAGAAATACATGGATAAAATCATTGAAATTTTCTAAAAAATGTACCAAGGCTTGAAAAAGTTTTCACTTTTTCCTTTAATTCCTGAAAACCTTTCCAATCAGTTTTATAGTGTTCTAGCTACCTCTGGTTGATCTGTATAAGCAGCCTCTAATAATTTCTGTTTGTTTGACACTTTACTAATGAATTGTTGTTGTTTTGTTGTTTGTTGCAGGCGCTCGTGTATCGGGATGGCAACCTTGTGAGTGGCAGCCTGGACGCTCTTGTACAACACACAGTGCCCACAGGCGATTACTATCCCGACCGGGCATATTTGTTCGCTTTCCTATTATCAGCACGACTCTTTATTAAACCACACGAACTTTTAGGTGAAGTGTGTGCGTTATGTGATGCTCAACAAAACTTAGGAGATAAGCATCTACCAGCAAAGGTAACTATTCTATATTTTACTTTATTTCTAGCTATAAACAAGGAAAATTCATTGTGGTGTCAAAATGTGTTTCTATTTCCAAAACGAAGGAGTTTCTAACTTATAGCCCAAGAGCCCACGACGGCCAGACCTTCGTTATTTTATAAAAGCTGAAAGTTTTTCTGTGCATGTCCCCTATACAGGTAAGAACGACCAGCGACTATAAAGTTTGGGTTGTGGTTACTTTGGCAGGTAACAGGTAATAAAGGTGTATAAAATAGTACTTTAAATTCGTTAAAGTATAAAGCTCAATTTTTTTATATTTTCTTCGGGATAACTTTAGAAATCTCGTCCTCCATTGCCGGACACTTATGACAGTTGCTACCCCCTGCCAGACACCCCTAAACTTTAATAAATTATAATTATACTTTCGTTATAATATAAAAGATAAATTTTATATATGTTACTTGGCGACCTATAAAAAAATGTTACCTCAATAGGCGGACAGTTTTAATGGTTTTTACATAGATTTTTGACATTTCGGTTATTATTGATAACCATTGGTGAAGACATGGAGGAATCGTCTTAAAATCAAAAATAACCATCGATTCTTATCTAATACTAGAGGAATAACCTTATTGCATTCCATTTTTGATGTTTTGACTATTAATGGCAACCTCTACTGAAAACGTTGAAGAATCGACTTAAAATCAAAAAGAAAGTTTAGGGGTGTCTGGCAGGGGGTAGCAACTGTCATAAGTGTTCTGCAATGGATGACGAGATTTCTAAAGTTATCCCGAAGAAAATATAAAAAAATTGAGCTTTATACTTTAACGAATTTAAAGTACTATTTTATACACCTTTATTACCTGTTACCTGCCAAAGTAACCACAACCCAAACTCTATAGTCGCTGGTCGTTCTTACCTGTATAGGGGACATGCACAGAAAAACTTTCAGCTTTTATAAAATAACGAAGGTCTGGCCGTCGTGGGCTCTTGATCTATTAAGAGAAGTGTTCAAATGAAAAAGTGAATTTCCAAATTTCTCGGGCTACTTACATTCTATTTTCGATTAATTTTTTTTTGATATCTTGGTATACATGTCCCCAACATGTGTTGACAATATTAGCCCTTGCATATTTAGTTTGTTTTTGGCAGATATAAAGGTTAGACGTGTTTTGGAGTGCTTGGCGATTTTTTGCTATCGAAAAAAATGGATCAAAGAATCTGTATTAAATTTTCTGTGAAAAATAAAATAAGTGCTCCAAAGCAATTGAAATGTTGAATGTGGCATTTGGCGAGTCTACTTTGAGCAAAAAAATGTTTATAAGTTGTACAAGTGCTTCACAGAAGGCAGAGAAGATGTTAATGACGATACCCGCCCTGAAGAAAATTGTAATTGAGAATCGTCGAATATTAGAGAAGTTGCTGAGGATGTTGGCATATCGGTTACATGAAACGCCCGGATTTGTGCCAAAACAATTCATAGCTTTTGCATCACGATAACGCACCTGGTCACACATCGTTGCTTATCCGTGATTTTTTGGCCAAAAACAACACAGTAATCATGCCTCAGACACCGTATTCACCGGACTTGGCCCCCTGCGACTTTTTCCTGTTCCTAAAAACTCAAAAGACCCATGAAAGAACGGAGATTTGCCACGATCGAGGAGATTAAGACCGCATCGCTGGAAGAGTTCAAGGCCATAACAAAAAGCGCATAGCAGAAGTGCTTCAAGGATTGGAAAAAGCACTGACACAAGTGTATTATACCTAAGGTGGATTACTTTGAAGGGGACAAAATAAATTTAGATGAAATAATAAATATTTTTCGAGAAAAATACAAATTTACCTTTTCATTTGAACACTCCTAGGAACCTCTCTTCCAAAAATACAGAAAATCAAGAAAATAATGAATTGCTATATGTGAAGTGATCGAACGTTTGTAATTAATTATTTGTATATTAAGAAGCAACAGTTGAGTTTTATCACAGCTCATTTATTTATTTTCTTTTATAAATAAATATTACGAACGGTTTTTTAACATAAAACTTGTGCCATTTTTTTTCGAAATAGTTTAATTTATAGTTTCTTTTTAATAGTCAAATTTTAAAAATAAATGACTTATTTGGTTATTTGTATGGCGAAAACATTTTCCTAAATACAATTTTTTTGGGGAAGAAAATGTACAATTTTTTGCCTTAAGGTAGTTGTATCGCAACAGTAGTAGCAAAAAAGTTAATGCTAGAGTATATAGTACAGATAGGATTCAAAATTCATAAGCCCAAAACTTTTTGCTATTTATGTACCACTGCTAGCCAATCCCGTACAACTAACTGCTCGTTTGAAAAATCTGGCAACAATGTCCCGACCTTGTATATATTTTATCATAGAAATTTCAGATAAAGTACATTATAAAGGGAGATTTATAAAACAAAAAGTTCTTAATAAGCGATTGAAAGCTGTTGCGACAGTGCTGAGGCGAAAAAACGTAAAAAAATGTACTAAAGTGGGTTAAATAAATGCGTTGTTGTCAGCTTGTTTTTATTGTAAATTTTTCATTATACATTTTTCATTATTTATTAATTATTATCCCGGAAACTGTGTTGTAACTATGAATTAAAATTTTCTTACAAAATTTATTAATTGTTTAATCTTGGTTTAGTTTTTTGTAACAATCGTAAGAGTTTCTTAATTATAATTATATATGTATATAAACTTTCCGATATCCCGTATAGTGCAATGTATAAGAGTCTGAAAAACTCTATCTTTGGAATTTATTATCTCAGGCACTAGATTGTTCATAAATTTCGTTTTTACCTACATCGATGCAGAATTATTTAAATAATAATCTGTCTAAATTTCAAAAAAATCCTAAGAAAATTCATTTGGTGATACAACTACCTTAATTATGTAAGCTAGATATTCTAATGGGACGAGGCTCATATTTAATTCAATCTCAAACCAATGTTATCAGTTATTCAAAAGCGAAACCCCATGTAATTTTGGGCAAAACCGTCAAATCCTAAAATTCAACCTGAAAGGTTACTACAATTTGTGACTTTGGTTAAGACCGTAGTCCCTACCCCTACCTTTTGAAGTCGCACTAGGAGCAAGACCGATTACAATACAAATAATCTACCCATGCTTATTATCTATGGAGAAAGTAAAAACTTTGATTACTCAATCAAGCACTTCTAATTAAATAATAAATCAAATACAATAAAAAAACCAAATTGCTCTGATTTCACCTCCCCATCCTCAAAAAATTCACCCTCGTATTATAAATTATAATGATATTACTGTAACTCTTTATTTATTTATTTTTTGCAGGAACGTCTTGGCCGTTTCGTACCCCATTTAGTTCAACTATTAGGTGAATGGACTGAAACTTTTCCTTATGATTTTCGTGATGAACGTGTGATGGCCCATGTGCGTGGTATTACACATAAATGTGTAAGCGTAGAACCGTCAGTTCGAAAAGAAGTGTCGACATTATTACAAAATCTTTTAGTGCGTTTAACAACACTGGAAAAATATGAAGAGTTCCTTCAACGAATCAACGCGGATGCCCAAACAGCGAAAATTGAAAATCTTAGTCAGGTAAGGAGCTTCATACACATTCTAATCATACTATAAGTAGATTTATATAACTTTTATTTTCCGAAAGTTTAGATGTATGTTCTATGAAATTCATGGAATTAAGGCAATTATTGAACTGTTAATTAGTACATATAAAGGTAACTGCAGTCGGTCTATAATACTATAATACTCAAAACATTACAATAATTAATTTTTTTAAATCTTAATGAATGTTATCATATTTTACACAGCGTAAATCTTAATCTTAATATATATAAAAAGAGAAGGTGATGTTTCATCATTCATCTATCAATGCACAGCCTAAACCGGTTGACCTAAAAAGACGAAATTTGGAGTATATATTCTTTCACTAATTTATGGGTGTGGTATGAAGGGATTTTTTTTGAATTTCGAAACCTAAAGAGTTGAAAGGGTCCCAAACAGATCTCTTAAACCAGAAATGATATCGATATGGGTTTAGTTTAGAACGGTGGAACATTGAAATACAAAAAAGTTCGAGTATTTTGCTCTATTTGTCCCGGAAAGGGAGATATAGTCATTTGGGGTAAATTTTTGAGATTTTTAAAGTTCTCTATCTCCTCGAGTATTTAAGTTTTACCATTCAAATTTGGTACATAGGTTTAGTAATGCTAAATCTCGAGAATGTTTTTTATTTTTTTACAATTTGACCCCTGAACTGGAAAATGGGGGATTTTTGATTTTGTGGTCTAAAACACAAAAGACTTCGTATCTTTCTTGTCTTTGTACCAAACTCAACCAAATTTTGTATACATAACCATTAGAAGGCTAGAAATGTAAAAACTAACCACCCAAAAAATGAAAATTCTTGCTCTTGGACCAAATTCAACCAAATTTTGTATACATAATCTGCGGGCCTCTAGGGAGCTAGAAATGCAAATACTGGGTGCGAGGTGGGGTGCAGGGGGCCCGGGGTGGGGGTGGAATGGGTGAGAAGGGTGCGTAGTGGGGTCCAGGGTGGGTGCGGAGGTGGAATGGGGCTGGAGTGCAGGGGGGGTCCAAGGGGCGTAGCCCCTTGGCTAGCAAGAGGGCCACCGAAGGCGGGCGAGGCAGCTAGTATATTTATTTAAAACATTCACCAAAATAATTAATTATTATGATTTTCTCTCTTTTAATCAAATATTTTTCTTTTTACTCTTAAATTTATAACTTTATTGAAATAAAGTTTTCAATTCATTTTCTTTTTATTCAAGTCAAATAAATATTATACATGGATATCATTTCTCACTCATTCATAAAATCCAGTGTGTTAGTGTTTAACAAAAAAAATGCCAGTTAACTTTAATTTAATGGAACAATCTCTTATTTGCTTGCTAATTACTTGACTCTTTTACTTTATGACCTCGTTTGAAAACATTGCTACTATAATAGAAGTTTGCCTCCCTTTATTTCCATCTCTTTTATGGATTTAAACACACGTTCACATACATTCACACACTCTTCCGTGTTCCAGTAAAGTGATACATTTACATTTAAGTTATCTAGCAGTTTAAATGTTAAACAAGAAAAAGGAAATATTTTTTGACAAGTGATTGAAAGTTTTTTAGGAATAGACTACTAAGGAGGAAATTAAATATATTCTTGATAAGATTTATATCCTTATTAAACGACTTCAAAAAAGGAGGAGGTTCTCAATTTGACTGAATTTTTTTTATTTTTTTTTTGTCTATGTTACCTGATATCTTCGCCAATTGTGAACCGATTTTGATGATTTTTTTGCATTTGGTTCAGTCTAGTTTCCGATTGGCCCGTTTTTTTCATTGGTATTGGGCCTTTTTTGCTATGGTTGTTCAGGCATAACTTCTTTGTTTATGAAACTTTTTCGATGATTCTTTTTATATTGGAAAGGGGGTACTTTAGGGGTGGTCCTATATTAATTTGGTCAAGTTCTGATGATATGATCAATGATGAAATAACGTAAATCTCCAATTCTTATGAGCAAATAATCGAAATTATAATAAATAAAATCTTTTATAAAAAAATCAATATTAAAGCGTTCATTTAAAACCCGCAAACGTTTCTAGAGAATTTCTATATTTATGAATTTAATTTTATTATCATTTTCTGATTCATTCGCCCGACGCTTTCTCTTACGAGATGCATGCAAGGTATTTTATTAAGTCACTATTAAAAACATCACTAAAAAAATAAAAATAAAAATAATTTTTATAAAAAAAATAAAACCGACTTCAAAAAAATTAAATGCAACAAATAAAATAATAAGAACTCAAAAATAAAATAAAATGCACTATAAAGGTATAAAATAATTATCTAATTTAGTTACAACTAAACGATCAAATATTTACATGAAATCACTTTTTGAAGTCAGTACCGAACAAACTATATAAGCGAGTGTACCCGCCAATCGTACTAAGTAAAATCCGTCGAGTTTGATTCATAAAATGTATATGTTTGGCACTGACTTCAAAAAGTGATTTCATGTAAATATTTCATCGTTTAGTTGTAGCTAAATTAGATAACTATTTTATACCTTTTAGTGCATTTTTTTGAGTTCTTATTATTTTATTTGTTGCATTTAATTTTTTTGAAGTCGGTTTTATTTTTTTATAAAAATTATATATAATAAAAAATACAAGTCTTAAAAAAAAATAAAAACAATCTTAGAAACGTTTATTAACTCAGACGATTCAGGAGAAATTATCCCTTTATCAAAAAGTAAAAAAAAAAGGTTGCTTTATCTAATGTTTAGAAAACAACCCTGAGAAAACTTTTTTTTTCTTTTTTTGAAATTTGAAATTGCCATTGATAAAGGGAGAAATTCTCCCCAAACTTCTGAATTAATAAAAGTTTATCTAAGATTGTTTTTTAAAAGATTTGTATTTTTTTATTATCTATACAATCAATAAATATTTTTTTTCACTATTTATATATTCCAATGATCAAATCGGAGTTCAGTTAATGGCAATGGGGAATGAAGGAGTTGCATCACTTTACCAACCGGCTGAAAGAGTATATGGGGAGAGCAACTCAGATGGTAAGAGTGCTTTAGTGAAGTTCGGTTTCTGATACAAATTCACACTTCTCCAAACCAAATCCCAATACAGATCCTATATTATATAAAAAAATGACTTTAAATTAATTAATTAGCCCGAGGGGCCCGCGAAAGAAAGCCGGGTGGGGATAAAAAATGTGTTAAGTGAAAGTTACAGGTCTGTTTATTGATAGTTTTATGGCAAAACAAAAAATAACTTGAATAAGAAATGAAAATAAAAAAATACATATTTACATTCAAGTCTGCTCACGTTAAATTCCATATTTAAAAAGACAGTCTTCCTCATTCCGAACAGAAGCCATGAGATTTCTATTTGATTTTTAAATGTTTTTTTTTTTTTTTTTTTTTTATTAAGGAGGTTCTTTCGAGACAATCCACACAAAAAGTTTTAGCCTCGTAACCACTCTATAAATATGACGGAACTAAAATTTTAGGTTATGTTTTTTTAACGTGACTGTCCACACACATAACGAAATCTCTTAGGGATACACACATACTTGCCGGATCGTTTCCAAGCCATTGTGCTTATATCCCCTCCACTAAAAATAATCTCCCAAATATGTTTTTTTGTTTTTTATCAAAACTACGTGGTAAATAATTTCAATTTTTTTTTAAGTTACTCCGAATATATTATTCTAACAAATATTAGTTTTTCATCAAGATAGTGAAAGTCATTCAATAAAAACAATAAAATAATTATCATATCCTCACCCTTTCCTTATCAACCCTACGTTAAAAATGTCATTTTTAATTGCAATTATTTCATGTTTGGTGTGGTAAATCGTCTTCAAATGTTAACAGTATGTGTATTATTCTTTTAATGACTTATATTCCAAGTTTCAAAAACTTCTTGAATTTTTGCATTTGTGAAAGAACTACCTTAACAGTTATTTGATTCAAAATCAAACCAATGTTGAGGAATTTTCAAGTTAAAACTTTTGGTATTTAAAAATTAAAAACCATTAAAATCATTTGAATAATTTATATTAATTCATTTTAAAAAAATATTCATGTTCAGCAAAAACATAATGCACTTATAATTTATTGGAAAATCAATTACTTTTTTGAACTATTTATTATTCAAAAAAATACAAAACTATTAAAATTTCATAAATTTTTTAAGCTATTTGTTCCTTCCTGAAATTTTCTTATTTTCCGTTGGCTGGAGATTAGATTAACCTGGCTATCGAATTGCGAATATTTTCGGCTCTACTTTTAGTTGGTGAGCATATCTGACGGTTAGCTAATTAAGCTAAAAGTTATAAAAATCCAGGAATTTTTCTGGAAGTGTTCAACCCGTATGGAAATAAATAGATTTTCGAAATATGTTTTTTATATATTTTTTGAAAATATATTAAAAATATAAAAATTTTGTATAAAATTTATAAAATTTATACTAGAGCTGACATATAAAAATAATTTTATTTTAAGAATATATAGAAAACATAAACTTTGTATAAATTTAACACAAAATTTTTATATTTTTAATATATTTTCAAAAATATATAAAAACATATTTCGAAAAATCATTTATTTCTATACGGGAAGCCAGCTAAATTTTAATTTACGGAAACTTTTCATAAGGCAACCTATTTAATAATAATTTAACAAATATGACTCCTACCCTCTCTCGTATATTTTTATTTATATGATTGTATTTCTATTATACAACACAGACATTTGATTGTAACCATACAAAAAATAATTTGTCTTTTTTTTAAATATTTGAAATATTTCAAAAAGTTTTTTTAAGATATTTTGAAAAAAATTAAGCAAAAACACCATTTTTTCACGATTATAATTCTTTTCCATAATACAAAAGATAAAGTAAATATGTCCAAATCCTTAATTAAAAAAATATTAATTTATTAATCAGTAAATGTTGGCAGGAAATACATATTTTCATGTCATTGTCTTTATTGATTCTTGACTTAATATTCTCTTTATCATGGAAACAAAAAACAAATGTTCTTACGAAAATTCTTAGAAATATGGATTATCTGCACCCCTTTAGGCATTTTCAGATTAGATTAAAAACCCCAGAATCCACAAATGTATTTATATTAGAAGAAGTTGGTTAATAAATGGCTTGGAAAACCAGAATTTATAGCCAGCCACCTTTATATATTTATGTGTATAAAAGGTCTCTACAATTTAAATTTAATGGAGCTTTTAATTCTATTCAAACTACTTAACTCTTTCTTTTTTTGCTCTTTTATCTTATTTAATCAACTAGTAAAAAAAGAGAGAGAGAGAGAGGGAATGAAATTGATTTCGATTTTACAGAAAGCTTAAAAAAAGAAAAAAAATGAAAAAGAAAATTAGATTATGTCAACAAAAGTAAAAAGCAATTTTAGAATTAAGAGATTCGCTCATATAGAAATAAACTGCAACGGATCATTGCTAGACTTTATCCATAGTCATTTGAAATATTAATATTTTTTTTTATTGTTAAGGATAAATAAATTGAATTTGCTTCTTTTCCAGTAATTTATTTTGTGATTCAAATGGTTAATTTAAATTTCATTGGACTTCATTATAAAGAGATGTAAATAATTGTGTATATTCGTATGTTATCTCATTTTGAATTTGTATATATTTGTATGGGTGTGTTGTGTGATCGAGCTTTTATCAATGTTCTGTACAAACTGATGGGGTCGGCACATTGGTGGGGGAGTGGTTTCCACTGAGGAAGAGATGCTGAAAACGCTCTCGAAATATTTGGATTAACCATTTGAATAACAAAATAAATTACTGGAAAGAAGCAAATTCAATTTATTTACCCTTAACAATAAAAAATTAATATATCCATACACACCAAGCCAGCAAAATTCTTATCAATATTTTTTATTTGGCTTTTCGCTCTTTCTAGCCATCAGCCAATTTACGATACTATTATTAAATTATGTCTTCTATGTAGGAATCAGATTTTTCGCCAGTTGCTGAAATACTAATATGTTTATTCATTTATTATTAATCAGAAAAACCGAACAAATGAATAAATTTTAAACAATTAAAAAAAAAAGATGTAGTACTATCTTACAGTGGAGTAAAGTGTCTACTTTAAATTGTACTTTTCCTAAAATCTTTATATAACCTTTTTTGGTGCCCTCAAGATATTTAAATAAAGTATTAAATTTGATCAAAATTGGTTAAGTCATTTTCTAAATACTTAAAAAAACTACTAGAATAAAGTACTAATGATTCTAAAAATCTATATAGGCACTATGTAGCTACTATATAGTTTGAAACATTGTGCTACTAGGGCATCCATCCATACATAAATACATTCCCACGGACTGAATGAAAAAATCACACTTTTGGTGCTCTGGACGAGACCCCATGTAATTTTTGGCAAAACTACAATTTGTGACTTTGTTTAAAACCATGGGTCCCGTAGTCTTTACCTGAGGGCCCTTTGAAGCCGCCTCGCATTGGATAAAGTAAAAATCAAAATCACATTAATAAAATGGAACTGAGGCAGCAAATCGGGAAATTTCGAATGTTTATATGGTAAACTCTACCTTTTCTATTCTCTACCTATTTAAAGGTTGTGTAAAAATTATCCTTTCATTCATATTTGTTGCCATAAGCATAAGGTCTGGATCATTCCATCAACGACTGGTTTCGCCTAGCTCTTACGCAGCTTTCATTCTTCTGCGCGCAAATTGTTGCCTAAATACAGGCGCACCAACATCATAAATCAAGTTCAAATTCAGACTACAGTTTGATGATTTAATTTAGTCCAGTTATTTATTTATATTTTATAATTCAATATTTTTCTTATGCGTGGGAAAAAATCGAATTAGTTAAAAACCTCTGAATGAAAAAATAATTCAAATTCAAGTTCGATTTCGTACACATTTTCAATCGAGATTTTTCGAGATAAAATAATTGACTATTGGCTGATAAAATGAAATGAAAAATTATTACTCTTTATGCTGACCAATGGGTGAAGGTATTCAGGCGACCGGAATATTAAATTTACTCAAATCAATGTAATTTTTGGCAAAACCGTCAGGTGATGAAATTCAACTTAATGAATACTACTCTTTATGACTTTGATTGAGACCATGGGACCGGTTTTACCTGAGGATCCTTTGAAGTCGCATTTGGCGCGAAATCGATTACATGTACTTTATCTGCTTCGCAATGATAAAGTAAAAAGTCAATTGAAAAAATAAATAAATATATTTAAATCTTTCTAAGTTCTATTAATCAATTTTAAGCGTTTAGGGCTGGTTTGCTCAGCTCAACTCAACTGCCGGATATCTCTATCTTTACCCAAACCAAGCGGCATGCTGAATGAAATATGAATATGTATTTAAACAACTCCCTGGACAAAGACTTAGCTTATACCTAGGCTTGAACCTCTATTTGCTCTGGAGCATACATGGTTTAGGTGATTGTTTTCACTCCAGTGAGGTTCAATTGGTAACACATATTATCATGTTACGAACTACAAAAGAAAAATATCACACAATGCATGTGTTAAAATTAATTTTTATAAAAAAAATAATACCGACTTCAATAAAATTAAATGCAGTAAAAGGTATAAAATAATTATCTAATTTAGTTACAACTAAA
Source organism: Forficula auricularia (assembly GCA_024734495.1). Taxonomy (NCBI): domain Eukaryota; kingdom Metazoa; phylum Arthropoda; class Insecta; order Dermaptera; family Forficulidae; genus Forficula; species Forficula auricularia. Next base: position 8,971,214 of record JALMQS010000120.1, on the reverse strand, counting down.
CGATGAAATTGTTACATGAAATCCCTTTTTGAAGTTGGTGCCAAACATATACATTTAATAAATCGAACTCGACGGATCTTACTTAGTACGCTTGACGAGTAAGCTGGGTTATATAGTTTGTTTGGCACCGACTTCAAAAAGTGATTTCATGTAACAATTTCATCGTTTAGTTGTAACTAAATTAGATAATTATTTTATACCTTTTAGTACAATTTATTTTATTTTTGAGTTCTTATTATTTTAGTTGTTGCATTAAATTTTTTTTATAAAAATTATTTTTATTTGTCTCTTTTTAATGATGTTATTAATAGTGACTTAATATAATACCTTGCATGCATCTCGTAAGAGAATTTCTCGGGCGAATGAATCAGAAAATGATAATAAAATTCAATTCATAAATATAGAATTTCTCTTGAAACGTTTGCGGGTTTTAAATGAACGTTTTAAGATTGTTTTTTATAAAAGATTATATTTATTAAAATTTCGATTATTTGCTCATAAGAATTGGAGATTTACGTTATTTCGTCATTGATTATATCATCAGAACTTGAACAAATTAATATTGGACCATCCCTAAGATACTCCCTTTCCAATAAAAAAAAATCTTCGAAAACGGTCTACGAGGCAAAAAGTTCTCGCTGAACATACATAAAAACAAATAAATAATTAGGTATCATGACTATTTTGGAGCTATACTGATCCAAAGGCAGAAAGAATCATTAAAATCGGTTCATAAACAAAGAAGTTATGCCTGAACATACCTAACAAAAAAGGTCCAATACTAATGAAATTTATATTTTTACCAATCGGAAACTAGACTGAACCCAATGCAAAAAAATCACTAAAATTGGTTCACAATTGGCGAAGAAATCAGGTAACATAGACACAAAAAACAAAACGAAAAGAATTGAGAACCTCCTCCTTTTTTGAAGTCGGTTAATAAAGAGACCCATGGGCTGCCTTTCATTAGTTTCAGCTGAAAATTCTAACAGTCCGTCTCTCTTTAAAAAGAAAATTTCTTCAAATTAATTAAAAATGTTTAATTTTTTGTAAGTTATAGTTGAAAACCAGTCAGAGGTCAGTTTTCTTTTTTTTTATTTACAAAAGTTTAGTAGACATTTAACAATGAAAAAAAAATGTATTAAAAATGGGTTTTGCACAGAACCTACTTTAGGAGAAAAAAATACAATTTGAATCCTTTTTTCTTCATTCTTAAAGAATATTTTTTTTTCTGTGAATTAACTCTAATGAAGAGATGAAAAATTTTGAATTTTTCAAGCACCTGAAAATGTCTGCTTAAAGACTCAAACATTAGGTATTTGCTCAAAATTTCAATTGAAATCTCGACACATATGGTAATTAGACAGTCTGTATGTATGTACAATGCCTGTCTAATTCTTTTTAAAACTATTTTGTTTTATTTTATTTTTATTTTTAAAATTAAAGACCCTGAACGTATCTTTTGTTCTCAGAAGGTAAAGTTCTGAACTTTCATGGCCTTTGAAACATTTATGTATTTACCGTCGCTTTATAACCAACCTTACTCTCTATATACATTAAACAATTCAAAAATATCTACTCTGGGTTGGACATACCATGTCATCAATCTCGAATATATTTCTATATTTTATTTCCATTATAGATTAAATAGATAATATATTAGTGCAAACATTGTATACTTGATCAGGGCCGTACCGTGTGTTTTAGGCACCCCGGGCGTAATTTTACCATGCGTCCCCCTCTCCCTCTCCCCCCTACAGCACGTTTTTTATAATGTCATTCTTGGCTGACGGCCATGGTGTACTGACTAACATTTTTTTTTAATTATTTATTTATTGTCCCCGGGAACACAGCCCATTTAGACAGCACATCAGTAAAGGGTTAGTAGTGTTAGTGAGGGAGTTTTAGCCGGTCGAAATTTTATATGCTATCCAGGCTCGAACCCGGGACTCCCGCTTGAACATCGTCATTAACGATGTTGAAGCGGGCCCAGCGCTTTAACCATCTCGGACAACCCGACTCCCCAGACTGACTAACATTAACCTCCATGAAAAAGTCAGTAAATTAATATCGATCGACTCTCACGCTCATCATTACTGATACTGAAGGCATCATCATCATCACCGTCATCTAGAAGCTAGTAAAGATATTTTTCTATTCATTTCATTAATCTTGGGTCTACGTTTGCTGAAAACCTTTAATTTACAACCTAAATTTTTTTAACCGTGGCGCCCCTTTTGCTGCAGGGGCGCCCAAGGGGTCGCCCCGGTCACGCAACGGCCCTGTACTTGATAAACAATACATTATTGTTGTACGATTACGATTTTTAGTTTATAGATATTTGTAATATGCAGGGTGTCCCGTATCACAACTCGCATACTCTTTTTTAACATAGTCTCTTATGGGAGTCTTCCCCTCTATCTCATCCTCTTTGCTCGGTACGCTCAGTGAGCGAAGCTCTCCAGGGGATAGGAAACGCCCCGGAAGATTTCTAGCCCCCGCCCAAACTATCGTCCCGCCTCTAAGGGCCGGTCGTAAGTCGCAAAGTAAATGCTTTTTACAAGTGACAAAGGGTAGATGGTAAATGGACCATCTAAATGGACCATCTACACTTTGTCACTTGTAAAAAGCATTTACTTTGCGACATACAACCGGCCCTAAGTGTATTTTAACCTTACCCTGATTGGCTAACATCCCAGCTATAATCTGTCTTTGTAGTTGTATATAAATTCTTACTTCAAAATTAAAAGCTGGAAGAGCGTTTATGATATGGCAATAAAAAGGGGCTGGTAAAGGCCACTGAACGAGGGGGACTTTAACTAGGGTCTTCTTCAATAAGGAGAACCGGGATTAGAAATAACGTTTCTACCATTTAACCAATGATGAATTGTGTATTTATTTATTTTAATTTCAAATTAGAGATTAAGCTTTTTCATCGGTATGAGCACTCTATAAATTTTAATTTTAATTTTTTCCGCGATCGATATTAGTTGTTCTATAAGAGAACTTGCTGATTTATTAAAATTCTTTCAGTCTCCTTGTTACACGAACATGTACATACCTAATTTTCTAATAAATTTTAATCAAAATTTATAATAGATAAAACCACTGAAACCGAATGTATATGTTTATACTAATAGGATATTCTTCTTTTTCTAGCCAATTCGATTCTATGACCCATTACCTCCCATTTTGCCATTTTTAGGGTTATTTTAAAAAGTAAAACGGGACCCTATTAGTAGTGTAGCTACGATGTCTGCCTGTCTGTCAGTCTGAACATTGTAGCTCATAATAGGATAAACAAATTGAAATTTATAATTTAAATGTATTCATTTTCCCACAAATCAAAATTACCTTTAAAATTTTAATCGAATAATTATTTTGAAGATGTTTGAATTTTATGTGGGCTCAAAAATATTTTTTTTTTATTGAGTGTGAGGTGTAAAGATATCTTTAAGTAGAATTGGTTTATTTTATTTTAATTTAAATTGTGAGAGATGTAAGTGGCCGTTTTATGTGATTTTTGTATCTGTCGGCGTTTAGGTAGTTTGGCTCAACCTATAATTATGAAAAAACTCCACGAATTCACTCATTCCCTCCTTATTAATGACAAATAAGAATGGATTCGGTACCTAAAGTATTTTGGAAGATACTAATTAGAGGTCAATAAAAGAAAAAAATAGAAAAACAAAAATAGCATTTAGTAGTATCACCGCACAAAAAATTTGTCTTGTAAAGAAAAAATACTAAATTTAGAGTATTACCTTATAGTCAAATAAAACCATTAATACTTAATAATGCGATAAACATCACTATTATTGACTCAGTGATACCATTTTTGTTGCTCTAAATTTCCTTAACTTTCTTATAATACAACGATTACGTTACATTAGTAACAAAATGAAAACATCATTTAAATTGTTTTATTATTATTTTGTTATTAATGATGTTTGAAATAATATTGCTTTTCAAATAGACGAGAATATTATTTATGAGTATACACATTGAATATGTAAAAAAACCTGTCCGATCCGAAAGGGGCATATGAGTATCCCAAAGACAATATAAAAAATTTAATAATAATATTATTTATGAAAATAAAAATGTTAGGTTAAAATGCACGTTTTTTGTACTCAATTTCCCTAAAATCTAGCAACACCGTCATCGCCGGCGGTATGTTATATTTGTAAGGTATAAAAGTAGAATGATGTTGATATTTTCACGAAAAATTAAATATCTCATATTTTAGTGCTGCTTTTGGGTTCCTTAGAAATAAATATAGGTTCTCTAGGGTTCGTCGCTCTACAAAAGGTTGAGAAACACTGCTCTAGATATACGAGTTCGAGTCGCATTTGTGCGGCTTATTTGTTGAAATTACCATGGCATTTGTTCTGACGAGATATCCTGAAATCAATCATCCTCCCCAAGCTTCATTTGGGTCAAATATTCGCTTTTCAAACAGTCAACACCTGTTTGCTATCAAATTATGTAGATACAAATCGAACAAAGTCATTCGTCTCCTTGTTTTATTTTGTTACATCTAAAGACTGAAACTCTCTTCGAGTATTCCTCTTTCTAGCGATATAAAAGTTCAAGTCTTTCAAGACACGCATCAATACTACATTCCACTAATACCCAATTCTTGAAATTTCTTGTTCTTTTTTCAAGATGGAGGGGCTTACTCTAGACTAGAGTAGTGCATCTTCTTGCATTAATATAATTAAACTTTTAAAAAAACATTTTTTCCCCGATTATATTAATCGTATATTATACTTCCCATCTTACTTCCAAATGGCGGGTTTATTGCAAAAAGTGACTAAGTACACTTTTGATCGATTTAAATTTAAAAGCTCATAGTTGTAAGTTTCGATCATATTTATCAATGCAAAAACTCTTTAACTGCATCAAAATAACCACATTGATGCACTTAAGGACGTTCGCTAATATAGCTCAGATCCAGTTCGCTTTTTTCCCTACTCTTACATGCGCAGAAAGGCAAAAATATTTTCACTGCGTTGTTTCTCGGATCTGGCAACATTGCATTCTTACCGACGCTAAAAGACAAAGAATAAAAAAAAAACACTTCATGAAACAGCTCAATGCGAAATTCCAGATGAGAACAGTATAGTTAGGTTGAGAGAATTAGCTAAAAATCTCAAAAGCACCAGATGCAGAAGTTTTTTAGATATGGAAAAATTAAGTGATTTTAGTGCGACATTACCAAGTCGCCATCTTTCACTTGCCATGTCATGAGAGAAAAAACGAAAACCATCAAGAGTACCTAACTTTTATTATTTTTCATACAAAACGAATACCGCTTGATACAATTATTTTAACAGAAAAATATTTGTTATTTCTCCAGTTAATGATTCTCAGTTTTTCAAAATAATATCAAGAAAATTAAGATTGTTATTTTATGAAACAGTCGCTTTAACATCAATCGGGATAGGGTTCGCGTGTTAAATATGCAAATTTCAAAGGTCAATATTTACAAATTTGGTGCCGCAAGGACTATTGAAAAAAATTCTACGTATAAAGGACACTTATAAATATGTGTATTCAAAGTTTTAAAAGGATTTTAAGAAAATCGATTTATTAGGGAACGTCCTTAATGAGTTTTTGCATCGATAAATATGATCGAAACTCACAACTATGATCTTTTAAATGTAAATCCATCAAAAGTGTACCTAATGACTTTTTGCAATATACTCACGATATACTACCTATGTTAAGGTAAAGTAATTTTTGATGTTCGATTCTCCAAAGCATTAATTAATTACATTTATATACGAGAATGTTTCAACAAATAAAGATTATTATTTTTATTCATTGGAAATAAATCGATATCTCGTATTGTATGTGGCTTTATATTTTATGAGTTTCATAGAACATTGGAAGGGAGTATGAGGTAGTGGTGTAGCAGGGGTGGATATCGATATATATATGAAAACGATTTTATTATATTTTTATTAAAATATTACCTTTCAAACATTTGCAAATAAATTTTAAACGAGTTTTTTTTATATTTTTTATTTTTATTAGAACCATTAAATGACGATATTTGAAAGGCTTTATAAATTAAAAAAAAAAAACTATAATAAAATACTTTGATCATTCTATCCTATCATAAGCATCTTCAATAGAATCGATCAAATGGAATATTTAGGTATCTGTATCTGTGAATGGATAGGTTGATAGCTCTTTCGAAAGGGCAATTAACCATCTATCTACGTGTTTAATTAAAAAAATAGATTTAATTAAATTATATATAACTTAAGTACGTATAGAGTGTTAAAAAAGGGGGTAGTTATTTTGAAAGAATTTACTATTCATCAAAACAATAAATTTTATGTGGTGTGGCCATCTCATAATTTTACCATAAAACTTTCTCTTTAAATCTAAAAAAAAAAATGATTTTTATCCTATTGCTTCACAGGCACTCTACAAAATATGGCACTAAGCGGCAAAGTGCACAAATTTGTAACTCCCCTCCCCATATTTTTGGTTTCATTTCAATCAAAATCTTATCAGCTTTTAATCTAAATATGAAATATCTAAACATATTATTTCGTTTTGATAACTTCATTGGCTTTTGAGCTAGAGCATACACAACATTTGCCAACACCGATGCATTCATGACGAAATTATTAAAATCTCTTAAAATTTAAATTTTTCGATGTTCTCTATACATGGTTTTATTAGATTGAAAGTTTTGTGCCGAGAGTAGCAGAATTTTTATATATTGAAGGAGACAATAAAAGAATGTGTCTTCTGCTGGAATTATAAATTTTATTTATTTATAACGAGACTATAGTTTCGAGGGCTTTGTCCTCTTCATCAGTCTATTACAATTGATTCACAGGAATTAATTAATTCATAAATTAATTCCTCTGAATCAATTGTAATAGATCTGAATAAGAGGGCAAAGCCCTCGAAACTATAGTCTCGTTATAAATAAATGAAATTTATAATTCCAGCAGAAGACACACTCTTTTATTGTCTCCTTCAACATGGTTTTATTGTAGAACGAAACGAAGTTTTTTTTTTATCAAAATACTTTTGCCGTTTTTGAGATATTTCGAAATCACAAAAAATACAATACTTCACCATACAGGGTATGGTAAAATAAAAAATCAAATAAGCTGACGTGTTCTGATGTGACCATTCACTTGACTTTACCATACATGTAGGGGGTTAGTTTTTGCATTTTTAGACTTCTGGGGTCGCACTGATTATGTATACAAAATTTGGTTGAGTTTGCTCAAATAGCTTATATTTTTAATTTTTAACCCCCCTTAATTTTGGGTCGATATGCACCAACATCTAATCAGCTCTTAATCTCAATGGACCAAAACTAAGTGTGAAATTTGGTTTTGATATTAACACTAGTTTTTGAGCTAGCTCGTCCACAAAAATTTGGTAACGCACAGACTAACTAACTAAATAACAGACAGACTAACTAGCAGACATTTTTACAAAACAATTATTATGTCGAAAAATATAATTTCTTCAATATTCACTTATTAGAGCTTTTTTGTAGAGCGAAATGCCATGGTTTCGCTCAATTTTTTTAATCAAAATAGTTTCAGCCATTTTTAGATAATCATCCATACACTATATTTTTTGTAATACCAGCTAAGAAAAGAAGATTTAAGAGAAAAAATAGCACATAATTATATTTACGTAAAATTTAATTTAATTTTACAGGAATAATATAAAAAATTAATTAATTATATCAATAAATAAAGTAATAAGACATGATCACTTTAATATAAATAACAGTACCTAAATGCCGATGGGTTACACCAACTTCGCCAACTCTTTTATCCCTATGACCCCCAGAGACTGGACCTCGCTCCCAGCCACCGTCTTCCCCGCAATTTATAACCTTCAACTGTTTAAGACCCGCATCCAGCACAGATACCTTCGACCCCCGCCCAGCCCATAAAATCCACTCTTCTTCTTTTCACGATGGAGGGGCCAACCAAGGCCTTTAGGGGATGCACCTTTTTGGTGTATCTCCTTCTCTCATCAATATCATTATAAAAAAAAACATGGCTGTCCAACCCGCGGCCCAGCACTGCAATGAATGCGGCCCGACATAAAATTATAAATTTCTTTAAAACATTAAGATTTTTATATATGTACTTACTGGAAAACATGATATCTGATACAATTTGACCCTTTTTTTTTCCAAAATAAAAAAAAATTATGCAATCTCCCAAAAATTTTAGAATAATAAAAGACGAGATTTTAAATCTTGAATGAATTGAATCTTGAAATCTGTCTGATATTTGCGTTTCTTTTCGCTTACTTAATTTTTCTAAAACTATATTATTAGTTGAAATTTACTATGTCAAATATAACCATGGGCCGCAAATAAATCCATCGAGGGCCACATGCGGCCCGCGGGCTTACCAGGCCTGACTTAGATTCTTCTAAATTCTTTCTTATTGAAATTCATGTACGAACGGGCGTCTTTTTTCTAATTTTGTCTGATAAGATTAAATAAAATTTGCAAAACAAGTGAAAAACATTTCAGTGGAAAATGATAAACGTCTGGCCAGGCGCTTGGCCTCAGTCTTTACTGTCAAGTGAGTGCGAGTGGACGGTTCCCCGCCATAGGCTTACTGTCTCTTTTCCCAGGTAATAATCACTTTCATCTACTTTCTCCATTAATATCATACACCCTAAGCCATTCCTTATGTTACCAATTCTTTATTAAATTATAATTTTAATATTCTTCACAAATATTCTTCCATTTTCTTTTGCTAATGCTTTCACTCTCAATCAACTGCTGACAATATTTGAGGTTCTTTAATCTTTCCTATTGCAATTTTTTTAATTTATATTTAAAATAAACAAGTAAAGCACACGACATTCAGCTTGTCTTCTCCTCTTTGATTAGAAATCAACATTTTATAACCTTTCAAATAAGAAATCAGAAATTCAATATTATATAGGTAAATCATTTACTATATATAATATGTATTTGTTTATAGTTGCTTTATAATATTTTTTAAGCAACTTTTAGATATTAAAGGGCAATTCCTTAAGGTAGTTGTTTCGCGACAATACTAGCAAAAGTTAATGCTAGAGAATAGAGAACAGACAATGAGGATTCATAATTCATAAGCCCAAAACTTTTTGCTGTTTATGTACCGATTCTAGCCAAACTCGTGCTCGTTTGACAAATTTGGCACCATTGTAAGAGATTAAATATTTTTATATTAAAATGACAGATAAAATACATTTTAAAAGTTAAAAAAATTCTATAAAAATTGTTTTGTTATTTTTTCACAAATGTAATCAACGCCTACGTTACACCTTATTAAAATTATAATTTTGAAAAAATCTAGAGCATGCGCGCTTTATACATCTTCCGCTTGTTAAATAAATGCGCTGTTGCCAGATTGTTTTTAGTGTAAATTTTTTATACATGTTTCATTATTTATTCATTATTATCTCAGAAACTGTGTTGTAACTATGAATCAAAATTGTCTTAAAATATGTATTGGTTATTGTTTAATGTTGGTTTAGTTTTTTATAAAAATAGTAAAAAGGGTTTCTTAATTATAATTAAATATGTATGTAAATTATCCGATATCCCGTATAGTGTAATGTATAAGAGTCTGAAAAACTTCATTTTTGAAATTTAATATCTCCGGAACTATATTGTTCATAAATTTCATTTTCCCACCAATCGATGCATAAGTATTTAAATAATAATCTGTCTAAATTTCAAAAAAATCCTAAGAAACCCCATTTGGCGGAACAACTATCTTAAACATAATTCATTTAAACTACTATAAAAAATAAAAAGATTTTTAAATAATTATGTACAATTTTTTATTATTTTATCCAATCTTCATAATTAAAAAAAAATACTTTGCTTACTTATTAAAAAAAATCTCTTTCAATCAAGACTATTATTAAATGAATTTTTAAATAACTTATTTAAATTAAATCTCCACCTCGCAGAATGTCAATCAGGATTTATTTCACACCAATAGGGAATAACAAATCGTTAAAGCCGTAACAAATAAAAATAAATTAAAAACCATGGGGTATGATGAGTCATTGCTTACCCCATCTATAGGATGTGCTCAATGTGCTTTCATTGAATATTCGAGCATCCAGACACATTCTTTGAAACAATTCTGGTTAGTCTCGGATATGCTGACAGGATTGACAATGCGCCTCTGTAATTATTCTCAATGAGAGTTGAATACAACAATGCTTTCAAGTGTCGCCGCAACAAAATAATTAAATTCGCTGTATCAGAGTTATACCGACACATACAATACGACGCTCAGTTTGGGGGGATGAAATTAAAGTTATCCTTCTAATGTTTGGATTTTTGTCACTCAAATTACATAGTTTTATGACCTAACTACTAACAACATTAAAATTAGTTGTGGTTGATAGTTTAGTCATTGTTTTAGTGAGTATTTTAAAATTTATTTTTTACTATGTATCTCGAAACGAGTGCCTATATACTTCGTGAGGGGATGCCATATATAATAGAAGCCTAAGGGATTAAAATCAAGGCATCTTACTAGGCCTTCTCAACCAATCCAATGGCTAAAATATCTATCAGATATATAGCATACAGCGAGGGGTGATCCGTGATTGGAAGTAGGTGTACACCTCTTTGGAAGTATTTTGGAAGTACTTGGTAATATTTGGAAGTACTTGGAAATATTTGAAAGTACTTGGGAATATTTGAAAGTACTTGGAAATATTTGGAAGTACTTGGAAATATTTGGAAGTGCTTGGAAATATTTGGAAGTGCTTGGAAATATTTGGAATTACTTGGAAATATTTGGAAGTGCTTGGAAAGATTTGGAATTAGGTACTTGGAAATATGTGAAAGTACTTGGAATTATTTGGAAGTGCTTGGAAATATTTGGGATTACTTGGAAATATTTGGAATACTTGGAAATATTTGGAAGTACTTGGAAATATTTGGAAGTACAAGTGAAAGTAGGTGTACAGCATATTAGGTCGCGGTTCACCCCTCGGCATACAGCATACCCAATATGAAACAAGTAAAATGCTCAGATTAGAAGATTTACTACAATATTATTAAGATTATTTTTTAATTCGTTCGAATGCAAGATTCAGCCCATATAGATCTTTAAAGACTCTTGTATTATGAATTATATCATTATTGTTATGTTCTTAATCAGATTTTTCCCCTGGAACTTACTGAGAACTATGAATGTCAATTTGTTCGGGATTTCTCGCTAGTATTCGGACTATTAGGTACGGACACGGCCATAAGCGCAGACACATATTGATGAAAAACTCGTAAATATAAATTTTTATTAATAAGAAATTTAAAAGGCTTGGTACGTACTGGATATGTTAATTTTTTAAAGGAGGATGAATGAAATTCAATTGCTTCTTTCCAGTAATTTTTATTTTTATAAATGGTTTATCCAAATATTTCGAGATCACTATGGCATCTCTTCCTCAGTGGAAACTGCAGGACCAGAATAACAGTGAGTTAGCGGGTTCATAGTGCATTAATTGTCTTATAATTCTTCTTCTTCTTTAAGTGCCATATCAGGACTCCCTGACGTTTTGGTTCCTCTCCACATATACATCTGCTGAGTGTGTTTAGCTGTTTTTACACAGATATACGAGACCTACTTTATAACGGCGATTCCGAACGGCTAGTTTGGAGAGGTTACTAGGCAATTATACTCTTGGTAGGTTGCTTTCCAAGAAGAGGCGACTGCAAATATCCTCCAAGACTCGATCTCGAACCAGCGTATTTCAGACCAGTGACCCGACACTCTAACCACTGACCCACAGTCCCTTCTTATATTAACTGTCTTATAATTTCAGATGTTAAATTGTAAGGTACTTACCCACCCACAGACCAATAAACCGACCCCATTAGCATACGTTGATTTGTGTATGCTGGTGGGGTCGAATTATTGAAGTGTGCATTGGTAAGTATCTTACAATTTAACATTTGTAATTATAAGACAATTAATGCTCTATGAACCCGCTAACTCACTGTTATTCTGGTCCTGCAGCTTCCACTGAGGAAGATATGCCATAGCGCTCTCAAAATATTTGGATAAACCACTTGTAAAAATAAAAATTACTGAAAAGAAGCAATTGAATTTCATTCATCTTCCTTTAAAAAATAAATTTTTATATTTCGCTGAAAATAAAAATATCCCAAGGCTTACTTGAAAAAATTTTACCGAAAAATTAAAATTAATTTTCATCGGAGATTTTTTATTTTTATTTAAAATATGATATCGTATGAAAATTGTAACAAATGAACCTAAGTTTAAGCTAACATTAGAAGACCACAGCTGTCGGCTTCCTCAATAAATTTTGGACCCCGCTTATTCGCAAATTCACCGATTCCGGTTTATTACGATACATTTCATTTATTCTGTTAATATCTATGGTTTGCCCGGTTAACTAGAAATAATTTTGAAAGGAATTGCCAATAGCTGTCTATTAAATCACTTATATCATAGTTAGCAGATTACAATGAAATCGCCTACACGCATATGAGTGTCTGTGTGAATATATGTTTTTATGTATGTGTTTTATTTAATCTGGAAATCGATAATGATTTCATTTCCATATTTAATCCGTTTTTCGTCTCTAATACCTTTTAAATTTAATTGTATAGGAATACACATTTGAGAGAAAGAGAGGGAGGGAACATAGAGCAGCATTGCAATCATTGAAACCCTTTTAATAGTTCGCTATTGTTCAGAGAAAGCATAGAAAAGGGTGAACAAGAGAGGTTTGTTTCATCAGCTGTCTGAATCCTTTTATAATATAACCTCTTCTATACACCCTCTCTCTCTTAATAAATAAATAAATAGACTTGGCAATTTATCGGATTTCTTTTAATTCCCATTACTCAACTAATAGAAAAGAATGTTTCTCTCTGCCGTAATCGAAATTTTGTTTGTATGAAAAAATTCAAATTGGAGATTTTTAGTCTTTACGTTTCAAGGCCCTTTGAATGAGGCTTTTTCTGCTATTTGATCCTAACTTGTTCGCCCTATTTGCAATTTGAAGCTAGTTCAGTCAGGCTGATCTTTCAGCTGTTGGGTTCACACGGAACTTTTTCAGAAAATTTTTAATTTAGTCGGCTACTTTTCTATGTTAACTCCTGATTATGGTGGGCTCGTAACCCAAAATATATACATATCAGTATATAGAGATAAAACTCAAAACATAATATATTTATTTTATTTTATGAAACCTACCTTGAAAAAATTTTGCTTACTTTTTATTAAAAATGCTTCAGCTTGAACCGACACCTACCTCTTTAAAAATTAGTAAATAACGTTCAAATTTTATTCGAAAAACAAGTTGGTGTTTTGAAAGAGGCAGGCTAAATTCAGTCAAAAATATTATTAACTCTTCGTGTTTAGTTATATTTGAAATGTAGAAAAAAATATTTAAGTTCGATTTTTTCTCTGGTTAATTTAGATACCCACTACAATTCCAGAACAAAAGTTAGTGCAAAGTTCGTTTTGGTGATACAATGTTTATATTGTGAAAACCAAGAATTAGTTAAATTTTGGATCATTTAGTTTCACAATTTCTAGTAGAAAAATTCTAAAAATCGGCTCGTCATATGGAAATCTTTGAGCGAAACAGCTGGTCTTTCATCTTTTAGTTTCAGCACAGATGCAAACAAAAATGGCTGACAATAATATTATTGCAGAAATTATCAATCGCTAACGAATTTGGAAGGCATATTCTCTTTATTCATTGAAGTAAAGAGTTGGACAGTGAGAAACAAAATATCATTTAAGGAGACAATAAAAGAGTGTGTCTTCTGCTGGAATTATAAATTTTATTTATTTATAACGAGACTATAGTTTGAAAACCACATGAAAGATGTTAACCTTTCATTCATAAATTAATTCCTGTGAATCAATTGTAATAGACTGATGAAGAGGGCAAAGCCCTCGAAACTATAGTCTCGTTATAAATAAATAAAATTTATAATTCCAGCAGAAGACACACTCTTTTATTGTCTCCTTCAATATATAAAAATTCTGCTACTCTCGGCAAAAACTTTCAATTTAACAAAATATCAGTTGTTCTGTGATATCAGCTGATGTATTTGGTTTGGCCAATGCCCTTGTCAACCACGTGATAAAATAATGCTTTCCGATTGGCTGGCCACTGCCACCTTCAAGTAGTTAAACTTTTTTTTTAGAACATGCCCTATCTTTTGAATCAAGCTAGCATGCTATTAAGACAATCCGGACAGTGTCGTCATTTTGACCCTCTCCATGCCTCCAAATTTACAATTTGTCGAAAAAGCAAGGGAAAAATTAGCAAGCTCCGTGTGAAACGGCCTTTAATCGATGGTGTATGCGCCACACGATTTTTACTTAAATGCAGACCCGGATTTAATATCAGTGAGGCCTTAAGCTAAACCATTATCGAGGCCTTTTTGTATGTGAGTGCAAAACCTCCATGAACGGTGAGAGCAGAACAGCATGTCAGGGGTTCCCAAACTTTCCCTAGCCGCGGCGCTTTTTTTCAATTAAAATTTTTCCATGGTGCCCTCTAAGTAAAAGTAATATATTAAAATAAATACCGTATTTTGCCATTTTCTAAATACTCTTGTATTAGTATAAATAAAAATAACTTTGAAATTAATAGTTCATTTTTCTATGAAAATTTAAAATGCAGACCACAGGGGGATCCTTTGTATACATATCAGATTTTTTTGAGGGTGTTAAATTTAAATTTTTTCGGTTTATATTAAAATAAATACCGAATTTGGCCTCTCTAAATACTATTGTATTAGAATTGATAAAAATAGCTTGGAAATTAATAGTTTAATTTTCTATGAAAATCAAAAATGCAGACCATTAATTTCAGATTTTTTTGAGGGTGTCATAGTTAAATATTTTCGGTTTGTATTAAAATAAATACCGAATTTGGTCTCTCTAAATATTCTTGTATTAGAATTGATAAAAATATCTTGGTAATTAATAGTTTATTTTTCTATGAACATCTAAAATTCAGACCACACTGTATACATTTCAGATTTTTTCGAGGGTGTCAAAGTTAAATTATTTCGGTTTATGTATGTCTAATCGCAAGTAAAAGATAAAAATGAATAATAAATAAATTTTTGACTTCTCACTTTGTTTATTGTCTAGTTAGGCCAAATTTCTTGCTTCATTTAATTATGAAGTTTCGCGGTGCATCTGTGAAGACGCCGCGGCGCACAGTTTGTGAACCTCTGGCATATGTAATAAGACAAACATACCTATTAACCTATGCTATTTACTCACTGGTTAATATTTTTATTCTTTTTTGCACTCATCGATTGAATTTAATTAAACGTTTATTATTAATTGGTATTTGGTTTTGGCAGTTGTTAATGTAGAAGTGCAGACAGGCGTTGAGTTATACTAGGCCACAAGAGAAGGTGTTGTGTTCTCATATAAATTAAAATTATTTTTCAATGAATCAATTATTTTGATATTTGTTAAATAATGAAATAGTTTCGGCAACGATTCGTTAGTCTAAAACACATAAGAAATGTACAAACTTAATAAGATGGACAAAGATATCATTCTATCAATCTGTACAAAAATATATTAGGTATCATAATGCAATTTTGATACAATTCAAAACTCAATGTAAAATTTATGAAAGTGGTTGTTTTTGTCGTTACCTCACATTTGTAAATCCAACTATATTGATAACAAATTTATTCCATTACACGAATGCAATTGGATCCGAAAAATTCTTCTCTTGTGGTCTAGTATAACTCAGCGTCTGTCTGCACTTCTTCTAAAAGGTTAAAAAATATATAGTATTTTGACAAATAATAAATCTTTATCAAGATAAAACAAAATATTTCCAGAAAACTAAAGAAGCCAGACATGTTAATACTAAATTAAATTAGGCAATTTATTATTATTATTATTTTTCGTGGATAATCACTTAATCCTCAACAACTTTTGTGTGGGAGGTCCTAAGCTGTAGCTTCACCAGTTTATTGGTAAATTTAGCCCAGATTACGTCGTCACTTCTTTGAAATCATCATCCCAAATATTCCCCACTGGAAGTACCCCTTTATATCTATCTTATGATAATCACCCAATTTAAAACAGACACAGCTTGTTTAACTTCGGCTAGGGCTTTGGAAACCGGTGCTTTGAACATGCCAAGAACGTTGATAAGCTGAAACTTTTAAGGAATTTAGGTTTATTGTAATTTTCTCAAAAACCAATTTCGAATTTGACTTAATTTATAAATCTTATTGCTCTACGACTTTACATGTTTTTGCAACTATCGATTAATTTAATCCTATTACTTAATTTCATTACTATTAAAATTTCTTGACTATAGATACAATTTATAAATATATATAAATATATATACTTCTGAGGGAATTGCAAAAAGCCTAAAAACTTAGAAGTAAAGGTTTATTTGCCTTTTCATACGAAATAACTTATGGTATTTGGGATATGTATGATGTGTGTATTCTAAATTAAGGCCGGTTCCCACGAGGCTTTTTCTGATACTTTCTCTTACTTCTTTGTTCTACTTGCAATTTGAAGCTAGTTCAGTTAGGCTGATTTTTTCCCTGTTGACTTCACACGGGGCTTTTTCAGAAAATATTTCAAGTTGGCCAGTTATGTTGTGCGCGCAGGTGTCTGTCCAGAGAATGAACCTTTGAGCCAAACAGGTGGGCTATCATCTTTCAGTTACAGCTCAGAAGCAAACAAAAATAGCTGACAATAATATTATTACAGAAATTATCAATCGCAGACTAATTTGAAAGGCATATTTTCTTTATTTATTGCAGTAAAGGGTTGAGCAGTGAGAAACAAAATATCCGCCGTTCTGTGATATCTGCTGATGTATTGTGCCAACGCGCATGCCACCCACGTGATTAAATAATGCTTTGCAATTGGTTGCTCCTACCAGAATCAAGTAGCTAAACTTTTTTTTAGAACATGTTCTATCTTTTGAATCAAGTAGGTAAGCATGCTAGTAAGACAGACCGGAGTGACGTCATTTCAACCCTATCGATGCCTCCGAATTGCAAGTAAACCGAACAAATAAGGAACAAATAAGAGAAAATGTCTCGTGTGAACTGGCCTTTAGAATGGCACTCTAAAGAAGAAGAAATCTGATTTTTCAACAAAATTTAACTTTTCCTACCTTTTCCTTTGTAAATTTTGTCATCACAATCAGACCAAGTGCTGATACCTGTTCGAATTCAATTGATACTTCAGTGATAAACAAAAAATAAATGTTAAAAAACGTTGTTGTTGTTTTTTTCATTTTTTCAATTATAATTTTGATATGAAGAGAGAGCCATAAAAGGCAGTCAAAGCTTAATTGAAAAAAACGAATTGACTGAAAAATTCATATTTTTACACGATATATAGCGAGAGGGTATTATTATATTATAATATAAAAGTCCAAAATAAAGCCATACCCATTTGAATGGTTGTAAAGAATATTTTAGAATTAAATGAATAGATGATTTTAATAATATAATAATCAGGCGCGGTCAGACCCAAAATTTTACTCCAAGCTAGCATTTAGTTTGGCTCCCTATAGGTGTAGGTATTTGTTAAAAATAAATTGAAATATGAAAAAAATAATCATTTTTTAATCATAATCAATAAAATATAAATAAGAATGGATGTTAAATAAAAATGCTTTATATCACTAAAAAATTGTAAAAATTGTATTGGTTAAATTCAAACATTTCGGAAGGATATATAATATCTATAGCACTTCTTCATCAGTGGAAGGCATTCATCTCACAAATATGTCAACTAAAATTCGTAGTTGTATTCTATTGAAAACTAACGAATAGTTCGTGGCTCGTAATAATACTTTTTTTTTAATCTATCTATAATATTTTTCATGAGGGAAAATCAGGTTGCTTGGACCTAGAGCCGCCCCCGATAATAATAAAATTATCTACACCCTTCCATTATAAAATTATAAATTATATAAAATACCTATTTATTTAATAAAATTATAAATAAATAATAAAGTGAAGTTATTGAAAATATTCTTAAATAAATTTAACTTAGTAAATATAACAAGTAACATTTTTTCAAAGTGTATGTTATATATATACCATATATATTTCAGATTACGAACCCATCACCTTTTCTATGTTAACTCCTGATTATGTACTCGTAATCCAAAATATATACATATCAGTATATCGAGATAAAACTCAAAACATAATATATTTATTTTATTTTATAAAACATACATTGAAAAAATGTTACTTACTTTTTAACCGACTGCAAAAAAGGAGGAGGTTCTCAATTCGACTGAATTTTTTTTGTGAACCGATTTTGATGATTTTTTTTGCATTGGGTTCAGTCTAGTTTCCGATTGGTCCCGTTTATTTTTCATTGGTATTGGACCTTTTTTGATGTTTGTTCAGGCATAACTTCTTTGTTTATGAACTGATTTTAATGATTCTTGTTTTATTGGAAAGAGGGTACCTTAGAGGTGGTACTATATTATTTTGGTCAAATTCTGAAATATGATCAATGACGAAATAACGTAAATCTCTAATTATTATGACCAAATAATCGAAATTATATTAAATAAAATCTTTAATAAAAAAAATCTTAAAACCTTCATTTAAAACCCGCAAACGTTTCGAGAGAATTTCTATATTTATTAATTAAATTTTATCATCATTTTCTGACTCATTCGCCAGACGCTTTCTCTTACGAGATGCATGCAAGGTATTATATTAAGTCACTAATAATAACATCACTAAAAAGAGAAAAATAGAAATAATTTTTATAAAAAAAAAAAAATAAAATAAAACCGACTTCAAATAAACTGCAACGGATGGCTGCTCAACTTTATCCAAATTCATTTGAAATATTAATATGTTTATTCCTTTATTATTAATCAGATATCACTTGCAATTTGAAGTTCATGTTGACTTTAATTCAAAAATAATGATCGATTCTCATTTAATAGTCGAGGAATAACAATTCTACATTGGCTTTTTGACATTTTGGTTATTATTGGTAACCATTGCTGAGGACATGGAGGAATCGACTTAAAATCAAAAATAGCGATTGATTCTCATCTATTACTTGAGGAATAATAATTCTACATTAGATTTTTGACGCTTCGATTATTATTGGTACCCATTGCTGAAGACATGGAGGAATCGGCTTAAAATAAAAAATAACGATCGATTCTTATCTAATACTAGAGGAATAACCTTATTGCATTCCATTTTTGATGTTTTGACTATTAATGGCAACCGCTACTGAAAACGTGGAAGAATCTACTTAAAATCAAAAAGACTAAATTCTTTTTTGGTAAACAACTCGAGCTTGATTTGTCATGTTTTAGCTTGCCAGCTCTAACTAATCTCTGACAACAACATTGCCAAATCAGCAAAATTTACAGAATTTATTGAAAAACTTTTTATTTGTTTGAATTTATGTATCGATATAAAAGTTATGAAGATGTTAAGAAGAATCAGGTCCTCGGAAAAAACACTTTAATTGTTTATTTCCAAGATATCGATTTTTTTTTTTGCCCACCCCCTAGCCTCATTATTCCATCCCAGTTTCATGAAAAGTAACCCCCCTCCCCCGTTCATTATATTTCATTATTGTTCCTTATTAACTTAAATTTAAAATGGAAATAATGTCTTTTTTTCTTCAGTTGTCAATTCATTCCTTCTTTCATTCATTTGCTCGCTTTGGCTATTCTGATGATGAATGTCTTAATAAGACGTTTGCGTGCTACAATCTACAAGTCCATTTGTTTGATTACTTCCGATAAAAGGAAATGGATTTTATTTGAAATTTTAGATCATTTGCTTTTTATCGTAAAATTAGTTCGAATAATAAAAAAATCAACTGGACATCACACGACATTCACATTAGTTTCTCCCTTATTTAAAATCACCATACCAATTTTCTTCTTTCAAATTACTAAGACTGTCCGGAATCATCCCAGTGAATCTAGTTATTAGGCAGGGAGACTCCCTTAGTCCGCTGCTTTTTAATATAGTTATGGATGAAATCATTGGCGAAATCAAAAATCTAGGGGACGAGAATATAACATGCGTTTGCTACGCACTCGTTGCAGAAGATGAA
This sequence comes from Forficula auricularia, assembly GCA_024734495.1. Taxonomy (NCBI): domain Eukaryota; kingdom Metazoa; phylum Arthropoda; class Insecta; order Dermaptera; family Forficulidae; genus Forficula; species Forficula auricularia. Next base: position 8,951,067 of record JALMQS010000120.1, on the reverse strand, counting down.
GATTCCCTCCAGCGCCTTCTGTATAAATTTAGCTGTGTTGTGCATAAATTCGCTCTCACCCTGTCAACCAAGAAGACCAAAACACTCACAATCTCTAAATCACCACTCCGATGTAAGCTACAGCTGTACGATACAATTGTCGAACAAGTCATGTCCTTCACGTACCTTGGCATCCAAATGACCTCTCATCAAGACCTAGAAACAGAAGTAAGACATGAGTCAATAAAGGCCTCAAAAATATCGGGTTGCCTTAACAATGCAATCTGCTCAAATCAATATTTAAGAACGGAGGCCAAGGTACGAGTCTACAAAACCGTAGTACTTCCAATATTAACTTACGAAGAAGAGCGGAATGGTATGCGCATGTGAGAAGAATGCCAGAAGACCGACTGGTAAAGAAAGTGATGACAAACAAGCCGGTTGGAATAAGAAGTAGAGGTCGTCCCAAGAAGAGATGGTATGACGTTCTGGAAGAAACAAACCTATAGATTTAAAAAGAAGAAGATGAAGAAATTACTTCAATTTCAGTTTCTCCATACTCTTCTAGCTTAAGTTTCAAATCCTAAAGCTTCGCGACTTACCGTATTCGAGAAATGGAAGGTTAAAATTTGCGACACTCGTAATTTACACCCCCATCCTTTATTTCATTCTGAATAAAATTTATACACGACTAACAACTTATGATAAGTATACCGATTTAAAAAAAATAATCTTTTTGAGAAAATATCAAAAAACAAAAAAATCATCCAAGTAAATGTCAACTTCTGGTATTCGATTTCACCCAAAAGCTTGCTGTACTCATTCTAGCTTATATCGCCTTTAAGTTTCGAATTTCGTAGCTCTGAGACTTATGGTTGCCCAACGTAGGGGGTGCATACATACAAACGTACACACGACCAATGTGTTTCTGCTTACTTTTTGGCCTCTGGGAAACACAATTTTTGGTTCTAAAACAGGTTTTAAAATATCAAGGGCATCTATTCCTTCCACCTAAAAATCTCAAAGTAAAATTAACTTTTTTCGTCTCTGAGATAGACAGTCTCAAAGTGTCAAGACCCCGACAAGCGATCGCATTACTTAACCATATATTTTTTAAATATAAATGTTAAAATATTAATACCAAGTAGAAAAAACTTCTTACAGGGTGTTCTTAAATGTTGTTCCCTTTTTTATTCATATAGAAGGTCTTGTAGTGAACATTTTCGGAGGTCTTGGGGAACTTTGGTTCTTCAATAATGAAATGAAACACTAAATTGATTTTACTATTTTTATTGTGTTTGCAAAATCAATTTAAGTGTTTCATTTCATTAGAAAATCATAGATCAAAGATGGTGTCATCTATTAATTCCGATGGAGTGGAATATTTTTAATTATATGTCAGAGGGGTTGTTTTTCACCCCCTCGGGAATCGAACCCGAGTGCCAGTAACAGCAATCCGGGCCACCTGGCTCACCTGCGGGATACGAACCTCTCTGACATATGCAAACGCGTAAAATATTTTACTCAAAGATTGTTATCTTAATTTGTAAAATTTCGCGATATAGTGATTCTAAATTTAAACATATAGCCATGCCATATAATTTAAATAAAGGTGGTTGAGTGTTTCGAATTTTGAAGAAATTCAAAATTCGAAGGGCAATGGAATGACTTTTCCTAATTTAATAGTCAGAGAGGTTCGTATCCCGCAGGTGAGCCAGGTGGCCCGGATTGCTGTTACTGGCACTCGGGTTCGATTCCCGAGGGGGTGAAAAAACAACCCCTCTGACATATAATTAAAAATATTCCACTCCATCGGAATTAATAGATGACACCATCTTTGATCTATGATTTTCTAGTAAATTTGAATCTATTACCATCGGCAAATTAATATCTTTCATATTTCATTTCATTATTGAAGAACCAAAGTTCCCCAAGACTTCCGAAAAGTTTCACCACAAGACCTTCTATAAATGTTAAAGTGAAAAAATTGAAAATTTTAGAGTGAACTCAATACATCCACTCCAAGGGTTAGGTAATACAATTCTCTTAAAATTATTTCTTTATTTTCATATTTGTTCTGAATTTTACCCGAGTAGAATTTCTCCCTATATAACAAATATTGTTTAAAGTGCTCATGTCCATTCCTAGAATAAAAGAATTTAAGAATAATCTCAAATCGAATAAACTTTTCTGGACTTGACTTTGGCGAGTTGGAGCTTGTTAAAAAATAGCAAGAGAGGGATTCGTCTATCCGGGGCCTTTTTACAAAAAGTCGCAAATTCTTTTTTTAATCTCGTGCTAATGAAATGATAATAATTTATTTGATAATAATCTTTTAAAATTAAAATATTATAGGTACCACGAGAGCTCAAAGTACACTTTGGCTAACCTAGTAATGGACATTAGTTTATTCGTTATTTGAAATCATCTCACCCTCTTACTTTATTTCAATCAGATAAAAATTTATACACGTCTAATAACTAATGACACTTTTGATAAGTACCTACACCAATTTAAAAAAAAATCGTTAAAGCCGTTTTTGATAAAATAAAAACAAAACAAATCTTTCATGTAAATGTCAACTTCCGGTGTTCCGATTTCAACGAAAAGCTTGGTGTACTTCTTCTAGCCTATATCGAGCTTAAGTTTAGAATTGCGTACCTCTGAGACTCATGGTTGCGAAACGCAGGGGTTTACATTATTACGTAAGTAAAACTCATGTTGAAAGAGAAATAATGAGGCTTGAATTTGAGTATTTAGTTTGTTAAGTCGCTTTGATATGTTTCTTTGTTGAATTTTAATTAATTTTAGAAAATTATTATTATTTTATTTTTTAATGAATTAATGATTTAATTTTGGTTTGTCACAAGAGAGGGATATATTTTAAGCCTTGTGTGTAATATTTATAAACCATTAGCATAAAAGGATTGAATTTCTACTCTTCGTTCTGTTTAAACATTTTTAATGCCCAACATATTCTATACAAAAACTGAAAGTGATTTATCGCTATGACCAGTTCTTGAAATGATCTTGGTGAAAATTTTCAACTTTATTTCATTTAGATCCTTAAAGCCGGTTAAAACAAGTAGATAAAACTGTATTGAAGATGTTAATCTTATTTAGATCTTTTGATTCCTCTTTCTACGTTCTCTCTAAAATAACTCTCAACATTTCTATGCTTTATCAAGGATATTTTTTATTTAACATACTTAGTATTTTCACAACACTAAATTCTAGTTTTATCTTAAGTTTTGTCCACTTTTGTTCAAAATAATAATAGATAATAAGTAAAAATATATTTTTCTAGGTGGGTTTCACAAATAAAACAAATATATGTTTTGAGTTTTTATCTCGATATATATTTCGGGTTATGAGCCCATCATCAGGAGTTACAAAAGAAAACTAAATTTAAAATTGGAAACAGATCTATAAGTGAAGTTCAATTGGGAAGAACGTACATGGTAGGGGGAAAGAATGCAGTATTGGTTATTGTATTAATAGACAAATGAACAAAGGAGTTTAACTAAGGGCTTAGAATTATCCCTGGGCTTAGAAATAAAGGAAGGAAGAAGTAGAATAAGGTAAGGGAGGGGGGTTAAGAACTTGAAAGAAACAATAGTAAAATCAATAGTAAAATAGCAAAATGTTTCACCTAGAACCGACACCAAATTCTTTAAAGATTACAAAATAATAATCTTGAGTCGTAGCTAAATCATATAACCGTGAGATGTGTGTGTAAAATATCCACCTAAAGCTACAAGGACGACTGCAATCTGACTGTAATTTAGACCATAATGCAAAGTTGACCTCCTACCAAATTTAATCAGAACATTATATGTTAAAGCCAAAAATGACTGCTAGTTTGGTTGGAAATTAGCTTTTTATTTTCAGAATTTCCAAGGGCTTCTTTGGCTCCAAAATATATTGAGCAATAATTCAATTTGAAAAACATGCAATTCAAGTTATTTTTTTTTTTAATTTTATAGTTAGGTGTGGTATCTAGTTTTTAGTTTTATTTTCTGTTGATGTTTTCGGGTTCTTCAAATAATTCTTGAAATTAAGATGAATTACACTCAAAGAAAAAAAAAACTCATTCATTACTGGAAAACCAAACACTATAGTGGATTCGAACCAGGGCCGTCGAGTCGGTTGTAGACGCCCGGGGTAAGATATTAGCAGCCCCCCCCTTCAGTAAGTTTTTATAATGTAATTCTTGGCCGACAGCCTTGGTGTACTGATTGACTAACACTAACCACCATGAAAAAGTCAGTAAATTAATATCGATCGACTCTCACGCTCACCATTACTGATACTGAAGGCATCATCATCATCACCGTCAACTACGACGCTAGTAAAGATATTTTTCTATTCATTTCATTAATCTTGGGATTATGTTTGCCGAAAACCTTTAATTTACAACCCCCGCACTACACCCTACACCCCCTCATTCATATAGCCGCATCATCGGCCCCAGTTTTCCGTTATAAAAATTGGAATGTTAAATCGAACGGATCGATTAAATTTTAATTTTGAACGTTTTCTGGCAGACTGGGGACATTCAGACACTCGGTCGATCAGTGATTTGACAAAGAAAAGTGGTGTGTGTTCGTGAGTTCGTGCTTTCGTCGTTTGGGCGCCTTAACAAACGGTTATTAGCGATATTTTCCTGTAAAAAAGGGAAAAACATAGTACATAAAACAGTATATTTTTGGATCACGATATTCTACCTTCTAATTCTTGTTATTTGAAATTAGGTACTTCGGAATCAAACAAGTACAAATTTTTTTATTTTTTTTTTTATTTATTTAATGTCACCTGGAACAAAGCCCATTTAGATAGCACATAAGTAGAGTGTTAGTAGGGTTAGTGAGGGAGCTGAGTTTTGTTTTTTATTTGCCAGCCAGGATCGAACCCCGGACCTCTACTCCAACATCGTCATAATCGATCGATGCCGAAGCGAGGCCAGTGCTTTAGCTGACTGAGCTACCTGACTCTCCACAAAATTTTTATAAGATTCAAAATTTATAACTCTAATTTTTTTTTAAGCCTCGGTGCGTCCCCTTTACCGCGGCGCCCAGGGGGGCCGCCCCGCCCACGCGACGGCCCTGATTCGAACAGCCAACAATTTCATGCGAAACTCACTCGATCCCCTTGTCTCAGAGTCTACAGGAAAAATATACTACGCGTCTTCATTTATGGATGAATGATGGCGCTCACTCACTCTAGAACGCTTTGTTTCTCTCTCTTGATTTCCGTTTCATTCTAAATCAAATCACCCTCCCCCAAAAAGCTTACACTTTAAAAGATAAAAAAATAAGATTCAATTAGGATTGAAATACCTTAGAGAATTGTATATGTGTTCAAATTACATATCGAAATTGAAGAGACAATAAAAGAGTGTGTCTTCTGTGGGAAAATTATTTTTATAAAAATTCTGCTACTCTCGGCAAAAAGAAACTTTCAATTTAAATATCGAAAGTTTTTTTTTTAATGCAATCGAATGCAAGAAGGGGCGCACCAGTAAAGACGCAGCCCCTATGGATCTCGAAAGACCCTTGGATTACCGAAGAGAAGGAAAAGTTGATTAAGTGATAGGGTGGAGGCGTAGGTGTTTATGCATTCGGGTTTTGAAGGTTTGAATATTATAAGTGCTGGGAAAGATAGAGGCTGGGAGAGAGTTCCAGTTCCTTGAAGTCATGGGGATATACGTATTGGCGAATGAAGTGATCCGGCACTTTGCTAATTTGACCGCGAAAGAGTGTTGGGTGTCGGAAAAACGCGTGCTACGCGCAAAGCATGCTTTGTGGGGATTAATGATTTTATCTCATCAGAGTACCTGCCGTGATAGTATCTATAGAAAAGGGAAATGGCAGAGAAATTTCTTCGATGAGCTAGCGAGTCGAGGGAGTCGGTGAGGTTAGAATCGTCAATTAGCCTGACGGCTCGTTTCTGAATTGCATCCAGGGTAGCAAGAGCATATTTAGAGGCTCCTCTTCTTAGATGAGACAGAGGCGGATGAGGGCTTTGTAGATGGTGAGAAGATGTAGGGGCATGAAAAATCGCTTGGACCTGAATAATTGGTTAGAGCAGCTATTCTCAACCGCTGATCCAACGGACCACCAGTGGTCCGCGGAGAAATTTTACTAGTCCGCGGACAATTTTTTCTATCCGCGAAAAAAACTTAAATATTATTGTAAGTAAATGATAATAAAAATGTTACAATTAACTTATGTAGTAGTTCTTTAATACCTAGTAAAATTTTGTTGTTAAGAAAATATCACTGGTCCGCGAATTTTTTTATAAATTTTACTGGTCCGCGGGCCAAAAAAGGTTGAGAAACGCTGGGTTAGAGGATTTGATATTTATTAACCACCTTCTAACTTGAAGAAGGATACCAGTGTTGGTCCGAAACGTTACTGGGATTCTGAATAAATATATTACACTCAAATTTTGGCCAGAATTAATTTAAATCTATACCTACGTATATAAAGAATATGTCTAAAATTTAAGGATGTCTCCATCTTCACATCACATTAAATAAAGTTAATTTTAGCTCTTGGTTATTGATTAAACATCAATTATAACTGAAAGCAAACAAAAACAAAAATAAAAAAACAAATAGCTTTGGAGTAGAATCATATATTGCGTAAATCCAGTCTTTAAGGATAAGTTGAGAAAGAATTGAAGTATATTTGAAGTTAATTAATTTTCTATGGATATTTATATGAATAAAATAGAGTTGGATTAAATTTCAAGAGGGCAAGTGGAACAGAGAAATCGAGAACGCAATGCAAAGTGTGGGTTGGATAGGGTGAGGTCAAAGTGAATAATATTCAGAAACGATGGGCGGAGGCTAATTTGTTACCTTCCAATTTGCCAGGGTTAATATTTCTTACTCAGGCTGAAAAGCGACATGGTTGCAACCCCCTCGCCACTTCAACTTTCGCCGAAGCCCGCCCCCGCCCCCCACCCCCACCCCTCACTCTCACTTTCACTCTTCTCTTGTCTTTTAAATGCCAGGAGTAGAGAAAGTATCTTTCCATTTGCTGCCATTTGAATTGTTAGAACTCTCATCGAAGTGTCAGTTAATTCATAACATCATAACACAAAACGCCACCTCTTTTCTATATATATTAATTTTGTTAAGGGAGAATGGTGTTGTTTCTTGGCGAAACATATTTAAATAAAGTACCTAATGAAAATTAAAAAAAATATATATTTTAAAAAGTTTTAAAAAATATAAAAATTCTAGGTAGGTTCAGGGCCGTATTTCTACATAGGCTAAGGGCCAGTTGTATGTCGGTTGGTAAAGTCTTTGTAAAAGTTGACAAAGGGTAAAACCTTTGAATTCACCTTGTGCCCAGCAGGATGGCCAGTCAGATGAAAGTGCGTGTCATTTGATTGCCCATCCGGCCGGGCACAAGGTGAATTCAAAGGTTTTACCCTTTGTCTACTTTTACAAAGACTTTACCAACCGACATACAACTGGCACTAAGTAGGCTGCAGCCTAGAGCGGCAAATTTTCAGGGCCAGCAGTTTGGCAATTTATTCAAAAGTTAAAATGAAATATTTCAGACGTTAATAATATTTTCCGTACGAATTTAAGAATGTATGTGCCTTAAAAATATGTTTTAGTCCTACTTTCTAAAACTATAACATAATACAAATTCACAACACGTAATCGTGTATTATAACTTTCTAGTAGTAGTAGTAGTGCAATCTAAAAAACAAGTCCTGACAAGTTTTAGTCCAGTAGAGAAATTATCAATTGATTGTGATTGTTCTAGAAAGTCCCGATTCCTTGTCTACTTCTACTAGAATGATAACAAACTATAGACTTGGTTAGTATTGTAGCATATAAATTACTGAAATAATAAATATTTTAGAAAATGAAAATATGAGAAGAAGAAGAATTTTTAAATATTCGGAACTACATTATTTTTTGATCTTTTAGGTATAGTTGAGCTTATAATTTTGCTTTTAGTGAATTTTATTCTTGAAAAAAGCTTCAATTATTGTACAAATGAACATTCATATTTCGAAAAAGGGAATAAATATATATCTACATATAAATCTAGTGTTTTAAGGAAGTTTATGATTTTAATGATTTATTTGCATTGTGTTCAGTATAGTTTCCGATTGTTAAAAAACTAAATTTAATTTGTATTGGACCTTTTTTGTTATGTATGTTCACCCATAACTTCTTTGTTTATGAACCGATTTTATATGTAAACAACTCAAGCTTGACTAAACATCACTAAAAAGAGAAAAATAAGAATTATTTTTAAGAAAAAAAACCTACTTCAAAAAAATTAAATGCAACAAATAAAATAATAAATAATAATAAAATAAAATAAATAAACAACTATTACAAACTCCGCCTCAAGTATTCGACTGCCAACAAAAATATCTTCTTCAACAAAACCTGCCTCTCCAAAAAATTGACTCCAAGATACGTCCAGATCAAGATTAAAACCAAATCAACGCTCGCTTCAAAAATCATCGAGAAATCAACAAAAAATTGGGTAAGATTAGAATTAAATAAATGGTACAATATCAGGGATACACTCAAACTGTATTTATACAATACCCACACTCGGCTTATAAATTTATTACACCCTTGTGAATTTGATACAGTAGACTCTCAAGTAAGAGATAGGATAGATAGTATAATGAAAATAAAAACCGACAAAATTAATAAAAAGTTACAAAATTTAGAAAAACATAGGGATCAACAAAAAGAAAAAAATTTCAAAAATAATCCTACTAACTCAAAATTCCAATTCAACGATAGAATAAAAAACTATTCAAACACCGTTTTCACAGAAACCGAAAAGAACGTCCTGAATAAAGGTCTAAAACATTGCGTAGAAAAACCAATTAGACAAAACGAAATAGAGGACATCGCTATTAATATGGCAGCATCGTTAATAAAAAATAGGAAAAATGACACTAACAAAACAATTTGTGCTAAAATCCTAGGACAAGAAATAGAAAAAAATAGGAACAAAATCAATTATTCGGAAAATAAAACAATAAAATCACTAAAATCAAAAATTAAGGAAAACAATTTAACAGTAGTAAAAAGTGACAAAGGAAATTCAATAGTTATACTAGATCAAAAAATTTATAAAGAGAAAACCGAAACCTTCTTGAAAACACAAAATTTCAATCAAATTAAAAACCCAGTAAATAAATATAACAAATTAGTTAGGGACAAAATTAAAAATTCCAAAATTTTAAACGAAAAAACCAAAATGTCATTAATAGAAAAGAACCCAAAGTGTCCTAGATTGTATTCCCTTCCGAAAATTCATAAATCGGAAAAACTAGACGAAATACCAATTAGACCTGTAGTAAGCTACTCAGGAGCGTGTGTAACAAAATTAGCCAAAAGTCTAAATAAAATCTTCAAAGAAAAAACTAATTTTCAACCAGATCACTCAATTTTAAATTCATTAGACTTAATAAATAAAATTAAAAACATAGATATCCCCAATAACGCAAAATTAATCTCTTTAGATATCATAAGTTTATTTACAAACGTTCCCCCTTCAGAAACAAAAGACCTAGTTGACCAGATAATTTATACATGTCCAAATTTGAACATAAAAGAAAAAACAGACCTAAGTGATTTGATGGAGTTATGTCTAAATCACAATTTTTTCCAATACAACGATAAATTTTATGAACAAAAAAATGGCTTAGCAATCGGAAACCCTCTGTCACCATTATTTGCCGAAATTTTTCTAAAACATTTCGAAAAACAATTTTTAAATATAAAGTGCGAATTCTCTCAATATATCAAATATTATTATAGATATGTTGACGATGTGATTGTCTTATGGACAGGGACTGAAAGAATTCTCAATAAATTCATAAAACATATAAATTCATTACATGAAAAAATCAAATTTACCGTAGAAAAAGAAAAAGAAAAAACATTAAATTATTTAGACCTTAAAATTAAAATTGAAAAAAATAAACACACATTCGAAATTTATAGGAAAGATACATCTACAGATACCGTAATTCACAACATGGCTTGTCGACCAATGTCACATAAATTGGCAGCATTCCATTCAATGATCCACCGTTTAAATAGTATCCCATTAAAGAAAGAGCATTTTTTAACAGAACTAGAGATAATCAAAGAAATAGCTATAAATAATGGTTATGAAAGCAATTTAATAGATCAAATATTAAAAGGTAAAATTCAAAAATCAAATTTAAATTTAATCTATTCACAAAATTCCCAAATTAACGATCTGCCAAAACTAATATTACCATATTATGGTAAGATGTCCGAAAAAATAAAGCATAAATTAAAATCTTTAGGGTACGCGACAATCTTTAGATCACCATATACATTAGGAAGTGAATTAAGTCAAATTAAAGATAAAATTCCGAAAAATGAAAAATCCGGTGTATATAAATTGACATGCCAAGATTGCAATGCAACTTATATAGGAAAAACGGAAAGAAATTTATCCATTAGGATCAATGAACACAAGAGAGCCTACAAATTAAAATATGAAAATTATGCATTTGCAGAGCATTTAAATGCTAACAATCATAGTTTTCCAGATCAATCCAAAATTAAATTGATCAAAGAAGTCAATGACCCCTTAATTCTTTCTTTAAAAGAATCCATTGAAATTTTAAAATCCTTGGAAAAAAGCCCAATTGAATCTTTAAATGAAAAACTAGAAATTATCAATGACCCTTTTTTAAAAACATTCCATTCATTCAGGTAAAACTCATTAGAAAATGCCTAAACAAAAGAGCAACCCAGATATTGAGCCAGTTATATTCTAATCTCCCAAGAAGAAACATGAAGAAAAAGACATTATATATTTTTCAAAATTTTCTATGTATAAATCTTAATTTGTAACTAATTTGAAATATTTGTGATAGACTGATGATGAAGGCAATGCCTTCGAAACTATAGTCTCTAGAAATAATTAAAAATTATTTTATTTAAAAAACAGAAGACTCTCTCATTTTATTTTATTTTTAACCTAAAATAAAAACAATTCTGTTACCATCGACAGTGAAATCTTTTATTCAACTAATAAAATAATAATAACTCCAAATTCAAATAAAATGCACTAAAAGGTATAAAATAATTATCTAATTTAGTTAAAACAACTAAACGATGAAATTGTTACATGAAATTACTTTTTGAAGTCGGTGCTAAGCGAGCTTGCGCGATGTTGTCTTCATTACCCGCCAAACGTACTAAGTAAGATCCATCGAGTGCGATTAAGAAAATATACCTATATGTTTGGCACCGACTTCAAAATGTGATTTCATGTTAATATTTCGTCGTTTAGTTGTAGCTAAATTAGATAATTATTTTATACCTTTTAGTGAATTTTATTTTATTTTCGAGTTCTTATTATTTTATTTGTTGCATTTAATTTTTTGAAGTCGTTTTTTTTCTTAAAAATAATTTTTATTAGTAGCTGCTTATCCCCTAAGTATCATTAAATTATATCTCAGTATGCTTATACCCCTATGTGCAAATCATTCTGTAAGGGGAAATCAATGATTTTATAATGATAATTTTCTTTTACAATAGGTAGGTATATAGGTATATATTCAATTCATTTGACATAAATTTACCTTAAAATAAAAAAATAAAAATAATTCTCTTTTTAATTTTTAATTTAATGAGCTTAATGTTTTGTTGTTTATCGTAACTTTTTAGTTAACCCTTTTTTGTTAATTCTTTGATCTTTTATTTTTTCACCCTCCCTTGCACTCGCCGACATTTCTCACCCTCTATACAGAGAGTATTTAAATAAATGAGCATAAAAAAGTTTTTTGTGGTTCTGTTATCGTCTCTGCTGGCACCCAACAAAAAGGCTCAAAATCAAGTCCTACAATATTATATATTTTTCATAAATTTGTAATTTTTTTATCTTATGATTTATTGCCGTTAATAAAAAAAACTTTATTCATAAATTAAGGGTAAATAAATAAATTCTACGACTTATTGAGTGTTTTTGTTAGTTTTAGGAAATAAAAGAGAAATCATGCATTGAGCATTTAATTTTTAGGAAAATTGGTATAAGCAAAAAGAACATGATAAATAATCGACTATAAGAATATTCATCACCTTTAAAAATGCATAGTAATTATTTAAGCGTTTTCAATTTGAAATTAATTCTGAAGACAGAAATATATAGCCTTGTAGCAATCACACTAAGAGTTTCCAATGCTTTTTCTTCATCTACTTAACATACCTTCTTCTTCGAGTGCCATACCCGAAACGGGGTCGGCTCATCTCCACATATACCTGTGCTGAGTGTGTTTAGTTGTTTTACACAGATATATTGGGACCTACTTTTAAACGCCGGTTCCGAACGGCTAATTTGGAGAGGTTACTAGGCAATTATACTCTTGGTAGGTTGCCATTACTTTCCAAGAGGAGGCGACTGAAAATATCTATCTGCCGAGACTCGGTCTCGAACCAGCGATCTTCGAGTCAGCGACCCCACAATCTCCACTGACCCACAGTCGCCTCTAAAACATACCTACTCTGTAGAATTCAAACAGAGGAATTATGAAATTAAATACTTCGTTGCAATTGGACGAACGTTTGGGCCAGGAAAATAACAAATTTCTTCCTCGACTAATATTACCAATCAAAATTTTGCATTATTTTAAGCAAAAATTGAATTTTGATTTTTTACGAAATTGACAATTATATCAAAAATCAAAATTATAATTGACTATTGAAATTTTTTATATGCCATAGTCATAATGAGGATTCAAAACTTATAACCTAACCGTTTCATCGAGTTAATGCGATTTCAAAATATATTTCTATTTCAAGAGGCAGATCATTTGATTGGTTCTGGCTGTTTTATTTATATCTAACAACATTTAAAAACAAAATTTAGGGGCATAAACGTTGTTATTTTGATCGAAACTTTTAATTATTTGTTAATTTTTCCATGAGTGGTTTAACATGTAAAAAAAATTTCAAAATAATTTCGAAGAATTAATTTTTTTTTATTTTGTTTCAGGTAAGCATTACTGATTCACAATCTTGATAAACTACATCTATGGTAATGTATTTATAAAATTTGTTTTTGCTTTTTTTTGGCTTTTCAGCCTTTCTAGCCATAAGCCAATTTACGATACTATTTATTTTTTTAAATTTGTCTCTACCCCGGGGGTCAGATTTTAGCCTGATGCCTCGAGTCGGATTCGAACCCGGGTCCACTTGGTTAGCAGGATGACACTCTTACTGTTATTGCTTAATTTTTGCTAAATTTGTACCTGCAAGAAAGTCCAAAAATTTACATATAAATTCTTCGATCTGTAAAAAATATCAAAGTGAAGGGTTTAACATTTCTGAGGTTGATTTTTAGCGTCTTCTATTTTTGTGGAATTGAATTTAAAGTTCTAAGTAGGCTTGGAAAGAAAAAAAAATTACATATAAAAATTGTTATATAAATATCATCATGTGGCATGTACTATAATGATATACAAATCAATAAAAGTTCCTCTAAAAGCATTCTTTGCAAACGATGGCATATTTACGACAGAAAGATTCAGGGTGACCAGCGAAAAGTTTACATATGCATTTGTATAGAACGCTCTGAATTCCGGGTTGCTTCATCAGGCGCTGAATAATAAAATCTGATATTTCCGGAGTAAACATTTTAAAAATTCCAACTAAAATTTATCTTTATTTTCTTCTACACTTTATGAATAATTTTAAAAATATTTTCATGTAGGGAAAAATTCCAATGATTTATTATATTAAAAATAATGAAATTCCTAGTTCTTTTTGGAGAAAAACTTCGTTCATTGCAAATTTTGGAGATTTGACAATTTTTGAGCTAGAAATCTGAAATTTATCACGAAAGGCTTACTAATACGAAATTTTCTGGAAAAGTTCTATGATTCAGACATAATATATACAAAAAAAGATCATTGGAAATTTATTTTCTCAATGTTTCAGACATTTTGAAACACAAAGCAATAAAAAATAAGCTGACGTGTTCTAATGTGGCCATCCACTTGAGTTTACTATACAACCTGCCCCCTCACTTATATTTAATATTTAATAAAATTATTTATAATCATGTATGGGAGGGGGGTTAGTTTTTGCATTTTTAGACTCCTGGGGGCCCACTGATTATGTATACAAAATTTGGTTGAGTTTGGTACAAGGGCCTATATTTCCATTTTTGACCCTACACCCCCCCTCCATTTTGGCGGTTAATTTTTGCATTTTTAGACTTCTGGGGCCCCACTGATTATATATACAAAATTTGGTTGAGTTTGGTAAATGGCTAAGATTTTCATTTTTTGACCCTGAACCCCCGCCCCCATTTTGGCGGTTAGTTTTTGCATTTTTAGACTTCTGGGGTCCCACTGATTATGTATATACAATTTGGTTGAGTTTGCTCAAATGGCCTAGACTTTTAATTTTTAATCCCCCCTCCACCCCCTTAATTTTGGGTAGATATGCACCAAAATCTAATCAGCTCTTATTCTCAATGGACCAAAACTACGTGTGAAATTTGGTTTCGATATTCATACTAGTTTTTGAGCTAGCTCGTCCACAATCATTTGGTAACGCACAGACTAACGGACAACCAGACAGCCGGACAGACTAACAGGCATTTTGACAAAACAATTATTATCTCGAAAAATATAATTTTTTCGATGTTCACTTATTAGAGTTTTTTGTAGACTCAAATGCCATGGTTTCGCTCAATTTTTTTAATCAAAATAGTTTTAGCCGTTTTTGAGATATTTCCAAAAAAAAAGAAGGAAAAAACCACTTTTTTCATGCACGAATACAATACTTGACCATACCGGTATGGTAAAATGAAAAAAAAATAATATCTTTTTTTTAATAAATACAATATTATACAATACTTGATTTATTAATTATATATGTATTTCATTTGACTTCAATATAGATCAGTCTTGTTGAAAGTATTTTATTGATTTTTATGCATGAAAACCTTTGATCAAACAAACGGCTTATGATAAAAATTCAATTTGAATTTCTTAAATTAAGAGTTGACTGGAAGTTTCTCTCCTTCTTTTTCTATCTAACTCAATAATATATATCTACCGACTTATATGTATATATATGTAAATGAATAATTTATAAGTTGAGTGAGATTGTTCATAAGAAAAATTTCTGTGAGAGAGAATAGTAAAGTAGATAACAGGAAATTCTCTTGAGGATAGTACCCTCATCTCGGAGTTATAGTATAACTATCCTTATACGTATATATTTACAAAGTTTAAAAATTACATTTCCATAAAATGAAAAATTTACTCTTAACATTATATTCTTATTGTTTTATTTTTATTTATTTATTGCTTATTATGAGTTATTTAATTTTATTCTATGTTCTATATAAATATAACTAATATATATACTTAATAATAACCGGCTTACCACGGCGACAACGGCGTGATCTCTCTGATTGGCTAAAGAGATCGAATGGAGGTCAGTGATTAGCCATTCTTAAGCAATGTGTTAAATAAATACGTGGGAGTTTAAAAATAATTTACAATCCTCAAAATCTCCCCCTAGCCAGCAAAAAAATAAAATTATTAAACGTAGATTTAATTTCTAGTACTATATTTATTCAATAGTAATAAAACATGCACATGGTAGAATAGGTTTTATTTTTATTTTTAAGTTCGTCTATTTAGGTTATAGTCGAATTAAAATAACATTAAAAAGAAGATAAAAATCAATGGGACACGATTCATTACTTCATTTTTGTTTTATAGATATATAAATAAATAAGTGGGTGAATTTTTATATTGATAAATTATTCATAATTCAAAATTTTTTATTTCTATTATATTTTATTCCTATTCTTTGAAAATTGGTTTTATATAGATCGTTTTATTAAAATTGGGGTTTTAATTTCTGAAAGAAAATAAAACAACATCGTTGGCCTTAGTCAGATCATGACTGTAAATTTTATCAGAACTTTGAATACATATTTTTAATCCAATTTTTATAACCGACTTCAAAAAAGGAGGAGATTTTTTTTGTGTCTATGTTATCTGATATCTTCGCCAATTGTCAACCGATTTTGATTATTTTTTTGAATTGGGTTCAGTATAGTTTCCGATTGGTCTCGTTTTTTTTTCATTGGTATTGAAGCTTTTTTGTTATGTTTGTTCAGGCATAACTTTTTGTTTATGAAACGATTTTAATGATTCTTTCTGCGTTTGGATCAGTATAGCTCTGAGATAGTCAAGATACTTATTTATTTATTTTATGTATGTTCAGCAAGAACTTTTTGCCACATGGACCTATTTGGATGATTCTTTTTTTATTGGAAAGGGAGTACTTTAGGGGTGGTCCCATATTAATTTGGTCAAGTTCTGATGATATGATCAATGATGAAATAACGTAAATCTCCAATTCTTATGAGCAAATAATCGAAATTATAATAAATAAAATCTTTTATGAAAAAATCTGAAAACATTTATTTAAAACTCGAAAACGTTTCGAGAGAATTTCTATATTTATGAATTAAATTTTATTATCATTTTCTGATTCATTCGCCCGAATCTTTCTCTTACGATATGCATGCAAGGTATTATATTAAGTCACTATTAATAACATCACTAAAAAGAGAAAAATAAAAATAATTTTTATAAAAAAAATAAAACCGACTTCAAAAACCTAAATGCAACAAATAAAATAATAAGAACTCAAAAATAAAATAAAATGCACTAATAGATATAAAATAATTATCTAATTTAGTTACAACTAAACGACTAAATATTAACATGAAATCATTTTTTGAAGTCGGTTCTAAACAATCTATATACAACAATGCAACAAATAAAATAATAAGAACTCATAAAATAAAATAAAATCCACTAAAAGGTATAAAATAAATATCTAATTTAGTTACAACTAAACGAAGAAATATTTACATGAAATCACTTTTTGAAGTCGGTGCCAAAATTATACATTTTATGAATCGAACTCGACGGATCTTACTTATTACGTTTGACGGGTAAGCTGGCTTATATAGTTTGTTTAGAACCGACTTCAAAAAGTGATTTCATTTAACAATTAAATCGTTTAGATGTAACTAAATTAGATAATTATTTCATACCTTTTAGTGCATTTTATTATTATTTTATTTGTTGCATTTAAGTCGTTTTTATTTTTTTTTTTTATAAAAATATTTTTCTTTTTTTCTTTTTAGTGATGTTATTAATAGTGACTTAAGATAATACCTTGTATGCATCTCGTAAGAGAAAATGTCGGGCGAATGAATCAGAAAATGATAATAAAATTCAATTCATAAATATAGAATTTCTCTAGAAACTTTTGCGGGTTTAAAATGAACGTTTTAAGATTGTTTTTTTTTATAAAAGATTTTAATTATTATAATTTCGATTATTTGCTCGGGAAAATTGGAGATTTACGTTATTTCTTCATTGATCATATCGTGAGAACTTGGCCAAATTAAAATGGTACTACCCCTAAGGTACCCTCTTTCCAATAAAAAAGAATCATCGAAATCGGTCTACGAGGCAAAAAGTTCTCGCTGAACATGCATAAAAATAAATAAATAGTTAGGTATGTTATCTTGACTACCTTGGAGCTATACTGTTCCAAACGCGGAAATAATCATTAAAATCGGTTCATAAACAAAGAAGTTATGCATGAACATACCTAACAAAAACGGTTCAGTACCAATGAAATTTATATTTTTACCAATCCGAAACTAGACTGAACCCAATTCAAAAAAATAATCGAAATTGGTTCACAATTAGCGAAGAAAAAAAATTCAGTCGAACTGAGAACCTCCTCCTTTTTTGAAGTCGGTTAAAAAATTAGTGTGTTTTCTTTATTTTATAATATTTTTTTCATTTATTTTTAGTTAAAAAAACTAATAAAAATTTAACTAAATTTACAAAATATTTTTTTTTTATATATATATTATAAAATCAGAAATGTGAAATTTCAGTTAAGTACCTACTTAAAGTTAAATTAAGAATAACTTGACTTTAAAAAATTTATTTAAACAAAGTTATTTCCTAAAACTTTTATATTTTTCTGCATTAGAATATTCAGTTTACATTTCAGTTGCACGCTTTATTTTGCTTGTCGTACCATAGAAGCTATTTCTAAATCGAATTTTTTATTGCTATAGATAAATTGTATTTTTTATTTCTATATTCGAAAGAGCCACTAAATTTATTAAATTTGACTATTAAGAATATTTTTAGCCAGTATTATTTCATTTTTTCTTAAGTTTTTTTTTTTTGAAAATAAAAAGTACCAAATGGAGCTGGTTGAACTACTATTATTCTTTCCTAAATTAAAATGTCATCCACCCCTTTGTATCTCATTCTTAATTTATTTCGTCCATTTTAAAATTGGTTTTTAAAAGGAACGATATCTACAATCGATTGCGCTGTCACTTAAAAAAAAAAAAAAAACAGATTGGAGATTTGTGTGATAAGGGAGGGCGAAGGTTGGAATTGGATTCGGGGGATGATTTTCAATACACTAAGGCGGGGAAATATTCACTTGAATAGAAAACTAAAAAAAAAAGATCTAGAATCCTCGACATCCATCCGCTTCATATAATAATTCATGAAAATTATTATTTCCCTTTCGCAAAATGAGTTTTATTTTTGATGAGGTTTCACTTTTAACGAATAAATACAAAATAAAAATTAAAATAATAATAATAATAATAATAATAATAAATAAAAAAATAATTTTTATAAAAAAAATTAAACCGACTTCAAAAAAATTAAATACAACAAATAAAATAATAATAACTTATAAATAAAATAAAATACACTAAAATGTATAAAATAATTATCTTATTTAGTTAAAACTAAACGACAAAATATTAATATGAAATTACTTTTTGAAGTCGGTTTCAAACAAACTATATCTATAAGCGAGCCTACCCGCCAAACGTACTAAGTAAGATCCGTCGAATGTATATGTTTGGCACCGACTTCAAAAAGTAATTTCATGTTAATATTTCGTCGATTAGTTATAACTAAATATGATAATTATTTTAAACCTTTTAGTGTATTTTATTTTATTTTTAAGTTATTATTATTTTATTTGTTCCATTTAATTTTTTTGAAGTCTATTTTATTATTTTTTTATTAAAATTATTTTTATTTTTCTCTTTGTAGTGATGTTATTAATAGTGACTTAATATAATATCTTGCATCCATCTCGTAAGAAAAAGAGTCGGGCGAATGAATCAGAAAATGATAATAAAATTCAATTGATAAATATAGAAATTATCTCGAAACGTTTGCGGGTTTTAATTGAATGTTTTAAGATTTTTTTTTATAAAAGATTTTATTTATTATAATTTAGATTATTTGGTCATAAGAATTGGAGATTTACGTTATTTCGTCATTGATCATATCTCCAGAACTTGACCAAATTAATATGGTACTACCCCTAAGGTATCTCTTTCCAATAAAAAAAAGAATCATTAAAATCGGTTCATAAACAAAGAAGTTATGCCTGAACAAACATATCAAAAAAGGTCCAATACCAATGAAAAAAAAAAACGGGACCAATGTCTGAACCCAATTCAAAAAAAATCTTTAAAATCGGTTAACAATTGGCGGAGATATGAAGTAACATAGACAAAAAAAAAAAAAAAAAAATATTCAGTCGAATGGAGAACCTCTTCCTTTTTTGAAGTCGTTTAATAAATAAATCTCACTACAATAGATTATTGACAAATCTTCTCACACTCTCTTTTACCAATATAAAAGTTCAAAATTCCGATATTCAATCCCGATTTCTAAATAAATCATGACGGGTTGTCATCTACTAAATCCGACCTGTAATTTTAAATTGTACATTATCAATCCAGTCAGATGACCGTTTTATGATTTTACTATAATAAAGTATATAACATTCAGGAAGCATGTCATCTCATTGATGACATTGCAATTGTCTAACACTATCCGCAATTCACTGGGGTCATTTTAAAGTTTCTCATTGGGACAAGTCAGTTGGCTTGGTCCTTTTCAATCTTCTCAGCTGTCCAACGGTGCTGAGACCATCTTCCATAATGCCTGTCCTATAAGAAAATCTTAAATTTCCACTAATACTATTGCTATAACAATCTATGTTTTGTCTATAGCACTCTTAGTTATTTTCGATCTTATTTATTGAGAGTTCTTAGATATGGATTAGTCCAAAGATTCTCGAATCATCTTTATTTATTCCTTTTTTGTATTATTACTATTTTAATAGTTCCGCAGCGAGAACAATTTTTATTCGAAAACTCGCCTGGACTTTTTTTGACATGCTTGAACTGGAAGATATAATACAGGCAGAGACTTCAAAACTTCTATCCGCACCCTTTTGGGAAAAATCATTCATTTTAATTACCCCTTGAAACTATGCAACAATGTTATTTCATTTCGAGAACTAATATACTTTTCAAAACAAAAAATGTTTTTTATAGAAATATTTGAAATAACGGATAATAATTTGAAAATTTAAAGATCCTCCTAAAATTTTGAAGTCGACCTTATGAAAAAACGTTTGAAATTTTAGGGATGCGCCTCATCCACAGCATCCAATGATATACTTATATTTATAGTAATAAATATCCTATCATATTTATATTTTATTGGGTGATTTGATGAATACACGATTTTTCTTTCTTGAATTTATTATATTAGTTTTGTTAAGGGAGAATGGTGTAGGTTCTTGGTGAAACATTTTAAATAAACTAAAGAAAATTTTTTTAACCTCTGAAGATGGGCTTATACCCCGAAATATATATAAAGTCGTGCTAAACAAGGATCTGATCTTGTATTTATGTGAAACCTAGCTAGTATTTTATATTAAAAAAAAAAATTAAAAAATTTTTCTTTAATTATTATATTAGATTGACAAGCATAAAAAGATGATTCAATTATTAATTTAATTTATTTATTATTTAATATTTAATCATTTAAAGATCCCAGTGAGATTGATACTGCCTAATTCCATGAGATCTCCAGATGCTTGTTTTTTATATTTTGAATCAAATGGACATTTATTTTATGTTAACGATATTTCAAATAATACGTTTTGATTTTCAATGATGACTTCCATTAAATAAAACAAGTAAATCTTTTAGAATGAATTGAGTAAAATGAGTGAATTGATTTTTTTTTTTTTTTGAAATCTTCAAATAATCGTAAAATTTCAAGAAACTTTTGAATTTAATATAATTGTAAATTATTGTATCATGGTAAATGAAAAACTCCTTAAATGTTTTCAGAAATTTTTGCTCATTATATTTATTAGATTTTAACTACTTTTTTTTAAATGACAAATTTTCATTCGGTATTATCGGGTGGTTTACTATAATCATCCTTAAAAAATAACTTCTTAACCAAATGTAATAAATTTCAGAATTAAATATGAAAAACATTCTTTATGGGGATCATATTACAGTTTTAATCGAAACTAATTGTTATAAAAAAAAAAAAATAATAAAAAAATAAGATTCAATGAACATCCTGAGTATAACAGAAAGGTACAATATATCGATGAGAGTGAGGACAGGGTAAAAATTAGTAAAATCCATTTTGAATTTCACAAGTAAATAGCTTTTATAATTTGATTCCCTTGATAGAAAATATCCATTCATTTTATTGATCATATGACTTATATATAAATGTGTTTGATTTTATTAACATTGAATGATGTGAAATTAATGCCTCTCGTTGAAACAAAATTTAAAACAGAACATTTCAATTTTAAAAACAAAAAAATACAAATGAAAACAACAACAATATAACAACACAAATAACTTGAATATCTGAATTTTAATAATAAAAAAGGAAATATAAAATAATGAGCAAATAAACGTGTGAAATGATGATGAATAAATAATTGAATTTCATATAATAAGCGGAAGTATCACAGCCTTTATCCGTGAATTTGTGGGTGGGTATATAATATATTTATATGGTATATACTATGTAGATGGCATCTGTTATAATAAATATAATGCTTTGGACTTTACCTGTACAAACAACAAACTTTTTTTTTTAATAATGATTTATTGCAAGTTTTGTGGTGTGGACGTGGAAACAACCACCCCTTCCGATTTGCACCCCTTTCCTCCCTCAACCCCCTCCATCTTTCACACTCTACCTTGAAAATTTTTGCTCGTAAACCGAATAAAATATTCATCTCTTGTTGAAGACAAAATTATTATCTTTTTCTCTTAACTGTCATTACATAAATTTTATTTTACGATGCATTAATGATAAATAAATTTTTAAATGCAATTTTGTATCACGTAATTATATTACATGTTCATATTTATAATGTAATAGATTCTTTAAAAACATAAAATAGAATGTAAGTAAAAAGGAAAAACTCAATGAAAATCGGAGTATTTTATGACATAATGTGAAAAAAAAATAAAACCGACTTCAAAAAAATTAAATGCAACAAATAAAATAATAAGAACTTAAAAATCAAATCAAATCCACTAAAAGGTATAAAATAATTATCTTATTTAGTTATAACTAAACGACGAAATATTTACATGAAATTACTTTTCGAAGTCGGTGCCAAACAAACTATACCTATAAGCAAGCGTATCCGCCAAACGTACTAAGTAAGATCCGTCGAGTGCGATTCATAAAATGTATATGTTTGGCACCGACTTCAAAAAGTAATTTCATGTAAAAATTTCGTCGTTTACTTGTAACTAAATAAGATAATTATTTTATACCTTTTAGTGTATTTTATTTTATTTTTAAGTTCTTATTATTTTGTTTGTTGCATTTAATTTTTTTGAACTCGGTTTTATTTTTTTTTTTTAAATTATCTTTATTTTTCTGTTTTTAGTGATGTTATTAATAGTGACTTAATATAATACCTTCCATGCATCTCGTAAGAGAAAGCGCCGGGTGGATGGATCAGAAAATGATAATAAAAGTCAATTCATAAATATAGAAATTCTCTCGAAACGTTTGCGGGTTTTAAATGAATGTTTTAAGATTTTTTTTTATAAAAGATTTTATTTATTATAATTTCGATTATTTTGTCATAAGAATTGGAGATTTACGTTATTTCGTACCACCTCTAAAGTACCCTCTTTCTAATAAAAAAGAATCATAAAAATCGGTTCATAATCAAAGAAGTTATGCCTGAACAAACATATCAAAAAAGGTCCAATAACAATGATAAAAAAAACGGGACCAATCGGAAGCTAGACTGAACCCAATGCAAAAAAATGTTCAAAATCGGTTCACAATTGGCGCAGATATGACGTAACATAGACAAAAAAAAATTCAGTCGAACCTCCTCCTTTTTTGAAGTCGGTTAAAAATACCAAACATTAAATGTTTTGCTTCTATGGGTGCAATTAATTCCATGGGAAAACAGGCAACTAAATAAAAACTCTCCATTAGTCAACGTTTCTATTTTTTTTTTTTTAAATTTTCATCCGGAATATGGATTGTTAACCACATTAGTTGTCCATGTACAATTGTACATAAAACATATGAATGCTTTACTTGCCAAATCGATTAACTCCATAAAACAAAAAGTGAAGAAATGCAAATATATGTACATTATTACATTATTTCTTATTCAATAGCCAACATTTTTTTGTTATTTAGTGGTGTTAATACATATTATTAAAGAAATTTGTTTTGAATAGATACAGTTAGAATCTAATTAAATGCTTTGACGTTAAAATTTAATGAAATTCAGAAAGTGGTGTTAATCGATTTGGCAAGTGAAGCATTCATATATAAATAACAGTCTTCACTAGTATATATGTTGAAGTAAAAACCCGTTTTTTAGTAAGACCGGGTTCTTACTAGTTAAAACGCGTTTCACTGAATAACTTTGTAGTAACTAGAATTTACTGATGTTGGTTGAGTTTGGTCCAAAGGTCTAGAAGTTTCATTTTTGAACTTCCGCCTCATTTTGGGGGTTTATTTTCAAAATTTTTTAATTAAAATGTCAAAAATTATAATCAAAGTTGTAGAGGATATAATTTTTGACATTATAGTTTAAAAAATTTTGAAAATAAACACCCAAAATGAGGCGGAAAGTCAAAAATGAAGTTTCTAGACCTTCGGACCAAACTCAACCAACATCAATAAATTCTAGTTCCCACAAAGGTATTCAGTGAAACGCGTTTTAACTAGTAAGAACCCGTTCCTACTAAAAATGGGTTTTTACTTCAACATAGCTACTCATTTTGGTATCACTACTAGTGCCATCTTTTTTTGCCCTGAAAACCACTACATTCCTCCGTGATGTCACTTCTAATTTCTAATTATAGGCATTTTAATTTGTTTTGTAAAATATTCAGTCTCATAACTTGGGATTGAAATCCCTCTGGTATGTATCAAAAATCATACATCTTCAGTATTGGACTCCAATAAATTGATTAAACAATTATTTTTATAAAGAAATGTTTGTGGAATTTAACTGAACAAAAGTCACTTTGATACATACATACATAAATACATACCTACAGGTGAAGCTAATATAAAGCGGGTAAAAAGATGTAATAATACTAGACAATTTCAATAAATTATTTTATATCAGAATTACAATTCACATTGTTTGCGGATTTTTAAAATCATTTAAGGTAGTTGTTTCACCATAAGGGTTTTCTTAGGATTTTTTTGAAATTTAGACAGATTATTATTTATGGTAAATACTTCTGCATCGATTGGTGGCAAAACGAAATTTATGAACAATATAGTTCCGGAGATATTAAATTACAAAGATAGAGTTTTTCAGACTCTTATACATGGCACTATACGGAATATCGGAAAGTTTACATACATATTTAATTCTAATTAAGAAACTCTTCTTACTTTTGTTATAAAAAACTAAACCAACATTAAACAATAACTAATACATTTTTTAAGAAAATCTTAATTCATAGTTACAACACAGTTTCTGAGATAATAATGAATAAATAATGAAAAATGTATAATGAACAATTTACACTAAAAACAAGCTGGCAACAACGCATTTATTTGACTTAAAAAGTGGGTTAACTTTAGTACTTTTTTGACGTTTTGTCGCTTCAACCATTGTAGCAACAGCTTTCAATCGCTCATTAAGAACTTTTTGTTTTATAAATCTCCCTTTATAATGTATTTTATCTGAAATTTCTATAATATAATATATACAAGCTCGGACAATAATGCCAGATTTGTCAAACGAGCACGGGATTGGCTAGTAGTGGTACATAAACAGCAAAAAGTTTTTGGCTTATGAATTATGAATCCTTATTGTCTGTCCTATATACTCTAGGATTAACTTTTTGCTAGTATTGTCGCGATACAACTACCTTAATACAAAACGTTTCAATCATCATTTTTTCGTTTTAACGTTTTATTTAAGTTTTTCAACTATTGACTACCTACATCTGAAAACGAAAACAGAATTAGTGTTGAATTTCTATGTTTTTCCTATTGTGATGGAATATGGAAAATCTTGAACTATTCAACAAACATATCATGAACAACGGGTAAGCAATCTCCTTTCCGAAATTTGCAAATTGAGTCACGGACTAACATTTATACGTGGATCTATATGGATAGAGATTTAGCAAATTAGTATGGTAATACAAATTTGACTTGGAATTGAAATTAAATTTCAACTAGCAATTAATAGATGAAGGCAAATGCATTAATTAGTAATTAGCAAATTATAAGATTTAATAGGTATCAAATTAACAGTGAATCGAAATTGATATTCGAAAATTATTAAGAAGATAATTTTTTATTCTGATGATCTTGATAAGTGAAATCAGTCCAATTTAAAAAATACAAACTTTAGGTTTGATTCTATAGCAGTTTTCAACTGTTTGAGACAATCAAGCGCATGCATGGTTCTTTTTGTTCTTGGGTTGAATAAACTGCGCTAGCATTAAAGCCATTCACAAATACAGTAAGAACAAGCATAATACATTCTTTCTTTTAATTGGCTTAAATTGGTATGATATATTTTAATTCATTTTTCGGATAATTTATTTATTAGTTAATACATATTTTACTTTACCATACAGGGGTATGGTCAAGTATTGTAATCGTGCATGAAAAATGTGGTTTTTTCCTTCTTTTTTTTCGAAATATCTCAAAAACGGCTGAAACTATTTTGATTAAAAAAATTGAGTGAAACCATGGCATTTTGCTGTACAGAAAAGTCATAGTAAGTGAACATCGAAAAAATTATATTTTTCGAGATAATAATTGTTTTGTCAAAATGTCTGTTAGTCTGTCTATTAGTTTGTGCGTTAACAAATTTTTGTAGATGAGCTAGCTCAAAAACTAGTCTGAATATCAAAACCAAATTTCACACGTAGTTTTGGTTCATTGAGATTAAGAGCTGATTAGATTTTGGCGCATATCAACTCCCAACACTCTCTCGCGGTCAAATTAGAAAAGTGCCGGACCACTTCATTCGCGAATACATATATCCCCATGAGTTCAAGGAACTGGAACTCTCGCCCAGCCTCTATCTTTCCCAGCACCTATAATCTTCAAACCTTCAAAACCGGAGTGCATAGACACCTACGTCTACACCCTATCACTTAATCAACTTCCCCTTCTCTTTGGTAATGCAAGGGTCTTTCGAGATCCATAGGGGCTCCATCTTTACTGGTGCACCCCTTCTTGCATTCGATTGCATTAAAAAAAAAAAAAAAAAAAAAAAACATTTGTACAATTCGTGAAGCTTTTTTCAACAATAAAATTTACTAAAAGCAAAATTATAAGCTCAACTATATAAGATAAAAAATATATTGAAGTTTCGAATATTTAAAAATTATTCTTTGTCTCATATTTTCATTTTCTAAAATATTTATTATTTCAGTAATTTATATGCTACGACACCAAGTTTATAGTTATCATTCTAGTACAATGAATTGGGGCTTTCTAGAACAATCACAATTAATTGAAAGTATCTCTACTGGACTAAAATTTGTCAGGATTTGTCTTTTAGATCTTTGCACGTTCTAACATGTCAATAGATCGTCAGGAATTATTATATCCGTGACCCTTTTAAAAGATAAATTATCATTCACCATATCCTTCTTTTATCCAATTCGATTTAAACCAGGACTGTCCAACCCGTGGCCCAATATAAAGTCATAAAATTCCTTAAAACATTGAGATTTATATGTAGATGCTGGAAAACACACAACAATTTGGACTGATAATTTTTTTTCTCGAAAATAAGAAATCTGAAAATCTACTGTGAAGTTTTCAAAAAATAAAACAGCTAATTTTAAATTTTGAATCTGGAACTAGATTTCAAGATTTCCGAAAAAATCATTTTGGTCTATTTTCGATTCGATTTTCAGTAGAAATAAATTTTTTTCTTGTAAACTTTCTAATTGAATTTTCTAGAACAACAATTAGATACCGATCCAAAAGAAAAATTGAATATTGTCTCTTTATTAGAATTTTATATTAGCTAATAATCTAGCCATGAAAACATATATACAAATCCTAATACATAATATTACTTTTTGTAAGAATGTAGATGTATGTATTTAAATATACGAGAAGCTAGTTTCAAGTATAAAATTCACGAAAAGTAAAATTATAAGCTCACTATGAGCTAAAAAAATAATAAAGTTCTTATTTCTAGATTATCAACTATCTTTGTTGAATAACAAATATCAATAGAATTATAAAATTTTATCCGCGGCCCGAGACAATTTTCTTTCCTTAAATGTGCCCGTGTAAGCTAAAATTCGATTGTAAGCCAAAAGGTTGGACACCCCTGATCTAGATAATATGTATTTTGGAGACATTTTTTTAAAATATTGAAAATATCTCTTCCCTTTTAATTTCCTTTAGCAATAAAAGGACTGAGAACATGATATGAAAATCAGTTACTTGCAACTCTCGGTCGGCCAACTTCGAGATAAATTCTATTAGACTGGATTCACATTTTTTACCATAAATTAATTATTATCAGTCCCTTAGGTTATTATACAATGTTTTGAATTAAAAATTAATTGACTTATTCATTAAAATCGTTATCGACATTCGCAAAATTTCACTTAATTTTAATTTTACAACATTATGAATCACAATTAGGGTTTCAAAGTAAGCTCTTATTTGTATTAATAAAGCCACACTATTTTTTCTTCGTTAGTTTTCTGACTGTTGTCTATCTTAATATATATTTTAATTATAAAATTAAATATGAAATTTTATATCCCTCAATGGCCTTAATTTCGTGCATAAATGTCCCTTTTCGGAAAACCCTTTTGCAAAATAAGTGGAAAACTAAGTTATAAACTCGAGTGTTAGTTGAGTGTTCTTATTGGCTACGAGGGGATGAAAATCTGATTTCAACATTAAGGGATGAATTTAAGTTTTACAACAAGGAAATATATTTATTCGATATATAGTATTTATAATTGCATGTAAATAGTTTATAATTCATTTTATACGCTCTTATTTCTTAATTTAATGATAAATTTCAAAAGATCAATAATTACGTAGCTACCTACGTTCTTCTCAGGCAGTGGTTTCTAAACTGTGGTATGATTACTGGTACTGGTACGCGAATATCCAACTACTGGTACGTGATAAGTGAATAAAATAATATATTGATAAATAATAATTGAATGTGAACCGAAAGGAAAGTGTCTTTGTTAGTTACAGGTCGACCACCAGTAATGAAAGAACACCAAGTTTTCAATATCCATATGATATTGAGTCCATGAAAAACATTTATAATTGAAGAAAGACTGATGATGAAGACCAAGTCTTCGAAACTATAGTCTCAAACAAATAAATAATATATATACAGATATATCATCTCGATATATATGTGTGTATGTTTATTTGCATCAAGCAGAGGACAACCCCTTTGTTTTTCCTTGTGAATCAACAACTCTGCTACTCTCGGCAAAACAAAATCTTTTCAATTAAATAAAATAATAATGAAAACAATATTTTTATATAATACATCGCCAAATCCAAGCCTATTATCTATATTTTTTCCATCTGACTACTTTCTCTTTCTATGGTGGTAGGTAACTACCTGATTCATAGTCATAAAATCGCATGTGTTTGTAATAAATTTGGAAATAACATTGAGTGGGTATCTGTATTAAAATTGAACCAGATATTTCTATTCTGGTAAAGAGTGAACAGCATCCCTCACATTAATTAAAATAATTAGAACTATTATTATATTTATGGGGCTGAGTCCAGGGAAGACACAACCCTTACAAAACAGCTTCTCCGGACAACTGAAATGAGAGTTTTAAGAGCCATCCATTCAAAGACCCTGCATGATAGAATCCGAAGCGAACACCTTATGCAAATAAGCAGTCTTCAGAACATAGTCGATTGGGTTCATGTAAGATGCTGGGCTGCCCAGGTAGACAGAATGCAAGACGACCGTCTCCCGAAAATATTGGCAAAAAACCGTCCCGAGGCATTCAGAAGCCGTGGAAGACCAAAAAAATTATTGAAAGAGAGTTATGACCCTGATGACTGAATGTAAAATGTTGGAGAAACAGGTGTTCACACCTATATAGAAGAAGAAGAACTATTATAATAACTGTATATGATAGATATACCTTTAAATATAGTATAATAAAAGCATCAACGAATTATTATTATTATTTGAATCGAAAACATGTCATTGCCTTCTGTTTCCAAAATATTTACTTAAAATACAAAGGTAATCAGTTAAGAATTTATTGTAGGGCTAGTAATTTTTGAGAGAGAATAGAGACAAAAGCGACGAAATCTCTTGAGAATTAAGAAAAAAAATTTACCACTCGTTTTTTAGCAGCCAAAATACGCCACCATCGTCTA
Organism: Forficula auricularia; assembly: GCA_024734495.1. Lineage (NCBI taxonomy): Eukaryota > Metazoa > Arthropoda > Insecta > Dermaptera > Forficulidae > Forficula > Forficula auricularia. The sequence continues at coordinate 8,921,226 of JALMQS010000120.1, read as the reverse complement.
CTACATACTGATGCAATATTTTAAAAGATTAGGAACCACTGCTTCTAGAGAAGTCTACCTCCCCCACCCTGAATAATAACTATGGTAATATTTGTCCTTATAGACTTAAGCCAAACCCAAGGTCGGTCAATATTTAATTCGCCTATAGATTAAAACGACGCCTTATCTTTTCATTTTTTGCTCTTTGTAATTCAGCGCCAGACTGACCAAGCTCGTAATACGTAGCTCAGGCTGTCCCGACCAAGTATTTGTTAAAACTGCCAGATAGCTAATGCTGGGCTGGCTGCAAGCTTTTTTTTAATTGAGAAATCACGAAAAAGAACCAGAAATAGGATAGTCGATAGGTTTAAAGCTTTTGCACCTTCTTATATCCATATCAAAAGCTCGCCTTAAGAGTTTTGTTATTATCTTTTTTGATACGGATCTTGAGAAAGTATATATTTCTCTCTGGAGTGTCATCTTCAAACGAAGGACTAAATTTATGCACATTTTCTATCACAATCCTTTGACATTTTTTGAAACTTTTAATGCCTATAAATCCTTTTTGGACTCTTTAGTTTGAGAAACACTGTTCTAATGAACAATTTTAGTGTACCATATTTTTCTTTTCTTTTAGCCTCAATATATTTTTGGGCAACGGCGACATTAGAGTGGTTCTTATTTTTACGCAGATAAGGGCTCATAAGGTTCGAAATAAATAAAAAAAAAATATCCCCCAAGTAAGATTTTAAGTCTCTATCTCAATTATAACCTCTACCCCCAGCGATGTATGTTTCTCATCTAAATAACATGGGATTTTTGCCATTGAAAAATCAATTTTTTATTCCGGCCAAAGTAATAGTTCAAAAAAACTAAAACTCTGTATACTTTATCCTTATCATCCTAGCTATCCATCAGAATTATTACAGATTTTTAGCTATTATAATTTTGTAGTTACAGCTAGATAAAATACTGCTATTTCTTAATGTTACCAATTTATAGCCTCCAAAATTATAATAGCTAAAAATCTGTAAAAATTATGAGGGAAAGCTACTATTATAAGGATAAAGTCTACAGAGTTTCAAATTGTTTGAACTATTACTTTGGCCGGAATAAAAAAATGATCTTTCAATGGCGCAAACCCCATGTTATTTAGATGAGAAACTTACAAGACTTGAAACTTGGGGGATATTATCTTTTATTTATTTTGAACCATTTGAGCCCTTGTCAGCGTAAAAATTTGAATATACCCAAAATAAGGACCACCTTAGGCGACATTAATATAGTATTTAATAAATAAAAAACACCGGCAGTGGCTTCCTCTCTTTAATAATGTTCACCAGTGTAATCTTTTTTACCACGATGTTTTACTAATTGAAAAAAACTATAAAAAAACAGGGGAAGTTTAGTACCTATATTAACAGCCAACTTAAGTCTCATACACCTGACTCCTCCGGAGAGCTTTTCAAAATGTCTCTAGAGATCAGGGCTTAATTTCGGCGGGAACGGCCAGGATTGGCATTCTGGTTCTTTGTTATTCAATCAAAGCGTTCCGGTTCTTTTTTTTTAGAAATTGGAGATGGTTATAATATGTCAATAAATCTTTAATACATGGGCGCTAATATTGGGTATGTGATCGTATTCTACTGACGCCTTAGGCAGATTATATATAAAAATGACGAAGATGATGATAATAGCAAATTAAAGTATTTATTAAGAAGTGTCCGAAAACTTCAATTTTTACAATGATTTATACATATTTCAAACCTCCATGAAACTACAAAGACTATTTTTGCCTAATAAAAATTCGAAATTTAAGACATCGATGTACCTAGAATGCGTCAGGAAAGTTTTAGTTCAATTCGTAAATACATTTTACTTAAATTATTTCTAGTTTTCCAACTTTTCTTAATACTTTTTTTTATTAGTCTTTCAGTCACTTGACAATAAAACAATAAAGGTATCTAAAGAATTGGATTTTTCTCATTACTTTTTAATTTGTAAGTGAATTTAACACAAATACACCCACATATATATATATATATATACGAGAGAGATATAACTCTAATTCACCTTAAAAAGGAAACTTTTATTTTATCCAACAACAAAAGTTTTCTGTCGAAGTGGAGAAAAAAAAATCATAAAAAAGTTGTTTAAAACGACCCTAGGGAAGTCTTATCTACAAATTTCTTCCCCTCAGTTTTATATCTATATTTATAGGAAAAATAAATAGGATTTTGTTTTCTCGAATCTTTCGATAGCAATTTATCGGAATGTTTTTTTTTCTTTAAAGAAATTGGATTGATGGCGTTTTTGAAGATTAGCTTTTGTTATTACTTTACTTGTTGATAATTTGAATTTTGTCAGTAAAGATAGAATTTCATGTTCTCTTTTTATGTATATATTTTTATATATTTTTTTTTTATTTAATTTTAAACTTGCTTTAAAGTAAAAGTCATCAACGTTCACCGGATATCTTTTCATATCCTGTTTTTTATTTTTTTATTTTTTTTACCCCTATTCATTATTTTTCAAACGTTACATGCTACTTAGTACATTTTTTTCTTAAAGTTCAAAATTTTCTTTCAATATTGGCAATTTTAATATAAGGTAATGATAATAGATGACGCGTACACCTCGTCTCTTGTTAATCTGTTCACCTTTAATGGTTTCTTAACGATGATTTAGAAAAAGGGCATAAAAACGGGAAAGAGAGTGAGAGTGAAGCGCATTTATAAACCTTTTTCTTCCCTCCTAAATTACCTTTAAATACCCTTTTAACAGTAAATTACAGCATTAAGTAATTTACGAAGTGGAATACTCAGCAAAAGAAAAAAAATCTTTTTTTTCCCTTAAATTAGAATCTTATTACCTATTATAATGGTCAACTTTTGATCTTGCCATTTTCTCTCACATGTGAGGTGTGCGCTGAAGGGATGGTAGTTAAATTGTTTTATTATTTTCACTTTGATCATAAAATTAGTTTTATAATTTCAATTTAACTTCCACATTTTTAATCCTAAATGAAAGTAGGTATATGATAGCCTTTATAATTATAACATTGTACAAGTTTTCCCCAAAAATACGATCGAAAAAAACTCTGAAAGGCATTGTTCTCTTTGTTCGTTATTAAATTCCAGGAAAACGATAAATAGTACTGAAGTTATTTATTGACTCAAGATATCGTATGTTTTGGTTCCTATCAGCCTACCTTAAGTAGACATTATTTCCTGTATTTTTAAGATTTTTAGACTTATTTTATTATAACTTATTTTTAATAATTCTTAAACAAAAAATTAGGTTTATTATTTTTGTACAAAACTCCTAGCTCTGGCTTTCATTAGTAGAGCCTTCTTTTTATTTCTTCTGGAATTGCTTTCTAATGAAATTGGGATTTAAAAAACATAATTTTTTTGGTTTATGTAAATGGATTGGCCTCTGAACGGGTCATACATAGACGTATAGATATATTATACCCGGGGTGAACAGCGACCTAAAATCGTGTACACCTACTTCCACTTCCACTTTCATTTCCAAGTAGAAGACAATAGATGACAATGGATTATCTAATAAATTCCAAAGTAATTCCAAATTCGGTGTACACCTAATTCCAATCGCGGTTCACCCCTCGATTATACCTATACTTAAATTTGTATAGGTTATTCATAAACAATATTTGAAAACATTTAGATTATTAGTAAAGAAAAATTCTAGCCTTGTACGCACCATACGCCTGAATATAGGCAATCTATTCGTCACATCTTCTTGATAGCTTCGTAAAACTTAGCCTCTACCATAGAGTATTTGAGGTCTAGAGTTCATCGATATAAGTCAACAAAACATCCGTGTCTGCCGGGATGGCCAAAGTATTAAATTCATTATTATTACTATATTTATTATAAAGAAATTAAATGTAAAAAAATCATTTGGTAATAGATTTTTCATTATTAATTTTAAAATAGCATGTAAATACAAAAGATGCCCAGAATTAAAATATCTATGACATTTATTGATACGTTACTGTAGAATATAGAAAAAATAGAAGACCTAAAATCTCAAAAATTACACAACCTGCTTCAAGATATCACGATTTCCGGAGCTAATAATGCTTGAAATATAATATGATGCTGCTTTAAAGCAATGCTTGCTAAACTTCTTTGATCGTCGCCCCTTCAAGAGTTGCTTGAAATTTTATCAAACGCCTCTATTTTACTTTTTATGTAATTGTAATAGTTCAAACAAAAAAAAAGGACGTTTATATTTTTGATATAATAAAATAAATATAAATCCAGCAACATATATTGACTCTGAATTATATATAAGAAATGAAATTCAGAATAAAAAAGTATTTTTAGAATTAAACTTAAGAAAAAAAATTATAAGGCTTAGCGCTAGAGAGTGGATTGAATTGGGGATGTTTGAGATATTATTATATATCAGATGGTAACGACTGAAATTTCTTTCTGTCTTATAGCCATTCTGAAATAATCGTCCAAAATGTTCACTAGCTCTCGGTCTATAAAATCCACTCTTGTTGAATAAATTTATTTGTTTGTTGAGCTTATTTCTTTGACTTTGACCTATTCTGGATTTCAAAGTACACAAGTTTTTTTTGTATTATTACCATAATATATACAGTGCGCTTCCTGAGATTACCATATAACATTTACAGTCATTCAGAAAAAAAAGAGAAAAGTATTTTCTCTCTTTCGCGCCGAAGGTCGTAGGGCGGCCAAGTTTTGCATTTCATCATCATCATCGAGTATACATTCCTATGACTGGTTTGAAGCAACCACTCGCCTCCACTCAATTCTATCTAGTGCCAACTCTTTGAATTTGAATTCTTTAAAAGTCCCATATCCCATATCTTTCATTAGCTGGGGAAAATACTCCAATCTAAGCCTTTTCCTTCCTATTTTCTTCCCAGTATGCTTTCTTTTCATCCTTTAACAATCTTCTGTGCCTTAAGTTTGTCCTATTATCTGAGCTCGTTTTTCTCAGCTTCTTCCACTCTATTTTATATTTACTCAAAAAATTTTCTTCTTCTTAAAACGTGAAGAAAAAATCATCATAAAACACTATTCTAAATATCTTTATATGTGTCTGTGTGCATTTTGATTCTTCTGATAACTTAAAAAAAAGTATTCTAATAACAAATTGTATTTCAAAAATCAAAGACTCAATAAACTTTGACCTGTTGAAACATCAGTTCTTCCTGATGAAAAATGCAGAAAATCAGAAAAAACTAATTGGTTTTATAGAAAGCTCTTGAAAAGTTCAACTAATTAGATTTAGTACCGATGTTTGTATTTATAAGCTCTAGCGAAAAATTAATATATTTCCAAAATTTGTGAAGAGCATACCGAGTCTTATAAACATGTTAACTTTTTCTTCATTTTATTAATTTGATTCATTTACAAGTATTTTTATAATCCATAAAAATAATAATCTAATAATTATTTTATTTAATTTGCAGTTAAGATAATAGCATATGATAAAGTGTAGAGAGTGGTCTCGCAATTTTTTTTTTTGAATTTTTTTTTTTATTATTATACAATTAGTTTTTATATATGTCAATGAATATTTCAGCCGTTCAACTGGCTGAGAGAAAAAAAAATAACCATTTAGATTACCTTTAAAATTCATGTTATATAAATGGAAAATAAAATAAGCTCCGAGGCACCCTTTTTAATGAATATTAAGTGAAAACCTTTTGAGGGTATATCTATATATAGTTATTTATTTATGAACTGACGAGACAGCATTGTCAAAATTCACAAACACCTTAAATAAGTTCCAATGTATTGGTATTAAAATTCTCGACATATTTGAAGTAAACAATTCCTTAAATCTTGGAAGTTAATTATCATGGGGTGTTGAAAGTATCGCTCCTTTTTGTTATGAGGTTTGTAAGACCTCAAGGAAGCTGTAAGTTACTTTATAATAAAATAGAAATGTTTCGATAGGGGCTGCTGGTTTGATTATCTAATTAATTAATGTTATGCATATATGATATCCTGTAAAGAAAAAGTGGAGGGGAGACAAGGTAGTTCTCTGCAAAAGCGTATGAAATAAAAGATAAAACAATTTAACGTTGATATAAAATTTATTCAGATATCAATAAAGGGAAGGTTTGATAAAATTGTGGTTAGGTGGATTGATTAAGAAGAGGTATTGTATTTGGGAAAAGTATAGGTTATTGGAGGCTGGCTCGCCGTTCCTATTGTTCCCTTGAGAAAAAAATTCTGGTTGCCTGTAAAGACGGTATACGGGCGAAAGTTTTACGTGACAACGACTTTGAGTGGTAAAATAATTTTAATGTGAATATTCATTCGTATAGTAGGAAGAAGGATGAAATAATAGTAACAATTTAAAACATTTATTTATACAAAGAATTATATTTAAAACATTAATTTATACAAAGAATCTCGCACTGAATTTCATATTAACAAAATTTTATTTTTACCTTTACACATACATACGTATTTATATACAAATATACATACAATAACTTGCAATACATTTGCGTACAATGAAACAGCGTTTATTTCACTTTTTATGTCTGTCTCTCTCGCTCTTAGGCGGGCTAACCATGCCCGAGTGGAAGGGACGCGTGCCTCTCACTCGCTCTCATTGTGAGCGCATAACGTGAGCGGAGCGTAACGCAGTTTCTTGAAGTGTCACCCGGCAAACCAATTTATAAGACGTTGTCACGTCAAAAATGCACTGATTGTGCGTGTGTTATGCGTCTATGCTCGACGCTCCAATTCTGGGGCCATTTGCCCGGAAAAGTTTGGGTGTGTTTCTTGCCGCCTGACTGGAATCCATTGTTAGGTTACGGGAACAAATTTTTGTTGAGTAGTGTAATCGAATTCATGAAGATATTATATTTGAAATCAATACCGACTCCGGTTCCCAGCGAACCGTAGTATTTTAATAGAGAAGATTCTATTTGGGATAACAAGGATTAAAATCTCATACTAAGAAAAAAAGAAAACTATAATATATTATAAGCACGATCTTATTTTAGATTGCGTTCTTTAAAAAAATACTTTGAAATAATAATTTTTTAATGTCAAAAAAATATTCTCTATATTTTAATAAATAAGTAAATAGGCAAGTAATTCCTTATTTTATTTTTTATTGAATTTTAGCGAAGTCCAATTGAATATTCTCTCCCTCTATACGAGTATATAATGATTTAGTTTTGGTCCAAGATAAAAATGTGAAAGTCGATATGATAAAATGAAATATGAAGACTTCAAAAATTACATTTCTATTCAATACATCTTTTATTCTATAAAAGAGAAAATGAAAGATACCTACAATGTACAATAAGATATCAGGGTCACAGGATCCTACATTTATATTAATTTCACTACGAACATCGTTTAGAAAAAAAGTATCATAGTAATAGGGTTAAAACCACTGAGAAGAAGATAAGATTCACAATATATCATATATATGGTATTTATTATATCATCATTTTCATGATAGTGCTGTCTTTTCATTCCCAATGATAAGCGAACAAGCCAGCAGTTACGAGAAAACTTTTGGATAATATCTTCCTATCTCTCTTTCCATACAGTTACAGTTTATATTATACGTACATATAAAGGTGTCCGGCAGAACATAGAATGGCAGAGAAGATAAAATCTAAACTTAGAAGCCTCAAGCATCAACAGCACTTTATTGAGGTGAAATGGTCGGTCAGTTTCACGCCCAGATGTTTCTCAGATTTGGAGAGGTGGGGCCCTTGCAGCTGCCAGGGGTTGAAATTTACTGACAACCCCTGGACTTCTCTATTGAAAGCAAAGTTTACCAGTGAATTAGCTCTAAGATAAATTTTGCCTCTGAATGGGTATTGTTCTTACAATTAGATAGAATCTAATCCAGGAATTGGTTGGTCGAAAATGCTATCGTTTGTTTTTTTGTTTTTGTTAGGCAGGTTTTCAATCCTCGGTACATTTCACGCAAATTTTTGTGATTTAACAAGTTTTACTTCAGCAAGAAGATTGTGCTATAAAAATTGTAGCATGGCATAGAGTCGTAGTTTAGGTATTAATGTATCAAATTACAGCACATTACCTTCAAATATCCAAGAGAATTTTTTTCGTATTATTCATATTTTGACTAAAATTTCTAAATCTAGAAATCCAAACATATAGATGTTTTGTTCTTTGTTTTGGAAAGATACACATTGTGACACTAAAACGAACAGTCTTCCCTTTTTGATTTATCGTGAGTATTAGTTATAAAGAAATAATAATTTTTTTATTTTTTCAAGTTTCAGGCATTTATAAAAAAGATGGGTCCGCCTGTCAGGCGTAACGAGAAAGTCAACAAACATTCTTGTTATAGTTTAAAGAAAAAAGATGAAAATCAAATTATGTTTAGGTATTCATGACAACATTTTTTTAGAATTTTTTCAAGAAATTCATTAAGTCATATACAATTAAACAAAAAAAGTACAAGTGGGAATCGAATAATATTAACTATTAATTCACCTACCAACCAACAACCAAGAAATAGAGTGCCCTATGAGGCTTAATCTCGTATTATTTTTAGTTAAAGGGGGAGTAAATATATCTATCTATCGAATCTTACTAAAAGATCAAACACTATAAAGGTATATTATATACATATATATAATCGTTATTAGTACCTATATTCCGTCTTGAAAAGGGTTTGATCAAAAAACTTTATTAACCAGTTTTAAGAACAAAGAAAATATCTAAGCCGATCTCAGCTTACTCGTAAAAAATAAATCAATATTATCGGTTTTTTATTAATTAAACCAATTATTATCAGGTTAAAGTATATAAAACAGAATAATCAACAAAGCAGGTCTCTTATCAAAATACAAAGCGCTTTTTGAGTCAGAAACAGGTGGTTGGTGATAAATAATCATACATTAAAAATAATATTGAAAAATGGCTCTTTTTATAAATTTAAAGGAATATTTCTTTTTGCAGCCACGATTAAGTAAAATTTAAATACAAGTTGAAAAGTGTGTGCAGGAATGTCCTGATGATGGCCGGAGCGGATCGAAATGTTGGCAAAAAATAAATAAATTTTATTTCAATTTTATTTAATCCTAGCTGTGAATAGAATTCGACTACTTTGCCTGAATATAAAATTAAAAATAATATTAACATACCGTTTTTAACTGACCAAAAAATTATCGCGGAACAATTGGTCCAGCAGGTATTTGATCTTTTGGGAGAATAGAAATTGTTTCCTTTATAACTTTCGGCCACCAGGTATGAGGAGAGGTAATTTGTTTTTATTTATAATACATGTAGTTATGATTTCTAAATAACTTAAAGACATGGCAGGTCTATCGCTTCAATATGGCAAGAGAATACTTTATGGCCTCTGCATGTATTCATGACCAAATTTGAGCCTTTTATAGTGTAAGAAGTTTATCTGTGGACCTGAATAGAATGTCAAGTATACAGCAGCAGTTTTTTTTTTACACCCATGTTATTTAGATGAGAAACTTACATCGTTGTGGGCACAGGTTATAATTGAGATAGAGACTTGAAAGTTGGGGGATATTTTTTTTTATTTATTTCAAACCATATGAGTCCTTGTCACCGTAAAAATTCGAAAATCCCCAAAATACTGACCACCCTAGTATTCATTCCATGAAAGAAGATTAAAAGAAATATTTGTAATATCTAATAGCTACTGTCATTTATAAATAATATTTCTATTAATATATTGTAGAAAAAATTGGCTATTTAATGGGAGAGTGAGAGGTTATAAAATAATGGCTTTTCTTATACATTATTGGGGGGAAAAAAATGAAATGTATCGTTAAATAATCCAGGATATCTGTCAATTCTCTCGTTATTTTGCTGGACAAGTTTAAATGGATGAAGAGAATGGGGGTTAGGGTTGAATTGAAAGGCCAACCAAATCCAAATGAAAAGGGGGAAAATGGCAATTGACAAGAGAAAAGAAATATTGAAAAAAAAAAGTTTCTAGAAGAGAGAGGAATTGGGAAGTCACTTTGGAAGAGAGGAAAAAATATTAAAATTCCAAAGCGAAATATTCACTTGTAATGAGAAAATAAAATAGAATAGCCGATCGGTAGAGCAAAATAAATAATCGTTAACTCGAATTTAGATTTGAATCTTAGCTACGATTATTTTCCCTTTGAATAAATGCCATGAATGCAGTATTTTTTAATTCTTATCAGATTTAAATTTTACGGACTTTTCATTTTTGATAAAATCTCAATTTTACAAATACTAACATCATGACTTTTCATGATTAAATTAATAATTTTTCTAAGAATATAATGTAGTTCTAATTATTATTTTTTTTAACATTGGGTATGCTCTCTCAACAAAAGTGAATCTTATATAAAACAAATTTGTGTATCGAATTTGAGATCACTATCTAAAAAAAAAACATTTCAGAGTCCCTATATAGGAATTTTTCAAACTTGATCTTATTTTGATATCATGTTGAACCCAAAGAAGGCAGATAGAATAACAATCCGTATTGAACATTAAAAGGTTCATTGCCGAGGGGAGCAGAGTTGTTGATTTTAAATAAATAAATAAATCTTTATTATTCGACCTGCTTAGAGGCACAAGTCTTCGGTGGCTAGGTCAACAAAACATCAATACAAATTAACTACAGAAATTAATAAACATAAATACAAATCAATTAAAAGAAATTAACAATTAACAAACAAGAAAAAGAAAAAAAAATAGAACTGTATGCTCATTTACAAATAACATGATCATAGATTTCCATCAAAAGACAAAACGTAATTTAAATAATTCCTCGCAAAAACCCGATACTAGGAGGAAACGACGCATTAGCCATCCCGGCATTTGCCATAAGTTGTTAAGGAAACCTAGTCAAAACCTTAACAAGGATGGTATGTTATTTATTTTATGTGATAAAATGTAAGAAAATGTCATTCATCCAACAAATAGTAAAATCGTCAGATATACTTATTAATACAATATTTAAAATCCACCCCCACCCCATTTTCACGTATATACTCTTCTCGTAAATTCTTAAAGAGCACTATTGTGAAATTTAGTCCGATCAATCAAAGGGTCTAGAGGACTTAAGAGATAATCTTATTTTTTCAAAACTCACTCCCCCTCGGTCTGAGCCCTCTAAGAAATATTGACATCTTCTTTGATATATAAGGGAATCTCCCATGCTAAATATCAAATTTCTTGGTTTCCGTCATTGGCGTAGTTAGAGAGTTTTCCCAGGGGAGGGGCAGCCGGCCAGGTGTCGTTTTTCACTTCTGTGTGGCGTAAATAACAGTCTACTCTAAGAAACAGTTATCAAGTAGTGGAAGCAATTTGTTTAAAGTACAAAACAAGTTGACCAAATCTCAAAATAATTATAGAATGCCTAACTCTTTGAGAAAAACAGACAGAAATCTTAATATGACATTGTTAAAACATTTTTGAGATTTTAAAAAGGAAAAAGAATCGAATTCATTGTCAGAACAATGTTGAACGAATTCCCAAAAATAAATTGGAAATTAAATTAATGAAATCACATTTTCGACCCTGATCAAATACGAAAATAAATTAGAATCACTAGAAAGAGAGCCGGATTAACCTAAAGGCAACTTGCCTTTGAGCCCCGCATCGCTCTAGAGCTCCGCAGCTCGAGAAAAATAAGTTTCTTTCTATAATATTCCTCAAAGTAATTTAATTTGATGCTTTCCTTTCACAAAAGTCAAGTTCCGAAACTCGATGTTATTTCATTCAAAACTTCAAATTATTTTATTCAAAATTGAATGTAGAATATTGCTTTTTAAATGTCAATTTTCTTTATATAACAAACAATTTTACATTAATGAATTTGTTACATATTTTTAAATAAAAAACAACCTTTTTGACATCTCTGTAGAGTTTGTAAAAAAGTAAAAATGACGGAAGTGCAGAATAAGTGGTGCTCAGAGGAAAAAAGTTTAAAATTGAAACATATTTGCCTGTATTGGATATGTTGTTCATAGACTTACCATAATATTTTTTTCTCAAAACGGGACAATTTCTAGAGTTTATTCGAAATAAAAAAATGAGCAACTTCTATATGATTTTGCAAAGAGAAAATTATATTCAGCAAAGTATTTATGATTCAAAAAGTCAGTCTTTTTTTGTGAAGTGATTAACAAAGAAAAACAATTAAGTAGTAATGATTTTTAATTACTCTTAACTGAGATAAAATATTAATATATATCACTAGCATGAACTCAGGTTAAAAATTACTCTCCTCTTAGGCGGCCCTAGTAGGTATTAAATCAAGAATAAAAATAAATATGTGAGGATTCTGCTTTAAAATGCCTGAAACGGGGAGAAAAGTATTTTTCAACTATGATTTTTTTCTATTTTTGTCTTAATTCCGATACCCACGAACGGAGAGTCAATAAGTTCGTTTGTATCAATACATGGTATTGATGAAATTTTTGAATATCTCGTTCAAAAGGCAGCAAATATTATTTTTTAAATTATTCTATTTGGATTTTAAGAGGATGATATAGTATAGCCATAAATGAGCAATTTATATATATTTAAGTTTATTAATCATTTCTAAGGCATCTCTAGTGTACCGAGTCTTGAAAAAGTTTTTACTTTTTTATTATTTAATGTGCGGGTGAGCGATTCTTTCATTAGAATCTGATTGATGAAAATAATTACAAAGGGCGCGTATAGAATCATTTCACTTTCTTTAGAGCTAAGGTGTATTGCAAGGATGCCAAATACAAGTTCAAACCTGTTTCAGACTATTAGAAATTAAATAAATTTTTAATTTTCTCATTAATATATCAAAGAATAATTGATACGTCAACAAGAATTATTTTGACCGCGCTGATTTGAAAAAAAGATATTTTTATCTCGCGAGACTACTGCGGATTACGCTATTGGAGTCTGCGGAGTATTAAGTCTGGACCAAGAGGCTGGTCGCCTCCGTGGTGTAATGGTCAAAGTAACTGACTGGCAACCCGGAGGTCTCGGGTTCGATTCCCGGCTATACCCAGACATTTTTTCTGTAAGTATAGGGCCTGGTAATAAAAATTAAGTGGGAGATAAATTTAACCGAATTTATCGCGCGGAGAATTTACCACTGCTCGAAGCCTCTAAAACCTTAGTAAATTGGATATTGAATTGTATCTAAGTTTCTGAGATTGGCTCGTGATCCCGGCTTCTTTTCCTTCTGCTCTGTTCTTTTCACGATGGAGGGGCCAGCCCATACAGGCCTTTAGGGGATCCACCTTCTGGTGTATCTCCTTCTCTCATCAATATCATTAAAAAAAAAAAAAGATGTAATCCACTTAGCTACAATCCAACGTCATTTCGCGTTTAGCCCGCTAGACATTCGGATGGATCACCGAGTGAATTGGAAATCTCAGATGTTATATACTCGATCTCCCAGTCCAGAGCGCTAGATCTATTAGCATGTATGTTAGATGCCTGCCATTAATTAACTGAAGGTTTTCTACATTTTATTCGATCGCGACTCTAATGTAGGGAATTTTTGTCAAATATTGAGTGAAAATAATATTTGAACTTATATATTTCTAACTTGAAATTTTTATTAATATATCAAAGAATAATTGATACGTCATTAATGAGAAAATTAAAAATTTATTTAATATCATTATTTCAAGTTAGAAATATATAAGTTCAAATATTATTTTCACTCAATATTTGACAAAAATTCCCTACATTAGAGTCGCGATCGAATAAAATGTAGAAAACCTTCAGTTTATTAGAAATTAATCTCTTAATTTCTATTATTCTAGGAATGGCCTTTTGCACTCGGACCAAAGCGATACGCGTTATTTAGAGAAAAAATATTTAAATTGGACTTGCTTAAAATTCAGACAAAAATGTACAATAGAAATTATTAAAATGTTTCACCAAGTACCAACACCAAATTCCTTAAAAACTATAGAAATTATTTGTTGAGGCTCTAACTAACAAGCGTACTGAGCGATTGTTGAAAAAGTTTTTACTCTTTCTTCTATTTCTTTGTATTTTTAATCGCGACGAGAAATCCTCTAAAATTTAGTTCTCAATTAGCTTTGCCGAGACAGCACTTATTATTTTTTTCCAAAAAACCGGGACAAACTGACTGTAACACCTGAACCATACTTTCAAACCGGGACAGTCCCGATTAAATCGAGACGTATGGTAAGCCTACCTATACAGAACTTTTCGGCGCCTAGAAGCTTATCGAGCAATTAATTCCCTATTTGTATTTTTGACAGATTTCCCGACAAGTTTGACGATTAAATTAAAGAGGCTTTTGATAAGTTTAGATAACATTATACCAATTGAGTATATAGATCAAATGGTGCAGTTTAAGTGTTACATCTTACAATTAAATGAAGAAGAACCAAAAGAAAAAATAGTCCCGCAGAGAAATCATATAAATTATTTTTTGTAATATAGCACGATCAACTTTCCTGAATGTAATGACTTTATTGCAAATATATAGAAGTCTGATGATTACAGGATATTTATTATGAGGAATAAATATTTATTTATTTATTTCAAACGCCACTGGTAAACGTAGCTTTTCAAAATTGCAAGTTCTAAAAAACTGTCTTCCATTATCACTGACTCAAAAATATTTGAATGTATTTGCATAATGGTCATTGAATATGAAATCTTGGAAAAAATTGATTTTCAAGATACAATGAAAACATTCGCATAAAAAAATAAAGTAAAAAATAAAACTGAGGAACGTTAATGTCTAGAATCATGATTATTTGATTACTGGTTTTTCTGACTAGGTTCATTAATCATAACCACATTTGCAAGTATTGGATTAAATTATGTTGTTTTGGAAATTTAATACATTTTACATATAAATAAAGAATTTGGCCTAATATTAGATTTGTATTATTATAAAATCTATATTGAACAAGAACAACCCTAAGGTACTTTGCCTCGTAATCTGATTGAAGTTTCAAATACATGAAATCTACATTCTTGAGCTGCGTGTTTAAGTATTTTTATTTATTAAATTGACCTCTTATTTTTTTTTCATTGTGTCATAACATAATTTTGATAGGTAATGCAGTAAAAAAACAGCATACATAAATTAAATTAAATTAAAGTAAAAATAATATATATATATATATATATATGTCTTAAAAAGTTATAGAAAAGGGGACAGGGAAATTGCCTAGAGGCCTCTACATGACTTAATCTGGCCCTGACCAGAAATGATAAAATTTGTCAATAAAAGCCAAAATAACATTCGTGTTAAAAATAGTTTTGAAATCTTTGAAGCAGTGGCTATAAATGTACTTATTCTGAATTGAAAATCTTTCGATACACTCATAACCTCCATCTCTTAGGACAGGGGTTCCCAACCTTTTTGCACCTGCTTACCACTTGACTTTTTAAGAAATTTTGTCGTCACACCAGACCTAAATATTTTAATAAACGTATAATATTTACACAGGATTATAGGTGGTGTTTCACAAAGTGGAAATAAAATTAAAAAAATTTTCAAATTATTTTGGAGATTTTTTTATTTATCTCTATACATATTTCGGGCTATGAACCCTTCTTCGGGAGGTTTAACAGAAAACTGAATATAAATTTTTTACATTGTATTGATATTATAGTCGGGTGGTTAATATTTTAGTACAGGGCGAGTGGGGGGGGGGGGGGGGTAAGCCAATGGGCGTTGAAAGAATTTGTGTAGTTGAATTTAAAGGTACGTGGAGGGGAGAAACTGGGTATAATATTTACTCTTCTAAAAGTGTTCAAAGGCTTTTTGAATTGAATTCCTGAGAAAACTTCATATTTAATGGTTAGATATTTGTTTATTTTTAACATGCTTATAATAAAGGAGAAATAAAAACATTAAAATGGTATTAATTTACTATCTTCTGTAAGATCGATAAAACTTTCTTTTAGTTCCAATTCATTTGGTGAGGTTCCCGAAAAAGATTTTCTAATCCAGTCCACTTTTGAATAATCTTCAGAGAAATACTTCTTAAAGCTTTTTTGAAGGCCTTCCAAGTGAACAATGATACCTGCAACCACATCTGGTTTATTTCATTTTCTTCAAAAAATGATGATAGAGTGGGAAATGCAAATAAATTCTCCTCCTGTATTTGTGAACAAAACAGAAGCTATTAATAGCATGTTGCTCACATCACTCACGCGTACCAACTGAATCGTTCCCGTGTATCACCAGTGGTGCGCGTACCACCGGTTGGGAACCCCTGTCTTAGGACTATGGTATGTTATTTCTGACGAGACTCCGCCTCTACAAGCATTCCCAAATGGAACAGCTGAACAGACATGTAAACTAGAGATCTATCCTAGTTAGGTCATTCGTCGTTGATCTTATTGCATTGCTGTAGTTTGTTGTGGGCGGTTGCTTCTTCCAAACACGCCCTAATGACAGACATTTGTTTAAATTTCAAATTTGGATTAGGCGAAACCCATAAATTCGATTTTGATTCCAATAAGTTCATTTGCATACATTGGTCTCTGTATAAGTGCGTGTCTAATATCAATATCAAACAGTATGTCATACTATAGTGTTTGAAAATTTTAGACTAAATATCGACTATAAAAGGGCCTGGTAAGGTTTTGGCTTAAATCACTCTACCGGAAGTATATCTAATACTTTGATTGTTGGTAATTTTTTGCAAATGCCTCTATCATATACCTAATTTTAATCAGTTTTTTTTGACTTTATTAGGATTAAATGTCCTCTTTAATACATATAAAATCTATGTCATTGAACTTCTATTAGAAGAGTTATTTAAGTTTTTCATGAAAATTTTTAAGTTTTATAACAATTCTTAAGGTTTTGTGAATTTGTAAATTTGTTGCTACAATATCTGTTAGAACATTCTAGCTCATCGACTAAACAAATTTTTTATGGAGTTGAAAATAACAAATATCTCGAGGTGTGGAAAATCAATGAAAATAGCTCATTAAATAGTATAAAGTTCATATTTTTTAAATGTACTTTACATTAAATAGTGGGGTCCATATTTTAGTCAATTCAGGCGATTTTTTTACCTAACAGTATTTCGAATTTGTTGACTTAAAATATTAGTAAAAAATTCTAGAGTATTTTTCATAAACAGCTTTCGAATGATAGATTAGAACAATTTTGATATTATAAACAATTTTGTCAAATTTGATCGTTTATCAATAGTAAAAATCTTATTAGCTTAGGTATTTACTTTATCAACAAATATTCGAATAGCTTGGTGGCTCACTGTTAGAGTGATAGGTTCGTAGGTTCATGGTTTTATTCTGGATGAGAACTAATTTATTTTTCTTTCATAATATTACATATCGTCGCCTTAGAGAGTAAACCTGCTAACTCACAACAAGGAAATTTTACAGGGCAGAGAAAAAACAAACAAAATTTAATATTGTTGTTATGGAAAAAACTATTTTTCATATTTTTTTTTCACAACTTAGATCATAAATTAAAGTAGCAGTTTTACTTGGACGATGCTGCATCTCTTTTTTGTCGAACAGTATTAATATCTCATTTATGCTAAAAAATGGAGTTAGCAGCTTTGCCCTCTAAGCCGACTATATTTAAAAAATAATCCATCAACTCATAATTTGTTTATATTAAGTTATTATATTAGAATTAGGTACTAAACCCTCGGGTATGCTTTCCAACTCTCACTTGGCTGCGTTTTTTAACTGTTTAGAGGTCCATCACCAAAATAAGTGAAACATTGCAGTGTCCATTGCTATTTATAAGGCCTCTTTTTATTTTTATTTAAAAGAGAAAGAGCTAAGGGAAACTCGTGTATTAATTTACATTTTTATACTAATATTACTTTGATTTTTATTATGTTTTTTGCTAGAAGTAATATTGATTCTTTACTAAAATAAATTTAATTTTTAAATTAAATCAGAAAATATATTATCAGATCATATAAATTTTTGAAAGAATTATAATAGCCGCAGAAACAAACTTGTGAAAATGGTTTTTGGCTATCATTTTATAATAATCAATTTTTATTGTATTATAAGCCTTTTATCTTTAATCTATATAGATATAGTAATTTAATTAAAAGCTCAAAGATAATATACTTTTGTTGAAGAGACAATAGAGTCTAAAAATCCACGTCTGACTTATTCAAGATCTGTTATCTACTTAATTATAAAACATTTCTCATTTTTCGTTTTTTAATATAAATTTTCGGTCTTCATTCTTTCTCTATAGAGTTGAGAATATGGAAATTAAAGTTAGTTTAATTCGTTTATGATATTAATGGTGTTATTTAAAGTACAGAGATGGCGAAGATGGACGAGGAATATAGGGAAAGTAAAAAAAAATAAAGTAAAAAAGAATTAACCAGCCATTGAAACATCTCATCAGAAAGAGGAGATAAGGGAGGATGGGTGGTGGGGTTGGATGGAATTACTTTAAATCCGATTTACAATTCAAATTTGCATTCAATAGAGCTTTTAATTGGCTTCAGAAATTGAATTAAATGGTAACGCTATGTGGAAAGAAAACTAAAAATTATAAATATTAAAGAGAACCTCTGGCTTGTTGGGAAAAATATATTTTCTTTAATGGTCCGCCATTTTTAAAACAGAAGAAACAGAAAAGAAAAAGTTGAATAAAAACTATTTCATTTTTTTCTTGCTGAGGCTTTGATGGTCAGATTGATGATCTGGGAGAATCTTTAAGTTGGAGCATCCACGGTGAAATTAGAAAATGTTCTGTTAAAATCGATTATTTGAGTTTGCTCTAGCTATCTGTTTATTGGCACTGCGAAATCATCAATCAAAGAGACTTTCCGAAGGATTAAAAAAAACTGCGAAATCAATGGGTATCCAACTCGTAAATTAAAAGAAAACAAAATTCCTGATGGCAACTTTAGATGTGAGGTGAAATGAATAAAAGAATGTGAGAATATAACATGAAAAAATTGTTGAGTTTGTTCATGGACTCCCAAAACATGATCAAGATCATATTCTCGTCCCTCCCAAACCTTGCTTCAGAATGCTTTGATTATATACCAGAGGTGGCCACAACGTAGCTCGCGAGCCGCATGCGGCTCTTCAGTCAATCTCGTGCGGCTCTTGAACCCTCTTGAATAATACTGATTTTAAAAAGTACAGGGGTTATAAAGATCTACCACATTTTGAAGAGGTATACAAAAAAATGAAAAAATTTAACTAAAAAGAAACTGAATATATTTTTGAAAAGAACATAAAATAATTTTTTTTTAATGTATTTTAAACATTATCAGACAAAAAAAAAGGGGGAGGGGGGTAAAAAATGAAAATTCTAGCCCTTTCGACTAAACTTAACCAAATTTTGTATACATATTCTGTGGGCCCCAAAAAGGCTAGAAATGCAAAAATTAATCACCCAAAATGGAGAGAGGGCCAAAAATGAAACTTCTAGCCCTTTCGATCAAAATCAAGCAAATTTTGTATACATATTCTGTGGACCCACTGAAGGCTAGAAATGCAACAACTAACCACCCAAAATGGAGGGAGGGTCAAAAATGAAAATTCTAGCCTTTTCGACCAAACTATGTATACAAAATTTGGCTAGTTTTTGCATTTCTAGCCTTTTTGGGGCCCACAGAATATGTATACAAAATTTGGTTGAGTTTGGTCAAAAGGGCTATAATTTTTTTTTACCCCCCCCCCCCCACCTTTGTCTGATAATGTTTAAAATATATATAAAAAAAATTTCATTTATTTTCTTTTCAAAAATAAATTTAGTTTTTTTCTAGTTATATTTTTTCATTTTATATATCTCTTCAAAATGTGGTAGATCTTTATGCTGTATAATAATTAAATTAAAAAAATAATAATACAAAAATTAAATTAATTTGTTATTTGTAATAATATAAGTAAATAGAGCAAAAAATATATGTTACTTCATTTATATTTTATAAAATAAAAAAAAGGTGTCTTTTTTTTAATAAACCATTAATTAATCTTCAAACAATGTGGCTCGCTTTGAAACAGTTTTATAAATTTGCGGTTCCCAAAGTTAAGGTTAGTGGCCACCCCTGTTATATACCTTTACAACTTCATTTAGGATCTGATCATTCTTGTAATGAACACATTACTTCAGTAGCAAAAGCTAGTCTTTCTTTTTCAGAACAGACGCTTTTTAACCCCCAATCAGTTTCTTACCCTATAAAAGGCTCAAATTCGCCTCAGTCTCGAATATGGCTGTGGAGAGGAGCGAACAAGCATTCTCTTGCTACCTTGGATGCAATTCAGAAGCAAATAATCAGATTAATCAGTTTCAAATACGATCAATCATTTTTAATTTCACAATTATAATAATTTTATTATATTTCGAAACAAATATTCCTAATTTAAAATTTATTAGTTCCATAATGTAATTGGCTAATCATATTTTGAAATTGACTATTTCCAATTTAATAACTTACAACTGAAGAGATATATTTGTGACTAAATATGCAAAAAATAATAATAGTAATAAAAAAGAGAAATTAATTAGATTATCATTTGCTTGATGCAAATAAACATATACGTATATTTTATAATTATATATATATATATAGATGTTTATTTGTATCAAGCAGAAGACAACCTAAGAAAATCACAAGAGGGTATCATATTTTGTGATTTAAACCTACAAATTTCTATCGACAACTTGAAATCTCTCAGAAGATAACCTCATTGATTTCTCTTTATAGTTCAACAACTCTGCTTCTCCCGGCAAAACAAAATATATTCCATTAAAAAGAAATAATACTAATTGAATGTAATGGAAGGCAGCCCAGGGGTAGTGAGGAAAGAAAAAATTAACACATATCAAATAAGGTGTAATTTATTGGAATCCTTCCTTCTTTCCTTTCAAACCGACGTTTCGGAGGATTCTTCCCTCCTTCTTCATGGTTTCTAATTAAAGAAAAGAAGGAAAAAAAATTGTTTTTCTATGCCTTTGCTAAAAAAGAAGAAAGTTTTTGAACACTACTGTGGAGAGAAGAAGGAAACATTTTATTTTTTTCATTCATTGACCCTTTGAAACCCTGAAGAAGGAGGGAAGAATTCTCCGAAACGTCGGTTTGAATGGAAAGAAGGAAGGATTCCAATAAATTACACCTTATTTGATATGTGTTAATTTTTTCTTTCCTCACTACCCCTGGGCTGTCTTCCATTACATTCAATAGAAATTTCTACCAGTCCGTCTCTCTCCAGAGAAAATTTCGTTGCAATGAAATAATACTTTTGTAAGAAAAATATATAGTCTTATAAATAAAATTGTATCTGAAGACTTAGCTACAATAATGAATTGTATGCTATTTTTATAGACACCAATATCGTAACAACTTGATAGTCACTTGGCAGACTACGGTAACCCAATCATGTATTGTCATCGGAGATCGTGTATTGTTATCGAAGATGAAGTTCAGGATCATGTACCGGGTTCGTATGGACCGAGTGGTGAACCGCAAATGGAATTAGGTATACACCGTCTTTGAAATTATTTGGAATTACTTAGGAATTCATTAGATAATCTATTGTCTTCTATTTGGAAATGAAAGTGGAAGTGGAAGTAGGTCTACACGATTTTAGGTCGCGGTTAAACTCTAGAATGAATGAATGGTCATGTGTATATAGTTCTGATCAATTATTAATCAAAACAAATCCGATTGTCAAATGGAATCCATCCACCATTGGAGACATTCTTCTTCTTCTTCGAGTGCCATACCCGAAACGGGTGTCGGCGCCTCTCCACATATACCTGTGCTGAGTGTGTTTAGTTGTTTTACACAGATATACGGGACCTACTTTTTAACGCCGCTTCCGAACGGCTAATTTGGAGAGGTCACTTGGCAATTATACTCTTGGTAGGTTGCCATTACTTTCCAAGAGGAGGCGGCTGCAAATATCTATCTGCCGAGACTCGGTCTCGAACCAGCGATCTCCGAGTCAGCGACCCAACACTCTATCCCATGACCCACAGTCGCCTGGAAACATTACAGAGGCTAAAATCTGACAGTGGGTTCTAGTCTCCCTTCTGATGGAGATATTTCTTATCTTTTAAATACAGCTTCATAGTTAGAATCCGAAAAATAGCTGTGAGTAATTTAAACATTTTCACGTTATTATTCACAAATGCCAGCGAAATTTCATTTTGCTTATTTCGATATAATACTCGATTATAGTTAAAAGCTATAATGGATGTGATATATTTCAATCCACCATTTCAGTCTTTCCTATCTGTATGGATGCCTAATGGAAAAAACTTCATTGGAGGAAAATTCATTATTCACATAATATTTACCAACGTTTCGACGCCTGATTCCGGAGTCGTTTTCAAATGCAATCTAAATCATTTTCCATATGACTCCAATATAATGCTTGTCAAAATGAAGCCTGTCAGTTTCTATTGTGTTTTATAAATTATTATTCATTTCATCTATTCAGAGGCAGCTGTCAAATGCGTTTCTTAAAATCAATTCAAAAACTAATATTCTCTATCTTGACAAAAACCTTTGAAAACAACTCTAGATTTATTTGAAATAAAGAAAATTTGAGAAAATATCAACAAAAATGTTGATTTCAGCTAAAAAAAAATCAGGAAACCAGAAAATAATATATTGTTTTCAAAATAATTCTGTCAGATCATTCGAATACCGGAATACCTTGAAGTTTTGAATGATATTGTAATTTACTTCACTGCATCTTCAGTAAATAAGTTTAGTGGGCGTCTTCTGAATTGCCCTATTATAACTAGTAAACCCTACAAAAAAGGGATCACTTTAAATTATTTAAAGAATAGTTTTTTATGGTTCCTTTAAAAAATGAAACGAGACCTTATTAGTCACTACACTATCTGTTTTTCAGAATATTATACCCCGTAAGCTAAAAAAGATAAAAACTTGAAATTTTGAAGTTGTCCATGCAACTCAAAAGTTGTATTAAAATTTTAATCGAATGATTATTTTGGATTGAATTTTATGTGTGTCTTGAAATTTTGAAGTCGTGCATGCAACTCAAAAGTTGTATTAAAATTTTAATCGAATGATTATTTTGGATTGAATTTTATGTGTGGTCAAAAATGAAAAATATATTTTGGTCAAAAAATATGTGTATCTTTGTAAAGATCACTTTTATTAGAATTAAGTAGGTTTAATTTTTTTCAATTTATTTGAATTTAAAATGACGATTTGAGAGAACTCCGTATTGACCATTTTTTACCTGTTGACGTTTACAGATGGCTTAACTTAAAATTATTAATAAATTCATGAATTCACCCGTTCCCTCCTAACCAACGACAAATAAGAACTAATTTACGATTTCAAATATTTGGGGAGAGCCGAACCCTTGCTATGCAATCCGACTCGCACTTATTAGACTTATTGTTTGATTTATTTTTTATTTTACTCGTATTTATAAGTAAACTTTTTAAATTCTTCTATGGTATATATATATATATAGATAGATCTGAGAAAATCACAAGAGGTTGTCATCTATTAGATCCGAAATGGAATTAATTATTTATCTTTAATTTTATGCCCTGTTCGATTTTTGAGAGAGTAAAAACAACCCTTCTGAAATAGAATTAAAAATAATCTATTCCATTTTGGATCTAGTAATTAGATGACAACCTCTTGTGATTTTCATAGAAATTTAAAGTCTATTTCTATATATATCTGGAATTTAAGCTCTTATATTCATTTCAGGAAAAATCATTCCATTCCCTAAGGAATTTTGAAGAAATTCAAAATTCAAAACACTCAACCATCTTTTTTTAAGCTAAATGTCATGGCAATGTGTTTAATTTTAGAATCATTAGACCGCGAAATTTTACAAACGAAAATTCATATCTCGAAATTCGAAATCTTATATTATTTTTGGGAAAAGTCATTCCATTGCCCTTCGAATTTCGAAGAAATTCTAAACTCAAGAACATCTTTTTTAAGCTTTATGTCATGGCTATGTGTTTACACTTTGAGTGATAAATATCAGAGGAGTTGACCACACAAGGTTGACACTTGACCCGGATTACGAATTTTGGCACTTAAGGTGGGTTCACACGGAGTCGTGAACCGGGCGAGAGCACTACTTGATTTGCGCATGCGCTACGGCTTTCTTATTCAACACAGTAATCCACGACCTTTCCCAGTTCGCACGAAACAAGTGCCCAGGTTGGTCATTAATTTTTCGCGTGTTGTTCAATCACGGCAAAACGTGAAGCTGCCCAAGTTGTTTGCGAACTATTAATAAATGAATTAAAAAATCATTTGAAAAACTCAAAAATTAAAAAAAAAGACGCGTGTGACTGGGTAAAGAGGCTGAATATACTCGGTGCAACCAGTAGTATTAGCAGTTAGTTATCCTTGGAAGATAAAAACAGCTACAGAAACTTTTTTAGAATGCAGCGAAATTTGTTCTTTTTTTTTTGCTTAATAAACAATTTAGAAAAAAGACACCAATATGAGAAGACCAATTCCAGCAGAATCAAAACTTCAGACTAGTTTAAGATTTCTACCGACTTCACCAATACCAAAACCGTCAATCCTCATTTCACTACTTATTTCTTGTAATCTCGGTTTTTGTAATGTTCTGAATTTATTTTCCAAAAACATTCCTTTCGTTATATAATTCTACGAACTTCATCACCTGAACATTATTCATTTTATATATCGACATGTTGTCAGCTCTTCAGGAGAAATACGAATGAAACGGTCGAGGTCTTTCCAACCAATCGGAAAGATTACGATTCGCCCCTATTCGAGGACGAGCACGACTTCCACTCTCACTACTGATAGTTCAGACCGATGGGTGAACCGCGACCTAATATGCTGTACCCCTACATCCACTTGTACTTCCAAACATTTCCAAGGACTTCCAAAATACTTCCAAAGTGGTGTACACCTACTTCCAATCGCGGGTCACCCCTCGGTTCAGACGAGGTAGTGAACACGACCGACTGACCTATGAGTAGTGCTCTCGCCCGTTTCAAAGACCCCATGTGAACCCGCCTTTAGATTTGATTTCCGAGGGGGTAAAAACAACCCTTATGACATATATGTATAAGTATAATAAATAATCTATTTCTCGAATTTAATCTTGTAATTTTCTTACAGATTTACAGTCTATTTCTACCGGCAATTCGAGCTGATATTTGTATTTTTTCGATTTTCGCATTATATTGACTAAAATATTTTCAAGAAAAGAAAAGAGACTTTTTTACTGTTAAGAATTCAACAGCACGCCAGCGTCCTATTTATCTTTATTAGCCAACAACTGGTCCATTGAATAAAGAATTATCTCTGATTCTTTCTCAGTTCACCTTCTAAGGCTTAGAATTTATTTTGTTTTCATTTGATTTTAATTTTTTAATTTTAATTTCTCCCTCTATTTTTATTCCTTTTAAAAGATAGCATACCAATATTTTAATCAGGATACTTTTCAACAAAAATCGTACATAAAAGAGATGAATAATTTTTATAAAAAAAATAAACCGACTTCAAAAAAATTAAATGCAACAAATAAAATAATAAAACTCAAAAATAAAATATAATACACTAAAAGGTATAAAATAATAATCTAAACAACTAAACGACGAAATATTTACATGAAATCACTTTTCGAAGTCGGTGCCAAACATATACGTTTTATGAATCAAACACGACGGATTTTACTTAGTACGATTGACGGGTACGCTCCCTTATATAGTTTGTTTAGCACCGACTTCAAAAAGTGATTTCATGTAAATATTTCGTCGTTTAGTTGTAACTAAATTAAATTATTATTTTATACCTTTTAGTGCATTTTATTTTATTTTTGAGTTTTATTATTTTATTTGTTGCATTTAATCTTTTTGAAGTCGATTTTATTTTTTTTATAAAAATTATTTTTATGTTTCTCTTTTTAGTGATGTTATTAAAAGTGACTTAATATAATACCTTGCATGCATCTTGTAAGAGAAAGAGTCGGGCGAATGAATCAGAAAATGATAATAAAATTAAATTCATAAATATTGAAATTCTCTAGAAACGTTTGCGGGTTTTAAATGAACGTTTTAAGATTGATTTTTTTATAAAATGTTTTATTTATTATAATTTCGATTATTTTCTCATAAGAATTGGATATTTACGTTAATTCGTCAGTGATCAAATCATCAGAACTTGACTAAATTAATATGGGACCACCCCTAAGGTACCTTCATTCCAATATAAACAGAATCATCGAAATCGGTTCATAAAGAAAGAAGTTATCCCTAAACAAACATAGCAAAAAAGGTCCAATACCAATGAAAAAAAAAACCGGACCAATCGGAAACTAGATGAACCCATGCAAAAAAAATCATCAAAATCCGTCTACAATTGGCGAACATATCAGGTAACATAGACACAAAAAAAAATTCAGTCTAATTTAGAACCTCCTCCTTTTTTGAAGTCGGTTAAAAAAATAATAGCGTTTTTTAGGAAATAAAAAGATCAATTGAATCAATCTTAAAAAATGGAAATCACAATAGTTAAATCGACAGAAAGTTGCTTAAAGATATACCTATATAGAAAAATCATATCAGAAGAAATTCAAAAAATGATTTATTTATTTATAACGAGAGTAAAGAAAGAAGAAAGATAAGAGGGGGGGGGGGTATAAGGTGATTTTTTTTTGATTTTTTTTTAATAAAAAAATAATAAAAAAAAGATTAAGTTTCCTTCCCATCTGCTTCTGTGGTTGACATACACTTAATATTGGAATATATACACACGTGAATGATTTCCTTTTGTAAAGAAAAATTGAAAAGTAAAGAAAGAAAAAAAGAACAATTCACTTCTTATAAAAGTACCTGTATATAAATAAATTGAAAGAAAGAAAAATCTTTGAACATTTATTTATTAAAATAAAAATAATAATAAAAAATATATAGAGGTGAACTCAAGTTAGCAGTTTCTTTACATAGAAGAGTTCAAATCGACAATAAAAATATATTTTTACTTTACCATATATATGGTCAAGTATTGTAATCGTGAATGAAAAAAGTATTTTTTTCCTTCTTTTTTTTCAAAATATCTCAAAAACGGCTGAAACTATTTTGTTTAAATAAATTGAGCGAAACCATGGCATTTTGCTCTACAAAAAGCTCTAATAAGTGAACATCAAAAAAATTAAATTTTTTGAGATAATAATTGTTTTGTCAAAATGTCTGCTACTCTTTTAGTCTGGTTTTTAGTCTGTGCGTTACCAAATTTTTGTGGATGAGCTAGATCAAAAACTAGTGTGAATATCGAAACCAAATTAC
The DNA here is from genome assembly GCA_024734495.1 of Forficula auricularia. Lineage (NCBI taxonomy): Eukaryota > Metazoa > Arthropoda > Insecta > Dermaptera > Forficulidae > Forficula > Forficula auricularia. Next base: position 8,893,974 of record JALMQS010000120.1, on the reverse strand, counting down.
ACACGTAGTTTTGGTCCATTGATTTTTCGTTTATTGGGCCACGCAGGTGGGGGCCTCCACTAACAAGAAATATTTACATTATCGGGTGAATTTAATTACAGGATTATTTACATGATTATAGGAATATTAACATAATATATTTACAAAAAAAAAAATTTCTTTTTTCTTTTTTTTCTTTTTTATATACAATTTCTATCGCATGGCGATTTCCCTATAAGTTCTCCTGTTGAAGCTGTAAAAATTCATTAATGAACCCCTCATCGCCCTGAAGGTCATATCGTATAAAGTTCTCTGAGAAATTCCCAGGGCGACAAGGGGAGGCACCGCTTTATGCCACCACACTCCCTTCCACGAGAGTGTGATGGCTTCAACTCTCACAGAACCCGAGCCCACCCCAAACCTTGCCGCAATGTTGCTCACCAGACTGGAGTTGCCCTTATAATAATTGATTTTGTTTCTGTGGGCAACCCCCAGTCCGAGGAGCGCTGACACTATCTGAACATCCAGAACCCACACCGTCCCCGACCCGTCCTTCGCCACGATGTCTGGCTTCCTGTTCCCGGCCGAGCTCTGATATAAATATTCGAGCTCGACCCGCATTCCCTTTTTAATAAGTTCATCAGCCAGACGTCTCACCACCGCATCATGCCTCCTGAGCCTTCCATCGTGCGTCCTCCCACACGACTGGAGAATATGCCCTGTCGTCTCAGTTTTTCTACACCCGGCCCTACACATGGGTGGACCCTCCGGCCGCCTTCCCCTACTTGTTCTAACGGCCGAAGGAAGAGACCCCGACCTAAGTCTACATAGTTCAATAAAGATATTGTTCTTAATCGGGTCCGGGTGCATCATAAAATTATATGAGGGCTTTGCCCCCGCGCACATCTCCAGATCCCTCCCGTCGACGCTGCTATGTAAGTTCTCGCGCCAGTACTCACCAACCCCCTCCACCCCGCCGAACTTACGGAGGACCCGTTCTGCCCATGCCAATCTCCTGGTGCACGTGTGAGACTCAGCTGCCACCCTGGCAGCTGGGTAATCTGATGTTCGCATTTTGTTAAGCCTATTGTGCACCAGGAGAGGTATAAAAGAACCCAGGGATTGCAGCCCGAGCCCGCCATCCCTAATTTTGGAATGAAAATAACCCAAAGGGGTGTCACGGGGGAGTTTTAAGATCGATCTTACAAAAGATCGAATCTTTCTGTCGGCCGCTGACAATTGACCGACTGAACTCCCTCCGAGAACGAGAGGGTGAATAGATGAGGGTATTATATGGTTTCGCACTATCTCCAGCTTCTGTGAGGCCTTTAGTGGAGCAGCCCTCACCCTCTCCAGCAGTGGTCCCACCGACCACCCCGAGGTGACAATGCCCGAGCTGTCGAGGCGGACTCCAAGATAGGGAAAGGAGTCGCCCACCCCCAAGGGAGTCAGGCGTCCACCATCCACCCTGAAGTCGAAGTCTGTACAGACACGGATTTTCCTGTCCTTCCCCGCGGGCACCAGCGAGAGCACAACAGACTTGGCGGCATTTATACGCATCCCCAGGGCAGCGGCAGCGGATTCAAAGGAGCGAAGCTGAGACCTCATTCCACGCCCCGACGCCGTTACAAGAACGACGTCGTCCGCAAAGGAAAGAGACCCAATGCGTACCCCTCCGAGATCATAACCAATGTCCGGGGATAACTGGTCTAATACATGTTTTGCCGCCAAGTTAAAAAGAAAGGGAGAGAGAGGATCCCCCTGCCTCACGCCCCTTCCGGTCTTGATGGGGTCTGATTGCGAGCCTTCGTGGGAAATTGATGTTGTCCCCCCCATGTACCCTGACCTAATCACGGAGCAGAGAGAAGGGTCCAGCAGGTCACCCAGGATATCCATAAGGGGCTGATGCAAAATTGTATCAAAAGCCTTTGATATGTCCAGAGACGCGACGTGTAGCTCTTTAAACTGATACCTCGCGTCCCTGATGACAGCCCCCAGGACCTGGGTGTTCTCGGCGCAACCATCGGCCCTGGTAAAGCCCCTCTGGTCACTCCGCAGCTCAACAGTACTCTCCAACCTACGCAGGAGGATCCTGCTAAGCTGCCGAGCGACAACAGAGTTCACCGTGATTGGCCTATAATGCTGCGGAGAGGTCGGTGAAGCAATCTTGGGGAACATCACAGTGCGAGCGCGGGACAGAGCCTGTGGGACCGTGCCCTCGAGGAGAATCGCATTTAGCAGGGCGACACGATCCACAGCCGGGATTCTTTTCCAAGACCCCGACGAGAGACCGTCTGGCCCCGCTGCCGACTTGACCGATCCGCCGGTACCATTTAGTTCCTCGAGGGTTATCGGGAGAGGAAGGACCCAAGGGCGATCGGAAACCGCGGAGAGTTCGCCGCGACAGTCACCGAGGACAGGTCCCCAGTACTGCCTCAATGCAGGGAACCCCACGCTGCGATCCGGAACCCCCTCAAGTACCTCCCTCACGGCCATATTTTTGTTTTTGAACCACTTACCCTGCATGCGATTGTAGGCCGCACGACTCGCCCTGCGACGCCCCCCCCTACCGATCGGTTGAGGTCTGATCTCAGGACCTCTAGGCTCCACCACCCTCTCCACACAAACCACCGGGCCCGGCCCCCACCTCCGCAACCAAGCCTCAAGCAACCCATCCCATGGTTCCCCACCCAGAGCACTAGCCACGATCCCTCCCACAACAGCGTCACGATTTACAATTGATAGATATGCCTTAAGGGCCACAATTAACGGCGGCTCAGGAGCATCTTCTACATTTTCCACCCACGGGTCGGCGGAGGGCGGTTCTCCCTCTGGCTCATCTTGATCTTCTCCTTTGGTGGGCTCTTCGTGATCTTGTCTGGTGGGCTCTTCCTCCAAAATGTCTTCTAATAGGTCTTCGTCGTTCGGCGCCTCGATCTCGGTGGATGGCCCTGGTCTCGACGTCCCAAAGGCATCTTCATTGTATATATCCGTGTTTGGAGAGCGTCCTGGGGAAGGAGGGTGCGATCGCTTATGTTCTTCTTTGAAATCAGAAACTATTTTTTTGTATGCGATCGTCTTCCTCTTTCCCTTTATTGATCCGAGCGTTCTACCTTCGAATCTTGCAGCGAGGTATTCATTCAAACGGACGCCCTCCGGGGCCTCGACTTCGAGTCGCGCTAGTATGCGTTCTTCCTCAGCCTTCCATCTAGGTACCTTGGCCGGGATGTTAATGGTCGCATTATACTCTAGCTTATGTTGGCGGGAGCAATGTATCCCGAGGCCCCTTTTTGAAGTGAAGGCCTTACTACAGTGCGGGCACACATGGACTTCAACTTCTGACATAATCGGTAATGAGGTGCGAGTCTAACCCCCAGACTAATGGACTGGGGGCTTAAATTTTTTTTTTTTTTTTCCAATAATTGGACTCGACTTTAAGACTAAAAGTCTCGACAGAGCCCCCTTTGCGCACTAAGGTGAGGGGGTTGACTTTCCGGCCTGATTGCCCGCTCAGACCGGACTTAGTGCTTCCTTAATACATGCCCTAATTTAACACGCACGTGACCGGGGATTATGGTATACATTTAGGGGTTTTTTCACACCACTGCGGCCCATCAGGGTGACTTTTTAGGAGGGAGGGCCTTTGGAGCAAGGGTAAGTAAATGATTCACGGACCGTGCGTGTCTCGTTTCTCTACATAACCACTGAGCCTGAGAGACCGCCGTTAATGCCACAATGAATAAATAAAATAAAACAAAATTGTCATGATTCAATAAATAATTAATGAAAGAAATAATAAGTCGAATGATGAATAAATGTTATAAAATAAATTAATGAATATTAGCGGTCAAATTGATAAAATGGGAGACGTCAATATTTAAAACTGTGTATGCGAGTAATATAAAAAATTAGTCTCCCGCATACACGTGATACTGGCAAGTATACAGGTCAATATAATAAAATTGGAATGATTTAATAAATAGTGAATAATAATTTAAATGATAATGGATTTGATTTAATAAATTAATGAACAATGGTTATCAGGGCGACGAAATGGGGGGCGTCAGTGGTTACAAATGTGCATGCGAGAAATAAAATAATAAAACTCTCGCTCACACTATACACTGGCGACAACACAGCAACAGATGACCTGTGTGGAGTGAGAATAAATGGTGGGGGGGGGAGCCCTGGTGCAGCAAAAAAGAAAAAAAAATTATATCACTTTTCAAATTCCGCGGCAGGTTGAAAGGAATGACGAAAGAGAAGACGTCATTAATGATGATGTATTAATAGGATCATGCTAGACAAAGAGAGATGATGTAATGAAAATTCCTTTGTCTGAATAGCTCTATTAATAAAAACCGAAAAGTAATACTTTGGGCCCCTTTCCATGGTCAGAATCCAACCAAAATTTTTTTCCTATAAGAGATGATGTATGCTATTTAGCTAAAAAGTTCCCCAAGCTCTGGGAATCGAAATGATCCCTCCAGAAAATAAAGTGTCACTATGGGGAAAGAAAGCCCCCAGGGAGTCATCCCGCGGGCTTAGGGCCCCAGGGCCGCGGCCCCTAACATATGCTGCACCCAGGTACTCACCCAAAAGATGTCGTGATTTAATTCCACACAGAGACCATCTTCAAGGCACTTTTAGCGGAGCTGTAGAAATCCACGTGTGTCCTTGCCGCCAGCGAAGTGCTGATTAGATTTTGGTGCAGATCGACCCAAAATTAAGGGGGATGGAGCGAGGATAAAAATTAAAAATCTAGGCCATTTGAGAAAACTCAACCAACTCCAGAAGTCTAAAAATGAAAAAAACTAGCCGCCCAAAATGGGGGGAGGGGGGTTGTATGGTCAAAAAATGAAAATCTAGGCTCTTGTACCAAACTCAACCAAATTTTGTATACATAATTAGTGGGCCCACAGTAATCTAAAAATTCAAAAACTAACCGCCCAAAATGAAGGGGGCGGGGGTGTAGGGTCAAAAAATGAAAATCTAAGGAGTCTAAAAATGCAAAAACTAACCCAAATATTTCAAATAAATCTACAAGCAGATTAGATGCCCCACCCTTCCACTACTCATTATTGTGAAATTATAATTTACCTAAAAACAGGTTTTGAGTAGGATTTTTTATTTAAATAAGAAAGTCAAATAGAACTGAAAGTGTATGTTGTTTGTTCACTTCAAACTTGTAAAATAAAAATAATTTCAGTTAGTTTTGCGCTCTGAGCCGTTCGAAAAAAGACTCAAATTCCTTTCCTGCCAATCATAGCAATCGCGTCATCTTTTTCAAAGTCTCTAAGTCAATATCAAAATATTACCAATGTGTCGAACAAGTCCTTTGATTAAATAAAAACAGAATCTATCTTTCAAGTCTCAGCTTTATCCGTGACTTTGACTTAATTTTTTAATATACATTCTCTCTCTTTAACTATTCAAGAGCCCACCCTGAAGATCATTAAAGATGTTGAACTTTTTCTACTCTTACCAGAAAAAAAAAAAAAGCTTATACCGAGGGGTGAACCGCGACCTAATATGCTGTACATCTACTTCCACTTGTACTTCCAAATATTTCTAAGTAATTTCAAATATTTCCCAGTAATTCCAAATATTTCCAAGTACTTCAAAATATTCCCAAGTACTTTCAAATATTTACAAGTTCTTTCAAGTATTTCAAAGTACTTCCAAATATTTCCAAATACTTCCAAAATAATTCAAAAGAGGTGTACACCTACTTCCAATCGCGGATCAGCCCTCGGGTTATATTATAAATAAAAATTTTAATATTAAAATTCTATGACCCGCAACAGCTTGATTCACTTATAATTTTTGTAATTAAAAAAATACAAGAAGGTAACGAAGCCAAAGATATTCCAGGGGTTCCCACAAGGGTGGGAGGGGGGTCGAAAATTGTCACATTTTAGTATTATATGCTAAAAATAAAAGCCGTCAAGTCTTATAACTTCAACAAAAGGTAATAAAAAGCTCTTCTAATTCTTTAGAACTGAATACAAAGGGGTACTTTTGAATGGGGAGGGGGTCATGAAGCTAGGGGGCACCCCTGGATATACATTAATGATAAGTATCCATTAATTCTAGAAAAAAGAAGATAGGCATTTAAATAAATAGATAGGGAAAGTGTGTCTTTTAGAATTAATCTATTCATGTACAGAAAAGATATGATGTGAATTTTCTACAAAATTCTAGAGATTAACTAATTAGAATCAGAGAATGCTTCTGTTTGATTTGTCCAAAAGGCTACTCGGGTTCTTTTATCATTTAGGTATATAAATTTTATACCAGGAGCTGTCAACCGGGCTGAAATTCCTTGTAAGGGGGAATTTTAGTATTTCAAGGGGGGAATTAATCTACGTATAAATTTCAAAAATTTTATAGAACGTATTAAAGAACTGGCAAAAAAATAACCTTAGCTTTCTCATTAGGTAAATATTATTTATCTTTATCTCTAAATTAAAATAAGCTACCTTGTATTTTCAATATTAAAAGGATATTATTTGAAATTATCTTTTTGAGTTAGAAAATCCTCAAAAGGACGAATAGCATTCTTACAAAATTGTAGAAGGGTTTCATTGAAAAAAAAACAGTTGATAACCTCAGTTTTATTGACTCATTTGGATGAAAGAATATTTTTATTTGTTGTGTAATAATTTAAAATTGATTGAAGGTTTGAAAACTTTACCAATGTCAGCAAATTTAATTTAATTTAACAATTTTTTTATCAATGGGCAGTTAGACATAGAAAGATGAAACTTGACACAGAAGCGAAATTTATTAACATAAAAATAAATGGTAAATTTCAACTTTTTAGTTACTATCGTTTAATAGGCCCTCAAATGACAATTCGATTTTTTCTGCATTTTTCATCCAGAAATTCTCTAGCTGGATAGACTTTAAATCTAATCAGTTCTTCGTTTTGGAAATGAAAACATTTTTGCTTCTTTTATTATTTACCTTATTTGTTCTTTAGTTATCGGAATCCAAACACCCAGCTGGAAAACACGGACAGAAATTAATCGTGCTTGAAAATGGTTTTTCTCTACATTTAATAAATTTATTTATATGAAGGCGACTATGGGTCAGTGGTTAGAGTGTCGGGCCACTGGCTTGAAGTACGCTGGTTCTAGACGGAGTTTCGGCAGTTTTTGCAGTCGCCTCCTCTTGGAAAGCAATGACAACCTACCAAGAGTATAATTGCCTAGTAACCTCTTCAAACTAGTCGTCCGGAACCGGCGATAAAAAGTAAGTCCCGTATATCTGTGTAAAAACTGCTTAACACACTCAGCACAGTGGTATATGTGGAGAGGAGCCGAAACGTCAGGGAGACCTGATATGGCTCTTAAAAAAGATATATATATATATATAGGTATACCTATATATATATATTAGGTGGCCCATATTTTGGGTATTTTTCGAATTTTTACGCTTGCAGTAGCTCATATTAGTTCAGAAATAAATAAAAAAAAATATCTTCCAAGTTTCAAGTCTCTATCTCGAATTTAACCCGCCGTGCCTCAGAGCGATGCAAGTTTCCCATCTAAATAACATGGGGTTTTTGGCATTGAACGATCAATTTTTTATTCCAGCCAACGTAATGGTTCAAAAAATTTGAACCTCTATAAATTTATCCTTATAATAGTAGGTATCCTTCAGAATTTTTACTGATTTTTATCTATTACAATTTTGGAGTTACAGCTAAGATAAAATACTGCTATATCTTAGCGTTAGTAAGTTATAGACTCCAAAATTATAATAGCTACAAAATCTGTAAAAATTCTGAAAAATATACTATTATAAGGATAAAGTCAACAGATTTTCAAATTTTTTAAACCATTGCTTTGGCCAGAGTAAAAAATTGATCGTTCAACTTCCAAAAACCGTAATTATTTTAGATGAAAACTTACATCGCTCTAATTTTTAGTATTGGATAGGGACTTGAAACTTGGAAGATATTTTTTTTATTTAAATCGAACCATATGAGGAAAAATTTATAGTAAAAATTCGAAAATTTACCACAAAAATAAGAACCGCACTAATATATATGTATATAATCACTAAGCAAACAAAAAATTGAATACTTCGACCCGCTAATTATAAGTGAAAGTCGTTTGGTGCACCTATTATCCACCGACGCGTATTTTAATTTATTTTACATTGAATATCGAGCTGCCACTTTTATTATTTAATCGTTAATACATTACTTAATAATATTTGATGAATGATTTTAATTTGATATCAATTCATTAAATCCACAGATGACATGAATTTGTTTAACAAACTTCGATTGTATTTCTATATTTAAAGAGAAATAATGCCAAAAAGGGACATTATTTATTTCCAATGATTGAATAATCGACTGTGTCAAGGAAAATAACCATATTTGTTTAATAAAATCATTTGGTAGGTTTATCACGCACAGCTAGCCGTTTGGCCGAACTATTGAATCTAGTCAAAATATTCATTTTTTTTTGCTTGTTCATGTTTAGAGATGTCTGAAATATGGAGGAAAAATATTTTCGTACACGATATTTTCTTAAAAATTCTTTCCAAACATACGTGACTATATTATAATGCAGTGGTTCTCAAACTTTTTGAAATCCTAGCACACCTGAAGTTCTACAAAAAATTGTAGACGCACTATACACACAATTCTAATAAGTATATAACTAAAAAATAATTTAATAATAACTCCACGTTTCTGGCATTTTCTAGAGCGGACCTAGGAATGTCAAGGGGCACACTAGTGCACCTGGTCAAACGCCCTTTGAGAATACCTGATATAATGTATATTCTTTTAACTTCAAGGATTATTTTCCACTCAATTAAAATAAAATTAATCCAAAAATTATTTATTTTTATTATTTACCTATAATTATAGACTAGCTAATAAATATGTGTTTATTAATTGAAATTTTATTATTTTATCGGTCCATTTTATAACTATATATTTTTACTCTTCAATCAAATATAAAATAAACTGCAACGAGATCGTTGCTAAACTTTTATCCAAATTCATTTGAAATATTAATTATTCAGCTCATTAACTAAAACCTTTCAAGATTGGCATTTTGTACTTTCCGGAAAAAGTTTTCATGTAAAAAGCTAAAATTTGGTGCATTGTAAGATAAATGCGTACCAATTTTCAGCTCATTAACTAAAACCTTTCCAAGATTGTCATTTTGTACTTTCAGGAAGCGTTATCAGGTAAAAGCAAGTAAAAATAATATGTATCTTATAAATCGATATTTATTTTTTACATAATTGATATTTTTCGACAGAAAATAAATCATTCAAAATATTCGAAAAAACATTTTTCCTCCAACATGTCTCAACTAGTCCATGCGTGTCTCGACTCGTTTGAAATGATATCAAGTTTTCATCATTAAAAAAATCTATTAAATATTTCTAATTGGAAATAAGCAAAACGGTCAATTCTAGAGCAATTGGTAGTAATGCTATTTAATGCGAGTCTGACCAATCTGAATTGCACCTCGTTTCGATTGATGACTTAAAAATTTCTGAGGGCCTCACATAATAAATAAAAATAATTATAATTATATTCAAACCCTCCCAATCTATCACAAACCCAAGAGTCGAAAATATTTTTTTCTTTACCCCGGGGCGCAATCACAATGAGGCCGCGCCGAAGACAATTATAAATTAAATTAAATTAGGGAACGAAGAAAAGATTTTTGTTATAGACAAAAGGATCAGCCGGGATTCGAGGAAGAATCCTCCGAAAAGTCGGTTTGAAAGGAAAGAAGGAAGGAATCAATAAATTACACCTTATTTGGATATGTGTTATTTTTTCTTTCCTCACTACCCCTGGGCTGCTTTCCATTACTTTCAATTAAAAGTAAATTATGTTTTTAGTACAGACCTTCGCAAAAGACTGAGGCTCTAAAGACAATCGTCAATATTCACATTCTGAACACATTAACCGACACAATCCAACTATTAGTTAACTAATTCTTATATTATTGGAAAATGTTAAATATATTTATTTAAATAAAATAAATTCTAGTATTATGCATATAATATTATTACAGTCCATAGCCAAACTACACTGACGATTAAATAGATATAATTTGAGATTCGGCCCCAACTGTAATATACCTCATAACAAATAAGATGAAACAAATATTTAAAATGTATTAAAATCTCTATTTATAAAAAATTATCTTATTCTTAACTTTGAGTTGTTTATCATAAAGAATTTAGTCTTATTGATTTTAAGTCGATTCCACGTTTTCAGTAGAGGTTGCCATTAATAGTCAAAACATCAAAAATGGAATGCAATAAGGTTATTCCTCTAGTATTAGATAAGAATCGATTGCTATTTTTGATTTAAGCCCCTGTGGTCGAAAATGACAAATTTTAATTTAGAAAAAAAAGTAAAAATTTTATCAAAATGAATTACTATTTATATCAAAGGGAGATATTTTAATTACTACCTTGATCAAAAGTATTCTATTGTTGGTTTAAATACACACACACACACACACACACATCGACAGAGACATTTAGTCAATGATAAAAATAAATTTTTAAGTAAAAAGAGATCGAAATTTATAATTTTTAATTTGAATTTATATTTGAGATTCACTCTTTTATATACCCTGTGGTCGAAAATGACAAATTTTAATTTGAAAAAAGTAAAATTTTATCAAAAATGAATTACTATTTATTTCAAGGAGATATTTTAATTACTACCTTGATCAAAAGTATTCTATTGTTGGTTTAAATACACACACACACACACACACATCGACAGAACTTGTTAGTCAATGATAAAAATAAATTTTAAGTAAAAAAGTCGAAATTTATCATTTTTAATTTGAATTTATATTTGAGATTCACTACTTTATATACCCTGTGGTCGAAAATGACAAATTTTAATTTGAAATAAGTAAAAATTTTATCAAAAATGAATTACTATTTATATCAAGGAGATATTTTAATTACTACCTTGATCAAAAGTATTCTATTGTTGGTTTAAATACACACACACACACACACACATCGACAGAGACATTTAGTCAATGATAAAAATAAATATTAAGTAAAAAGAGATCGAAATTTATCATTTTTAATTTGAATTTATATTTGAGAGATTCACTCTTTT
>JALMQS010000120.1:8860132-8882827 GCA_024734495.1 Forficula auricularia | reverse complement strand
TGAGCCCCTGCGAGCGTAAAAATTCGAAAATACACAAAATAAGGGCCACGCTAATATATATGTATATAATCACTAAGCAAACAAAAAATTGAATACTTCGACCCGCTAATTATAAGTGAAAGTCGTTTGGTGCACCTATTATCCACCGACGCGTATTTTAATTTATTTTACATTGAATATCGAGCTGCCACTTTTATTATTTAATCGTTAATACATTACTTAATAATATTTGATGAATGATTTTAATTTGATATCATCCATTAAATCCACAGATATGAATTTGTTTAACAAACTTCGATTGTATTTCTATATTTAAAGAGAAATAATGCCAAAAGGGACATTATTTATTTCCAATGATTGAATAATCAGACTGTGTCAAGGAAAATAACCATATTTGTTTAATAAAATCATTTGGTAGGTTTATCACGCACAGCTAGCCGTTTGGCCGAACTATTGAATCTAGTCAAAATATTCATTTTTTTTTTTGCTTGTTCATGCTTTAGAGATGTCTGAAATATGGAGAAAAATATTTTCGTACACGATATTTTTCTTTAAAAATTCTTTCCAAAACATACGCGTGACTATATTATAATGCAGTGGTTCTCAAACTTTTTGAAATCCTAGCACACCTGAAGTTCTACAAAAATTGTAGACGCACTATACACGCACACCTCTAATAAGTATATAACTAAAAAATAATTTAATAATAACTCCACACGTTTCGGCATTTTCTGTGAGCGGACCTAGGAATGTCAAGGGGCACACTGGTGCACCTGGTCAAACGCCCTTTGAGAATACCTGATATAATGCGCATATTCTTTTAACTTCAAGGATTATTTTCCACTCAATTAAAATAAAATTAATCCAAAAATTATTTATTTTTATTATTTACCTATAATTATAGACTAGCCAATACTATGCTTATTAATTGAAATTTTATTATTTTATCGGTCCATTTTATAACCATATATTTTTACTCTTCAATCAAATATAAAATAAACTGCAACGGATCGTTGCAAACTTTATCCAAATTCATTTGAAATATTAATTATTCAGCTCATTAACTAAACCTTTCAAGATTGGCATTTTGTACTTTTTTCATGTAAAAAGCTAAAATTTGGTGCATTGTAAGATAAATGCGTACCAATTTTCAGCTCATTAACTAAAACCTTTCAAGATTGTCATTTTGTACTTTCAGGAAGCGTTATCAGGTAAAAAAGCAAATGAAAATAATATGTATCTTATAAATCGATATTTATTTTTTACATAATTGATATTTTTTCGTCAGAGAAAATAAATCATTCGAAATATTCGAGAAAACATTTTTTCCTCCAACATGTCTCAACTAGTCCATGCGTGTCTCGACTCGTTTGAAATAGTATCAAGTTTTCATCATTAAAAAATCTATTAAATATTTCTAATTGGAAATAAGCAAAACGGTCAATTCTAGAGCAATTGAGTAGTAATGCTATTTAATGCAGGCCTGACCAACCTGAATTGCACCGCGTTTCGATTGATGACTTAAAAATTTCTGAGGGCCGCACATAATAAATAAGAATAATTATAATTATATTCAAACCCCTCCCAATCTATCACAAACCCAAAGGTCGAAAATATTTTTTTCTTTACCCCGGGGCGCAATCACAATGAGGCCGCGCCGAAAGACAATTATAAATTAAATTAAATTAGGGAACGAAGAAAAGATTTTTTATTATAGACAAAAGGATCAGCCGGGATTCGAACCCGGGATCTTCGCATGTGCGCTGCGATGCCTTTATAAGAGCCTTAGTTCTTATCCTCTTGACCACTGATCCCCGAACTCAAGCTAATACCTAATGTCTATATGAATTTGGAATTTCATTTTTTATTTATTCTTTTAATCTCTCCCTCGTTCATTTTTGCAGCTCTGTAGTGGCCGGACTATTATTAAACTATATTCAAACGCCTCCCAATCTATCACAAACCCAAAAGTCGAAAATAATTGTTTCTTTACCCCGGGGCGCAATCACAATCAGGCCGCGTCGAAAGACAATTATAAATTAAATTAGGGAACGAAGAAAATATTTTTTTGTTATAGACGAAAGGATCTTATAAAGGCATCGCACCACACATGTAAAGATCCCGGGTTCGAATCCCGGCTGATCCTTTTGTCTATAACAAAAATCTTTTCTTCGTTCCCTAATATCAATATCAATACTGATTCTGGCAAAAATATTCTTGCTGGCTCTTCAATATTGACAGAAAATATAATTTTTAATCAATATCCGAGTATATTGATAGGACGCTTCAATACTGAAGAGAATATTCTCAATATTATTGATCGTCTAGGGTCTACTTTAAACAGGCTTTCACTTTGTCTTGCAATTTTTTATACATAATTGACATAAATAAGACAAAAGTGTGTGAATCAAATGTTGAAAAGGCGATTTATCTACTAGTAAAGGAGACAGGCTGCTTGTGCTGGGAGATAGAAGGGTTCAATATGGATCGGAAGGAAAAGGGATGATACTATCCATATGCCGTGCTATGCCAAGGTGGATGTTGTTCAACCACTCTATATGCATGCGGCCCCGTGCGGGGAGTGTCAAAAGGGGTGGGTTCGGGGGTGCAAGGGCACTCTCTGGTGCCAAAGCGGCGAAATTGGATGTAATTTATTATTAAAAAAAAAAAAAATACTCTTATGTCTTGTATCTCTCTCTCTTTGATGATAAATGATCCATCCTGGATGGTGAAAAAAAAGGATATTGGCACACCGACGGACAGACGCATTCGAGTGACTTTGGCGATTAAAATTAATGATATTCGTTACCGATAGATGGTTCCCCGGTCGTTATTAATATCAATTTCTCTGTTTTGTCACACACCCAGTGTCTCTATCTCTTTCTCTTCATTCAAAACCATGTGTCATTGTTAACAGTTAACACCTGCGAATCGGATCATAAAGAAAAAACTGGAACTGAAGTAGAATTTAAATAATAAATCAAATAAATTGCTCCATAAGCCGCTCAAATGACCAATGGAAAAAATTTTATAGTTCACTTTCAAAGGTCAAATCTATATACGTATAGCTATATATTGATAGGTATATAGTAAGAGAGAAAGAGAGAGATTGGCAAACTTCTGCATATACACTTCTTGATGGAAGAGTATTTTTTGCTCTGCTTCATAGAAATCTTCTTTCTTTCAAGGAATAGACAGTATTCCCTATTTCTAAAGTCATGTAGATTTTCTCAATAGCCGTTCTTTTCATCCACATCTTTTTCCATGGGGTTTATTTTTAGACACTCTTGGGGATGTTCAGAATTAATCATGCTTTACAGATGATCTCATCCAAGGGGTGAATCGCGACCTAATATCGTGTACACCTACTTCTACTTCCACTTTCATTTCCAAATAGAAGACAATAAATGAAGGCGAATTATCTAATCAATTCCAAAATAATTCCACGTAATTCCAAAGACAGTGTACACCTAATTCCAATCGCGGTTCACCGCTTGATCTCATCTATTGTTTCAATTGTTTGATTTTTTTCTAGATTGCAACATATATCTTCATTTTTATTTTTGTTAATCTAAGTGATTTTCTCTGTGGAGTGAATTTCCAACACTTCTTTCGACCTAGAATACGTTTTCATTTGCAACTAGTTTAGAGGACCAATCCAGAAAATCGAGTGTGGCGAAATTAAACAAGATATCAAATGATTTATTCTATAGCCCTCCGGCATATGAGAATTGTATCAAGTGATATATTATAAATTTATGCATTTTACTATCTGTAACTTATTGTCACCTTAGATTTGGGATGATGAATGTGGGTGGATTCGTGACCACAGTGTTAGACCGTTAAATTTGGGCTAACTCATAAGAAAGTTAAGTCAACTCACTTTTTTTATAGTGATGCTTTATCACAAGCCACTTGTAGAATTCTCCAAATCCCTATATTTAAAGATATTTTTAGTTTTTACGAAATTTCTCAAAAATAGTTTCAAGGATTTATATAAAAAACAACAGATACGAATTTCAATTACAAAATGTTTTTTTGAAAAATTTTATTTTCTTATTTGTTTTATCTAATTTTAAACAAATAAGATTATAATTCGTCAAAATTGCATTCTGTATCGGACATTCTTTTTAACCGACTTCAAAAAAGGAGGAGGTTCTCTATTCGACTGATTTTTTTTGTGTGTCTATGTTACCTCATATCTCCGCCAATTGTGAACAGATTTTGATAAATTTTTTTGCATTGGGTTCAGTCTTTCTTCCGATTGGTCCCGTTTTTTTTTTCATTGGTATTGGACCTTTTTTGATATGTTTGTTCAAGCATAACTTCTTTGTTTATGAACCGATTTTAATGATTCTTTTTTTTATTGTAAAGAGAGTACCTTAGGGGTGATACGATATTAATTTGGTCAAGTTCTAAAGATATGATCAATGACGAAATAATGTAAATCTCCAATTATTATGAACAAATAATCGAAATTATAATAAATAAAATCTTTTACAAAAAATCAATCTTAAAATTTAAAACCCGCAAACGTTTCTAGAGAATTTCTATATTTATGAATTTAATTTTATTATCATTTTCTGATTCATTCGCCCGACCCTTTTTTTACGAGATGCATGCGAGGTATAAGCGAGCATACCCTCCAAACGTACTAAGTAAGATCCGTCGAGTGCAATTCATAAAAGGTATATGTTTGGCACCAACTTCAAAAAGTAATTTCATGTAAATATTTCGTCGTTTAGTTGTAACTAAATTAGATTATTATCTTATACCTTTTAGTGTATTTTATTTTATTTTTGAGTTTTATTATTTTATTTGTTGCATTTAATTTTTTTGAAGTCGGTTTTATTTTTTTTATAAAAATTATTTTTTCTTGTTTAGGATCAGTTTTTGTTTTAAAATTAAAAATTTTTCCCTATACATAATTTTGGCTTATAATAAATCTCAAGAAGGCTGATAGAGTTAGATTTGAATTGTGTTGCTCTTTTATATTTTGAGATGCTTGAAGACAAATTATCCACTAGGAAAGGGTTCCCAAACTTTTCCGAGTCGCGGCGCCTTTTTTCAATTAAAATTTTTCTATGGCACCCTATTATATAATATTTATTTTGACCAGAAGGGGGCCTCCTCTTACAACAGATAAGTAGATGACAAAATTGGGTTATACAAACGGTGGTAATATTTACAGTTCTCTTTCCCTCTATTTACAGTAGTACCTAGCTTGTTAAAATTTTATACATATTTCAAAAAAATAAAAACAAAAATGAAAAATATGAATAGAAAAAATAAATAAATAAAAAATATAACAAAATATGAATAAAAACAAAAATTAACAAAAATAAAACAAAAAATAAAAGATGGCTTAAGTAAAAGTTTGTCTAATCGTAAGTAACATATAAAATTAATAAATTGTTAGCTTCTCACATTGTTTTTTGTCTAGTTATGCCAAATTAATCTCTTGCTTCAATTAATTATCAAGCTTCGCGACTCACCTGTGAAGAGGCCGCAGCGCACAGTTTGAGAAGGGCACTAGGATATTCTTTTCGAATTTTACTTAATTTATTTAATATATTTGTAAATTTTTGTGAAATTATTTTTTTTTGTTCTAAAACCTTTTTATAACAAAAATGAAATATTCTTTGCTTCTGAAATATTGAACAAATGGTGAAGCAGGTTGGAATTGTTATTTAAAAGTTAATACAATTGCAAGCAATGAAACTTTAATAAGAAATATCTAACCTGACTGGAAAATACTAGTAACATTGCATATGTTGGTAGCTCTGGAATGGTTTTAGCTTGTCACGTTTGCTCTACTTGGGTAACATGTTGCCTGCATCTAACCCTGCCCTTCCTCCTGACTAGTGTCTGGGTGGTTGCTGGCTGGTTACAACACAGATGCCAAGGGTGTGTGTGTGTCTGTGGATGGGTGTGCACGATTATACTTCTCTCTCATTCCCTCTCCGTCATGTTTACAAACCTGAATCGGCTTGTTGTTAAAATAATCAACATTTACATTTTGAGCGAGGGAGAGATGGATTGCCACTAATGGGCAAATACAACAGACACACATCACAAATCGATCAAATTGATAATTAAATAAGTATTACTTTAGGGGAGAGGAGCAAGCGGTACCGGAAAACGTTTGGCGCCAGAAAGAAAAATAATCACAATCGAACAATGTAATACAGAACCAAACAGAGAAACACATCTATCTATTATATTATATTATCTATACTCTATTCCAGTGATTCTAAACCGGGGCTCAGCAAAAATTACACATTATACATTAAAATATTATGTGTAAGGCAGTAGGGGTTCCCAAGATTTAGTTAATATGTCTAAGGTTCTCCGAAACGAAAAAGGTTGGGATAAAATGCTTTATGGTGGGGCAGAGCACTTTGCTTGTTTAGAAATTCAATTAGGAAAAAAGTAACGCAGATATATATTAAATCTTTGAACAGCATCAAGTACAAAGTTTAAATTTTATTTCTAAATAAGCAAAGTGCTCTGCTCCACCCTATATAATTACTATACGATACTCTAAGACAAGGATCGGCAAACTACGGTCCGCCGTCTATTTTTAATCTGGCGCGCGGCTTAATATTTTTTTTAAATGAAAAAATTAAAAATAAACTAAATTACATTGTTTTGAAGACATGTCACTTTAATAGAGTGAGCATTTTCCTTGTTCTAAAAAATTTCAAATATTAGCGAAATTCCCATTCTCGAAAAAATTCGCGGCGGATATATTCTCTGAAATTAAATTATAGATACAGCATCATTTTTCGGATCTTGTTGCAAGTGAAAAAGAAATTTCCATATTTCAAAATCTATTTGACTGCACATTTGATTTATATCTTTATTTGGGAGCAAGTACTTACCAATGTGAAAGAACATTTTCCAAAATGAAGTATGAAAAAACAATTTTAAAATTCACCCTTTTTTCTATAATTTTAATATACCTACTCTGATAAATATTTTCTGGTCAATTAATTTGGCAAGAGAGAAAGATTAATGCTGGGCTTACTCTCTCATTGACACTCCAATTTCTTATTGTGCCATTAATATTATTTAATGTCCATATCCAAAAACAACAAATGGTTTCAGTGATCTAATAAAAAACAAATATAGTTTATTTATAAGCCAAATCATATAATAAAATTTTAAAAGTTCTAGAAAATTTTGATTTTATATATGAATACAGTGTAAAAGAAAATTTCAGATTTTTTTCTTATATTTTTTCCTATAGGTATATTTTCAATAAATATCTCTATAGAAAGACCAAGTTTAATCATAGTTACCATTAGTTTAGTTCAGGTTTCGGTCGCGGCAGAATATAAAATTTCAAAGTCGGCTCTCCTTCTAGCTCTACTAACACATGATAAAATTATCATACTACATACATATCTACTTGCTAAATGGGCCATGAATAAATAAATAAATAAAAACAGTTTAAACATATAATATAGGTTTTTTTTTGCAAATTTAATGGTGTTTTAAAAGATTTAAGCATCATTAACATTTTGATATCTTATAAATGTTTCAAGTTATACTACTTTAATGTTGAAGAACATTGTTTAGCACACCAAAGATTTTTAAATAGGAAATATAAACATGACATAAAGTAATGGTAATATATGAAATGAACGGAGAATTTCTCTTAGATAAGTAAGTATAATATTAAATCCCAGCCAAAACATTTCTGTAAAAAAACAAGCCAAGTTCGAAAAATAGTGAAATCTTGGGTGCAGCCAAGTTAAATTCTCCAAGAATAATTAAGTTGAGAAAATAGAACTTTCAATTAAAATGCATTCTTTCCATTTTGAATGACAATCTAGATTTGTTGATTCTAAAATTTTAATTTAAATTATTTTCCTAAAACTAGGCTGGTCACGAAGAATAGGTATAATCCGAATGAAATAAAGAGATGAGATTGAATTAGTCATGTCGCAAATTAAATATTTCAATTGTTAATATCTCGTATACTGTAGAACTATGGAATTTGAAACTTAAGCTTTCTAGAGACTAGAATAAAGTACCTCAAGTTTTTGGCTAAAATCCAAGAACATGAAGTACATGTTTACTTGAAGATTTTTGGTATTTTTCAATTTCGTCTTTTTTCCAGCGGGAAACCCAAATTGAAGTAATTTGAATGAAGAAAATTGGTATGATGATTTCAAATAAGAGATAAACTAATGTGAAAGTCTTGTGTTGCCCACACCAGTTGATTATTAAATTTCTATTCAATTTGACAGGGAAAGGGTGTTAAAATCACGTATTTGCTTATGAATGAAGCTTTATGGTGGATTATTGAGCTTATCTCGTCAGAACAAACATCATGGTAGTATATATAATTATAATTAAGGGAATAAGCGGAGACGGTTCTATGATATAATAATAATACTTATATAAATACAATATAGATTATATACAAGCCAAAATAAAATATTGTTTAGAGATTCAATGAACGCATTTGAGAACATGAAGAGGAATCTAAACAGGGAGATAGTGAGAGAAGAGGATATTGATTCATGAGACGAGATCCCATTTCGCGAAGCCCTTGGAATGAAAACGAGGGATAGGAGTCAGAGAGTGTCTGTGAACGGATGAAGGGGATGGTAATTGAAAGTGACTTTTTGGGATTTAAAGTGCTAGACGCTGTTGTCCATTTGTTAACATTGTGTAATTAATTAGCACCGACTCTTTCACATTGTGACATTGTACCTTCACTAATTAAAAAAAAGACAAGTGGATGGATAGCTTTTAACAGTTCTTATTTTTTTTCTTTTAATGTTACGAAGAATGAAAGATTTATTAAATCTAATTTGACTTTAGGATTACGGTGAAATAAGTAAAAAGAAGTATTATGAAAATTTCAATAATTAGATTGTGCAGGTATGGAGAAGCCAATGGCCTTGGCATATTCAAAACACCCGAACATATTAAATATCAGAAATTCAGCAACGTTCTAATTTATTAGGTTAATAAAGAATCATAACCTGAACTTGAAAATTTTAATGGTATAATCATTATGACTTGATTTTTTTATAGCGATATTGATACAAGAAGAAGTTGCACCAAAAAGGTACAACCTTTGTAGTCCGCGGTTTTGATTGATTGATTGATCTTTATTATTAGCCTTCTCGGCTATTTTTTTTACATTTATAGTTTACATTTATATTTTACATATAGTTTGACATATTAATTTACAATTTTAGGTACAAATAATATAATTCTTCACATTAACAGTTTCAATATAATAGGACATATTAATAAAAAATATGATGTATAGATACAATAGCTAATAAAGATTATTATCTTTGTAAAATGTATTCTTTTAATTTTCGTTTAAATATTATAAGACTGTCACATTGTTTTAACTCTGTTGGAATGTCATTATACATTTTTATGCCTTCATAAAATAAACTTTTTTGCGCACTTTTCGTTCTTCGAAATTGTATCATAATATTGTCTGCTTGCCTCGTTCGACCCCCCACTAATACTATTTTATTTCCTAATTCTATGGGCAGCATTCCCTTTATAATTTTAAAAATAAAAATACAAACATTATAGTACAACCTTTGCCTTATAGACATAAATTGCAATACTTGTAGCATTTCTTCCACCCTAGTATACCTATTACACTGTATTATTACTCTCATAGCTCGATTTTGCATTATCTGCAGCTTCGACAGCTGAGTCTCTCCCATTCCCACTAACAACGTCGCACAATATTCAAAATGTGGCGCTATAATTGATTTATAGACTATACATCTAGTATAGTCAGATATGCTATTTCCTATTCTGTTTAAGAAACTAATTTTTTTCCCTATTTTCTTTAGCATGTAGTCGCAGTGATCATCAAATTTAAGTTCACTATCGATAATAACACCTAGATACTTTATCTTTTCCACGCGTTCTATTTCTGTGCCATCTAAACCTTTTAGTATTGTGTTTTTCCTCAGTTCTTTTCGCACACTTTTAATTAACATATATTTCGTCTTGGTAGCATTCATTTTCAGTCCATTATTATTCATCCACTTTTCAATAATGTGTAATACTTCATTCAGTCTCGTCTCAATCTCAGCACTGCCACCCCCCTTCACATATATAATTGTGTCATCTGCAAACATTTTTATCGTGCATTCCTTTGGGCAAATCTGAATTATATCATTTATATACAACGAGAACAACAGTGGGCCCAATACAGATCCCTGTGGGACCCCGTACTCTGTTATAATAGATTTAGAGCATTGGTTATTAAATTTAACTTTTTGCGTTCTATTATTTAGATATGACTTTAACCATTTTAATACCATTCCTCTCATTCCATATTGATATAATTTATCTAATAATATTTCCCTATCTACTGTCTCAAATGCTCGTTTCAAGTCCAGAAATATGACTCCTATTATTTCTCCTTCACTTATTGTGAGTTTCCAATCATCAATAACAGTTTGTATTGCCGTTTCACAAGAGTGATTTTTTCTAAATCCCGATTGGTGTTCCGTTATTATTTTGTTGTTTTCTATATAGATTTCTATTTGGTTTTTTACCACCAATTCCAATACTTTTTCATAAATCGGCAATACATTTATTGGCCTATATTCACTTGCTTTGTTTGGTTTTGCTATTTTAGGAATTGGTATAATTGTTGATGTTTTCCATCCCTCAGGGCATATGCCCCTACTTAACGAATCATTTATTATACCCATTAATTCTCTCTTTATAACTAGGACGCTTGCTTTCATTAAGTCACTACTTATTCCTTCATCGGTTCCTTTCTTGTGTGGCAAGTTCATAATGATTCGTTCAACTTGGTGTACATCAACCAATTCAAAATTTTCTATCATTCCCTTGTTTTCTATAGTATAAATAGTTTTTTGACTGTTGCTTTCTCTATTTATTGTCTTAGTTATATCCTTAATACTCTTTGTATAATATAAATTAAATTTATCTGCTAACTCACATTCCTCTGTATTATTTAATATTTCAAAATCGACATTATGTATCCTCCTTGTCCCCGTATCTTCTCCTTTTATTATTTCTTTTAGAGTTTTCCACATCATTCTCGGATCATTTTTATTCTTGTCTATCATATCTTCATAATATTCTTTCCTTTTCCTTCTAATCAATTTGACTACCATATTTCTTTCAAATTTAAATTGAAGCCAAGCTTGTTCGGTATTCGTATTTAGCGCCGTAGTATATGATTCATCTCTTTTCTTCGTAGCTATTCTTATCTCCTCCGAGTACCATTTCTTCCCTTCCCATATTTTTGGTATCCTAAATTTTTTCTTAGGTGCAGTCGTGTCTAATGCACTCCCTATACTCTGAACAAATTTCTCAGCTCTTAAGTTTAATTCTAGCTCGTCGTTATGTTCGAGACTTGTTTCCACTGTACTGAGGAATTCCCCTATGTGAAATTTACTATAATCTCTACTGGTAATTTCTCTATATTTTTCATATTTTTTGTTTATAACAAATTCAACGCTTATACATGAATGATCTGTTATCTTTGGTTCATCATGTACCCTACAAT
Source organism: Forficula auricularia (assembly GCA_024734495.1). Classification (NCBI taxonomy): domain Eukaryota; kingdom Metazoa; phylum Arthropoda; class Insecta; order Dermaptera; family Forficulidae; genus Forficula; species Forficula auricularia. The sequence goes on along the minus strand of JALMQS010000120.1, from coordinate 8,871,282 downwards.
TTATATTAATATTAGCGAAAACTACATCTATCAATGTTTTACTATCTTTTGTAACTCTCGTTGGTTTATCAACATATTGTTTCATACCCAAACATAGCATTTCTGTTTTTAATTTTTTCGTATAAAATGAGTCTGTCATTAAGTTTATATTAACGTCCCCCATCACTATACATTTTTTTTTTACTATCAGAGTGTTCACTATATTCTCTAAAAAACGTATAAAATCACCATCTGATGCACTCGGCGAGTGGTATACAACCGCGATCACTCCTTTATACATATTACTTTTTACTTCCACCGCAATACACCAACAGTTAGATATTATTTTTTCTTTTAATATTACTTGATATATTATGTCGTTTCTTACATATAACATGACTCCCCCTGTGTTCCTGTTTTCCGCATCACATCTAGCGACACTATAACCCGGCACATTCACTTCACTATCTTCAATGTCCTCTATCAATCTTGTCTCCGAAAGCGCCAAGAACGCCGGCTTCATCTTCTTCATAATCTGGTGTTGAATTTCATCTTTATGCGCCATCAGACTTTGAGCATTCATGTATATAATTGATTCCCTCTGTTGTTGCTATTTTGTAGACTCCCATCCTGTTCTCTTTTTCTCTTCTTCTAACGCTCTGATATATGTCGGGCATTCCACACTCACAGCCTCATGTTCATCATTCAGGTTCAAGTTGTATGCTCTGTTTTTGTGTAGGCAATTCACACACCTCTTTGTTGTTGTCGTACAATCATTTGCTTTGTGATTACCCGCACATTTGTAGCATGTCTCTTCCCTTAAACAATTTTTGGCAATATGAAAATATCCCCAGCATTTGTAGCACCTTTTAACACTGAAGTAATCAAATACACGACATTTTTTCCATCCCATGCTTACCTTTTCTTTTCTTATTATTTGTTCATGCGTCGTTTCATCTACCTCGAGTATTAATGAGCCTTCTTTTCTTCTTTCTCCTTCTACTGTTCGCGTCCTCCCGTTGAACTTCTCCTTAACAATTTTTTTCACTATTCTTATATGAAATCCTTCTTCTTTTTCATTGATTTCATTCTGTTTTAGAATCGTATCTACCAGGTTTTCATCTTTCAGGTTCATTTCTTCTTCACTTACATTTATAATTTTTATTTTTGGTCTTCTCTTCTTTGGTTCCGTGATGTCGAATTCATTGCCTAGCTTCTCTTGTACTGTGTCTTTCAGTTTTTTTATTTCATTGTCATTTTCGCAGCCCAGAATGATCGATCCTTTGCTTCCTTTTTTGATTTTTGTTATCCCTATCGCTAGGTTTTTTATGTCCACTTTTTCTTTAATCAATTTCTTAGTCGTTTCACTCTCTTGTTCTGTCCTCGGTTTGACGATCAAAATACTTTCATTATTGCTACCTTTCGCTGTTTCACTGTAACTTTTCACTTGACTTTCTATGATTTCCGTGGTTTTCACATTTATAATTTTCTTCATAGTATCTTCTAATTCCTGTTTGAAGGCTTGTAGTTCTTCGTGAATTATTTGTTTGATCATCGTCTTTATTTCACTCTTGCATGTTACTTCATCTCGCACTTCCTTCAATGTTTCCACCAGCCAGTCTATTTTCGTGTCCATATTTTGTTTGTCGGTACTTCTCGGCACGTTTGTTGCTGTCCCTACGGCTCCAGTTAATCCTTTATTGTTGTCCGATTTCTTCGTCTCCGTTTTATTCTTCTCATTAGTAATTTCTTTGAATGGGCCTTTACATGGTATCATTTCGTTATCCTTATTGATCTTGTGCTTAGTCACACAACCAGGATGATAAAAGGAATTCGCACACTTTTCGCATTCTAATCCACTGGTCTTCACTACCTTCTTGCATGCCACGCAGTCATAATTTTTACGTTCTGCACTCATTTCGTATTTGCCGCGCCCAATTAGTTACCTTGGTCGCCGTTTCTGTCAGCGCCAGCACTATGGCACTTTGCACAAGTTCGGCTATGCGGCAGTTTACTGAACTAGGTTGCTATTGAATGCTTAGACAATGCGCCAACTTAGTGTAGATTATAGGTTATGTTACTCACATTTTTGTTGAAATTTCCAGTTAAAAATTTATAATTAACAATAATTATAAAAAATTTTGTATTATAATACTTATCAAATCAAGTTAGACTTTTGAGACAAATTTTTTGGAGTCTCTTCGATCTTGAATCTACTTCTTTATAGGTAAATATCACTTCGATGTTGACAGCACGGCGGAACTATATATAAAGACGGTGGACCCTTGTTTCGTGAAGATACTAGAAGAGATTTAGGGATTGGGTAGGAGTCTAAGGTATCTGTGGACTCGGGTCTTGAAAGATTGAACAAGTTTATAAGTTGCTGGGAAGACGGTCGCAGGAAGAGAGTTCCAGTCTCTAGATGTCATAGGGTTAAACGAATTGGCGAATGCGTTTGTTCGATTAGTATCCAATTTAAGAGCGTAGAGGTGTTAAATCTTAGAACATTGCGTATATCGCGCAAATGAAGCCTTTGGAGGGATTATTGATTTTATCTCGTCAGAACAAAAGCCATGGTAATATCTATAAAAAAGAGAAAGGGCGGAGACAGTTCTACGATGAGCTAGGGATTCGAAAGTGTCAGTTAATGCAGGTCAGTTAATTTGATATCGTTTCAGACATATTGTTCTGTCGAATTCACTTTTCATATTAAAAGAATTATATTTCTGTCATAATCTGATTTATTGAGACAAGCACTTGAGGGATCGGTTACTCTAAGTTTGAGTCTCTACTGCAGCTAAAATAAACGATAAGAGTGCCGGAAAAATGTCTCTTTTTATGTAATGATTACGTTGCAACTGTGATAAACGATAGGAGCCACATCAAATTTTCCAGTAAATTGAAATAAATTTGAAATTATTGAAGAATTCTGATGAAAAGAAATTTTTTAAAGTATGAAAAATCTAGGCCAAGAAAATTTGTGGAATTTATCAGAATGAAAGTAAAAGTATAGTAAATTTCATTAATCAGTGTTGACTTGCATACTCGACAAAAGCCAATAAAATTTATTGTTTTGTTTATCGTGGCTCTTATAGTTGTTCTGCTCCAAAGCATGGCTCTCATCGATGTTCCAATTTACATATATTTAAAAGTATGCTTTGATTTTTTCCACTTGGTTAGTATCGTCTCTTTTGCCTTTTATCGTGGCTCCAAAGTAAGCCTTTGAAAATTTCTGAATTTATTTTATGAAGAATTGAATATTTTAATATTAATCACTTCAGTATTAGAGTAAAAATAGGTATCAGGTTGCGGTCATTTTTTGGTAATAATTTTAGATGGTTGCTTTAGTTGTTAAAGATACCCCGCAGTATTGAATACACATGCCCTTAAGTATATATTCTTTTATCAAATGAATGAAAGCTAAGATAAGATGAGATATCGCCATTAAATTTGGACTTTTTGAGCTGTTAGTTCTGGGATGTTTTTATGATAGAAATACATGGCTTCTAAAAATGGAAATCGAAATCTACTGGGAATATTCTCAAAATTACCTAATTTATTTTTAAGCGCTTTTATAATTGGGCTCTATGTAATCTAGTTAATTTGAATACAAGCATTTTATTTAAAAATATTATGATTGCACGTGCTTGGAGAAATAAAACCAATAATTGCCTTAAAAGGATTCTTTTTATGAAATAAACAACAGTCATATTGAAGATAAACCAACTCATTCATCAATAAGTTTATTCCTTTGACTTCTCTGCCGCCTTTTTTTCTAAATTCTATAACATTATATTCTTCAAAATCAAATTTCACGAACTTCATTTCAATTCCTTTAAATTATTATTTTTTATCTTTTATCACTTGCGACCTCAGAGACACCAAGGGAGGGGGGAGGGGGGTGCAGCCCAAGAGATATGCCTCTGAAAGAAGGCTGGGGCTCACCAATTTAAATAGGATAAAAATAATTATTAAGAAAAAAATAAAATCGACTTCAAAAAAATTAAATGCAACAAATAAAATACACTAAAAGGTATAAAATAATTATTAACTTATTTAGCTACAACTAAACTACGAATTATTATCATGAAATTACTTTTTGTACTCGGTGCCAATGCGATTCATAAAAGGTATATGTTTGGCACCGACTTAAAAAAGTAATTTCATCTTAATATTTCGTAGTTTAGTTGTAACTAAATAAGTTAATAATTATTTTATACCTTTTAGTGTATTTTATTTGTTGCATTTAATTTTTTTGAAGTCGGTTTTATTTTTTTCTTAAAAATTATTTTTATTTTTCTCTTTTTAGTGATGTTATTAATAGTGATCATATCATCAGAACTTGACCAAATTAATATGGCACCATCCCTAAGATACCCCCTTTCCAATAAAAAAAGAATCATCGAAATCGGTTCATAAACAAAGAAGTTAGGCATGAGCAAACCTAACAAAAAAGGTCTAATACCTATGACAAAAAATGGGACCAATCGGAAGGTAGACTGAACCCAATGCAATTTTTTTTTCAAAATCTGTTCACAATTGGCGGAGATATGAGGTAACATAGGCACACAAAAAAAATCAGTCGAATAGAGAACCTCCTCCTTTTTTGAAGTCGGTTAAAAATGTAGTTTCCTGCATGAAGGGCCGAGAAAAGGCTTTTGACTCCAGGGCTTAAGACTTATAAAGAATCACACTTTTTTGTTAATAAGTATATTATAATAAAAAGTTATATTTATATTACAAATATATTTGAACAAATATTTAAGGATCAAATGGGGGGGGGGGGGGGTTCAATACAATCCAACCTCGTAGCCCGGATAATCTCCAGACAGCATTAACAATAGATAATACGGATATGAGAAATTTAGTATTTTTGAGTGAATATTCCGGCCGCCTGGAGATCTTCACCCATTAGTCAGCGTAAAGTGTAATAAATTTTTATTTCATTTTATCAGCCAATAGTCAATTCTTTTATCTTTTACAATCACGAGTGAAAAATAATTGAATATACGAATTGTAGCTCTTGTCCGAAATCGAACTTGAATTTGAATTATTTTTTCAATTAGAACTTTTAACTAATTCATTTTTTTGCAAGTATATGAAAAATATTCAATTATAAAATATAAATAAATAACTGTACTAATTAAAATCCTCAAAATGTAGTCTGAATTTGAACTTGATTTGGTTTGAGTAAATTTAATATTGCGGCCGCCTGGGGAACTTCACCCATTGGTCAGCGTAAAGAGTAATAATTTTTAATTTCATTTTATCAGTCCATAGTCAATTCTTTTATCTTTTACAATCTCGATTGAAAAAATAATTGAATATTGTAGCTCTTGTCTGAAATCGAACTTGAAATGGAATTATTTTTTCATTTAGATCTTATTAACTAATTCAATTTTTTTGCACGCATGAGAAAAATATTGAATTATATAATATAAATAAATAACTGTAATAATTTAAATCCTCAAAATGTAGTCTGAATTTGAACTTGAGTTATTAAGTTGGTGCGCCTGTATTTAGGCAACATATTGCGCGCAGAAGAATGAAAGCTGCGTAAGAGCTAGGCGAGTCAAGTCGTTGATGGAATTTTCCAGACCTTATCATTATGCATGAATGAAACGATAATTTTTACACAAGCTTAAATAGGTAGAGAATAGAAAAGGTAGAGTTTACCATATAAACATTCGAGTTTTCTCGATTGGCTGCCTCAGTTCAATTTTATTAATATGATTTTGATTTTCACTTTATCCAATGCGAAGCATGGGTAAATAAGTATATTGGAATCGGTCTCGAGCCAAGCGCGACTTCAAAGTGTCATCAGGTCAAGACTACGGAACCCATGGTCTCAAACAAAGTCACAAATTGTATTATTCAATCAGATTGAATTTTAGCACGTGATGGTTTTGTCAAAAATTACATGGGGTCCAGAGCCCAAAAAATGTGATTTTTTCATTTGGTGCGCCCGGATGGATTAAAATGGTGTAATTAGAAATTTAGAAATATGAACTCATTTTACGTTCACATTTAGATCGATAATTTTATCCGCTCGTTTAATAAAACAAACATAAATAAATCCAAATTCATATTCATTTACTTCTAGGGAATATTATTCTGGAAATATCTTCAATATTAACAAAACTTAATTTCAGAAGGCAATAGGAAAAACAAACTAAAGAGAAGTATAAGCTCTAGGTATAATTACAAGAAGGATGTATCTTTTCCTTTCAAGTGTTATTAATGACTTGGATATATACTCACATGAAGAAGAACAGACAGACAGACAGACATACTTGGAAGTGTATTTCTAACTTTAAGTCAATTCGCAGTTCATTCTAATTAATCTTTCTCTGTCTCTTTATCTCTCTTAGCAGGTGAACATTAATTATAAAGCAAAGATACCATCATCATCATACTTTTGCCAATCTATTCAGTCTAGAAGGGAGTCAAAAATAATCTTCTGTGAACACCTCTCGACTTTCACTTACCTCTTCTCATTTAATTAGACATCAACGTTTTATTTAATTTTCATTTGGAAGATTGAAGAAGCTATAATAAATTTATAAGATGAAAATAGCCAGAGTAGTATGCAGTCTTATTTTCTCTATTTAGTTTTATAATGAATGGATGGAGGCGAACGGGTGAACCGCAATTGGAATTAGGTGTACACCGTCTTTGAAATTATTTGGAATTACTTTGTCATCTATTGTCTACTTGGAAATGTAAGTGGAAGTGGAAGTAGGTGTACACGATTTTAGGTTCCGGTTCACCCCTCGGATGGAGGTAAATGTGAATATTTTATCAAGGTATGCTCTGTGCAAATTTTCTCTACTATTCTTTTGTCAGCAAATAGTTTGAGCTAGAAAACTGAAACTTGACTGGAAAGAGCAGCTTATAATTCCAAACATGTATGTCAAAATTCAGGTCATTATCTACAATTGATTAGGAAGGCTGTAATAATTCCAATAGCCAATGTTGTTTGAAGATAGTCACCTACTTCAGAACAAATCCACACCCCTTCGTGTTGATTAATTTTGATAATTTATTGGGATCTAGCGCTTTACGTAAACTTGCCAAGAGAGGTGACAAATCTTCTAAAAAATTCCCAAGAGGATGTCATCTATCAGATCCGGGATGGAAAATATTATTTTTAATTATATATCAGAATGTTTGTTTTTACCCCTTCGGGATTCGAACCCGAGTTCCAGAATTATTAATCCGGGTCAATTAATTGGCTACCCACTGACACATTTATGGTAAACGCGCTAAATATTTCACTCAAAGATTTAAATCTTCATTTGTAAAAGTTCGTGTAGTGATTCTAAATTCAAACAAGACCATGATAAGTGATAAACAGAGCCGTAGCGTGAAATTACGGCGCCCGGTGCGAAATGATAAAATGGCACCCCACCCCCGTCTTATATTTTTTTATAAGTAATAAAAATTATTTAAATAAATTTAATGACACTCACTCTTACTTACACACACTTAAATATTCTCAAAAAAGGTATGTAAAATGTAACAAAATTGTATTCTCATGTGTGTGACTACTGATATGAGTACTAGGCTCAACTGAAAAATCATCTTTGAAATATTTGATAGGACAGCGCAAGACGCACCGAATTGTTTAAAGTGGGGCACCTAACCTCAACGGCCTTCTCCCGCACTAATCTTTGAAATATATTGGAAAATTATAGAATTATACAAAATTAAATGCATACTGCATTACTAAGTTTTTTCATGGTTAAAACGGCATCTCTATTGTTAGCCGCTTATATCGTTCGGCCCCCTTGTCTTTCGGCATCTTTATCGTTCGGCGCCTTGTGCCGGAGAACCGCTCGCACTACCCACGCTACGGCTCTGGAGATAAACTAAAAATAATCAATTTCATCAGATCTAATAGATGACACCGGCTTGTGATTTTCTTTAGAAAATTTAAAATATATTTCTATCGGTAACTTGAACTATTATATGACTGACAAAGCTCTTAACTGATTGTAGGAAATTCGCCATTCGAGTTCGCATTAATATTTATTAATTAGCTGGAGGCGACTGTGGGTCAGTGGCTAGAGTGTCGTTCGCTGACTCGAAGTACGCTGGTTCGAGACTGAGTCTCGGTAGATCAGATATTTGCAGCCACCCCCTCTTGAAAAGCAATGGCAACCTACCAAGAGTATAATTGCCTAGTAACCTCTCCAAACTAGCCGTTCGGAACCGGCGTTAAAAAGTAGGTCCCGTTTATCTGTGTAAAAACAACGTAACACACTCAGCACAGGTATATGTGGAGAGGGCCAAAACGTCAGGGAGACCTGATATGGCACTTAAAAGCAAATGAATTTGCTTCATCTTTGTACTAAGTTTTAAATTTTTAGCTCAAAAAAAAAAATTCATTTGCTATACTTTTGTGAAATTCAATTTTATCTCTGGTTCCTATATTCGTGACCTATATAAGTATAATATATATGTACTATTATATGATCAAAATTCTTTGCTTGTTACTTGGCTCCATATCTTTTGCCGTGATAAGAAAAAGTGCGAGGAAGCGATTTTCTCCAGGATTAATTAGTTATTAGTGTCTTATCATGAAAATTTTCTATGAAATAGTGTGCAGTTCACACAATTTAATACATGGTAGCGAAGTCAAAGCGAAACGGGAGAATTTATGTAAACGACCCACGAGGGATGAATGTAAAATCAGCTTGCTCAACCCTTAGTTCATCCCCTCCCTCGAGAAGGTGGCTGATCCACCCACCCACCCACTAACCCATATCCCATACAAACCGTCACTCTCTACAGCCAGCACTAAAGAAACCCACATCTTCCATTTCTTAAGTTCATCTCTAGAGGGAGCAAAAAATAACGATCATGTCAAAAGTTGAAAGAAAGACGAGAAAAAAAAATATATATATAAAAAGAAATGAAATCAATTTCATTTATATTATAATATTATAGGTGAAGTTTTTATATAAAAAAGTCGAGAGATAAAATAAAATGAAATAAATAAAATGAAAATGTTTCTAATTTCCAATTTCTGAAACATATCAGGCGATCAAGTCTTCCGTTTTATAAGCGAGTTTATCAAAGCATTACATAAGAGAAGTTTTTTTTTATTTAAATAATATATTTAACTTTCAAATATATTCACCGAGATCTTTAGATTTTTTTTTTTGCTGCCGTTTCCCTTTTGAAAATTTCATTTTTATTTTAAGAATGTGTTTATTTTTTCAGTGCTAAAAAGCTTTTCGGACTTCTAAATCCAAAATAGAGGTGAAGAAAGAGTTTTTCATCCATAGAGTAACAAGCAAATAAGATAAAAATAATAGTTTGGATTAAGGATATAAAAATTTAAGCCACGAAAGAATCCTAACGAAATGGGTACATTCAAGTACGATTCCTTACTTCTAAGGTTCTAAGTATCATGCTCTGATTGACACATAGACACAGCCTTAGAGTGTAAACCTGCTAACCCACAACAAGGAAATTTTACAGGGCAGAGAAAAAACATACAAAAGTTAATATTGTTGTTATAGAAAGAAACTATTTTTCACATGTTTTTTTACAGCTTACGATCGTAATTTTAAGTAGCAGTTTTACTTAGACAATGCTGCATCTCTTTTTCTTTCGAATGGTATTAATATATCATATATGATAAAAAATGGATTTAGCAGGTTTACACTCTAAGGCGACGATATACCTTTCTTCATTTAAGAGTCATATTAGGTCTCCCTGACGTTTCGGCTCCTCTCCACATATACCTGTGCTGAGTGTGTTTAGCTGTTTTTACACAGATATACGGAACCTACTTTTTAACGTCGGTTCCGAACGGCTAGTTTGGACAGGTTACTAGGCAATTATACGCTTGCTATTGCTTTCCAAAAGGAGGCGGCTGCAAATTCTGATCTGCCGAGACTCAGTCTCGAACCAGCGTATTTCAGGCCAGCGGCCCGACGCTCTAACCACTGACCCACAGTCGCCACTGTCGATATACCTTTATTAAATTTAAAATTTTAATTATTATTCTCTTCTATCAATCATTGTTTATAACAATATTAGTAAAATTTTATTTCTAATTCTTATACGTTTTTCTCAAATCCTGATCAAGAATATAAGATTTGTATTAATGGATAATTTATTTATTTATTTTGAAGGGCCTCCAGCCCTCCACATCTCTTCTTATAGGCATCCGATCATCCCACACATGATTATGAAACAACAAAAGACTGAGAGTAGTAAAGTTGATTTTATGAAAGAAGATCATAAAGAGTGTCCTCTGATCTGTCTAAAATGTTATAGATAATTTGATTTAATGTCAGAAAGGCGTCTGTCGAAGTGAATAATTTATTTCGGCTGGCGAACTTTTTTTGAATTGAATTTGATACCCACAGTAATCCAAAGACGTATAAAAGTTTTTCCATTTTGATAAGAAAAAATTGATTAGATTTTGGTTTTTCTAGCTTCAGAACTTCCTTTTGAAAAATACAGAAAAATCGTATTTTCATTGCTTAGCTTATGAGCACAAAATCTTGTACTAATTTGCCCCTTAAACCCTACTCACTGCTGGAACTTTCTACTCGTCATGGCTTGAAAATAAAAAGTTAATTTATTTTTTCGCTAACGTAACATAATACGTAAGAGCAAAATACTCAAATAAGTTTTTTTTTTGTATTTCAATGCTTCACCTTTCTAAACTAAGCCCATATCGATTTCTTTACTGATTTAAGAGATCTTGAAAAACTCTGAAAACACATTTTGGGACCCTTTCTCCCCTTTAGGGTTCGAATTTCAAAAAATATTTCTTAGCACACCCATAAATCGTTGAAATAATATACATTCCAAATTTCATTTTTCTAGGTCAAGCGGTTTAGGCTGTGCGTTGATGGAACATCACCTTCTCGTTTTATATATATTAAGATTAAGATTAGCCAAATCCCCTCCCAGATAAAACGTGCGCCTTGCGCCTAGTTCCAATATTTACAAAAATATAGTATTTGATTTTAAAAATAATATAATAAAAATTTATTTTCCCATGGGGAAGCGGAAAAGTCTTTATTTTTGCATTTTTACATTTTTTAACCAAAAATTCTTATACTAGAAACCTCAAAATCTTGTCAGTACAAACATTTTGATACCAGAATAAACTTTCTACGATTTTCCGTTTTGGATTTATCAAG
>JALMQS010000120.1:8833858-8860122 GCA_024734495.1 Forficula auricularia | reverse complement strand
ACATGGATTGAATTTATTTTTATGAACATCCCTTCATCCCCTAAAGGAGTGACTAACCCTAATTTAGCTTTCCACTCAAGTGGATGATATCTAGAAGATTATGGGACAATTGCAATGTGCTAAGCATAAAAATGGATTGAATTTATTTTTGTGAACATCCCTTCATCCCCTAAAGGGGTGACTACTCCTAATTTAGCTTTCCCCTCAAGTGGATGATATCTAGCAGATTATGGGAAAATTTTAATGCGTTAAGCACAAAAATGGATTAAATTTATTTTTATGAAACCCTTCATCCCCTAAAGGGGTGACTACATCTAATTTAGATTTCCGCTCAAGTGGATGATATCTAGCAGATTATGGGACAATTTCAATGCGCTAAACGGAAAAATTGATTGAATTTATTTTTATGAACATCCCTTCATCCTCTAAAGGGGTGACTAGCCCTAATTCAACTTTCTCCTTAAGTGGATGATATCTCGCAGATTCTGATACAATTTCAATGCCCTATGCACAAAAATGGATTGAAATTTGAGTTAAATAATGTAATCAATAATTTCTTCTTGCCTAAGCACGATCACTGTCTGACCAATCATAATCGTTCTAATAATTTAACGCTTTGTCATTGGCTATGTACTGGTCAATCAGATCGTTTGGATCATACAAACATACATACATACTTTTCCATTATATATATATATATATATAGAGAGAGAGAGATATCAAATATAAACATGTATTTTGTATATGGTATATATAATTTATTTGTTTGAGACTATAATTTCGAAGGCTTGGCCTTCATCATCAGACTTTTTAAGTAGAAATATTTTATCTGTTATTCCTCATGAGGTCAATCAGCACTTGGATATTGAAAATTTGTTGCCATAGCAAGCTAGCTATTCAAACCCACTGATCAATTTTTTGGACAGATTCTTTTTATATACATACTGTTCGAGGCCTTGGCATAATATACCATTATGTGTATGTTTATTTGCATCTAGCAGAGAACAATCTGTTTGTTTCTCTTTATGATTCAACAACTCTGCTACTCTCGGCAAAACAAATTCTTTTCAATTATTGGGACTTTTCGACCAATAACCCATTCGATATGAAGAATTTTTCAAAACCTTTAATATTCTTTCAATATGTAATTTTTTAGTAGACGATTTTCTTAATTGTATTTAGTCCCTCGACATCCCTGCGATTTCGTTAATCGTGGTTGTCTTACTGCATATGTATAGTCTTTCTAAGAAATATTCGCATGAATTTATTGACTTGGTTTCTGTCCGTTGGAACATTGTGCTTGGCACCAACACCGTCGATGACTAATGGCTGCAATGAAATTAAAGGGAATGGCGAGGGCCAAAATGACCTCCCTTTTGGCAATGGACGGATTGAAGAGTGCGCGAACATTTCCATTTCTAGAGCCATATTCGCCAGTTTTTTTCCCTTCTTTTTTAAATTTTTTTTTATCTCTTGCTCTCTCTTCATTATTATTTCCCCTTCGTAAAGCCAAAAGATCATAATAATATCATTTTCATACAAAATTAATTTTCTTCTTTATATTGATATTCTATCTCTTTTTTTATTCAATTGAATTTGTCTACTAAATTAGAAAGTTTTTTTCTAATTCATTTGAGCTTGAATTTCAAAACAACATTCGATTCATTATAAAGAAAAGGAACACATTTAAAATGGAAAGACAAATTCATATATATATATATATATATATATATATATATATATATACATGTTTTCTTTTTTAACTAGATATTTTCTTTTTTAGAATCAAAATGTGCTCATTACAACAGTTTTTTTTTTTTTTTTTTTTAATAATACACAAGTTTTATCAGCCTATTGCAAGTTAATATACCTGTCTCATTTTTTTAACTAAAATAAAAAGATAAATTATTTATAATTAAAAAGACTGAAGATTAAGTTCAAGTGTTCGAAACTATAATCTCTATATATAGAAGAAGCGATAAAAGAAAAGAATTCAAAGACAAAATTGATTCAGGTATCGAAGTCCAAGGTCAAAAGATAGCTATGTTAAGATTTGCCGATGACATTGCCCTTCTAGGAAGCAACAAAAAAGAATTAGAGGACGCTCTGAATGGAATTAACCAAATCCTAATAGAAGAAATCAAAATGAAAATAAACAAAAATAAAACCAAGGTTCAAGTTTGTAAAAAAAAAAAAACGAGACAGGCCTTGATGCATTCCGGAATGCATCAAAATTAACCAAGAAAACCTAGAAGGAGTTAAGAAATTCTGCTACTTAGGAAGTAAAATAACATGGGATGGGAGGAGCGAAAACGAAATTAAATCAAGAATTGCCCAAGCAAAAATCGGGTTTAATTCAAAACAAAAACTGCTATGATCCTCCTCAATCAGCTTAAAAAACATGAAGATGCTATTGAAAACATATGTATGGAGCATAGCCATGTACGGGTGGGAAACCTGGACAATTAGAGAAGCAGAGAGAAAGAGCTTAGAGGCTTTCGAAATGTGGTGCTACAGAAGAAATAAAATTACAAATGAAGAAGTTCTTGGAAGAATCGGAGAAAGAAGAACCTTGTGGAAGGGTCTGAAGAAGAGAAGAGGTCAGATGATGGAGGACTGCTTAGGGATATCTTGGAGGGGGAGATGGGAAAGAAAAGGGGAAGGCCCAGATTAGAATATTTCAACCAAATAATTGGAGATATGGGATGCGAGACATTTAGGGCCGGTTGTATGTCGCAAAGTAAATGCTTTTTACCACTAACAAACGGTAGATGGTAAATGGAGGCACTGGGATGGCCAATCAGATGACAGGCACTGAAAGTGGTAAAAATCATTTGCTTTGCGACATACAACCGGCCCTTAGAGAGGTCAAACAGCTGGCGGGGGACAGAGCCGAGTGGAGACGGGTGGTTGCGTCAAACCAGTCTTAGGACTGTATACTCAATGATGATGAATCTCTATCAAATAAAATTTTATATTCATTTATTTAATTACTATATAATAAATAGTTAAAACATGCTTTAATGTGTCGATATATTTCGGGTGATTAGCACATCAACATAGGAGTTTCTATAGACTAAAAATAGATAATAGAATTGTCGTATGCAAATTTAGTTTAACTGAGAGAATAGGATTAGTAAGTAATGAATGAAATGACTGAGACAATTTGTTTAGGAAATGAAGGGGGAATGGAGAGACCAGGCAGAAAGGTCAGATTTTGAGTAAAGTTTCGAAATATATACAAATAATATACTGTGACAACATAACAGTTGAAATAAAAATTTTATTAAAAAAATGTTTGGTTGTTTAAAATGTGTTATTTATGAGATATGACTTTTTTGATTTCTCTTGACTCGAATAAGTCTAATTTACGTCCTTTGGGGGTAAAATATTGTGGTTGGTTTCACTATCAACCAACACCGCGTTCCCTAACTTTTATCCAAAATAAACTGTTCAGGAGAAAAGATGGAGACGAAAGTGTCTGTGCACCATTGAAGGTCTGGAAAGACTGAAAATTGAAAAACTCGAGGAAAAGAGAATTCCTGGAGGGATACAGTTTTGGCAAACTGATTGGTTCAACAAAAATGTCAAGAATGTTAGTAATGAATTATTAATTCATTTACTTAAAACAGGGGTGTCCAATCTTTTGGCTTACACGGGACACATTTGAAGAAGAAAAAATTCTCTCGGACCGCTGATAAAATATTATAATTCTATTGATATTTGTTATTCAAAAAAGATAGTTAATAATGTAGAAATAAGAACTTTATTATTTTTGTAGCTCATAGTGAGCTTCTAATTTTACTTTTCGTAAATTTTACACTTGAAAATAGCTTCTCATATATGTAAATACATACCTACATACTTACAAAAAGTGATATTATGTATTAGTATTTATTTATATTTTTTCCTGGCTAGATAATTAATATAAAATTCTAAGAAAGAGACAATATTCAATTTTTCTTTCAGATCGGTATCAAATTGTTATTCTAGAACATTCAATCAGAAAGTTTGCAAGTAGAAAATTTATTTCTAATGAAATTGGAGTCGAAATTAGACCAAAATGATGATTATTTTTTCGGAAATCTTGAAATCTAGTTCCAAATTTAAAATTAGCACTTTTATTTTTCAAAAACTTCACAATAGATTTTCAGATTTCTTATTATAGAGAAAAAAAAATTATCAGTGCAAATTGTTGTGTGTTTTCCAGCATCTACATATAAATCTCAATGTTTTAAGGAATTTTATGACTTTATATTGGGCCACGGGTTGGACAGCCCTGGTTTAAATCGAATTGGATTAAAGAAGGATATGGTGAATGATAATTTATCTTTTAAAAGGGTCACGGATATAATAATCCCTGACTACACATTATCTATTGACATGTAAGATCTAAAAGACAAGTCCTGACAAGTTTTAGTCCAGTAGAGAAATTATCAATTAATTGTGATTGTTCTAGAAAAGCTCAATTCCTCGTCTCCTTGTACTATAGAATGATAACTATAGACTTGTTTAGTGTCCTAGCATTTAAATTACTGAAATAAATAAATATTTCTGAAAATGAAAATATAATAAGAAGCATTTTTAAATATTCGAAACTATTATTTTTTTATCTTATATAGTTGAGCTTATAATTTTGCTTTTAGTTAATTTTATTCTTGAAAAAAGCTTCTGGTATTGTACATTCTTATTTCGCAAAAGGGAAAATATATATCTCTACATATAAACCTCAATGTTTTAAGGAAGTTTATGATTTTATATTGATCCACACTCATTGCAGTGCATGCGGCCCGCGGGCCACGGGTTGGACAAGCTTGATTTAGAATATCAATTTAGACATTAACTTTCACAAACTTTAATCGATGATGGATAAACTACAATGGACTAAAGTATAGGCAATAAATCTACAATAATATTTTCTCTGAAAGGTTCACTGATTTGATGAGTACGTGATTGGCGACCAGGGAATCGCGAGTGGAATATTTGATTGGTTCTATTCCTAGGTCATACTCTTCTTTTCCTCGCTTAATCCTTTTTTTACAGCCTTCTCTTTTCTCTTCTTCTCTATTTCTAATCAGAAGGGAGATGGGGATCTTTGATCACACCTTCGTTTTTTCTTATTCTGACTCAGGCTCAAACGAATCGGTTTGACTTTCTTTTCAACTAGAAAGATTAGCCTGCTTTATTGCTAACTATTTATCTACTTGGGAGCTGTCCAGGGATTTTTTTTATAGATATCTTATTTTTGAAATTGAAAAGATTTTCTTGTTGGTAGGAAAAGTAAACCAAAGAGGGTGTCTTCAGCTTAATATATATACATTGTTAAAAATATCTATGGTAATTTTACAAGAAATACGTTGGAAGTATATTCTCAAAACAGTTTTGTAATTCTTATATCTGGTATTGTAATTTAACAAAACGTTATTTACTGTATTTGTTTTGGAAAATTACTATACATAATATTTAAAGTACTAAACAAATTAGTTTTCATTACTTTATCATACAGGGTATGGTCAAGTATTGTAATCGTGCATGAAAAAAGTGTTTTTTTCGTCTTTTTTCGAAATATCTAAAAAATGGCTAAAACTATTTTGATTAAAAAAAATTGAGCGACACCATGGCATTTCGCTCTACAAAAAAGCCCTAATAAGAGAACATCGAAAAAATTATATTTTTCGAGATAATAATTGTTTTGTCAAAATGTCTGTTAGTCTGGTTGTTAGTCTGTGCTTTACCAAATTTTTGTGGACGAGCTTTGCAAAAACTAGTGGTAATATCAAAACCAAATTTCACACATAGTTTTGGTCCATTGAGATTAAGAGCTGATTAGATTTTGGTTCATATCGACCCAAAATTAAGGGGGTGGGGGGTTAAAATTAAAAATCTAGGCCGTTTGAGCAAACTCAACCAAATTTTCTATACTTAATCAGTGGACCCCCAGAAGTCTAAAAATGCAAAAACTAACCGCCCAAAATGGGTGGGGGAGGGGGGGGGTCAAAAAATGAAAATCTTGCCCATTTACCAAACTCAACCAAAATTTGTATACATAATCAGTGGGACTTCAGAAGTATAAAAATGCAAAAACTAACCCCCCCTGCATGATTATAAATAATTTTAGGGCCCAGGTTGTATTGTAAAATCAAGTGTATGGCCATATCAGAACACGTCAGCTTATTTGATATTAAATTGAGAGTGAGGAGTGTGAAAACAAGAATTCATATTTTGACATGTTTATAGTTGATTTTTTTTTATCATATTTTCAATGTAATGATTCTCTTTCTGTTTTAATTAGCACATGACAACATTAATCGTTATTTATTATCCTGTTTAATTTCCTGTTGGACTTAGGTTAACCGAATCTCCCACGACCTCTCACTTGTTCTAACACCTATCTAGTTATTAATTTTTTATATTTAATGAACTAACGTTTAATCTTTTATTTTACTTTATTTTCTTTTTTGTAATTTTTTTTTCTTTTTTATAGTATCGCACAAACGAAAAACAGAGCACTATTATTCTAGCTAAAATGCCTTGCTGCCTTTATTTTACTCATAATCAAAACTCTTTTTAAAACTTTAATCTGGTGATTATTTTAACCGAGATCGAAAAAATAAATGAATATTTTTATCACAAACTATTTCTCATTTTAAAATCGTAAAATTGGAATTTTTCTGGGAGTGGTGGTCTTGTTAATCGAAATCGAGTGTCTTAACACGTTTTTAAAACGTTGAGTACTTAATAGTCATAATTAATTAATAAAATTAATTCAAAATAAAGGCAAACAACATGAGAAAATACGTTACGGAGAAATTCAGACATCGAAAGGAACAGAAAATTAGCTAGAAATGTAATTTTTCAGAAAGCGGTGACCAGCTTTGCAAAGACAAAAAGCTCGTAGAGTAATCTAAGGATTAATTACTCGTAAATGCGTCTATAAATTTATTTGTTATACTTTATTCTTTATTAATATTATTCCAGAATTTATAAATTCTTAAAATTTTTTATCAAAAATTAAATACAAATATTCTAAAGTACTACATAATATAAAGGTCTGCCGCGCTGTTAGTACATATATTTAGTTTGATTTATATTTCGTTATGGCCCTAAACAAGTCTAAAGAGTATCATTTTAGTCCAAGGAAAGAGGTCTTTATAGACTAATAAAAATTATTTAACAATTTCTCTCCTAGAGTAAAACTTGTCAAGACTTGTCTTTTTGATCTTTGGAGCTTCTTAGATCTCAATAGAGAACACCGAGGGGTGAACCGCGACCTAATATCGTGTACACGTACTTCAACTTCCACTTTCATTTCCAAGTAGAAGACAATAGATAAAGGGGCATTATCTAATGAATTCGAAAATAATTCCACTTAATTCCAAAGACGGTGTACACCTAATTCCAATCGCGGTTCACCCCTCGGATAACATAGATACGGATTATTATATCCCCGGACCTTTTAGAAAATAAATTCTCAAATCCTTCTAAGCACATACAATTTAAAGGATCCATTTCCACCCATTAGAACAAGGGTGTCCAAGCTTTTGGCTTACACAGTCCGCATTTGAAGAAAAAAACAAATGCCTCGGGTCGCATATAAAATTTACTACTAATTCCATTGACATATTTATTTCTGGGTAGATCATTTTTATAAAATTTTAATAAAGAGACATTATTAAATATTTCTTACAGTTCATGTCTGATTGTATACAATTTATAACATTAGTCTCGAAGGAATATAAATATATCATCTTGTAAATTAGATATTCGATAGAGCCCTGTAGGAAAGCAGATTGCCTACCCTACAGGCTTCCCCATAAATTGATACTTGGCCTAGTGCGACCTCATGATGAAATTTCTTTGGCTCTCGTCTCTGTAAATTGTCATAAGTTTACTCAGTAACAAATTTACTTATCATAAAATAATCAGTTTTATCACTGGGATATGGCCACTGTTAACCTTTATTTGATTATATTCTAAACCAAAAATGGTTATCTCTCTTAAAAGTAACACATCGTCGCCTTAGAGAGTAAACCTGCTAACTCACAAAAAGGAAATTTTACAGGGGAGAGAAATAACGAACAAATTTATTAAACCAATTTTTTTTTACATTAATTAATGTATACATTGTATTTTAGCTTCAACTCCGGAGATTACTTCTCCACCATCGAGTGTCCTTGATCATCTTTTAGTCCTTGTTTTTAATAAGAGGAAAAAAACTAATTAAAGAAAAAACCTCTTTTCCGATAATTATTCAAATTCCATATTCTTCTCAATCCAAAACCCCATTACGTTATCCAATAACAAACAAAATTTAATATTGTTGTTATGGAAAAAAATATGTTTCACATTTTTTTTCTACAACTTACGATCGTGATTTTAAGTAGCAGTTTTACTAGGACGATGCTGCATCTCTTTTTCTTTCCATCGGTATTAATATCTCATATTTGATAAAAAATCGAGTTAGCAGCTTTACACTCTAAGCCAACGACATACCATATTATCATTATATGGAGAAAATATTCTAGTCTACTCACTTCACTAACTCCCGGACTAAAATATTCTGGATCCAATGACCATCGACTGAGCTTTTTTTTTGTTATTTCTTCCAATAAAATAAAATAAAACAATATTTTTAAGTGAAAGTAATTATAAAATAAAAATGTTCATAAAAAATTGGAAATAATATTAGCTACCTGTATCTACAAGAAAAACTGTATAACACCTCACATTTCTCTTATGACATTAGAATCCCCAATATAAACTAAATTCCATTTTTACATTTTATTTAAATTCTGATAGCTCACCAAGTGTGAAAACGGTAAAAAAAAAAATTATAAATATTTAAGGGTGTGTTTTGAATTCATAATTGCTTTCACTTATACATTTTAATTTATTTTAAGAAAGAAAGAATTTAATTTTTTTACGTCAGAAGATTTTAGTAGAAAATATTTCTATATTGCTTATCAGAGGGATTCATCCTCTCAGGAGTTGAACCAGAAAACTAACATGTTTTGCGGCCAGTCAGTCTAATAACAATAATAAAATTCATTCATTTAATTTCAAAAACTATCTTATCTTTTTTTCAACAAATTCTTATCAAAGATATTATACCTCTATCATAAAGAGATTCAACTATTTAAATTTCAACATTTTTCTAGATTTCTTTACTTCCAAATACATTAATTTAATTAATTATTTAATTTTCTAAATGTTTAAGTTTCAAAAGTCATATATGGCGAAGCTCGTGCTATGTCTCCAGTAATATCTTCTCTTTTTGGAGCCTTAAATATATGAGTTCCACTCATACTTTTCCGCTTTTTCATGTGTTATTCTTTATCTACACATTTTGTTAATAATTATTCATTTTGTTTTGTTTCAGGTAAGATAGTCTCTTCGTTTTCTGGTTTTGTGTTCATTGTGTGTCGTGTATCCTGAGAGTGGTGAGTGTAATACTAATGAATACGCTTAAATAATGCATTATAGATTAGTGCTATCTGCTAGGTATACAAAAAATTATAGGACACAATCTCTAAAAATAAACCTTGTTAACAATTTAAAGAGAGCGAAAGATAATAAATTGGCATTTCTAGCCAAATACAAAAAGAATTATTCAATTCCACTTAGAGCCTTGTATATCAAAATAAAGGGAAATCCAAAAGCAAAATAGCCCCAAGGACTTTTCAACAGCTCAATTGAATATTTTTCTATACTAGTCAAAATCTAATATTGATTCTACATTTTGTTTATTTTTCAAAAAAAGGTTAAAAGTTTTTAGTAAAATTATATTTTAAAGTACTTTACTCAAGAAAATATTAATATTTCAAATGAATTTGGATAAAGTTTAGCAACGATCCGTTGCAGTTTATTTTTTAATTTTATTGAACCAATTATTTTACATGAATTAATGTATACATTGTATTTGAGCTTCGACTTCGGAGATTACTTCTCCACCATCGACTGTCCTTGATCATCTTTTTAGTCCTTGTTTTTAATAAGAGGAAAAAACTAATTAAATAAAAAACCTCTTTTCCGATAATTATTAAAATTCCACGAAGGCGGGCTTCCCAGCTGGTTGGAAATAAATAATTGAAAATTGAAAATTTCTCCGATTAATATTCTAAAAAGAATAACTTAAGAATTAGACTATCACGAGTATCATTGAATATATCTAAAACCTAAATATCAGTCAGGACAAATCCCGGAGGTTCATGCAGTGTATACCCGTAGATATATACTATATAAATCTGTTCAGATGAGCTGCCCGAATTTTTAATCTTTAATTGCAATGAAGTATCACTTTTTAAATTTTTTCTACCAATATTAAAATTATTTTTTTAAGGTTGTTAATGAACTTTTAGTTGTCTATCAAAATTTAAAAAGGCATAATTCAAAATCGACTTATATCGATTATTCGAAATTAAGCATAAATATTCATTCATTCTATATTCATACTAAGACGGCCCGGGGCTCTTATCCGATCACTCTCTTTGCACTCAAAACATTCATAATGGAAGTCTAATAGCTGTTGAGGCGCATTGAAGGGCGTCTCATCGTAGCCATGTCCAGCCCCGAGGAGGCGGGTTCCCGTTCTACTGCTAAAACTATAACTAAAACTATTGCTCCTATTCAATAAATAACTTTACTAATGAAGTTCCTCTTGGGTCTTAGAGATCAAGGATGTAATAACATACTTGATTTCGCTTAACCTTAACTAACTCGGCAGAGAGGTTGATTTTCTGTCTCAGCGTCATTTTCTCACGTCGTAGATAGAAATCCTGACTTGCAAGTTTCGAAACTTTCTAAGCATCGATTTCATCTCCCATTAATTTTAGTCAATTGTTTTGAAAATCAGGTTCAAACAGCTCGCGATATCTAATCGTTGTGTAAATCGGATAACTCAACATAAACAATGATACTATGATCTGGTAAGATAGTTTACTTATTTTCTAGTTACGAGTCTGAAATGATTGCGTTTTCCTGGATTCCGGGCTAGTTTTCGGAAACCTTGAATAGTTAACGCCGTTAGCAAAAAGAGAACTAAAACGTATATAACCTCTCACGAGCTAATGTATATTAAATGGTTAACAAAAATAAGATCTTGCAAAAGCGTCCTGTTTTTGAAACAAGCAATTAAACTAATAGGAGACCCAGCCCTAACAATCCCACTCGACTCCCTGGTTCACCAAAGAACCGTTTCTGCCCTTTCCCTGTACTACAGATACTATCATGGTGTCTGTTCAGTAGAACTAAAATCAATTATCCCCCATAGATCCCTCTTTGCTAGAAACACGCGGTTTTCGAAAGCTGCTCCTTCGCTGTCAAATTGGATAAAAACCGAATCTCTTTTATCCCTATGACCTCAAGAGACTGGAACTCACTTCCAGCCACCATCTTCCCCGCAACTTATAACCTTCAGCTGTTTAAGACCCGCATCCACAGATACCTTCAACTCCTACCCAGCCCATAAAATCCCCTCTTCTTCTTCTTTTCACGACGGAGGGGCCAACCCAGGGCTTTAGGGAATAGACCTTTTTGGTCTATCTCCTTCTCTCATCAATATCATTAAAAAAAAGCAATTGTGCCAAAGAATTGGAGCTCTTGGAGACTATTAATTTTAACATAGAGTAAAGAAGAATACTTATATAAGTAATTTCAAATTATTATTATAACGAGTTTTTCGGGCGTGCCATTGGCACGCCCTCGAAGCTCGGCCCTCCGAGCTGGTGTCCTGGCGGGCGGCGTCTCGGTCCAAAAATTGTATTCCTCTTAAAAACCACACTCCAAATGTATACCTGTAAACTCCCGAAAATACATATTCTCTTAAAAGTTTCGCCTCATTTTCGTCCTGACACAGCTACAGAAATGATGCTCTAGATATGAATCTGGAAGTATTTTTACTTTATCCAATGCGAAACATGGGAGAAAGTATTGGAATCGCTCTCGCGGCAAGCTCGACTTCAAAGGGTCCTCAGGTAAAGACTACGGAAACCATGGACTCAATTAAGGTCACAAATTGAAGTATTCAATGAGATTGAATTTTAGCACGTGACGGTTTTTCCAAAAATTACCTGGGATCTCGCCGAGAGGCCAAAAAGTGCCATTTTTTTTGGAAGTGCGTGCGGATGGATGAATGTGTGTTATCGTTTTTTTCGTCCACGAATTTTTCCACACCGTTGCACCGAATGAATTGAAATTGAAAACCTACCAGTATTTTAACAAAATGAAGCGCTGATTAGTTTTTGGTACATATCTGTCCACAAACATTAGTACTTTATTTTAGTACTTTTTTAGTTTTTTCTAAATATCTTGAAAATGACTTAACCAATTTTGATGAAATTTAATATCCTAATTAAGTACCTTGGGAACCACAAAAAAGGTTAAATAAAGTTTTTAGTAAAATTATATTTTAAAGTACTTTACTCTAGAACATATTAATATAATTCAAATGAATTTGGATAAAGTTTAGCAACGATCCGTTGCAGTTTATTTTTTTCTATAATCTACAGCATTGTGATATTTTTTGTGTGGAAATAGATTTATTTAAATAAGTGGTATCGTGTGATGAGGAGAATTATATTATATCATTTTTTTAAATTTGGGATCGATAATCGATATAAGGCTCCAAATATTTAAAAGAGATCAGGTGTTGTTTGTATGACAGGCTGCTCCAGTATTGGAATGAGAAACTCATATGGGCATGCGTGTTTTAAGTCGTTTAATTTTGTAAAAATCAAAAAATAAGAATAACAAAATTTAGATTTTTAAAAAATTATAAAAAAGTTAAAAATTATTAAAAAATAATCAAATAATATATAAATCAAATAAGATGTGATTGATTTCTTTTTCTGTGCGCAAAGAAAAGCGAATTGAATATTTAATTTTTGAGTGGTGAAGGGGGAGTAATAATTTTCAATATATTTAATGTTTCTTAATTTAAAATCAATTGGAGTCTTTCATTTCGAAATTTGAGTCCAAATTACGATTATATTTCAAATTTGCCGCAAATATACCGATGGCGCTCTCTCTCGGCAGCATTACGTCAGCGTTGCGGCAAATTAATCTAGACAAATATATATAGTATGTAATATATTTATTAGATAGTATTGTAGCTGTTAAAGCTTGTATTTTTGTGATTAAATTTATTTTAAGATTAGAAAATTTTATTTACATCACACGTAAAATTAATTATAATTATTTATTGAACAAAATCAAATAATACAATAAAGTACAACGTTTGGATCGGCTTATTCTGCGATCGTTCTCAAGTATAAGCATAAATTTTATAATTTTTCTCATTAATATATCAAAGAATAATTGATACGTCAACGAGAATTATTTTGACCGCTCTTATTTGAAAAATATATTTATCGCGAGACTACTGCGGATTACGCTATTGGAGTCTGCGGAGTCTTAAGTTGACGTATCAATTATTCTTTGATATATTAATGAGAAAAATTATAAAATTTATTTAATATCATTATTTCAAGTTAGAAATATATAAGTACATATATTATTTTCACTCAATATTTGACAAAAATTCCCTACATTAGATTCGCGATTGAATCAAATGTAGAAAACATTCGGTCAAGTATAACCATTGACCACCCACTCCGATTTTAGATTAACGATCGCAGAATAAGCCGGTATGTTTTATATCTATGTTAAATTTCATACATTCTCTATAATAATTTGAGCGTTTGAAGAAAACAAAAAAGGCCTCTATTTTATAAATAATATTATTATATTTTAATATATTATATAAAGGAATTTCTTATAATGTTAATAAATAACATATTTGACACTCTAGGAATTTTTTAAACCCTCTAAACAGAAATAGAAAATTTGATGAAATAATTTCAGAATGTAGTCGATAAAAATTGAATCTATTCTTTCTTGATTTATTTATTGGCTCTTTCACTACTTTATTTTTTACTTCTCGTAAATGTTTATTACGTGCGTTGCAAGCATTATCTGATTTTGCTCTTTCACTATACCACAGTACTTTATTTCTTTCCACTCAAAGCGAATGACTCGCCTTGCAGTATTCATTCTGATGGTTATTCTTTCATTTGAATTTTTTTGTTGAAGAATTGAGAAGAAAATTTTTCACAGGTTCAAAAATGAGCTGTGATATAAGATAAATGTGGAAAAGAATAAATGTTTCTTCTAATTTTATTTGATCTTTTTTAACATTTAATTTATTTTTTTTACATCCGAGAATTAATCTTTTGAAGAAATATATTATCTCCTATCTGTTAGATGCATCCATCCAATAGGAGACTTAATTAAAAAACTAAATAAATTTAGTCCAACTATTGCATTTGTTTCCAAATTTTGACTGTTCTTAGAACAGTTTTCACTCAAGTATAGTAATACATGTTGTGATGTCTATAGTATCGAATTAGATCATTTAAGTCATTTGTGCAATTGTGCATTTAAGGCTCTAATTCCAATAAGACACAACTCAGACAAATTATAAATGAAGCTTAAGCTAGAGGGTATATAGAGAGATAAGTACCTATAATAAGATTATTATTTCAATAATTATTTGGAACATTTATTATAAGCATGCTATGATTACCAAAACGTTAATGTATAAAAATTTTTTTTTTTTTTTTTTTTTTTTTTTTACTTTATTTTCTCGTGTACAAGACACTCCTGGAGTTTTGTCCTTTCCTCCCGACTCACATTGTCATTAGGTATACCACATGTATAGGTATTTTTTATTATTTATTTAACGAGTTATCATACTCTTCTCTCTAAAAATGAACCAGTTAATTTTCAACCGTCAATTTTTTGGTATGTTTCTTCACCCATAACTTCTTTGCTTATTAACCAATTTTAATGATTCTTTCTGCGTTTGGATCAGTATAGCTCCAAGGTAGTCAAGATATCTAAATATTTATTTAATTATTCATTTTTATGTATTGTCAGCGAGAATATTTTGCCACGTGGACCGATTTCGATGATACTTTTTTGATTGGAAAGGGAGTATGTTAAGAGTGGTTCCATATTAATTTGGTCTAGCTCTGATGATATGATCAATGACAAAATAACGGAAATCTCTAATGCTTAAGAGCAAATAATTGAAATTTTATTAAAAAATAAAATCTTTTATAAAAATAAAAAACAATTTTAAAACGTTCATTTAAAACCAGCTAACATTTTTCTGTTTATGAATCGAATTTTAATATCATTTTCTGATTCATTCGCCCAACGCTTTCTCTTATGAGATGCATGCAAAATATTATCTTAACACTATTATTAACATCGCTAAAAAGAGAAAATAAAAATAATTTTTAGAAAAAAAACCGACTTCAAAAAAATTAAATTCAACAAATCAAATAATAAGAACACAAAATCAAATAAAATGCATTAAAAGGTTTAAACCACTATTATTAACATCACTAAAAAGAGAAAAATAAAAATAATTTTTAGAAAAAAAAAACCGACTTCAAAAAAATTAAATTCAACAAATCAAATAATAAGAACACAAAAATCAAATAAAATGCACTTTGTTTAAAATAATTATCTAATTTATAATAGTTACAACTAAACGACGAAATTTTTCCATGATATCACTTTTTGAAGTCGGTGCCAAACAAACGATGTAAGCATGTCTTCATTACCCGCCAAACGTACTAAGTAAGATCCGTCGAGTCCGATTCATAAAATGTATGTTTGGCACCGACTTCAAAAAGTGATTTCATGGAAAAATTTCGTCGTTTAGTTGTAACTAAATAAGATAATTATTTTATATCTTTTAGTGCATTTTATTTGATTTTTGTCTTCTGATTATTTGATTTGCTGAATTTAATTTTTTTGAAGTCGGTTTTTTTTTAAATTATTTTTATTTTTGAATTTAATTTTTTAGAAGACTCTGTTTTTTTACTTTATTATCTATAGAAAAGATCTATTTATATATATATATAGTAGAATCGTAGGTAATCTTAAAAGATATGATATGTTTTTTGATCTTTATTCAAAACGACATGGAATTTCTATCCCTCCACCTCAGTTTCTTCGTCTTTATTTGCACTGAAACTAATTCTATTAATGAAATCATTAAGGAAAGTGCAACTGGCGAAAGGACCTCCTTCCCTTGCCAGTCTTCTTTCCCCAGACACACATCAATTCATTCAGTTCTCTCGCCTTTTGCTCACATTCACTAAACGTCCTTTTCTCTCTCTCTCTCATCCAATCTCTATCAGAATCTGCCAGCCCCATTTCATTTATTATCCCCTTTGGTTATGATCATTTTAATTGTCTATAATGTTTGCAAAAACATGAAATTTACTTTATTACTTTTGGACCTCTTTGAACAAACAATGAATATAAAAAAACATGTGAGCGAGATATCTTAATCTTCAAAAAATGTTAATTTAATAGAGAAATATATTCTTGTGACTTAAAAAAAAAAATAGTTTTTAAGGAATTTGGTGTTGGTACTTGGTGAAATATTTTTTAAAATTATTGGATAAAAAATACTTGGTAGGTTTCACATTAAGATATAAAAATAAAACGAATTTATTTTTGGAGAGTCTTTAATCTCGATATATATATTTCGGGTGGCTAACCCATCTTCAGGAGCAACGGAAAGTAACTAGCCACCCGAAATATATATGTGTATGTGTATTTTGATACGCTAGATAACTCGAAATCCTTTTCGTAACAAGAGGGGGAGGGAACCTTCTATAATTCGAACTAGGCCACTTCCCCTCTTTATAATTCGAATTTTTCCTAGCAAAAAACTATTCTTAATTTTTTTAATTAGGTATATGTTATTATCTATTGCAATGTTAATGCATATGTATTTTTTTGTTCCTTTTTGTAGTTTTCATTATTTTTACTTGAGGCTACATATAAAATCTATGTAAGCCCAAACATATTTTCAAAAATATAATAAAAACTTAATAATTCGAATTTTTTTTCTTTCCTCTTAAAAATTCGAAGTCTCGATAATTCAAATTTTTCTTGTAGTCCCTTGGATTTTGAATTATCGATAGTCGACTGCGAGGCGTGAACCGCGACCTAATATGCTGTACACCTACTTCCACTTGTACTTCCAAATATTTCCAAATATTTCCAAGTACTTCCAAATATTTCCAAGTATTCCAAATATCTTCAAGTAATTCCAAATATTTCCAAGTACTTCCAAATATTTCTAAGTACTTCCAAATATTTCCAAGCACTTCCAAATATTTCCAAGTACTTCCAAAATACTTCCAAAGAGGTGTACACCTACTTCCAATCGCGGATCACCCCTCAGTCGACTGTATATGTATTAAAAAACATATTTTCAAAACATACGCTTTTATTTCGAAATATACTAAGAATTGAAAATCAATTTTTCTTCAGTATACTCAACAATCGTGCATTCTCATAGAAGTGAAAATAAACGCTGGGACATTTGTTTCAGTTAAATTTAAGTCAAAAGTGTCCCACATGATTGATATATTCCTGTGAGTATTCAAATGTTTTGGGTTGTGAAGAAAAATGAATTTTCTACTTTTTAAAGTATCTAGAAACAAAAGCAAGTTTTTCTCTCTAGTTATGCTTATATTTAATAGTATTGGAGAAGATTAAGCTTTTTCAAAAATAATATAAATAATTGAAAGTAATGGAAGGCAGCCCATGGCTAGTGAGGAGAGAAAAAAATAACACATATCCAAATAATGTCTAATTTATTGGATTCCTTCCTCCTTTCCTTTCAAACCGACGTTTCGGAGGATTCTTCCCTCCTTCTTCAGGGTTTTAAAGGGTCATTGAAGCAAACAAATAAAATGCTTCCTTCCTCTCTCAACAGCAGTGTTTAAAACTGTATTTCTTCCTTAGCAGAAGCACAGAAAAACAATTTTTTCCCCCTTTCTTCCCTTTCTTAATAATATAAGTTTTAAACATTGCTGTGGAGAGAGGAAGGATTATTGATTATTTGTTTCCTTCATTGACTCTTTAAAACCCTGAAGAAGGAGGGAAGAATCCTCTGAAACGTCGGTTTGAAATGAAAGGAGGAAGGAATCCAATAAATTACACCTTATTTGGATATGTGTTAATTTTTTCTTTCCTCACTACCCCTGGGCTGCCTTCCATTACTTTCAATTAAAAGTTCTACCAGTCCGTCTCTCTCCAGAGAAAATTTCCTGCAAATAATATAAATATTTGTATATTTATTCATTTTAGAACCTTTAGAAAATTAAATCTACTTATTCTCTTTAAATTGGAATCTGCTCTCTCTTGGAATGACCATAGTGCTTCTGTAGAAAAACCTGTTTGTTTCATCTAAGCTTTCGATACTATTTAAGGCCCAATTAGCTTCTTACCCTTTAGGAGCCTCAAATTTCTCCATGTCTCAAATAGGGCTCGCTGCAAAAAGAGGGGCCTCCAAGCATTCTCTAGCCACTGCAGGTTGCAATTTAAAAACGTGGAATAAAACTAAAAGTGGCCCAGAGATCTTACCGATTCCCAATCATATCGTAGAATCGTCTCCGCCCTTTCCTTTTTTATAAATCTTAGAATGGGGCTTCTTCTGAGGAGTTAAAGTCAATAATCCCCCTAAAGCCGCATTTGTTAAATGTATGCTATTTTTAAACGGTTTCTTGGCTACAAGTCGATCAAACTCATTCGTCAAAATTGTTTATAACTCTGGCTGAGACTGGAAGTTGTTTGTCCCCTTCTTACACTTGTGTGCCTACAACTGACAGTCCTTAAAGACCCACAGGCACAGATATCTTAATCTCAAACTCAACAGCTGCATTTTCTGAGATAACAATTAAAAAATTGACTTTTATAAATATATCAAGTATATGGATAGCTTAGAAAAGTCGAAATGTTAAAATATCAATTAGCTCTTAGATGGATCATTTTTTTAGGTAAGGACCAAATTATACCGTAAAATTTTCAGGTGGACTGCGTACACCAATGTTATAGCCTTCTTTATGTTCTCTTGTTTAGCCGGCCGAAAAAACAAAATAATGTTCGACCCATGGGTTAAAATAAAATTTAAAACGAAATTTTCTAATTCTTTCTAATGTATTTGGTGTTTTAATTATGAAATATTTTGCGAAATTGATATTGTATTTAGATTACAAATCGATTATTCGGAGGGTCGCAGGTTGCCGACTCCTGCCATAGATGCCACAAAAACGCTTAATTTATTTTATTTTTTTAAGCATTATAATAATCTGAGGTATATGAGTCAAACTATTGACTAGGATGTAGTTGTCGGTTGCCACAGGGTACTTCTCCCATTAGAAATGAAAGAAATTTTTCTGTTTTTGGTTCTTAATATTTTATTCAGGAGACGTTTCGACAAGTATGCCTTGTCATCATCAGTCTATAAAGTAGATACAAAACAAGGAACATGAATATAAATTTGTCAATGAAGAGCAACCATGCAAGGTCATATTAATTGAACTTAAGAGTAAAAATATATAAAGTGATGACTTATTATATGATTATTAAACATAAGTAAAATTAAAATTAATTTATACCTATTTTTATTTTGTTTTTTAAAAATAAATATTGGAGATTATCTCATGAGAGGCTGTCATCTTTTCTATAGTATAATTTCTTACCACTTCTGTATATCGAAAGAAAGAAGAGAAAGTTAATTGAGTACGCAAAATAACAAATACTATAAAATAGTCTACTTGATAAAAAAATGAATTCCATTTAAATTCTGATTTGTAATCTAAAGTTTAAAAGCTTTTAATTGTATTTGAATGCATTAATATTCATTTATTTTGAATATAACAGTACAATTTAAACATGTAATTCATTTTTGACTGGTCCCCGCCGTTTCGACCCTCAGCTTTTGACATCCCCCTTTGTCCTATTCTCCCCTTTTGACCTCACACTCGATCATCATCTCTCAATTTTCCTCCTATTAAATGGTCATTTATTATTATTGATTGTTTCCAATCGTTAACATCATTAGTCATTAAATATCATTCATTTCAACTAATATAATTTAGTATAAAATAATCAAATTTAGATATATATCAGGGTGTCCCTTATTTTTCAAAGTTTTTATTTTTTAACGCATTTTTTTTTAATATTATCAACTATCTTTTTTGATCAACAAAGTCGGTAGAATTAGTGTTTCGACAACATTTTGATTTTTGTTTGCAACTCTTCTTGACCAGAGAAAGGTTGACGATTTGTATGTTTTTTTCTCGAAGAGCTCGGAGAAAATGGTCTGGTAACGTAGCCCAAGCGATTTGACCTGTTTTCAGTCTTGGTGCTGATTTAATGGTAATTGAAGGAGGAGTGGAGTGATGTATTTCAAAGAAGAGAGTATTATTTAATATTGGTTTTTTATTAGCTAATTATAAGTATACATTTCTCCTGGCTGAAGGCTGGAGAGCTTGAAACTTGTGTCTCTCAACTGATTCTCATGTTCCAACTTTCAACTCGAAATGACAACTGAGAACTGACAACTCTGAACTGACCTCAAGTCTGATTGTCTCTGAAAATTGCCTTACTTTTGAGTGGAAATTTCCCAAAAGCTTCTTATTGGCTAAATTCGTAATCAGGAGGGCGTTTTAAAATATTGCAGCCCGCCTTCTTCTAGAAATTAGTCTCTCGAAAAATTCCCACGGAAAGATGAAAAACCCAATGAATTTACAATCAGATCTGGTTTTAAAAACCATTCGACAGGACTTATTTATTAACCTAAATATGATAACTTACTTTAAATTTATTGAGGTCCAGGAAATAGAATTGTAAAGTCCACTTTCCTATTGTCAAAAGCCACTTTCGAGCATCAAAAGGCGCCGGCCGCCGGCTATAAATATTACCCTTAAAAATAATTATATTTATATTAAGGAAAAAATACTCGCCACGCACAACATTAGTATATTTTATCTGCGGCCCGAGACAATTTTTTCCTTCAAATGTGGCCCGTGTAAGCCAAAAGGTTGGACACCCTTGATATAGAGTGACAAGATATTGTTTGGAGGCCCCTCTCCACAGATGCTAGCCATATTTATGTGAGGGTCCAATTTGAGATTTGTATAGGCCAGGGCCAAAAACACAAAATAATTAATAAAATACAACATAAAAAACAACTTGAAATAATCAAATAAACGAAACGGCTACAACAAGCACACACCCCTGTTACACCAAGGAATACAGCACTCACCTTTAATTTGAACTCATTAATGAATTGTCTATAATTGGATTGTTTTGATTATTTCACTGAATTTAGGTTAATTTGAGGAACAAGTCAATAATTATTTGGAATGTCCGGCCAGCTGAAAGCTGAAATGCTTCTAATTTGTAGCATGCTTTTTTTTACTTCTTTTCTTCTTTGCTTTTTTCCTCAACCAAAAAACCCTTTGCTGATGAGACCTCTAATTAATAAAAATCCCAATTGTTGAAATACCACTCCTAGTGTCTCAAAGCAACCTTCTAACTTTTTAAAATGAAAATTGAAATATATAGATCAAAAGGGCGTAATCAGCGTATCACTTTTGTTTTTAATGCTTTGATTAGAAATATCGAAGTCGGATATCACATATATAACGAAATATTTGAGAAAAGGAATTGACAATGTTTTGTTTTTCTAATCAACGCTCCAAGTTTTTTTTTAACCTCCCCTCTACTTGCGTCGACCCTTTTCTTTTTTTACATCAACTAGTTTTTAATTAAAACGGATAAAAAGAAAGGGAAGAAAAAAATAAGTGGTTTCATTTATCCTTGTGGTTTCTCTTTTGAAAAGAGAAAAAGAAGGGCTTTCGGAAGGGGGAGGGGCTATCATCTGTCCTTCAATGTGCCCTGACTTTTAAGTAGTTCGAAGCCACCCTCAAACGCCCAGCCACCCATCCAGGCAACCCCTTTTCTCTCGTTTCTTACTTCGTTACCAGCATATATATATGTATGTATAATCAACTGCCTTCTGTTTTCATTCCCAGATTGTCTTTCTTTAAATCATTCCGAGTGAAATTCATGATTCCATGTAAAATTAAAGGGGGAGTTGATAATTTTTGCCCAGCAAAACAAACCATTAATAAACATTCAATTAGAAAATATTTTTCCAAATATGAAGGATTTTAAATTAAATGAGGAAAAATATTCCTCCAGTTTTTTTTCCTTTTCCCTCTCTCTTATTATTATTTTTTCTCATCCACAACCCATTTATTCACCACAGTGAGCATTTCTCATTTATCGAGATTTTATTTAATTTAAAAAAAAAAACGATTACTTCTGATTTTCTGATATTAAGATTGGAATGTTTTAAATTTAATCCTAAGTTGCACTGTTTTAAATGAATATGGATGGATAATAATTACAATTGCGAAATGTGTATTTCTATATTATAAATAAAATATTAATAATATTTTTACGGGGATTAATGAAATATAAAAATAAAGCAGGTTTCATCAGCGTGGATTACTCTGATTTACGTTTCTGCCGGTACCGGTAATGCTGGATAAACAATACCAACATTCAAAAACATTGAAGCCTATAATAATCAAGGGTAGGTGTCAGTAAACGGATTTTGCAATTTTTTTCCATGAGGGTTAATCAGAAAATTAATTTGGCTTAGAAAAACCTATCTAAACTAATAATTTTATTAAAATTTATCGTAGCATATAAATCACGACAATCTATAATTGTTTGAAAGAAAATTGGTGGAAAAATTTTGAGTAAATTTATAGGGATTTATAATTTTGGTCAGAATTAGTTTATGCACTGGTAATATAATTTTTTGTTAAGTCAGAGGGTGCATGAATCTATCTTCGAAACTAAACAATAATCTCACAAAAATAATAATACAAAAAAATATATATAGGTATATTTTTTATATATCTCTAAGCAGAAAACACAATTTTGTATTTATTCTTTATAAATTAATCAACTTTGCTACTATTGAATTTTTTACTTTACCATATCGGAAATGGCGAAGTATTTTATTATTGTATGAAAAAAGTAGTTTTTGCTTCGATTTTCAAAATATTTAAAAAATGGTTCAAACTATTTTAGTAAAAAAAAATTCTGGCATTACAGTCTACAATAAAATCTTTTATATATATATATTGTCACCTGGAACAAATATATAGCCAGCACATCAGTAAAGTGTTAGTAGGTTTAGTGAGGGAGCCGAGTTTTAGCGGGTAGAAATTTTATATGCTAGCCAGGATCGAACCCCGGCCTCCCGCTTGAACATCAACGATGCTGAAGCGGGGCTAGCACATTAGCCAGCTCGCCAACCCGGCTCCCCAAAATCTTATATAATGAACATTAAAAAAATTTATATTTTAAAAGATATTAATTATTTTATCGAAATGGCTTTTAGTTGATTACTGGGTGTGCGAATTTGCGTGTTATTAAATTTTGAGTACAATCTATCTCAAATATCACTTCAAACCATTTCATAAATTATTGGAAATTTAATGACACATATACCATAGCTAGAACCCCTAAATTCACTTATTCGTCCCAAAATGGGGCCGCGATTCATAGATTAAGAAACACTGATTTAAACCAGGGATCCCCAAACTACGGCTCGATGGCCATACCCGGCCCTTGAAACTTTTTTCTTCCGACCCGCGGCTACTACAAAATTAATTCAGAAATATTTACTATATGTATTAAATATTAATGTCATATAATAGTGTATTATTAATATAATTTTCTTATATCTTATATCCGGCCCGCTCTTAGTTTTCAATATTCACATGTGGCCCTATCTATAAAAAATTTGGGGATCCCTGTTCTAGACAATAAATTTTCATAGGCTTGACGTTCCAAGGAGATCGCCCTTAAATAGTCTAACCAAATAGTGATTTGCTCTCATGTATTTGGTTATTAGATTGTCACGGGCACAAGAAAATCGCTAAATAAAAATCTTGACCAAAAATAATTTGTTTACAAATTAAAAAAAAAAAACTTGGTTCGCTTACATTTCAAACTAACAAGCTTTAGATATTATTTTTTATTTATTAGTTGATCTCTTTGATACAGTTAGTCTATTTCAACTCTAAAAATATTAGAAACGAGCACATAGTAACTCCAAGAATATTTTATCTAGAAAACTTTAAGAACTGCCCTTTTGTAGGATGGATATTGCGTTTTTTTTCTCCTTTTTTTAAACCTATAAAATTTATTTATACTTTAATGTTATTTCTGTTTTTAAACCCTCTCCACGTTCGATAGATAAAATAAAAATCTCTGTTATAGTGAAAACAATAAAAAACAAATTGCTGTAGAGGTGATTTTTTTAGCTATAATACTTCTGAATGATTATTATCTAATATTTCCTTCTAAAGTAGTATTATTAGTGTCCGATCCCTGTATTTAAATGAAACAAGGGAGGCAATATGGGGGTTGGTTGGATGGTTAGTACGAGTTTGGTGGTAACAAAGTTGATTCCATACACTTCGAAAACTTTATCTTGGGCGGATGAATTAAGGGATAACAACTGAAGGTACGGGCATTGGGGTGTGTTAGTAGAGAAGATGAGTGGATGGGGCTGGAGAAGTGAATGTGAAAGTATACTCTCTTGAACGGTGAACAAGTTTCCTAGCCCACCGTTGAAACAGCCGCCGCTTTCTTGACGATGCGATGGCGCACCAAGAGGGTGAGAACTAGGCTTTTCTAAAGGTATACGTATATATATATATAAATGAGGGTGTGAAATACTTGAAAGCTCACGCAAATTTTAGACCTACTTCCATATACTTATGTGTTTGTGTGTGCGCGTGATTTACACCTGCAATTAAACGCTTGGAAACTTTACCTTACTGTAAAAGAGAGAATTTGTCTTTAAAGAACATTTATAAAATTTATTAGCAAAGAAAAAAATACTATATATATTATTTTTAAGATAAAACGCAGCCATTAAAATCTGAACATAAATCTATTAGTCTATACAAAATATTCTTTTGAATTCCGAATATTTTATTTTTTCATATTATCAATGTTTTTTACTTTACCATACAGGGTATGGTCAAGAATTGTAACCGTGCATGAAAAAAGTGGTTTTTTCCTTCTTTTTTTCGAAATATCTAAAAAACGACTGAAACTATTTTGATTAAAAAAATTGAGCGAAACCATGGCCTTTTGGTCTACAAAAAAGTCCAATTAAGTGTACATCGAAAAAATTATATCTTTTATGATAATAATTGTTTTGTCAAAAAGTCTGTTAGTCTTGTTGTCCGGTTGTCCGTTAGTCTGTGCGTTACAAAATTTTTGTGGAAGAGCTAGCTCAAAAACTAGTATGAATATCGAAACCAAATTTCACACGTAGCTTTGGTCCATTGAGATTAAGAGCTGATTAGATTTTGTGCATATCGAC
This sequence comes from Forficula auricularia, assembly GCA_024734495.1. Taxonomy (NCBI): domain Eukaryota; kingdom Metazoa; phylum Arthropoda; class Insecta; order Dermaptera; family Forficulidae; genus Forficula; species Forficula auricularia. The sequence continues at coordinate 8,834,822 of JALMQS010000120.1, read as the reverse complement.
CCAAAATTAAGGCGGGTGGAGGGGGGTTAAAAATTAAAAATCTAGGCCATTTGACCAAACTCAACCAAATTTTATATACATAATCAGTGGGACCCAAGAAGTCTAAAAATGCAAAAACTAACACCCCCACCCCTACATGATCATAAATATTTTATTAAATATTATATACCATATAATTGAGGGGCCAGGTTGTATGGTAATGTCAAGTGGATGGCCACATCAGAACACGTCAGCTTTTTTCTTCTTTTTTAAATATAGGTCGGGGACCTGTATTTTTCAAACCATCCATCATTTCCTTGGACGGCCTCGACTTCTTATTGGCACATTGTCTCTTACTTTTCTAACGATTTTATCTTCTTTTATCTTTGAGATGTACAGAACCGGATCTAGGTCTTGTGTCAGGGGCTTGAATTTGCCCCCCTGGCCCCACCCAAATGCTATATAAAACAAGTAAACTATGATAAAAAATAATAAATAGGTTATAGTAAACCACCATGTGGTTTTATAGCGTCAAGATTAAATCATTTAAATTTTAACACCATTGTATTTTAAAATTACATTACAAAAAATTTCCCGCTTCCCAAAATGTGCCGCTTCTTAAAATTTGCAGCCGGGGCCACGCCCCCCCCCCCCCCTAGATCCGGTCCCGGAGATATGTGCGTTCCATTTTAATCTTTTCCTCTGAACCTAGTTGCCTATATTTTAAATTTCTCATCATACTTTTTAAATTTTTAATATTCCTAGTTGATCAAAGAGAACAATATAGTCAAAATCGAGTGTCTACTGAATGATTGCTCACGTTTGATAACAATCTTAAACTTTTTTCTTATTATTAATTGATTAAAAATATACAGAATCGCCATTTTATTATTCCTTTCTAAATTAACATTATCAAATGGTATTACTATAGGTACATTTATGGTTTCATTGTTCAGCGCCTGCTGATACAACCAACTCTTCATGA
>JALMQS010000120.1:8821226-8833758 GCA_024734495.1 Forficula auricularia | reverse complement strand
ATGGAAAAGAAAAATTAAAAAAGGATTATCATCCATGAGTGTAAAAAAAAATTATTTTGACGTTTTATCTTTTCTAAAATATCAATATATGCACTTGATAAATTTACTAAAGCTTTTTTTTGGAGATTGTAACTCGAAGGTAAAATACTTGTGGACGCGAGCACCGGTTTCTAGAATTCATAGGGATAATCGAATTGCTTTTGTTCTATTTGTATTCAATTTGAAATCGAAAGGGTGTTGAGGTTTTGAAAATTACGTTTTTGCTTACGAATGAGTCTTTAGGGAGGGGAGTTTTGGCTTTAACTCCTTAAAATAAACGTTAAGGTATTGTAGTATCTCTAATAAAGGAATAGCGGAGACATTACTGCGATGAAACCCATCTAGGTAGGGCTAGTTTAATTGTTCGCTATTCGATTCAGGAGTGAATTGGGAGTAATCAACATCTGAACCTGAATAGAAAACCAAGCTTACATGCTGCAACATTCGCTACAAATCGAATATAACTATTAAGTTATTCTAAGAGACTCATAGAGGCGACTGTGGGTCAGAGTGTCGGGCCGCTGTCTTGAAGTATGGTGGTTCGAAAGTCTCGGCAGATATTTGCAGTAGCCTTCTCTTGGAAAGCAATGGCAAACTACCAAGAGGATTGTAATTGCCTAGTCAACCTCTCCAAACTAGCCGTTCGGAACTGGTGTTAAAAAGTAGGTCCCATATATCTGTGTAAAACAGCTAAACACACTCAGCACAGGTATATGTGGAGAGGTGCCGAAGCGCCAAGGAGACCTGATATGGCACTTAAAGAAGAAGAAGAGTCATACCTAAAGTGACACCAAATAATGATATACTATCTCCAATCATTTCAAATCCAAATGCATTTTGAATCAATCAATCAGCTTATCAGTTTCTGAATCTAACAGGTACCTATTTAATGTTGTGAAAAGCAACTAAATTGAGAAATAATAATTTCTACATTCCTATCCTTTTTCTTCCATGACATTAATTACCCTAATATAGCTGTTTATACATAGGTGTATGTGTTTAGTAGGTGTGAGGTTGATTGATTGGATCATGTAATCAGAACGATTGTTGATAGATTTTAATCAGGCTGTTTGAAAATCTCTCTCACCTGACTGTCAGCTCGAGCGGTTTTTCAATATATATTACTCTGACCATTCATTGGCGATCCGCCCTTACCCTTCTCATCCCCGTAGCAACAAGCTTCCCCATATAACCAATATCAGCTGCCTGAGTCAGGAGAGATTGTATGATGTAATCATTAGTCAAACGAAATACAAAATAAAAATTGGAATTTTTTTTTATTTGTGTGAACATCGCACGTTGTCTCCCTCTCGACTCGCCATTTCACTCACTTTGTTATCAGTCAACAACACACACATGACAAGCGGGCTACAAGCCTGCATTTATATATGTTCTTTCGATAATATAATTAAATCTTTAAAGGGCGATAGATAATAAGCGATGCGAAGATAAAATATTAATAATATGCCAGCCTGGCTTAAGAATTTGGCGATGCGCCTCAGAGCAAATGAAAAAAAAAATTATGTACTAGTTTAGAGTTATAAAATAGAAGGTGACAGAAATGAGAGAAGAGGTACATACAAGACATCTGATACGTTTTTACTTTACCATACAGGGTGTGGTCAAGTATTCTAATCGTGCATGAAAAAAGTGTTGTTGTTTTTTTGCTTTTTTTTCGAAATATCTCAAAAAAGGGCGGAAACTATTTTGATTAAAAAAATTGGGCGAAACCATGGCAAAACAGGATCTACAAAAAAGGCCCTAATAAAGAGAACATCTGAAAAAATTCTACTTTTCAGAGGATAATAATTGTTTTGTCAAAATGTCTGTTAGTTGCGTTACCAAATTTTTGTGGACGTTGATGGGCTCTAAAACTACTAGTGTGAATACCAAGACCAAATTTCATACGTAGTTTTGGTGCATGTCAGATTAAGAGCTGAGTTAGAGTTTTAGTGCATAGTCAGGCCCAAAATTAAGGGGGTGGAGAAGGAGTTAAGAATTAAAATATCTAGGTCATGTTGAGCATGACTCAACCAAATTTTGTATACATAATCAGTGGACCCCCACAAGTCTAAAAATGCAAAAACTAACCGACCAAAATGGGGGGGGGAATGAAAAAATAGGTCAATGAACCAAATTCGGCCAAATTTTGTATACATAATAACTTAGTGGGCCCCAGAAAACTAAAAATGCAAAATCTAACCGCCCAAAATGGGGGTGGGGTATGAAATTCTAAGCTCTTGTATCAAACTCAACCAAATGTTGTATACCATGGTACATAATCATTGGACCTCCAGTAATATAAAAATGCAAAAACTAACCCCCACTACATGATTATAAATAATTTTATTAAATATTAAATATAAGAGAGGACCAGGTTGAATGGTAAAGTCAAGTGGATGGTCACATCAGAACGTGTCAATTTATTTATAATGATTCACAATTCTGATTCCGTTTGCAGTCTCGTCCGTACTTCTAACAGATGTAGGTAGAAGTAAGAAGTGGTAGAAGAAAAAGGATTATCTCTATCTTTAGCATGGCTTCTCCTCTTTAAGAGGTTTGTTTTAAAAAATAAATCGGGGCCCTATTATTGTCACCACAATGTTTGCATTGAAGCACATAAAACTAAATAAGATAAAAAGTTGAAATTTATAAAGTATATGTCTCAAATCAAAAATGGTATTATTGTTAATCGAATGATTATTTTGAGGTGAGTCTAATTTTATGTAGGGTCAAAAATACAAAATATATTTTTTATTCATAGTATGTGAAAATATTTAAGTATATTTAGGCTTAAATTTTAAAAATTTATTTCCATTCTAAATGACAGTGTAATAGATTCTCAAATTGGTCGTTTTCCCTTTTGTATCTATCAGCGTTCAGAAACGGCTTCCGATAATCCTTTCATTCACTCCTTATTAACGATAAAAAAAGAACGAATTTGATATCTTAACTATTTTGGAAGTTTTTTGCCTTATTTATATCTTTTCTTGCCAGATGACAAGGTTACTTGGACTATTGTAAACCGCCACATTTGAAAGTAAATTATAGACGTTGATATAGTACTCTATCGTAGAATTATTACAAGTGTCTTGCCATGTGATAAGGTATTGTTATTTGGAATCTTGTGTTCTGTATGGGTCTTAATTTCATTATTTTTTATTTTTTCTATTTGATAGAAACGTTTCAAGAGTTACCTAGAAGCTGCAGTAGCTATGTAGGTTTTGACTAGTCAATGTAGTAGCAAAAAAGAGGAGGGCGATTAAGACAGAGTGGAGACATCTTGAATGTAAGACTGAAGAGAGAGAGCAGGTAGAGAGTTCCAGACCCTACAAGCTTTCTGGATAATCTTATTGGCGATTATCTTGTTTGACACTTTTCAATTTAACCGCGAAGCGTGTTGGGGATCAGTGAATCAAGTAGCAACTACGAGAAAAGCTGGCTTTTGGTGGAATTAGTCACTCTAACTCAATCCTAGTAATGTTGCTTGTATCCTACTAGAATTAGTACAGCTTAAAGGGAGTTACTGGAGATGAGGTTAGTAGAAAATAATCATATTATTTTTAAAAAGCGTGTAGCAAAAATATATATAGTAGGTATATGCCATTTCACATATTACTGTTTAAAGACCAGTTGTATGTCGGTTGGTAAACTCTTTTTAAACGTTGACAAAAGGGTAAAGCCTTAAAATTCACAAGCCTGGCGTGATGGCCAATCAGATGACAGGCACTTTCATCTGATTGGTCATCCCGTCAGGCACAAGGTGAATTCTAAGGATTTGCCCTTTGTGAACGTTTAAAAAGAGTTTACCAACCGACATACAACTGGCCCTTAGTGGAGTATAAATGAACATTCTATTACGACTAAGAATAATGTTAGATTAATATAGGTATTTCAAGTTAAAGGCTTTGTTTCTCCCCAAGCAGCATATTTTATTTTAATAGAAATTTTCTCTCTCATAAATTGCTGTGGTTTAAATGGGCAAGAAGAATTGACATATTTGTGGGAAGTTCTATCTTTCCTTGGATGATTGAATAACCCCTTTATTTTCTTGTTGTTGTTTGCACATCCTACGTAAAAGTGATTGAGATTCCCATTCATGGACAAATCACAAGAACAATTATTTATCTCGAAGACCTATTCGGTGTATATGAACTGGTGAACTAAAAATTTTAATTATCCCCTTTTTACACCAACTTATTCAATTACGATGTTAAATTAATAGGGATGAGACAAGTCTCATTTTTTGTTCTAAAACAAATTGCATGGCCTTACAAGATAAAAAAAAAATACTAACATATCTTGGAAAACATTTACGATATTTTATAACATTTTCGTTATCAATTTTTAATATTAAGTTTATTCCGATGCTGATATACCGCAAATGTCACCCAGAGCTGTTTAAATAAAGTAAAAATATAATTTATAATATTTATGCACTCTCAGTATTTACATACGTAACTAAATGTGTACTTGATTTTATAGGTGAGTGGGCGCGTGGGATGGTCGGTTATACTTTAGAAAAGCTATAATATATTAATTAATCCTGTCACGTACCCTCGGCGATCTGGCGTCGTTAAGGAAGAAGAAGGGCTTTTCCTTTTGCATTAAAGTTATTAGGGAACCTGAAAATGGTCCTTATATTATACTTAATTTATATTAAGAGAACGTGAGAGATTATTAATTATATATTAAATGATTAAGTAATGGGTAAGTCTCTATTAGTAGAGCAGATTCTTCTTCCATTTTTCTTATATTCGTAAAAAAAACATGTATTCTGTTACGAGTATTACACGATGAGGAAAAGATTCATTAAGTTAAGCTACTAATGAATATTAACATAATTATGAATATTCTGAAATACCATTTTAAATTATATTTCTATAAGAATAGAAAATTTATCTTGTTAGTTTTAAATAAATAAACACAATGGGGGGTCAGATAGGCTAGGCGGTAGCGTGTCATCCTGCTAATCAAGTGGACCCGAGTTCGAATCCGACTCGAGGCATCCGGCTAAAATCTGACCCCCGGGGTAGGGACAAATTTAAAATAAAATGAATAGTATCGTAAATGGCTTATGGCTAGAAAGGCCGAAAAGCCAAAAAAACAAAAAAAAAACAACAATAAATTGAAGTAAATAAATGTAATATTTTTCAAGACTCGGGTATGCTTTCTAAACTATTGATGTAGCAATCATCTTGAAATAGTTATTTGAAAATTAGCAAAGAGGTATATATATTAATATAAAATAAACTACTTTTTTGTCAAATTAGCTAATAATTGCTTCCCATATAACAAACAATTCGAATTCTTTTATAATTTCTTTGCATTTTTAAGCCATATGAAAAATTTAAATGAATCTTTTGTTTATTAGATAGATCAATACGAGGGGCGATCCGCGATTGGAAGTAGGTGTACACCTCTTTGGAAGTATTTTGGAAGTACTTGGAAATATTTGGAATTACTTGGAAATATTTGGAAGTACTTGGAAATATTTGGAATTATTTGAAAATATTTGGAATTACTTGGAAATATTTGAAAGTACTTGGAAATATTTGTAAAAACAAGAGGGAGTAGATGTACAACATATTAGGTCGCGGTTCACCCCTCGGATCAATACATAACATTAACAATGATTTCGGGCATTTTTCCACTGGCAAATAAACAAAAAATAAAGAAATTAAAAATTAATTTAAATTAAATTATTATTATTATTGTTTGATAGGGCCTCCACCACTCTCCTCTTATTAAGATCCCATGATATGGTAACTAGTAATTCGTGACATACATAATAATGCGTAAAAGCCAAGTTTTATGAAAATAATTTCAACTAAAAATGTGAAATCAATAAAAAATATAGAGGGACATGTGAAATGAAAAACATGCGTTTTAATTGAAGTTACTAATATATTCTCGACTCATTTAATAAATTGATGATGTTGAACTTGGCAGCACATTAGATCTCACTACTTTTTTTGGCAAACGGATTTTATTAATCGAACTTAGCCTTTTGTGTATAACAAGTGTTTTTGTTGAGATTTCACTTCTTTTTGTAAGTTAGATTTATCCTATAAATTTAACTCTTTCATTTCGGGCCCTGAAGAAGGAAAAGTTTCGATTTTTCAATTTCGTCCTTTATTAATGTGTCAAGCTTTACCAGTATGCCAAATTTCAGCATTCTAGGTTCATTGAATTTTTAGTTTATGTTAATTAAGCCTATAACTTTCACCCCTTCATTTTAGGTCCTGAAGAAGGGAAAGTATCGATTTTTGGATTTTTCCCATTAATTGTACCCCAAACTCTACCTGCCTGCCAAATTTCAACATTCTAGGGTTAGCGGAAGTACTCTAGAATTTTGATGAGTGAGTCAGTCAGTGACGAGAAAGCCTATCTTTGGCTTCTTGTAACTTTGATGATATAAACAGTATAAATATGAAATTTTGAAATTTAGCTAAGCTTATGGATCAGTATTCTGGAAAAAATTTTCAGCCATGTAGATGTTTCCATTACGAAGTTACAGAGGCCTCAAATGGCCTGAGTTGCTTTCCTGTAAAGGGTAGTCTGGCAGTGCACACATCCCCGCTCGAATCGAACTTGGCTGGGGCAACTGCCGTGCCCCCAGATCTTTTGTGTGATTTTTTACAATTTCATGATTGGCCTTGAAAAATACTCTTTATTTAGTCTAATTTTTAACACTAGGACTTCGATTGGGGAGTGTATCGAGATTTGAAAAACAAATTTCACTTGTTCTTTAAATTTATTTATATTTAGCAACAAATTTAATGAAAATTAAGAAATGACGTTTTCATTTTTTATTTGACTATTTCTTAGAAATAATGTTCTTGTTGAAATTCCCTCATCGAAATTGTCGCCTGGTTTCGTAATATAACTTGTAAAATTTATTACGCTTGTCAAAATTATATATTTTGAAATTAATTTCAATTTCATTTCAATCATTAATTATTAATTATTATGTCATATATTAGCTACATTCATATTTTAGACACAGTCAAGTTCTCGTAACAACCCCTGAGACCAAATTGATAAAATAATTACAATGTAGAAATTTAGAGTTATAGGCAAATGGCAACAATTTGTAATTAATTTTCTACTAATTCGACCCTTGTTTCCTATTGGTTGTTCATGTTCTCTCTTCCATCATGTTAATCTCACTGAAAGATGTCGTTAATTTATTTATTTATTTATTTGGAAGAAGGAGAAAGGATTCCTATGTTCAACAGCCAGGAAACACTTGACAGCCAAATCCTCCGTTGATCACCGGATATTTTTAAATAGGGTAATGGATAGAAACCAGTGGAATAGTGGAAAAGAGAAACAGATAAAGGAGTCTGGATTGGATCGCTCATTTATTTTAAAAGGGTTAGAGTTTAAAGTGTCATTTCCGTTGTTGTTGTTGTTGGCGTTGTTTCACTCTCGACAACAAGCGTTGTTTTGTATGTTTTTCTTTAAGAAAGAACGATTCAGCCGTTCATTCATTCACCAATACCACCCGCCACCTTAATTCAGTTTTTTTTGTAGGGACGCTTCACTCGTCCCCTATATACTCTCAACCCATTTAACTACTGAATTAAATTCAAATAAAAAGATAAAAGAAAATAAAAATTCCATGAATTGTGAATTTAGTAAATAACGTTAACAATCGGAATTAAATGTTTACAAAGTTTAGTTTAGAAAATGAAATATTTATTATTTACAAAAAAAAAGAGAGGAAAAAGTAGAGGGTGCAGTGAAAAATCTCATTAAATATTGATGAATTCGCTTTACTTTTTTTCCTTTTTATTTTGTTGTTGTTATTGTTGTGGTTGTTAAATTTTAATGTATTTTAACATATTAACAAAGTAAATAAATATATAAAATGTTTACCACACTTCAGCGTTCTTTTATCAGTCGGTATTTATTATGTATTAAGTATTAGACATATTTCATAAATATAGATAGACCAGTGTTCCGCAAAATGTGTGCCGCGGCACACTGGTATACCGTGGTCTTTAGATGATGTGCCGCGGAAAAATGTCAAGTTTTGTTAAGATAATGCACCTACACACACACATAGCTGAGAGCTATGCGAGCAGCCTTATCAACGATTCCTCCAAATTTTGATCGCCTGTGCCTAAGCAGGCTCACATTTCTCATTAAATATCTTTTTACTATTATATTGATTATAATAATAAATAAATATTAAATAAACATTGTTTTTTTCTTTGGTGTACATCTAAAATTTCTTGATTTGGTAGGTGTACCTTGAACATAAAAAGTTTGCAGAACACTGGATTAGACCACCTTTTTAATCGCAGGTGGATTAAATTTATTAATTGATTGATTTTTCTAACATTAAATGTCTAAATTTAAAAACAAGGTCAATAGAATAAATCAATCGAAAATAAAAAAAATGCAGCTCAATTCAACAAAAAACTACAAATCAAAAAAGATATATATATATAGATAAAATCAATCTGTGTTCGTTGGTTGGATTTGGTTCAATGAACTTCGACACCGTTTACTCCGATTGAGGTAGAAGTTTTTGAAACACATATTTATCACAGTCTATAGGATGATGATGATATAGTTTCATCAATTTAAAAAATTAATTTCATTTTTGAATTTTATTTAAAGGGCTATAAATTTTATTCAAAGCTCTAAAAGGGTCATGAAAATAATGAAAAGTAAGGTTAAAATGGTCAGGTCGACAAACAAAGAACCCCTCTTCACAAAGGAAGTTAGCATTTTTTTTTTCATTTTCTTTTTTTTTAAAGTTTGAAAATATCATAGAGAGATATCTATATATATAAAAATCAATCTGTGTTCGTTGGTTGGTTGGTTCAATGAACTTCGACACCGTTTATCCGATTGAGATGAAATTTTGAACACATATTTATCACAGTCTATAGGATGATGATGATATAGTTTCATCAATTTAAAATTAATTTCATTTTTGAATTTTATTTAAAAAGGCCATAAATTTTATTCAAAGCTCTAAAAGGGGTCATGAAATAATGAAAAAGGTTAAAATGGTCAGGTCGACAAACAAAGAACCCTCTTCACAAAGGAAGTTAGCATTTTTTTCATTTTCTTTTTTTTAAAGTTTGAAAACATCATAGAGAGATATCTATATATATAAAAATCAATCTGTGTTCGTTGGTTGGTTGGTTCAATGAACTTCGACACCGTTTATCCGATTGAGATGAAATTTTGAACACATATTTATCACAGTCTATAGGATGATGATGATATAGTTTCATCAATTTTAAAATTAATTTTATTTTTGAATTTTATTTAAAGGCCATAAATTTTATTCAAAGCTCTAAAAGGGTCATGAAATAATGAAAAAGGTTAAAATGGTCAGGTCGACAAACAAAGAACCCTCTTCACAAAAGGAAGTTAGCATTTTTTTTTCATTTTCTTTTTTTTTTAAAGTTTGAAAATATCATAGAGAGATATCTATATATAAAAATCAATCTGTGTTCGTTGGTTGGTTGGTTCAATGAACTTCGACACCGTTTATCCGATTGAGATGAAATTTTGAACACATATTTATCACAGTCTATAGGATGATGATGATATAGTTTCATCAATTTAAAATTAATTTCATTTTTTGAATTTTATTTAAAGGCCATAAATTTTATTCAAAGCTCTAAAAGGGTCATGAAATAACAAAAAGGTTAAAATGGTCAGGTCGACAAACAAAGAACCCCTCTTCACAAAGGAAGTTAGCATTTTTTTTCATTTTCTTTTTTTTTTAAAAGTTTGAAAATATCATAGAGAGATATCTATATATATAAAAATCAATCTGTGTTCGTTGGTTGGTTGGTTCAATGAACTTCGACACCGTTTATCCGATTGAGATGAAATTTTGAACACATATTTATCACAGTCTATAGGATGATGATGATATAGTTTCATCAATTTAAAATTAATTTCATTTTTGAATTTTATTTAAAGGCCATAAATTATTCAAAGCTCTAAAAGGGGTCATGTAACAATGAAAAGGTTAAAATGGTCAGGTCGACAAACAAAGAACCCCTCTTCACAAGCGAAGTTAGCATTTTTTTTCATTTTCTTTTTTTTAAAGTTTGAAAATATCATAGAGAGATATATATATATAAAATCAATCTGTGCCTGTTGGTTGCTGGTTCCAATGAACTTCTTGAAACCGTTTATCCGATTGAGATGAAATTTTAAACACATATTTATCACGGTCTATAGGATGATGATGATATAGTTTCATCAATTTAAAATTAATTTCATTTTTCAATTTTATTTAAAGGCCATAAATTTTATTCAAAGCTCTAAAAGGGTCATGAAATAATGAAAAAGGTTAAAATGGTCAGGCCGACAAACAAAGAACCCTCTTCACAAAGGAAGTTGGCATTTTTTTTCATTTTCTTTTTTTGTTTGAAAATATTTACAGAGAGATTACTCATAAAAAAATGACACACGTTATAAATGTATACAGCAATATAGTATACATATAAGTTAAAGGGTATAAATATGGGCCACAGAGAAAATTTTACTACAAGCATGAAATATTTTTGCGCCCCCCCCCCCCCCAGCAAATTTAGCAACAATCATAATAGAACAATATACATGTAGAGGTATATAGTATACATATAAGTTAAAGGTATAAACAGGGCCGGGCTAAGAGAAAATTTATATTTTTGCGCCCCCCCCCCAGCAAATTTAGCAACAATCATAATAGAACAATATACATGTAGAGGTATATAGTATACATATAAGTTAAAGGTATAAACAGGGCCGGGTTAAGAGAAAATTTATATTTTTGCTTCCCCCAGCAAATTTAGCAACAATCATAATAGAACAATATACATGTAGAGGTATATAGTATACATATAAGCAAAGGTATGTTATGGCCACAGAGAAAATTTATATTTTTATGCCCCCAGCAAATTTAGCAACAATCATAATAGAACAATATACATGTAGAGGTATATAGTATACATATAAGTTAAAGGTATAAACAGGGCCGGCTAAGAGAAAAATAAATTTATATTTTGCGCCCCCCCCCCAGCTAATTTAGCAACAATCATAATAGAACAATATACACATGTAGAGGTATATAGTATACATATATAAAGGTATAAACAGGGCCGGGCTAAGAGAAAATTTATATTTTTGCGCCCCCCCCCCAGCAATTGAAAATAAATCATAATAGAACAATATACATTTGGGCCAGTAAAATAGAATCTTCAAATATATCATTCAAGACGGATATAGAATAACAGTACTAATAAAACTTCAATAAACAAGTTGCGTAAACTAGGGGCAAGCCCCGGCTAGAGAAAGTATCTGCCGAAGTGGGCCTCATAGCTAGTATATATATATACATATATTCAGGGAAGATGCTGAGGGTCGGTAGTCAATAAAAATCAAAACGTAACGATACGAAACAGTAAAATAAAAAATGAAATTACACATCCACAAGAATAGCTAGGTAGGTGGCGGTTGTGGAAAAAACGCTACATTGAAAGGAACGATATTGCTTCTAGCAAAGCGCGAATATATAATTTTTCTACGTTTTTATAAAATATAAATTTTATTGGAATTATTTAAATATAATAAAAAAAGGGCGGGTTTATGCATAGGCACAGAAGGCACAATTTTAAAGGAGTATTTTTTTTAAATGCAATCGAATGTAAGAGCAGCCCTTATGGATCTCGAATGACCCTTGCATTACCGAAGAGAAGGGAAAGTTGATTAAATAAGAGGGTGGAGACGTAGGTGTTTATGCACTCATGTTTTGAAGTTTGAAGATTATAAGTGCTGGGAAAGATGGAGGCTGGGGAGGAGTTCCAGTTCCTTGAAGCTATGGGGATATGCACACATGAAACGAAGTGGTCCGGCACTTTTCTAATTTGACCGCAAAAGAGTGTTGGGAGTCGGCAAACGCGGCGCTACGAGCAAAAGCAGCGTTTTGGGGGAATTACTGATTTTATCTCATCAGAACAACTGCCGTGATAGTATCTATAGAAAAGGAAAAAGGGCAGAGACATTTCTTCGATAAGATAGCGAGTCGAGGGAGTCGGTGAGGGTAGAATTGTCAATTTGCCTGACGGTTCGTTTCGGAATTGCATCCAAGGTAGCAAGAGAATACATTCGTAAAACAGCTATTTAATTTTAGATAAAATAAAAATAATAATAATAAAAATAAGAAATACATCCTTTAATTAATTCGAGCAAATAAGTAAAAATTTAATATATTAGAATTTATATAAAAAAAATTGTTTAATATCAAAAGAAAAGTTCATTTCCTAAAATGGCATGACAATACTTAACAATTTTATAAAGTAAAAATAATTTGAATAGAAATATAGAACACCGTTCTCTTTTTTTTATTTTATAGTATAATTTTTTTATAGAATGATTGTCGGGTTAATTCCCCGTTGCCTATAAATAAAGTCTCGCAGATTCGCTGGTATCCGCAGATAATCCACGGAAGCGGACTTTTTATTTATTT
>JALMQS010000120.1:8566909-8821126 GCA_024734495.1 Forficula auricularia | reverse complement strand
AATGCCATAAATGGTCATCAATTCTGGCGGCGACCATTTGACCGATATCATTTTCTCGACTTAATGAAAAAAAAAAATTAAGACATCAAATAAACATAATCCAAAAGCAGAACCAAAGTTTTTCATTCATAAAAACAATTACAGCCAAAAAAGAACATCAAGGTGACAACTTTTGCGCCACCTTATGTATATGTGGACGTTTTCATTCTCTTCCAAGGTGTTTAGAATTTGAAGGCTTCTGATTCCAAGGATATATAAAAGTTACTTTGGCCTTTCCAGATAAAAGTAAGCAATACTCTTAAAAAATAGAAACCGGATTTTATGAAAAAAAAAAATAATAACGATTTTTATAGACCCAAAGCCCAAAATGTGACAAAAAAACCCATTGGTTCATGTTTATATGTGTACTTCTCTGCGTGTAGCAATTACAAGTCGTAGTGCAAAGAAATAGAAATTTCAGTTATGATTACATCAAGCTTCTAGGGAATTACTTTTAATAAAGTTTAGGAAAGCGGTGTTGGTTTATAGTGAAACATATTAAACAAAGGAATTATTATTTAACGGGTTATAGTGGTGTTTCACAAGAGAGGAAATAAAATTAAAAAAATTAAAAAAATCTTTTAAATTATTTTGGAGATTTTTATTTATCTCTATACATATTTCGGGCTATGAACCCTTCATCAGGAGGAGTTAAACAGAACACTTCATAGCCCGAAATATGTATAGAGATAAATAAAAAATCTCCAAAATAATTTAAAAGATTTTTTAATTTTTTAATTTTATTTCTCTTGTGAAACACCACTATAACCCGTTAAATAGGAATTACTTTTGTCGATTTGGTTTTACATGAACTAGCTTAAAGCAAAAATTGGTCCGATGATTTCATCGGAGGTAATGTTATTAATGAATGCTTTGTGGTACCAACAAAATATTTTATTTTATTTACTATTCATGTAACATACTAAGGGACTACAATAATAAACTCCCATAGGTACTTAAAACTACTTTGATGACAATTAGTGATAGAAATATGGATTATATTTGAACATTCTGAAATGATGATTCCATCGGTAGGCGCTGAACTTCGTTTTCTAAAAGTAAAACATTTGTTTCAATTAATTTTAATCTTAATATTTTATTAAAATAATAATTTTCCAATCAATTATTTATCAAATAAAACCAATTTTATTTTAGAAAAAAAAGTAACTCTTTAGTATGTTGAAAACAAGCTGATCCCTAAAGCTAAGGCATATATATATAGAACTCAATGTAACTTAAGACCCGGGAAGGGCAGTTAAAAAATAATTTAAAATAATTAATAACAAGATTGAAGTAATTTTTGGAGACGGACTGATAAGTGAAATTGAGTGGATATTGATGAGGCAGTCCAAATAAAGATTACTACATTATAATTCTGCTGAAAATGAAATACAATATATTATTCTTACTGCCACTGAAAGAGGAGACAGACGGAGAATATCGCATTGGATTTCCTTCACTGACTTTTCAAAACCCTGAAGAAGAAGGGAATAGCCTCCGAAACGTCGGTTTATGAATTAAAAAGATAGTATAAATAATCTTCTTCTTTTTTGGACTGCCTCATCAATATCCACTCAATAATTAATTTTCCAAATAAAAATTGAAGAAAGCTGATATTTTTATGATAATGATGAGAGAAGGAGTTGCACCAAAAAGGTGCAACCCCTAGAAGGCCTAGGTTGGCCTCTCCATCGTGAAAAAGAAGAAGAAAGAATTTTATGGGTTGGGCGGGGGTCGAAGGTATCTGTGGATACGGGTCTTAAATAGCTGAAGGTTATAATATTTGATATTTACCATACATTAGCAGATTCTCATTTATAAGAAGATATCATAAATTGCTAATTAGTCCAAAATTCAGAGGGGAGAGGGTTCTCCAGTGTAAAGTCATGTGGGTGGCCACATCAGTTTATTTTCTATTGTGTTTGAAAATTGGAAAAATGAAGAAAACCATTATTTTTTCTGTGTGCCTGTGTGAATTCAAATACTCACGATAATTCAAGAACGAAAACTGGAAGAAAGTTCGTTCTAGTGCCAAAATATTTATAATTTTTTTTCAATACGGAGAAGTGAGCATATTGTTTGCTCTCTAGCTTTAGAACTTCCAATTCACAAATTCGGAAAATAACATTTTTTGTCTAGATAATTAAAATAAAACATCAATTTAAAATTTATTTATGTTTATTACTTTAGCCGCTCTAACTGACGGCCGTACCGAATCTTAAAAAAGTTTTTACCTTTTCCCTTCAAACGTTTCTTGTTTTTTTTTTCGCTCAAAAACTATGTTTTATGTTCTTCGCTGGCTCTCTTGACATTCTCTCAAACTAATCTGTCTCAGGTCTTTTTTTTAATCATTCATCCATCCTCTAATTCATCCTGGTCTCTCTTTCATCACAATAATACCTGCAAGCATCCATTCAGGAAGTATATCACCCTGGTCTGCCTTCTGTGACAACCGACGACCTATCTGCACATGGACGCGAGCGGATATAACTCCCCATTCACCTCTCCTAGTACTCTTCTTTTAAAACCAGCCCGTAAATTGCTTTCGGCATATTTCCTTTCCCTTATGTTTAATAACTTTTCATTAATGTAGATGAATGCTTAGAATTAATAACAAGCGTATTGCATCGCTGGCCGCAATGTGTTTTTGTGTATAATCTAAGTTTTGTTCTTACTGAGAAACCTGTGAATCTAAATCCCATCTTGAGGGAATAGAAGCTTCCGTTGCGGGTTGCAATCTAGTCTTAATTTGCTTATCTTTATTCATACGGAGTCCTAGTTTTGAATGCCACCTCGTACTTGGCTTGTGTTTCTCTGACGTCACGTTTGAAATATTAATCACTTAATATGATCTATAGAATTTTACTCTAATCAAGATATTGAGATAGTTTCTATTATTAAAATTTATTGAAAATCAGCATTAGAAAATATGAAAAATTCTATAATATATCTCGAAATCTATATAGGCACTATATAGTTACTATATAGTTTGAAACATTGTGCTACTAGGGATAGAGCAACCTATTTTTTTTTTTTAGATAAATCGCCCTAAAAAAGATATATTTTACTTTACCATACAGGGTATGGTCAAGTATTGTAATCGTGCATGAAAAAAGTGCTTTTTTTCTTTATTTTTTTCGAAATATCTCAAAAACGGCTGAAATTATTTTGATTAAAAAAATTGAGCAAAACCATGGCATTTCGCTCTACAAAAAAGCTCTAATAAGTGAACATCGAAAAAATTATATTTTTCGAGATAATAATTGTTTTGTCAAAATGTTTGTTAGTCTGTCTGGTTGTCCGTTAGTCTGTCTGTTAGTTTGTCTGTGCGTTACCAAATTTTTGTGGACGAGCTAGCTCAAAAACTAGTGAGAATATCGAAACCAATTTTCACACGTAGTTTTGGTCCATTAAGATTAAGAGCTGATTAGATTTTGGTGCATATCGACCCAAAATTAAGGGGGGGTGGTGGTGGAGGGGGGGGGGGGTAAAAATTAAAAATCTAGGCCGTTTGCCAAAAAATGAAAATCTTGGCCATTTACCAAACTCAACCAAATTTTGTATGCATAAGTGGACACCAGAAGTATAAAATTGCAAAAACTACCCCCTCCCCCCTACACGATTATAAATAATTTTAGGGGCCAAGTTGTATGGTAAAGTCAAGTGGATGGCCACATCAGAACACGTTAGCTTATGTAAAAATAGGTTATATTATACTCTATAAAAATTTCTCAATTAATCAAAAACATAATTATAAAGTTTAATTATTCTATAATAAATAGCCACAGTGACAAATCTTTGAGTTTGATGTTTCTTTGGAATAATTTTTATAACTATCATTTTTTTGTTTAACGTTTTATTTATTTTTAGTTTGAACTTGTTTTTCTTACCTTCTAATTTCGATAATTCCTTTATTATTTTTATTTAACATTTTTATTATTTTTTTCTTACATTAATTTAATTGGTTCAAGTAATTGAAAATATTTTGGAATCAGAAAATATTTTAGTTTTCAGTTTTTATTTTTCTATATTTTCCACTTCTCTCAAGTTGCTTGGCCAATTAAATTTTGGTGACTGAGCAACAGAAGGAGTTCAGAGGTTGAACATTTTTGGTGCAACTTCTTCTTGTATCAGTATCATTATAAAATCAAATGGTGTGCTCACCACACGACTTTCACATTTTCATTTATTTGAAATCATCGCGACACTACTAATTTACACCCCTTCCTTTATTTAGTTATTTTGGATTTAATCAAAAAACGGTATCTAACGATTTTTTTTTAAATTAGTGTATTTATCAAGTGTCATGAGTTATTAGTTGTGTCAAATTTTCAATCGGATTAAAAATTTGACAGAACTAATAACTCATGACACTTGGTAAATACACTAATTAAAAAAAAAAATCGTTAGAGCCTTTTTTGAGAAAATCAAAAAAAAAACGAAAAAATTTTCATGTAAATGTCCACTTCCGGTTTTTTGATTTCAACCAAAACCTTGCTGTATTCCTTCTAGCCTATTTTGAGCTCAAGTTTCGAATTTCGTAGCTCTGAGACTTATGGTTGCAAAACGCATGGGGGTACATACCTACATACATACGTAAGCACTGACGAATGGATTTTTGGCCCCTTTTTAACCCATGGGGACCCCAATTTCCGGTTTTATGTCCTAAATCCGGGTTGCAACTTTTAAGGCCATCGATTTCTTCCACCTAGAAGTTAGAAAATGAAATTAACTTTTTTCATCTCTGAGATACAAGCTCTCATATAATCAGGACCCAGACAGGGAATCGCAATACTTCCACATTATATTATATAAATGTGAAAGTAAAAAAGCAGGAAGACTCTTCAAAATAATATTATTATAATTTCTCCAGACCAAAATTCCGTACAGTAATAATAGTACAATGTTTTTTTGCACCAAGCAGAGGACAACTCATTTGATTTCTCTTTATGTAAATTCTAACATTAGGATATTGCACCTTTTTGTATAGAATATCATTAAAAAATAAATAAAATAAAACGACGAGAATGAATAATAATTTTGTTTGTATTTTTCAAATATTCTGTGGAGGAAAAAAAAGAACAAAGAGAAAAAACAAATGAGAGGGGCTAATGTAGAGGGCAGAGAAGTGAAGGTGTTGTCTGTTGTTATCATACAGTTACAAAGGAGAAGGTTTTATTACGGTTCTTTATTTCTCTCTCTCTCTCTCTCTCTCTCTTTCTTCATAGAAGAAGAGAAAGTAAGTGTAAGGCGGGGTTGGGTAAGGCGCGTGACCAGCAAAGGGATGAACTTGGAGCAGCACCAGCTGGGATCTTCACCCCTTCAACCCCTGTGGTGATCAATATTATAGAAAAAGAACGGGCTTAAATCCAGCCACGCGATCATCATTATCATTATCATCATCGTTAGAAATGTATCTTGAGATTTCCTTAACTTCTTCGCCGCTCAACCGCATCAGATAAACGCCAACGAAAATATTCTTGGCTGAAACTAATATTATGATAAAAACAAAATAAGTACAAATGATCCAAAACAATTTTCTTTGATATTATCAAAAATAATTAAATAATAGATATTGATATTTAATTTTTATTTTACACATGTTATCTATTTATAAAAACGACGACAAATTTTAATAGTTAAAGAAAAAGTCGTTTCGAAGATTCTTGATTATTATGAGCCAAGAATATGTTAAAGAAAGATTAATGATGTTTTGTCTTATAGTAAAACTGTTTTTGACAAAGAGTGATGAAATGAGCCATTGAGGAAGTCAAAATAAATTGACGAAACGTCTGGCCCACTTAACTCTGTATTTTGGATATATCTACTATTATTCCTTTTATAAATTTACTATGGATACGAATGATGTAACATTATAATTAAATAAATTTGATGTTTCAGTGTAATTTATAATTTACTAGCTGAAAGGCCCCCCTTCGGTGGTCCTCTTGCTAGCTAGGGGGCTGCGGCCCCTGGACCCCCTCCCCCGAAACCCACCCAGCACCCCCAACTCCCGCACAATGCACCCGCGCCCAACACTACCACCCCGACACTAAACCCCTCTTACGCCCTCTGGACACCCACCCCGTACCACACCCGCTATGCCCCCTGGACCCACCCCCGAACCCCCCATTCCACTATACCCGCATCAACACCCCGTACCCCATCACTGCACCCCACCCACCCCCGCACCCAAGTTTTTATATTTCTAGCCTTCTATTGGCCCACAGATTATGTATACAAAATTTGGTTGAGTTTGCTCCAAGGGCAAGAATTTACATTTTTTTCACCCTCCCTCTTTTTGGATGGTTTTTTGGGGGAATTTTTTTAGACTAAAGTTGTCAGAAATCACATGCCCCACAACTTTGTTTTCAATAAAATTTGCTGTAGAGTAAATAATTTAGGAGTTATTTGATAATTTCCATTCGTGCGCCCCCCCCCCTAAAACCCCTTTTGGGTTCAAAATATCAAAACGTTATATAGCAGTAAACGTAAGTTAGAAGACACCTGGTCCAAATATGAAATTTCATAATAATTCCTTTAGTCGTTTTTACGTGAATCGTGAGCAAGCTTTTCGCGAAACCCACGGAAACATACAGACAGACATACAGGAATTTTGTTGAGGCTGTTTTCGTTCATAACTTTGCTTGAAACGTGTGCAAACAAAATTTGGCGTGATTTGGAGCAATGTACAGACAAAACCTTAATTTTATATATTATATAAATATCGAAATGAAATGGAATTATTAAATAGAGCGTTTATTTTGAAAGTAGTGCAAGTCCATTTTTTGTTGTTTTGAGAAAATTAATGATTCAATAATCAATTGCTATGCAATTTCTTTTATTTTTCAATTTTAAATTGAGCAAAGCATTGGCATTTTTAAGATATTAAATATTAACTAGTTATAAATAAAAAGTTTACACTAAATTAATCACAAATTATGAAATATCACATTTTTTTTAAAAAAATGGACTTAGACTACTTTCAAAATAAACGGTCCAAATATTGAAGCGAACAAAGAGAAATCAAAATAAGGAAAGAAGTAAGACAAAAGTGTGTGATTTTTACCTTATAAATAGAAGAAGATTTTTAATTTATAAAAGAAGCGATTAATGAATTAAAAATAAAATAGCACATGAATTGAATTTCAAGTACAAAATATTACTATGCTGGTGAAACAGTTCTTATAGTAGGTAATAAGTAGAGACTGGATTTTTATGCAGTAAAAACTGCCAAAATATGCCATAAAATTTGTAGTTAAAATTGCTGAAATATACAACTAATATGCAAAATAGGTTGAAATATGCAAAAATATGCAGTAAAAGATGGCAAAATAAATTTTTTTATGAACTAAAAAATTAAAATAAAATGAGAGAGTCTTCTGTTTTTTAAATAAAATAATTTTTAATATGCAATTTTATGCAATATTCTTCAAATATGCATTTTTATGCACATATTACTCAAATATGCATTTTTATGCAATATTACTCAAATATGCAAAAATATGCAGTATAAAATTTAACCCACAGTATCTTAGATACATGATTCGGATAGATAATTGATCCCCTGGGCCGTATGTGGCGGTAAACAAAATATGCAATTGCATAGGAATCCGGTCTCTAGTAATTTGAAAAAATTAAAAGAGGTTCTGAACGGAATCAACAATATTTTTATAGATGAGAAAAAATAAAAATAAATAAGATCAAGTCTATAGGTCTTAGTTTGTACAAAGAAAGAACAAACGAGACAGGAGTATAAAAATAAGCGGATAGAATTTTAGAAGTTAAGGAATTTCGCTCTCTTGAAAGTAAAATCGCGTGGGACAAAAGAAGTCAAAAATACGTAAATTAAATCCATAATTACTCAAGCTAAAATGGAACTTAGTACAAAACTAATTATGCCACTCTTCAGTCATCTTAGAAAATAGAAAGACATTATTGATTTCCAAGAATTTCATTATTCATAACCAAGATTCCCACTTAACGAAACCCCCTTTTTTTCCCCAGTTAATGTTATTTTCAAGGTTTTTGATCATATGATTTTCTTCCTAAGAAGAGAACGAAGAAGGGAGATGTGACAGCTGTCACCTTCTCTTTAGATAACTCAGGTTATGCAGTCGATATTTTATTAAATTCAATCATAAAAAATCGAGTTTTGAAAATTTATTAAAAATATAGTGATTGACATCCCTCTTTTTGCTTAATTTTCCATACGGGGTATTTGTAGCGCTTGCTGTTTTCTTATTTACTATATATCAGCGCTCAGGGAACTTTTTTGATATTACTCCAAAATATTTGTTTATATAGTATTAACCCTTTATTTACAGAATCTGAAAAAACTCAATAAGCTCTTTTAATCATAATAATTTATTGAAACTATATTGTAGAAAATACAATCATTTGTTTTCCTTATTATATACGATAAATAAAATTAAAAATCAAAATATTGAAATGGAAAATAGATACTGTAGATGACTTATTCTAAATATTTTTATTTTAGTTCAGAAATCTATGGGTATAATCGAAGGGTGAATATCGTGTACACCTACTTTCACACCCTCATTTCCAAGTAGAAGACAATAGATGAAGGGGCATTATCTAATGAATTCCAAAATAATTCCAAAGACGTGTACACCTAATTCCAATCGCGGTTCACCCCTCGGGTATAAATCAGCAACGCTAGAGCCGGCTCTCTCATCGGAAAATAGCAAACATATTCTTATGGTTGAAAGATGTTATTCACCTACATATAAATTCTGAACCCATAACTATCGGTGGAGTGAATTGTCATTAAATTGGTTCTACCTTATTCATTCTATGTAAAAATTATTGGATAAAAATACTTGGTAGGTTAAGAAATAAAAAATATAAAACGAATTTATTTTTGGAGAATCTTTAATCTCGATATATATATTTCGGGTGACTAACCCATCTTCAGGAGAAACAGAAAGTAAACTGACCTGGATAAGTCGAAATTGATTACAAGTCAATGGTAAAATTTATTTTTTTAAGATAACAAAAGGGTAAATATTTAAAATTATTGGAGGGAGAAAAGGTAGGAAGTCTACTTTTAATTTTGAATGGCCTTTTGAGAAATGAGGATTTCGAAAAAAAAAAAAAAAATCATTCTATGTATCTTGAATAGATGCAGTGTCGTAGCCAGAAAATTTTCATGGGAGGGGGGGAGTCAATCCACAAAGCAAAATATTTAATGGGAATTTTATTTTATTAAAACAAATAGTCCAGTTAAATTGTGTTTTTACCCGGAAAGTTTTGGGGTAGTCATAATTTCTTCGACTCTATGTTTTTGTGTGTGCTGAATCCGAATCTGAGGTTTGCTAACAAAATTTCCTGACGGAACATTGTCAAAAAAAGGTAAAAATCACATTTTTTGGCGGTTTTTTGCTTATATGGTAACTCAAAAACTTGTATTAACTTTTCTTAAGTACGGTAACCTTTTTATTGAAAATAAAAGTTCATAAAATTTCCTACAAATTTCCTCATTTAGGTTTTTTCTCAGACCAACCGTTCGGGCTCAACCGCTATTTGAAAATTGGGGTATTTTTTCTGTTTCCGAAAATCCCAAAAACTCGCACTTTTTTCGATTTTTTCCCATTTTGACCATGAAAGAGTACGTTTTCGACAAAGACCATTGATACAATTCAAAGTTCATCTTAATTGGATAATGATAACCCGTGCCTCAATGAGGTTGAAGCTTTGAAAAACTGCAATTTTTTGCAAAAAGTCGCATTTTTTCCTTCATAAAGAGAAAAAAAATCGATAAAAGTGCGGGTTTTTGGGATTGAATTTCGCCACTACTATAAAACCTAATCAAAGAGATTGTCCGCTGTTTAATCTGAGATGTCATAGATACATTTTGTTTGCATGTACATATCACATTTCGAATTAAACATAAGACAATTTCTTTAATTTTATTTGATATCCTAGACATAAATTAAATAACTTTCTAAAAATAATAGGTATACTGTTTTATTTATGATACAATATCAAAATTATGGCTTTTGATTTTAGAGATATATATAAGTACAGTCGTTAGCCGATTTTCGCATTGCTTCAGCAGCTAAAGTATTTTCGTACTTTTTAAATTTATAAGAGTTGAATTTTTTTTCGCAAACATAGATTCCTGTTAATAAATGACAGTTCTTCTATATATGCAATTTAGAAAACCTTCTCAGCTCTTAATAGACTTACAAATGATATATCTACTTTGTTCTGAAATTCAACTTGAAAACTGTTCGCTAACAATTAGATTTAAAAAAAATGTGAGTATTTAAATATATTTGGTCGTAGCCACAAAATGACCATTCTTACGCCTTTCGGAGTAATTTTCCCAGTACCTACCACAACCTCTTTTTTAAGTCTACGTGACCACTCAGATGTAATATTTTATAATCTTTATTTTTGTTTGTTAGCAAAAAACTCAATTGTGTTTGTACTAAAAGTTTATCAATTAAGTTTCTTTGCACAAAAGTTTTTAAGTTTTAGATAATTCACTCATCATTTTTACACTCGTGTCTCTGTTGCTTATTAGCATCCGAATTTAACCTAATTTTTCGAGCTAAGTTAAAACTCAATATAACACTAACACCAACTGCAAAATAAAGACTTTAAACATGTGGTAAGTACACCGCAATTCACAAATTCTTTAGCAACAAATCCTTCATATTTGAATAGAAGCAGCTTGCCACGTAAAAATAGGTTAAGTATTAATATTCATCGAATGTATAGGTTCCCGCACAGTTGCCAGTGAACCTTTGATTTTTTGCGATTTAATTTTATATCATTAGAACCATGTTGCTTCAGTTCTGACTGCGTGATACAAAATTAGGGGCATCAGGATACAGAAGTCATCGCTATTATTATTTATTTCTTAAGGTTAGGCTCACAATCTCCTTCCGTGAATCGTCCTGAAAGGTGACTACCTTACATATACATGTACACTAGCGCTACCTTCCACGATAAATCATGCCATCAAAATCCAAATCCAAATCCAAATCCAATCCAAATCGTGAACATATAGCTTTAGTCATGAATATGTAAACGGAGCGCATATCTCTTATATTAAATATATATAACTTCTTTTGTAATAAATAAGAGCCAATGAAATTATTCATTTTATAGATTAGCTGTCTAAATACTATTAAAGGGACTTCTCTAAATTTTGGACTTGTTGTTACAGTTGCTTGCTTTCCTAGATCCTGTAGCAGTATGAATAAATTGCCGCGAGTCACCCGATATGATTTTTTTATTCCAAACTGATATAAACTATTCTCCGGCAACTCAGGCTAATAAACGATTATTATTAGTTTCGAGATATAAGAGTTCAAAGTATATACTCGGTAAACCCACCAATGTATTTGACAATCAGTCAGAGCCAAAAAGGATATATATATATCTTGTTTAAAAAACGCCGTAAAAAATAACTCTGATATATTAATTATTATTTAATATATTAATTGGAAAAATATTTATCCAAAAAGATCCCTTTATGGTAGCTATTTTAACTATATACATTATACAAGACTAAATTATAATCTACATCGAGAGTGGAGATCTATTATTTTTCCAACCAAAATGTATTAAATTTTAAGGGAATATGATCACGATAGAATTTTGAACTCAAAAAATATTCAAAATAGCTATTTGGGTCATATAAAATATTCAAATTTCAACAAGAGTGAGTGACCGTACCATTTTTGAGATAGAAATTTTCTAATTTGAATACATTAACAGTGATTTTACTTAGGAAAACGGTGTAGGTTTTAGGTGAAACATGATATTAATTATTAAATGTAAAGAGTAATATGTCAATGAATAAAGCTCCAAAGAGGTTTATACAGACTACATCTGATTATTAGTCCATCATCAGGAGTTTACAAGTTAAAAAGTTTTAACTTGTAAACTCCTGATGATGGACTAATAATCCGAAATATATTGAGTTTGTATAAACTCTTTTGAGTTTTATTTCATTCACTGTGAAACTACACACCCTTTACTTTATTAATCATTAACAGTGACTTGAAGCAGTAACTTAAGTTCTCTAAATAATAATTAAACTATATATTATGAATGAAAGCAAAGATTTAAGTATCTTTTTGAGCGTCTTTTTTTGAAAAAAGATGGAAATTAATTCAAAAATCAATCCAGACCTATCTTAACGGTTTGGCTTAGTTAGCGCTTGGGTTCGATTCCTAAGTGGGACGAACCTCTCTGATATGCAATGTAAAAATATTTTCTCTAAAATCTATGATTGGTCCTTAAAGATAAATTCATTTATTAATATATATTATAAGTTTTCTAAGAAAATAAATAATTTGCTAGTCATAAGAACCTGTGCGATAATTTAATCAAATATTAAAATATTTTATTTTGAATAAGAAATGGTCAATCTTATTGAGAATTATATAATTTTTTCTTGATCCAAATGGCTTTCTTAATCTTTCTTATTTTTTTGAAACCTTATTTAGATAATATTTTCACCAAGATATTGCCTAGTTTCTTCTACTTCTTATTCAAATGTTCCCAGACCGATCATCTTCCTTGTAGGATGTTGATTTTTTTGGTATTCTCGGTACCAATAAATCCCTAAAATTACTATCGAGGTTGTATTTCACCCCTCTAATAATAATATATATCTCAGATAGCTCCTGCTGTTAGTACTGTTTATCAGCTCGCGCTCAAACCCACCCTTTTTCAAGAGGCATTCGTTAAATATTTTCTTTCTTTAAATTCTTTCAATTCTAAAGGAAATTTTTGCAAGATTTACTCGCCTTTATCTCTAACTTTCTACATTTACGACGCCTTTCTATTATTCTGTCTTTTCTTTTATTGTATTTTTATTTGATAACTTCAAGCCCATCACATCCTAATGCGCCCCATATTATCTTTTATTATTAATTCATCCGTAAAATCCTACTTTTGTTGTACAAACCAAAAAAAATCTTTTGATTCACAATTCTTAGTAGCTTCTATGAATATTTATGATTATCCTATTAACCATGTCTTCATTTTTAATTTTTTTATCGTCTTCTTTCATTTTTTAATTTATTCAATCTAGTTATATGAAAATGTCTAGTCTTTTTTTCAATCATCTAAATACCTTACTTTTAAGTCCTTTGAATAAATATTTTCTTCTTTTGTGTTTGATATTACTCTTAATATTTTCAATTAAAAATAATTTCATTCTTAATAAACCTTCCTTTATATTAAACTTCAAAGGATTGTTTTCTAAAAGGAATTAACTTGCATGAGAAAATAACGATAAAGCTATAAAATCAAAAGTATAATATATCATCGTCTCATCATCCACTACGAGACTATCTACTTTCATCCTCGCGCTCTTAACCACCCACCTCAATCCTCTTTTTCCTGTACACAACTTTGTAATTAGAAAAGAATTGAACAAACGAATGTACGATAAATCTTTTATACAATTGCTAATGGACAGAAAGAGGAATAAATAATAAAATCTACAAGGGCAATTTGTTACAATTAAATAGTTAATCGTCGAAACGCATCATTGAAAGCCCAACACATCAAAGGCATTTTTTTTATCTATACTTATCGATTCTAAAATTCTTTAAAACAATCATTTGGAAGTGAACCGACACTAAAAATTCAATAAAGGTTAATGAAAAAGTTCAGACCCTCTCCTCCTGTGTCACATTCTCTCACATTTTCATTGAGCCTCCTCTGTATTATGACGTCACAACTCACTAGCATTTCACAGCGAGAAGCCTATCCATTCTTAATTAAGCAAAGTTACATGAGCTATATTAAACGGATCGTATAAATAAATTTTAAAGAATTTAAAAAAGTACTATCATCTTTAAAATATAATTTTACTAAAAACTTTATTTAACCTTTATTGTGTTTCCCAAAGTACTTAATTAGGATATTAAATTTTATCAAAATAGGTTCAGTCATTTTCAAGATATTTAGAAAAAACTAAAAAAGTACTGAAATAAAGTCCTAATGTTTGGGGGCCGATATGTACCAAAAAATAATCAGCGCTTCATTTTGTTAAAGTAATGGTAGGTTTTCAATTTCATTTCAAACCATTCAACGGTGTGGAAAAAATCGTGGAGGAAAAAAACGATAACATCCATCCACCCATACATTCCTACATTCGCACGCACTAAATGAAAAAATTGCACTTTTTGGCTTCTGGACGAGACCCCATGTAACTTTTGGCAAAATCGTCACGTGCTAAAATTCAACCTAATTGAATACTACGATTTGTGACTTTAATTGAGACCATGGGTTTCGAAGTCTTTACCTGAGGACTTTTTGAAGTTGCGCTTGCCGCGAGAACGATTACAATACTTTACACATGCTTCGCATTGGATAAAATAAAAATGTACCTCAAGTCATCAAACATTGGACAAAGTAAAAACATCCGACCTATAAAAAGTATAAAATAATTTATAAATTGTAATTATCAACATGGACAGGAAAAGAACACAAAAACTATTTTCTAATCAACATTTTACTATATACTTATTTAAGTATTTAGTTAATTGTAATATAAATATCCACCATCTAATCTTAGAATCAGTATATATTATGTCCGAGACAAGTTTTTTCTTCAAATGTGTCCAAGATTGCCAAAAGATTGGACACCCCTGCTCTAAAGTTAGAGGATGGGTATTTTGCAGGATGGAGGAGATACAATAAAATTTACAGCTATTGCGGGGTGATGCGGATCAATTGGTACTAAAAAGTCATGTGATAAAATTTGTTTTAGTGAATTGGAACCAATATTAATAAGAACTAAGTCTAGAATATTGCCATTCTCATTATGCATTAGACTAAACTGGTTTAAGTTGTAATAAAGATAAAAGTAAATAAATATGAAATATTCATTTACTATGAGTTATGATTTCTCGGTCACTTGTTTCACATTAAAATTAAAAAATAAAAGAGGTATTTTTTTTCAATATATATATTTCGAGCTGCAATCTCATCTTCAGGAAAGTACTGAGTTGTATGGTAATTCTGTATTTTCTGAAGATGAGCTTACAGCTCGAAATATATATATTGAAAAAAAATTACCTCTTTTATTTTTTTAATTTTTAATATGAAACATGTGACCGAGAAATCATAACTCATAGTAAATGAATATTTCATATAATATTTATTTACTTTTATCTTTATTAAAGATGTTTCACCTTGCACCAACACCACAATCCCTATTAATTAAGTTGAGATAGTTTTGAAATTCAGCAAGTAAGTTGTAATATTAACTGAATATGTAATTATGTATATATGCTTATGTATATATGCCGAATTTTGAAAAAGTTTTATTTTTTCTTCAATTTTAATATTCTATTTAAAGATATCCACGATTCTCCTTTTCTATAGATAATCTAAACAGACGCATAGAATTTCCGGTTGCATATCTTCAGGGCGTCCCCGTAAATTAGGAGCGCGCCTCTCGATTTCTCGTCTCGTAATTATCCATAGCGTAGCATAGCGAAATTCTATGGCCGTGTTTCTCAACCAGGGCTACGATTACCCCGAGGGTTGAGACAAGGGGTACGTCTATAGCTCTCAGTATAAAATGGAACATTTAATTTGTTTAAGCAATTTGAACCGCGAAAGTTAAATAATATGATAAATAATTTCTTATGTTAATTCTACATTAGGAAAATTATTTTATTATTTTTTTATTTTATTGAAAAGGAAAAATAAATTAGAGTCATCCGACGGGTTTCGAACCCGTGTCTCTCTCCTTTACGCGAAGAGCGGCTTAACCAACTAGCCCACGGACTCTCCGGCCGAATAAACTCTTAAGATGGAATATCATTTTTCCTTTTTCGCGGTTTTTTCTATTTATAGTATAGTTACTTAATTTTTAGACAAATTGATTTTTTTAAACTGAAAGTTTTAATTATTTTGTTGAAGCAATTTGAACCGCGAAAGTTAAATAATATGATAAATAATTTCTTATGTTAATTCTAATAAAATAATTTTCTTAATGTAGAATTAATATAAGAAATTATTTATCATATTATTTAACTTTCGCGGTTCAAAGTGCTTCAACAAAATATTTAATTCGTTTATTTTTTATTCATTTAATATTTGATTTATGCCTTTTATTATATTATTATTATTATTATTATTATTATTATTATTATACAATCGTAAAAAACGTTTAATAAAAATTCAAAATTCTTTGAGAATTTAAATAAAATAAAAATATTTATTTACTGAAGAATAATAAACGAAATATAATGTTTTCAAATTTTCAATTGATAAAAGAACAATTTCTCTTTAAACGTTTATGAATTTTTATTACATGTTTTTCGATTATTTATATAAATAAATTTATTTATTTTACTTAAAAAAACAATAGGAAATTTATTTTCTAATATATTTTTTATAAAATCTACCTCGCCTAAAAAATAGGAGGTAAACAAAAACGCAGCACACAGTTTGGGAAGTTCTGTCCTAAGGCATATATATATGTAATCAAAAAGGAGAAATAAAAGTGAAAATCTACAATAAAGGGAATTTGTATCAATTAAAAAGTTAATCGCCAAAATACGCATCAGTGAAAGCAGAATACATCAAAGAGATTTTTATATTTATACTTTACGAAGATGAAATTCTTTAAAATATCATTTGGGAGCGAAGGCATACATAGTATTAAATAATGACTAATGGAAAAGTTCAAAATTCAAATAATCTTTTCCAATAATTAGAATTCCATTCTAAAAATAAAATGCTTTCATCTACTACTAATGACATCAAAACTTTAATTTATACATAGATATATTTTAAAAATAGAGTTGATCAAATTATTATTTGATAATGTAGAGGTCAGTGTTGCGAGAGAGTTACTCTTTGAACTTTGATGATATTTTATCTAAATTTTACAAGTTCATATATCAATTTCTGACACTCTCCATGTTGTTAAAGCTCTTTCATCATTTTCTAGCCTAGTCAAGGGTCAACTTTCCCATTTTACTTATTTGTCATTTAAAAAAAAACTGATTACTCCTCTGTGTATAGGTATCCTATTCATGTTCTCAAATTTATAGCCTTTTCCGTTCCCCACTAAGTGATATTTGCTTGGAAAACCTAAAAAAATGACGTCACAACTCTTTGCCAGTCTAGTGAACTTAGTCCAACATTAGTGTATTTATCAAGTGTCATGAGTTATTAGTTGTGTTAAATTTTTAATCCGATTGAAATAAAGGAAGGGGTTGTAAATTAGGAGTGTCGTAAAATAAACAATTTAATCGTTCTTATCTCGTCTTCGGAAAGTCGCAGAGCCTTGAAATTTGAAACTTAAGCTATCTAGAGGCTAGAAGAAGTATAACAAGATTTTGGCTAAAATAGAAAAACCGAAAGTTGATGTTTACGTACGTAAGAATGTACCCCCCCCCGTTTCGCAACCATAAGTCTCAGAGATACAAAATTCGAAACTTAAGCTTGATATAGTACATCAAGCATTTGGTTCAAATCGGAAGACCGAAAGTGGACATTTACATGAAAGATTTTTCGTTTTTTTTTTTTTATTTTCTCAAA
Organism: Forficula auricularia; assembly: GCA_024734495.1. Classification (NCBI taxonomy): domain Eukaryota; kingdom Metazoa; phylum Arthropoda; class Insecta; order Dermaptera; family Forficulidae; genus Forficula; species Forficula auricularia. The sequence goes on along the minus strand of JALMQS010000120.1, from coordinate 8,803,531 downwards.
AATGGCTCTTACGTTTTTTTTAAATTAGTGTATTTATCTATTGTCATGAGTTGTTAGTTGTCTCAAATTTTTAATCCGATTGAAATAAAGGAAGGTGGCGTAAAGTAGGAGTGTCGCGGCGCGCGCCGAAGACGAGATAAATGAACGATTAAAATATTTATTTTACGACACTCTTAATTTACAACCCCTTCCTTTAATTCAATTGGATTAAAAATTTGACACAACTATTAACTCGTGACACTTGATAAATACATTAATTTTTAAAAAAATCGTTGGAGCCTTTTTTTGAGAAAATCAAATAAAACGAAGGGAGCCGGGTTGGCTCAGTTGGCTAACGCACCTGCCTCGTTTCGACGTCGATCGATTATGACGATGTTGGAATGGGAGGCCGGGGTTCGATCCTAGCTGGCGAATAAAAATTTCTACCGGCTGAAAACCTCGGCTCCCCACTAACCCTACTAACACTTTACTTATGTGCTGTCTAAATGGGCTTTGTTCCCGGTGACATTAAATAAATTAAAAAAATAAATAAATAAAACGAAATAAAGGAAGGGGGTTTTAAATTAGTACTGTCGCGATGACTTCAAATGAAATGAAAATGTGAAAGTTGTGTGGTGAACACACCAGTTGATTTATAGATAATTCCACTTCTACTGTGTGTTTATTACACCCACCATATATATTTAATATACTAGTCATGTTGATAATTTTCATTATAGTCCAAGAGCTGGTGACACATTTTGACTACGGATTTGAGCCAACTAGAAATAATGCGTAATAGTACCGTCTATGAGTAGTTGTACAGGGAATGGCCAGTCTGGCTGGCTGTAGCAGGTGGACCAGGTACTGCGCATGGTGTGAGTGCGGTAAAAAATACATATGTGTTAAAAAATATTTTTGACCCACAATGAAATTATAAAAATTATAATTTATAGTCAATTATAAACATAATATATTCACCCCAGACCATTTGAGCGATGGGACGTGGAACCAGACCACCCCAAAGTGTATATTTTACAACATGAAAAAAGCATATTTGATGACTATTTTTTCAAGCCTTAGTTGTTTGCCATAAAAGAATTTAGTCTTTTTGATTTTAAGTCTATTCTTCCACGTTTTCAGTAGAGGTTGCCATTAATAGTCAAAACATCAAAAATGGAATGCAATAAGGTTATTCCTCAAGTATTAGATAAGAATCGATCGTTATTTTTGATTTTAAGTTGATTCCTCCATGTCTTCAGCAATGGTTACCAATTAAAACCGAAACGTCAAAAATCCAATATAAAATGGTTATTCCTCGACTATTAAATGAGAATCGATCATTATTTTTGAATTAAAGTCAACATGAACTGCAAATTGCAAGTGATATCTGATTAATAATAAAGGAATAAACATATTAATATTTCAAATGAATTTGGATAAAGTTTAGCAACGATCCGTTGCAGTTTATTTCTCAACCATTCACTTACTGAATAATGGCTAAGAATTTATTAAATATGGATACAAGTAATTGAAAGTAAAAAAAAGTGTGGAAAGAACATGAAAAAGGACTAAAAATGTTTTTTAGCCCTTCTATATATCTTTTTTTAACGTCTAGACCTTTTTCATGTTTTAGAGGATATTTTGCCAATATATATTTTTTCATGTCATTTCTTAAAAAATTTCTTTATCATTTCACACAAGGGCTTGATAAAAAAAATCTCTAAAGGTATAATCTGTCAGAATCCTATATCATTATAAGTTCTTGCAATTATTTATCTGCTTAGAAAAAAAAATTACAACGAAGGACGATATTTGTTTTATTCGACTTGAATGTTTTTGCCAAATACTTTTCTCTTCTTTTGATAGTTATTTAAGAAGTAATCGTTTCGGTTTTTTTCCTCTCTCACGCTTTTTTGTCAATTTATATTGTATATTTTCCCTCTGGGAGTTTTTTATGTTTTTTTTTAATCCTTTGGGGATTGTTGGGATGTCAAGGGCCACTGTCCAGGGATGTCACCGAGATGCGTGCTCTTGTTATTGAAAGGGCTTTTAGTGGTTGCCTCTCGTGTCTCGGAAGCTAATCGTTTCCCCCTCACTCAGTTTCTTGTTTGATTTATTGTCCTCACTCACTGACAAATTTATCAATGGAAAAATTTATTGATAGCATTGATATTAATTTATAATTGTAATAAATTGGTTATGATCTTGAAAAAAAATTTAAGATTATTTTTAATTTATACAAAAAAAAATAATAATAATAACTTTTTAACCGACTTTTATTCGACTGAATTTGTTTTTTGTGTCTATGTTACCTTATATCTCCACCAATTGTGAACCGATTTTGATAATTTATTTTGCATTGGGTTCAGTCTAGCTTCGGATTGGTTCCGTTTTTTTTTCATTAGTATTGGACCTTTTTTGATATGTTTGTTCAGGCATAACTTCTTTGTTTATAGAACCGATTTTAATCATTCTTTTTTTATTGGAAAGAGGGTACCTTAGGGGTAGTACCATATTAATTTGGTCAAGTTCTAAAGATATGATCAATGACGAAATAACGTAAATCTCCAATTCTTATATGAACAAATAATCGAAATTATAATAAATAAAATCTTTCTGCTTGGCACCGACTTCAAAAAGTAATTTCATGTTAATATTTCGTCGTTTATTTGTAACTAAATAAGATAATAATTATTTTATACCTTTTAGTGTATTTTATTTGATTTTAAGTTATTATTATTTTAATTGTTGCATTTAATTTTTTTGAAGTCGGTTTTATTTTTTATAAAAATTATTTCTTTACCATACAGGGTATGGCCAAGTATTGTAATTTTAAATAAATAAGACATCTCAAATTTTTAGCATTATTTTCTATTAGCCCTGCTATACCATTTAAAGAAATTCTTGAGATGAAAATAGCTCATTGACATTCATTAATAGATTGGCGTCTCAATCGTCAGAATACATCAGGGGTTCCCAAACTTTTCCGAGTCGCGGCGCCTTTTTTCAATTAAAATTTTTCTATGGCACCCTATTATATAATATTTATTTTGACCGCGCAGGAAGGGGCCTCCTCTTACAACAGATAAGTAGATGACAAAATTGGGTTATACAAACGATGGTAATATTTACAGTTCTCTCTCCCGCTATTTACAGTAGTACCTAGCTTGTTAAAATTTTATACATATTTCAAATCAATAAAAACAAAAATGAAAAATATAAATAGAAAAAATAAATAAATATAAAAAATATATAAAAAAATATGAATAAAAATACAAAAACATGAATAAAAATGAAAAATATGAATAAAAACAATAATAAACAAAAATAAAACAAAAAATAAAAGATATGTAAAGACTAAGATTTCATAGAGCGGGTCATTGAGTGACTTCGGATAAATCCTAGGTCACTTCAATATTATTATTATTATTTTTTCATATATACAATTAACATTGGTTATGACCCGCTCTATTCGTTCTTTTATTAAAACTATAAATTATTATTATTGGTGTAGAATATTGAGGTATTTCGGAAATTCTACACCAATAATAATATATACAAACGGAAACCTTGGCTACAAGATCACTGTGGACCTTTCCACGAGTCTCCATTAACTTATTAAAACTATAAAAGTTAAAGAGAGAGCCCCCCCCCCTAGTAGCACAATGTTTCAAACTATATAGTAAACTATATAGGTACAATGTTTCTCAAACTACTAAGAAACTACATAGGCCTCATCGCCCTAAGTAAAAGTATGTCCAAATGTAAGAGATAAAAATAAATACATTTTTAGCTTTTAACTTAGTTTTTGTCTAGTTAGGCTAAATTAATGTCTGGCTACAGCGCTCAGGAATAGATAATAAATAAAGTTCAATATTTTTTTTAGTTTTAGGGTGAGTGTGAAAATTAAATTTTTTAAAAATGTATAATAAAAAATAATTCTTAAAAATTCTCATAGATTCCTTATAAAATAACAAATAATACAAAATGTTAATTAAAAAATAAATTTTATTTGAAAGAAAATAGTTTGAATTTTTAACCCCCTTTTGGCGTGATCTTAACCAAAACCTAATCAGCTCTTAATCGCAATATAAAATGTGTATAAATATACAATTTCGTATATACTTTCATTGGTTTTTGAGCTAGACCCTCACAAAATTTGGCAACATATAGTACTAGATTTAAATTAAATAAATAAATAAATAAATAAATAAATAGAGCACCCACTAATAGACATTTTAACAAAATAAATAAATTTCTCTTAAAATGCAAATTTTTCGATGTTCAATATATAAATTTTTTTTCATACCATTCATACCTCGTATAGTAAAGTAAAAAACGCATCTTTGGGTGAGATTGGATCTCCTAATTTAATAACAACATGTCATTTTGTTGTTGTTTTCAATATTTATTTATTAACAGCCTCAGATTAATTTTTCATAGCTATTTTCAAAAGTGTGCAAACATTATTTAAGCCCGTAATTTAGTTGCCTAAGTTATACTAATCTATGAATATCGACTGGCTCTCTGGAAACTTTGTCATCAAGATCAATGGTTCTAACGATTGAATAATACTTGAAAGCCCCTGTATAACAATATCCTCTTTTATAGGTAGGTATTAGGTATATACCTACTCTTAATCGGATCAAGGATACTGGTCATATATTATAATACAATACATAAAAAAAATTACGTGACTTAGATATCAAATATACCATAGGTCTGGCCTCACTTGAATATTTCTTTCTTTGGGACATTAAATAGATAATGTGAGGTTGATAAAATTCATTTTTTTTTTTTGCTTTTCGACCTTTCTAGCCATAAGCCAATTTGCGATACTTATTATTTTTTTTAATGTGTCTCTACCCAGGGATCAGATTTTAGCCGGATGCCTCGATTCGGATTCGAAACCGGGTTGAAAATGAGAAAAAACATAAAATAATCCAATCATCATATTGTGGGGCTATCAAACATCAGTTTTAACTAATGATTTAAAATTCATAATACATGCTTGTATTAATAAACTGCACCTCTAAGCCAAGTTTCCGTGGCTGACAAAAAAATTGCCAAATCACGTACTATTTTGTAATCGATTGCTTATAATTTTTAGAAAAAAAACCGACATCAAAAAAATTAAATTCAACAAATAAAATAATAAGAACCTAAAAATCAAATAAAATTCACTAAAAGGTATAAAATAATTATCTAATTTAGTTACAATTAAACGTCGAAATTTTTACATGAAATCACTTTTTGAAGTCGGTGCCAAACAAACTATATAAGAGAGCTTACGCGATGGGATTGTCTTCATTACGTGCCAAACGTACTAAGTAAGCAATTGGATGTTGATGAAGGTAGTCCACGGTGGTTGTAAAAAATAAGACTATAATGGTTTTATTATTTTACATTTATTCGTTAAACCGTTATTGGTTTAACGAATAAATGTAAAATAATAAAACCATTATAGTCTCCGGTTTTTACAACCACCGTGACTGCCTTCATCAACATCCAATTGCATATTTATACCAGTCCGTCTCCTAAAGAAAAACGCTATCAAGTACTAAGTAAGATCCGTCGAGTGCGATTCATAAAATGTATATGTTTGGCACCGACTTATGATAATACCTTGCATGCATCACGTAAGAGAAAGATTCGGGCGAAAGAATCAATAAAATTTCATTCATAAATAGAGAAATTATCCCGAAACGGTAGCGGGTTCTAAATGAACGTTTTAAGATTTTTTTTATATAATAGATTTTATTTATTATAATTTCGATTATTTTCTCATAAGAATTGGAGATTTCCGTTATTTTGTCATTGTTCATATCATCAGAACTTGACAAAATTAATATGGGACCACCCCTAACGTACCCCCTTTCCAATAAAAGAAGATTCATTGAAATCGGTCCATAAACAAAGAAGTTATGCGTAAACATACATAACAAAAAAGGCCCAATATCACTGAAAAAAAACACAGGAACTAGGCTGAACCCAATGCAAAAAAAATCACATGCTAAAGAGAAATAAATGTTCAAACACCAAAAAAACAGACATTCCGTTGAATTGATAACCTCCTCCTTTTTTCGAAGTCGATTAAAAAATAGCTGAGCTTGCTCGACCTATGTGAATGCCAGTTTTAGCTTTGGGAATAATTATATTCATACATTCATTGTTAACGATTCTAATTAGATCTAAATATAATTAATACTAATTAAAATTTTGGATTAAATATATGGATAACACAAATAATGTTTTAATAACGATATTCAGGCCCATTATTCTATAACAATTTTAATGTGAAATAATTAAACTGAATTTTAATTAATTTCAAAGGCAATGCTAACGTTCAGTCGCCCACAAATCCTATTTTTAAATACATAGTTCTATTTACATTCACAATACATGAATGATGGAAACATAATTGCTGTTTCCACTCAGATAAATACACATTTTCTGATCTTATTATTGTTTTAAATATAAAATATATAGGCCTCCTGAATTCTTTATGTTCTCTCAGTTAATTATTTTAAAAGGAAATAGCCAGGCCTATTGTTAGTCGAACCAGATTCCAAGGGTTGTCCACATTTTAACTCCCAAAGTACTTGAATTATCCAATTTCTTCTTATTTATCGAAAATAAGAAGGAAATCAGTGAATTTGTAAAATTATTCATAATTTTAAGTTAAGGCGTTTCTACAAACCGACAAATACAAAAATCCCCTGAAAACAGCCCCTTTGAAACTTTCTCACAGCGTCATTTTAAATCGAAGTAAATTAAAAAAAATATATATTTTTTATTTTTGACCCCACATAAATTTCATACTCCCTCCCCTAAAATTTAATTCGAATTAAAATTTAATAGAATTAATTAAGTACGTTTTCAGGTATTTGGACAGGAAGGTGTAAATCAAAAAATTGTCATTGATTTTGCGACGTTTCGCCAGCTTTATTCTGGCTTCTAAAAAATATACAAAAAACAGAGTTATAGAGAAATCAACAAGTCCCATCAATTTTTTCCTTTTTTTCACCTTAATTTCTTTTTTCTATGATTAAATCAACAAACAAGATTACATGTTACATATCTCAATGAATATGATTAATATTAATATATAACAAATATGGACATATTTAGGAATAAAATCAATTGTAATTATGTCTCTTTTTTGTGTTCGAACAATGATCAATTTATATAAAAAAGAATGATTCATAATATGACAAGACTAATTATAGTATTTATTTAAAAAAAAAAGAAAAAATGATGGGACTTGTTGGTTTCTCTGTAACTCTGTTTTTTGTATATTTTTTAGAAGCCTGATGAAGCCAGAATAAAGCTGGCGAAACGTCGTAAAAATCAATAACATTTTTTTGATTTACACCTTCCTATCTAAATACCTGCAAACTTACTTAATTAATTAAATAATATGGATGCTATGGATTTTAATAATTTAATAGAATTTTTTGATTTACTAGAAAATGACTACATATAACTTCAAAATTTCACGTTTTTATCCTATTTAGCTTACGAGCTACAATGCTCTGATAGACAGGCGGACAGACAGACATATATTGTAGAAGGACTAATAGAGTCCCGTTTTACTTTTTAAACTTAACCCTAAAATAAAATGACCATTAGGAGTAACTTAGATATTTTCAGAATTTGTATTTGACTTATTCCATTATACCATACAAATTTCAACTAGTTGATTTACTTTTCTATACTTTCTATTATAATTAAATACTAAAATTATAATAGGTAGGTATCAGTGCAGTGCGGTCCATGGATGCTGTGGATGGGGCGCATCCCTAAAATTTACATTTAGAGTATTTTCATAAATATAAGGTCGACATCACAATTTTGGGAGGATCTTAAGATTTTCAAATTATTATCCATTATTTCAAATATTTCTATAAAAAAACGAAAGTATTTGGTTCTTGAAATGTTGGATAGTTTCATAGGGTAATTAAAATGAATGATTTTTTCGAAAAGGGTGCGAATAGAAGGTTTCAAGTCCAGACGAGTTTTAGTCGAATAAAAATTGTTCTCGATGAGGAACTATTAAAATAGTAATAAACCAAAAAAAGAATAAATAAAGATGATTCCAGAATCTTTGGACTAATCCATTTCTAAGAACTCTCAATATATAAGATCGGAAATACCTAAGAGTGCTATAAACAAGTCAGCATTCTTATAGGAATAGATTTTGGAGCAATTTAAGTTTAACTTATAGGACAGGCTGATTCATTGTGTAAGATGGTCGATTTTCATCTCAATCTCAGGGATTGTGGAGTTTAAGTCACAAGAATTAATTTCTTACTCCTACCCTCGCTCACACGAAGCAGAATCCGTTTGAGGTGAACGTCAAAAATAAATTTTTAAAAAATCTAATGTTAAAATTAAAAAATAGCGAAAATGATGCAGTATTCGATGAAATTTGCAAAAAAAAAAAACAACATTCCCAGTTTGAAAAGTCACCAACCGCCACTGGTAGGTGGGTAATAGGTATATATTCATTTTTAAAGATTTTGAGAATCTATATAGACACTATATAGTTACTAAGATATATAGTTTGAAACATTGTGCTACTAGGGCAGGGGTCGGTAACCTCCGGCTCGCGAGCCACATGCGGCTATTTCGATGTGAAGATGCGGCTTTATTTTAAATCAAAAATCAAATTTATATATATCTAATCCTAATCAAATACCATAATATTGAATTAAATATGTTAGTGGCTCTTTAAAAACTGGGAAATTTTGTAAATTGTAACTTTTAGCTTTTCCGTCTCAAAAGGTTGCCGACCCGTGTACTAGGGTAAGGTTTTACATTTCTTTAATATATACCTATATATAGCTCGTTCCTCAAATCAAAATGAACTAAAAAAAATATATAATGAGGCTAGGAATTGAAAAAATTTCAAAAATTTTAATTTCTTAACAAAGAAATGCTAGGGATAAATTTTTGAAAATTTTTTGTTGATTTTAATGAAAATTTTCTATAGAAAAATAAAAAAATTTCATTTTAAAGTTAATTTTCACCAATTGTAGAAAAATTTCAAAAAAGTAAAAAATTTTTTTTTTTATTATTTATTTTTTAAATTATGGGAAAGAATTTTGAAGAATATATTTTCAACAAATTTAAAAAAAAATGTTTTTAAAAGATAAATATTTATGATATGTTAGTAATCAAGCTTTTATTTTTGTGATTAATTTGATTAAAATTTGAATTTTTAATTAAATCACACATGATTAATTGTAATTATGTATTGAAACAAATTAATTATAATTAATCATGTATGATTTAAATAAAAATTCAAATTTTAATTTATGATATGATTAACTTTTCTTCCTATTTTATTCCATGTTTTATTATATAATTCTACACTAATGTGTTAAATAAATCACATTATAACGAAATATATTGCAATTACATTTATTTTTTCGTATATAATTTTCGTGTAATAAATGCCTAGTAAATTTTTCAAGTAAATGAACTTCATTTGTTGTTTTACATTCTAAGTAAATTAGTTTAATTTGTCAATGTCGCATCGTTTTGAATAATTATCAAAAATAAAACCAAATTTGATAATAAAAAATCTTATATAATAAATAAACCCCTTTTTAACGTTTTAACTAAATTGTATTTAATTTCCTTGTTCTTGTCTTTTTCAGGTTGACATGACAGAGCTGTGTCCAACCCCAGCACTTCTAGCCCAACAATTAACTCATGTAGAGCTCGAACGGTTATCGTATATCGGCCCAGAGGAATTCGTACAGGCCTTTGCAAAAGAGAGTCCTCATCTGGAAACTTCTTTTAAGGACATGAAGAAGACACGCAATCTTGAGTCTTACGTGCAATGGTTCAATCGACTTAGTTATTTCGTCGCCACAGAAGTCTGCAAGGTATGTTCATCTACCACATTCATATATGGGTAAATCCAATTTATTTTGCATTCTTTTCACCTAAAAATTTGAAAATATAACTTTATCGCAACCCAACAATAATAATATAGTTTTGTAGCTCAACTATCTATAGACCAATTTCTTTATTTTTTATTTTAATTTAATTTGTTTTGGCTTTTCGGTTTTTCCAGCCATAAGCCAATTTACGATACTAATGATTTTTTATTAAATTTGTCTCTACCCCCCCCCCCCCGGGGGGGGCGGGGGGTCGGGTTTTAGCCGGATGCCTCGAGTCGGATTAGAACCTGAGTCCACTTGGTTAGCTAGGCTGACATGCTAACCCCTAGCTTACCCGACCCTCCAGACCAATTTCTAATAATGGTCATGAATTAAAAAATATTTTTCTAGTTTTTATGATTTTTCCCATTCATGGGTGACAATCAAGGGGACGGAATTGACATTAAAGAATTTTGGTAATATAGGCAGAGACTAGCTTAAAAATATAGAAGGTTACAATTTTGGTTACAATTCACTAAAAGTAAAACAACACTACAAAGTTTTTTTTAATAAATATTTTTATATGTCGTTATCGCAGGTACGGAAATGACACTTATGAACGACATAATTAATCACTACATTTATGAAGTCATTTTTTTGTGGTACCATATGAATAAAATTAACACCACTGGTTGCTACTAACGTAAACCTAACTCACCTACTGAAAATAGTTTCTCTCTTGACCACTGCAGTGATGGCGTGAGTCAAGTAAAAATTTAAAGCTATATTGGGGACGGAATTGACACACTGTCTTTGGACAATTTTAATATTTTTTTCTAACAAAATTTTAATAACTAAAAAAACTTTATTAAATTATAGTCTTTATTCATCTTTTTTTTTTTTATTTAGGTGATATTTTATTCAGTCATATCTGAACATTTTTCAAGTAAAATACACGGGTTTGAAGATTTAAACAGCAAAATTGGACAGGGGACGGAATTGACTTTTTGTAGATTATTTGAATTGAAAAAATATGAAATTGAGTAAAATCAGCATTAAAAAATTTATGAATGCAACAATTTTATTAATGTATATTAATTAAAGACTATATTATTAAAAATGGAAAATTTATCTTAAATTATAAAAAAAAAACTAGTATTCTTTACAATGCAAAATATGTTGGATTTGCTCATATACATATAGCGAAATACTAAGGAGTTATCGGTTTCGGCTTAAAATCAAAAATAGTTATCAATTATAATAGAAATGTCAAAAATGTAATGTAAAATTGTTATTCTTCAAGTATTACATCAAAATCGATGGCTATTTTAGACTTTAAGTCAACATTGACTTCAAATAGTCAGTTATATCTAATTAATAATAAAGGAATAAACATATTAATTAATACATTATTTCAAACAAGTATTATGAATTAAGTCTAACAACAATTCTTTGCAGTTTATTTTTTAATTTCTTTTATATTGATATATTGATAAGATTTTTAATATAAAATAACCCATATTAGCTTTATTTTATGCCATGGAGCTCACTCAATTTTTTGTTGTGCATTTTTTAAAATATCTGAAACTTGGGGAAAATATTTTTTTTCACCGAGCTGAGAAAGATTTTCTTGCTTGGTATTTGATAAAATATGTAAGTGAAAGTCATATGTTCCGAACACGAAAGTATTACCTAATTATTAATTTTATTCATATTTATTAAGAGGTCTAAGATTTTTTTTAATGTTTATTTTTTTAAATATTAAATTGATGGGGGGGGGGGGTTCTTGGCTTCTTTGACTTCCCCTTTACCAATGAGAGGATGAAAAATAAGTAGTTTGTTAGAATTAATATTTAGATATGCATTTTGAAGACCATTTTTTAATAAATTGAAATTTTCCCCCCACCACACTTTCCCTCTTCAGCTCCGATATAAGAAAATGGAACAAGCCGTTTTTCTCTTGGGTCTCTCGCCCAGGCAACATCCATAGAAATTTTATTTAACGATTTCTCACCCTTAATTAAACACAATCAACCCCTAACATTTTTTACAATGTTTCGACTCAAATCTAATTACTTTTTCATTAAAATTCCTTAAGGACCTTTTGGCATTATTCAACCAAATTTCACCAAATTTTAAATTTAGCATTCTTACAAAGTCTTGACTCAATTTTAAACACGTTTTCATTAAAAATCCTTAAGGACCTTTTGGAATTATTCAACCAAATTTCACGAAATTTTAGATTTAGCTTTTCATCAATGTTTTGAATTAAAATAAGTTACTATTTCATTAAAAATCTTTAAGGTCTTTTTAGACCTATATAACCAAATTTCCCCAAATTTTACTTTTAAATTTATTACAGCTTTTTGAATCAAATTAAGCTACTTCATCAAAACTCGATAACCCTACTTTCTTAATATTCAACCAGATTTCCTCAAATTTTAGAATTAGCTTTCTTACGACAATACTTATGAATTAGATAAAGTGATTTTTCAATTAAAACCTTCAAGGACCGTTTGTAATTTTGTGTCAAAATTTTCATTTCTTCAAAATTAAAATTGATCTAATTATAAATTAGGATTGTTTTTGTGCTTGCTTAGTTTTCATAGTATCTTATCTCGTAATATTTTAATTTTAAATTTGAATAATGAATTTTGTTTCGTCGTGTCTTTTCACTTTTATATCATAAAAATGAGTGAAAAATAAATTTATAAACTCGAAGTGTTAGTTGAGTGTTCCTATCCGCTGCGAGAGGCTGAGAATCTCATTTCAACATTGTAGGGAGTGAAGTAAGTTTTACATCCATGCCATATCTTTTATTAGTCAATAACTAATCCGCTCCAACGATCTTTAATTTAAAAAAATAAATCAGAATCTTTTTAAAGCAATTTTCGCCCGACTGAATCTGTTCTTCAAATACTAAGTATCTACTAATTTACTAGCAGACTTTCTATATTGCTTAGGGGTTAGTTCAAAAAGTGGCTTATTTTTTAGTACTATATCAATAATCTGAAGCCCGGATCAGTGCAAAAATTTGTCTGCTTCTACTACTCGACCTCTACATCAAATTACACACAGTACAACAGGTATATAGGTACATAAATAAAAATAAATAATAATCACTTAGGATCCGGCTAAATAAACTAGTGATTGTTTTGAAAGAATTATCTTTATTTATTTTATTAATACAATTAAGAACATTATTATATTACTAAATAAATATTGATTAACAATTAAATGGATACAGGAAAATTATAATATAGGTATTAAAACATAAAGAGCTGTTCTTTTAACACATATAAAAATAGAGAGATGTTCAATAGAGTTCGATAACATAAAGAGATTAAATTATAAATAAATATTATCTAAAGGGGGTCTTTTTAATATAATATTTTAAATTTAGGAACGTCTTTGCATCCAGCTTGCTTTTTCATGATTCCAATCTAAACAATACCATTAAATGTATCTGCCCAATGGTGAAATTGTTAAAATTAAAATTGGAATGTCTCAGTGATGCTATCTTCCATAAAAGGAAAAAAATTCTGGCAAAAAAACAAAACAAATTAGATTAGTGACCTACGGTTAATCTTTATTTTAAATTAAATAATGCATTAAAATGGGAAAATTTTCCATCTTTTGCCTAAACAGTTATCACTCTCTTATCTACAGTAAATCTAATCTTTACCTCATAAATGAGTTCCAGGTTTTTAATTTAACAAAACGTAGATTTATCATGTTTAATGAGACCGCTGCGATAAAACTCATTCAAAACATTGAATATTACCTAATTTGTTTTTAAGTAATAGTCATACTTAATAAAGCATCTAATAAAACATGCACCTTTAGGTCTCTTTTTTTCTTTAAAAATGTAAATTATGTTATTTAAAATATTAGCTTAGAATACACAAAATATATATCTTAAATTCAAAATACTTAAGGTAGTTGTAACACCATATGAGTTTTCTTAGGATTTTTTAGAAATTTAGGCAGATTATTATTTACTACTACTTCTGCATCGATTGGTCGTAAAACGAAGTTTATGAAACAATATAGTTCCGGAGATATTAAATTCCAAAGATAGAGTTTTTCAGACACTTATACATTGCACTATACGGGATATCGAAAATGTACATACATATTTAATTATAATTAAGAAACTCTTCTTACTTTTGTTATAAAAAACTGAACCATCATTATACAATAAATAATAGATTTTTTAAGAAAATTTTAATTCATAGTTACAACACAGTTTCTGAGATAATAATGAATAAGTAAAGAAAAGTTTACACTAAAAACAAGCTGGGAAAAAGGCATGTATTTAACCTAAAAAGTGGGTTAACTTTAATACTTTTTTGACGTTTTTTCGCTTCAGCCATTGTCGCAACAGCTTTCAATCGCTTATTAAGAACTATTTGTTTTATAAATCTTCCTTTATAATGTACTTTATCATACATGTCTATGCTAAAATAAATACAAGGTCGGACAGTGTTGCCAGATTTGTCAAACGAGCACGGGATTGGCTAGTAGTGGTACATAAACAGCAAAAAGTTTTGGGCTTATGAATTATGAATCCTTATTGTCTGTTCTATATACTCTAGCATTAACTTTTTGCTAGTATTGACGCGAAACTACTACCTTAAGCTCTGAAAAGTGTCATTTTTAACACTGACTGACATATCAAAAGCCTAAAGTACTTCCACTCATCCTAGAATGTTGAAATTTGGCATACTAGTAGAGTTGGCTACAATTAAGGGAAAATCGAAAAAGTGAAACTTTCCCTTTTTCAGGGCCTAAAATGAATAGGTGAAATTTATTATAGGCTTAATTAACATATAGTGAAAATACAATCAAGCTAGAATTCTGAAATTTGGCATACTGGTAAAGCTTGGCACATTAATAAAAGAGAACATTGAATTCAGCTTCAGATATGGCAATAAGAAACTGAAATCATTTATCTCATCTCTACTTTCTGTGTACTTAGTTTATTTTTGTTGTAAAAATATTACTTTTTGAAAAAAATTATTAGTTTCTTTGAAAAGTTTTAGAAATTTTAAGTCACAAGAATTAAAAAATTCCCCTTTTAAAAACAAAATACAAATAAATATACTTTTAGATTAATTAGCTTTTAATATTAGTTTTTGATATCAGTTTGTAGGAAAAGTGAAAGTAGTCATTTAGTATGCAGAAGTCACTCCAGAGAATATTCCTACCATTTTAATCTATTTGGTATTCTCTTTTTATACTACTATTTTTTTTTCATTTTTATTTTACATTTTTTTTTCGTTTTTCTAATACACTAACCTTTCATTCTTTTGTTCTTTTTTCCCTTTAGCACTCCAATATCTGAAAAGCAGGTGGAATATATATTAGTTCCTCTTAACCGCCTCTCTCTCCATTTATCGTCTCATATCCCCGATTTCGGGCACCTCACACGATTTCACGTTTACATTCCACCACAAAGTCTGTGCTAGCAATGAATTCCCGTATAATGACTTGCCGAGTGGCTGTGTAACATTTAAAGTCTATTTCTAGTCGGTCGTAGAATAATAAATTGTATTTTTTGAATCACTTGACGCAACTGTTGTACTAGAGAAGGGTTATGTTTTCATAAAATTTATCTATGTATGGTGGTAAGATATGTGTTTTCATGTTGCTCATTAATCGTACTCACTGACATTCTGATTTATTTCCATCTCTTCTTAAAGGAAGTTTAATCAATCTAATCAACCAACGCAGCTGAAGAATAACATCGAGCCGAAATTTCCCGTCCAACATAGATAATATAGTTTCATAAATATCTATTCAGAATAAAGAGAATAATAAAACCGACTTCAAAAAAATTATATTCAACAAATAATATATTAAGAACTTATAAATCAAATAAAATGCACTAAAAGGTATAAAATAATTATTTAATTTAGTTACAACTAAACAACTAAATTTTTACATGAATCCTTTTTGTAGTCGTTGCCAAACATATACATTTTATGAATCGCACTCGACGGAACTTACTTAGTACGTTTGGCGTCTAATGATGACAACATCGCGTAAACTCGCTTATATAGTTTGTTAAGCACCGACTTCAAAAAGTAATTTCATTTAAAAGTTTCGTCATTTAGCTGTAACTAAATTAGATAATTATTTTATACCTTTTAGTGTATTATATTTGATTTTTGAGTTCTTGTTATTTTATTTGTTGAATATAATTTTTTGAAGTCGGTTTTATTTTTTATCCAAAAATTATTTTTATTTTTCTCTTTTAATTGATGTTAATAATAGGGTCTTAAGATAATATTTTACATGCAACTCGTAAGAGAAAGATTCGGGCGAATGAATCAGAAAATCATAATAATAATAATAATAATAAATTTTATTGAACCAATTATTTTACATGAATTAACGTATACATTTTATTTGAGCTTCGACTTCGGAGATTACTTCCCCACCATCGACTGTTCTTGATCTTCTCGGGCTTGCGATAATGTTTTTAGTCTGTGTTTGTAAAAAGAGGAAAAATTGACGAAATAAAAAAAAACCTCTTTGCCGTTATTTATAAAAGAAAGGAAAGAATCAGAGAAAAATGATGATGCTATGATGAAAGATGAGCGTTAGGTCCTGTAGAGTTCCAGTATTAGGGGGTTTAGACTAGTTTGGGTTTTTTGTTTGAACCGATTGGTAATGTCGCTTAGGTTGTCCAACAATCTCTGCATTCCTAGACCGACTAGTATAATTTCGTTCGATGTTCCGGGAGGGGGTAGTTTAATGATGCGTAGTGTCCTGGATTGAACTCTCTCCAATGCCTCTAGATTTGATCTTGAGGCGTGAGGTAACCAGGCAGGTACCGCATATGCCAAAATAGGTTTCACTACATTTTATTTAATGTCAATTTACCTTCAAGTGAAAGTGAACATCCAGGACGAATTAAAGCCCAAATAACTGTTATAGCCCTTCGTGCTGTTTCTCTTATCAAAGTCGTGTGAGCAGCCCAATTAGCTCTTCGATCCAATAGGACACCAAGATATTTGACTTTAGACTGCCATTTTAAGTGGGAATCATTAATTTTTAGAGTAGTTCCGAGATATTTTTGCTTTTTTGTAAATAAGATTGCTTCACATTTGTTTGGATTTGTTTTTAATCTCCAGTCTTTAAGATAATTTATTACAAGTTTGGTTTCTTCTTGGTGTCTCCGCGCTAAGCATTTAAAGTTTTTATTAGAATAATAAATTTCTATATTATCCGCAAACTGTGCTATGTTCACGTAGTTAATTTTGGGCATGTCTGACGTATATAGCGCATATAGGAGAGGAGATAGAAGAGATCCTTGTGGAACCCCTGCTCGGATAGGCCGCCATTCAGACTTCTCATTCTCAATTCGCACTCGGAAGCTTCACTCTCGAAGGAAATCCCCTATTATTTGACATAAAGGTTCTGGCAGTCCAAATAGAAAATTTTTTGACGCTAGATAAAAATGATCAACACTATCAAATGCTTTGGCAACGTCCAAGAGTACCATACCTGCCGCTTTCTTGAGCTGAAGTCTATTTCTAACAAATCTAGTGACTCGCACTACCTGGTGGACTGCTGAGTGCCTCTTTCTAAATCCAAATTGAGTGTCAGGTAATAAATTCTTACTCCCCGTCTCTGCTTCAAACCATGTAAGTATAAAATATTCCGCTAGCTTACCTAGGATAGGTAATAAGCAGATTGGGCGGTAGTTACTGGCTAATTTTGGATCCTTACCTGGTTTGGCAATAGGTACAATTTCGCCTTTCTTCCAAAGAGATGGAAAATATCCATTTTTATAATAGCATTAAAAACACGGGAAAGATACAAAATTGCTTTTCCAGGAATTGACTTGACCGAAAATTGGTAGGATTTCATCATAACCAGGGGCTTTAATTAATTTGATTCTTTGGGCTTTAGTAAAGGAGGTGGCTGGTCCTCACTCCGTTCTTCCAAAGCTTCCTCAACTTTTTGAATCATCTGACTTGATGTTACGTCAGATTCTTCAGGGTTCAAAAAATCATAATAAAATTTAATTCATAAAATAATATAATATAATCGGTTAAAAAGAATAATTATGTTAGAAAATTTATATTTATTAATTGGTAAAACAAACAAAATGATAATTAGAGAACATAGAATAAGTGAAAACTTTTTCTAGACTCGTTACAATTTATAGTGATTTGGCAATTTTTTTTTGTCAACAAAAGCGGCTTGATTTAGAAAGTGAGCAAGAGGTACAGTTTTAATACTTGGGTGTTAAATCTCAGGTCATTCGATTTTTTCTGATTTTCTGCATTTTCGAACGAGAAGACCTGAAACTAGAATAACCATTATCTACCCATTTCTTTGCTTTCTAAAATACACAATTTTTGGCCCCCGAACGAACTTTTTAAGATCATTAGTTCTTGAAATATTATGGGTAACAGACTGATACTTGAAATTGATTTTTCCACACGTTTCTAACATTACTAAAAACGCCTTCACACTACCGCACCGAACCTCTGACAAGTCAGTTCGGTCATTGTCCGACGGCGGAGTTCGCTGATGTGTATAGCGCTGTACAGCTGTATACGGATAAAAAGTGACTATATTCGGGTGTTCGGAGAATTGTCCCCCCACGACACAAAATAAAACAAACAAACAGAAAATTGAGAACTAAATTCTGAATGAAATCTATTGCCTGACGATTTTTCCACCTATGTTTAACTCTATTACTTTTTCTTTGTCTCTCTGTCGGTCTGTTATCACAATAAATCAAAAATATGTAATCTCATGAAAAAAAAAATTGAAAAATTGAAATAGTACAGTAATGTATTTTTATTCAAACCCTCCTACCGGAAGTGCCCATTTACTTCGCCCTTTACTTTTTTGTAATTTTCTCAAAAATAGAGGATGCGCCGAGGAAACTTTCTTATTTTAAAAATGAATAACACAAACAGTATAGGAACGAATTAATAAAGGTCATGGTCAAAACATGAAAAATTGAATGTAATAAGTTATTCTAGTATTAAATAAGAACCGATCGTTATTTTTAATTTTAAGTCAACACGGACTTCAAATAGCCAGGAATATCTGATTAATAATAATAAGGAATAAAGATATTAATATTTCAAATGTATTTGGATAAAGTCTAGCAACGATGCATTGCAGTTTATTTTAAAGCACTATCGATCCTATAAGTTGACGCGCACACATATACAGGCACGCATACACACAGAAAGAGCCAGAGATTTAATTAACATCTAGTTCTTAAACTTTTTCTCTGCTTACTTCCCTACATAATCAAAACAAGTTTTGGTGACAGGGTGAAGTGCAGGATTTTCGTATTAAAATTGTGAGCTTATTGTCTTCACTTTTTCAGTTCCCCGGCTCGGTCTAAGTGTGCCTGTCTGTCATTCTTTAATTATCCTGCATGCTTCTATTTAGCATTAATATAAAAATTTGAAATCTTAAGCATTTTAAGCATTGGAGATTTACTGATTTGTTTTTCTGTAAGCAAAGTATACGAATTTAATCTCAAATACAAAGCTTTTTCGAAATACATTTAAATATCATTTGACTTACCATACGTCTCGGGTTAATCGGAACTATCCTGGTTTGAAGTTATGGTTTAGGTGTCCCGGTCAGTTTGTCATTTTTTCCCGATTAATTGGGAAAAATTATTAAACGTTGCTCCACCAAAGTTAATGTGAACTAAATTTTAGTTGATTTATCGACGCGATTAAAAATAGAAATAAATAAAAGAAAAAGTAAAAACTTTTTCAAGAGTCGGTAGGCTTGCTAGTTAGAGACGCAACAAGTAATTTCTTTTGTGCATTTTTCTCTGAATTTTAATGAAGTCCAATTGAATATTCTCTCTTTCTATAACGAGTATCGTTTTGGTCCGAGTGCCAAAGGTCATTCCTAGAATAATATAGAAATTAAGAAATTATTCTCTAATATTCTGAAACAGGCTTGAACTTGTATTTGGCATTATTACAAGTACCTGGAGCCACCGAGCGATGCGCGGTAACCCCTGACCCGCCCTCCCAAAACCACATACCCCGCCCCCACCACTGCACCCCATCTCCTGCACCTCCCACATCCACCCCACCACGCACCCAGTTTTTGCATTTCTAGCTTTCTAGTGGTCCACATATTATGTGTATATTTGTATACTCGTACACCAATTTGCTCACATTCGTTATAAAAAATAAATAAGAAAATAATAATAAAAAAAATAATCGTATAGGATCTGAAATAATAACGATTAAGAGCTGATTAGATTTTGGTGCATATCGACCCAAAATTAAGGGGGATGAGGGGAAGTTAAAAATGAAAAATCTAGGCAATTTGATTGATTGATTTGAATTTTGTATACATAATTAGTGGGACCCCAGAAGTCTAAAAATGCAAAAACTAACCGCCCAAAATGGGGGGGGGGGGTGTAGGGTCAAAAAATAAAAATCTTTGCCATTTACCAAACTCAACCAAATTTTGTATACATAATCAGTGGAACCCCAGAAGTCTAAAAATGCAAAAACTAACCCCCCACTACCTTACATGATTATAAATAATTTTATTAAATATTAAATATAAGTGAGGAGCCAGGTTGTATGGTAAAGTCAAATGGATGGCCACATCAGAACACGTCAACTTATTTTTTAAACTCTAGGTATATTTTAGCAATGGGCATATATATGTCATTTTCTCATTGCTGATCCTTAAGACCCTCGGAGACACAGTAGGATACTAAAGCATTTAATAATATTAAATCTTTATATTATTTTTAATATACTAAGTAAAAGAGATCTGATGTTCATATCTGTTTATTAAAAAGATTAATCTCTCTTCGCCCATTTAGACCCCAATAAGATATTAAAGAGAAAACATATTGTATTTTATCGCTCTATCTCTCTCTCTATACTTATATACTTAGGGTGAAGTGTTGAGCAGGGCGAAGAAAAAACTTTATCTTATCAAGTAAGTAGTATTAAGTAAAATAAAAAAGTAAAAGCACAGTGAAAAATTAATATCTATTGTATATATATAGAGAGTTTTTTAAGTTTTATGTTTTTTAATCAAACTTTATTCTTGTTGGATGGCTCTCTCTATAAAAGACCAACCAAATTAAGTCAATACATACGCACACACACTCATACTCATACACACGATATAGAAGTTTATTCATGACAATATTTTTTTACATGTGATAGACACTCTTTTGGTCTTATTGAGTTTTTTTTGTACAATGTAATATATTTTATTATTAGTTTTTTTTATTTTATTAACTTTTTTTTAAAAAAAAGTACAAAACAGAGCGAATTCAAATCATTTTTTGAATATTTTATTTTTTGACATTTTTGTTTAATAATCTAGGAATAGATAAAATTAAAATAAGCTGACGTGTTCTGATGTAGCCATCCACTTGACTTTAACATACAACCTGGCCCCTCACTTATATTTAATATTTAATAAAATTATTTATAATCATGTAGGGGAGGGGGTTAGTTATTGCATTTTTAGACTCCTGGGGGCCCACTGATTATGTATACAAAATTTGGTTGAGTTTGGTACAAGAGCTTATATTTTCATTTTTTGACCCCCCCCCCCCCATTTTGGGCGGTTAGTTTTTGCATTTTAAGACTTATGGGGTCCCACTGATTATGTATACAAAATTTGGTTGAGTTTGCTCAAATGGCCTAGATTTTTAATTTTTAACCCCCCTCCACCCCCTTAATTTTGGGTCGATATGCACCAAAATCTAATCAGCTCTTAATCTCAATGGACCAAAACTAAGTCCGAAATTTGGTTTCGATATTCAAACTAGTTTTTGAGCTAGCTCGTCCACAAAAATTTAGTAACGCACAGACTAAGTAACAGACATTTTGGCAAAACAATTATTATCTCGAAAAAAATAATTTTTTCGATGTTCACTTTTAGAGCTTTTTGTAGAGCGAAATGCCATGGTTTCGCTCAATTTTTTTAATCAAAATAGTTTAAGCCGTTTTTGAGATATTTCGAAAAAAAGAAGGAAAAAAAACACTTTTTTCATACACGATTACAATACTTGACCATACCCTGTATGGTAAAGTAAAAAATTTAATTATTTTTTAAAAGTGAAACTAGAAATAGAGTTTTATGAAATTAATAATAGCTAAGAAAACAAATTCTTTGGGTAAAATAAACGTGAATTATTATATATAATTAGTATTCAAAAAGTGTCAAAAATGATCAATTAGTAATATATCTTTACATTGTCACGTGAAACGAATTATATATATATATATATATATATATATATATATATATAGTTACGTGCACAATTATATTAATTGTTTTCTTTCGCAAAAGGAAAATACTTATTTTATATTCACAGACATTATGAATGACCAATGAAATGAGGGACCTAGAGAGTTTCTTTCTATATGTTTTCCCTCTGATTTCACCATCCCTTTGTTATTTTTATAATCCATTATTTTACTTGATGGTTTCCATTTCCTTTAATCACTCCACGATTTCTTGAGTGTAAAGCATTTTTTTTTCTATTTTCAAGTCGGGCCAGAGTAAAAAGAGATAGAGATAGAGTGATGAAATATAATGAACATTTAGGTTTCTCTTAATTTATAAGCTATATATATTTACCATTTGTATATCGTTATACTTAGTCTACAAAAAGATTCACATTCACAACCAGTGTAAAAAAGTTATTGTTGAAGGGTCATTTTAAGCAAACATTGTTGAATCGTGTTATCGTTTTTAATCCCTTACAGAACTACGTCTGGTCAAAATTTTACTTAGAAATGTACTTACATACATTTAATCTACAAAGTGATTCACATTGAGTATACACCACTCTGGGGAATTATTGAGGAGGTCATTTTAAGCAGAAAATGTTAAAAAAACATAAGCCTTATTTCAACAACTTATAGAACTACGACTTAATATAACAAATAAGTAAATTATATTATATTCATATTTATATTCGGTATATATAATATGTAGGTAGGTATATGTTTATTTGCAACATGCAGAGGACAACCTCATTGATTTATCTTGAAGAACTACTACTGGTCAAAATTGTATTTAGAAATACTAGTATGTGCATTATACAGTCAGCCTAAATAGAATCTCGCCTGCTGGGTAGAGTATACAACTCATGAGCTGTACAACAGGTTGTCTATATAGCAGGCAATAAAGTAGAAAACAATACAATATACATATGGTACTTAATACAAACAATTTTAGTTACTTCATTTTTATAACAAAACAAACCATGAAAATTCATCTTTATAAAAAAAAATTTATTTAAAAACAATTTTAGTAAAAAATTAAAAATTATTCAAGACTTGATAGGGTTTCTGAAAATTTTACTTATGGGGTTTTGAAATAGAATTTTGAAACTTTCGAGAAAGTTGTACTTTATCAATATTAATACAAGTTCCTAAAATACATTACTACATATACCAAATTTTATATTTTTTTTATATCATCCATAAACTTGACTCAACCAAAATTTGAATTATTTCTTCTTTCAGGAAAAGCCAGCAAGCTAATAACCCTAATATTTTTTTAAACAAAGTAAATTACAGTCTTTACCTAAATTTAAACTAAAACTGACGCTCTCGACTTCCTTCCCAGCCCATCTTAGAACTGTGTCAATTCTTATCCCTTTTTACTTTACCATACATGGTATGGTCAATTATTATAATCATGCATTAAAAAAGTGTTTTTTTTTTCAAAATATCTCAAAAACGGCTGAAACAATTTTGATTAAAAAAACTGAGCGAAACCATGACATTTCGCTCTTCAAAAAAGCTCTAATAAGTGAACATCGAAAAAATTATATTTTTCGAAATAATAATTGTTTTGTCAAAATGTCTGTTAGTTAGTCTGTGCGTTACCAAATTTTTGTGGACGAGCTAGCTCAAAAACTAATGTGAATATCGAAACCAAATTTCACACGTAGTTTTGGCCCATTGAGATTAAGAGCTGATTAGACTTTGGTGCATATCGCCTCAAAATTAAGGGGGTGGAGGGGGTTAAAAATTAAAAATCTAGGCTATTTGAGGAAACTCAACTAAATTTTGTATACATAATCAGTGGGACCCCAGAAGTCTAAAAATGCAAAAACTATTCGCCCAAAATGGGGGGGGGATGTAGGATCAAAAAATTAAAATCTAGCCCCTTGTACCAAACTCAACCAAATGTTGTATACATAATAAGTGGGGACCCCAGACGTCTAAAAATGCAAGAACTAACCGCCCAAAATGGGGGGGGGTGTAAGGTCAAAAAATGAAAATCTAGGCCCTTGTGCCAAACTCAACCAAATTTTGTATACATAATCAGTGTGCCCCCAAGAGTCTAAAAATGCATAAACTAACCCCTCCTTTAAATGGTTATAAATAATTTTATTAAATATTAAATATAAGTGAGGGCCTGGTTGTTTTGTAAAGTCAACTGGATGGCCACATCAGAACAGGTCAGCTTATTTAAAGATACTACCATGACGTTTGTTCTGACGAGATAAAATCAATAAACCCTTCTAAAGCTTCATTTGTGAGAAATGATTTTTATTTAAGTATTTAACAATAAAAATAATAATATTAACTTTTTATATTAAATAAATGATCTAAATATTTTTTTCCTCCACATCATTTAATTAGCTAGCACCCAACTTGCCATTTATGTCGAGAGAAAAGTTTATTTTTTTCCTCCATTTAATCTCATCTTGGAAATATCAACTTTGAAGTGACATCTGACGGCCAGCCACTGAGTGAACTTTTACATTGAGGAGAGCTACCTGTTCCTTTCACTGCTCGGCATTCATTGTTCCTGATAAAAGATAAAGCGCATTCATGCCCATAAATCGCTGAAATATCAAATGGCAATGTCTCTGATATAAATCGTGGTTATATATTATAAATAGCTACCTATAGTATACAGCGATCTATCTATCTATATTTATAGAAACGTGTTAGCTTATACTCGTATTATTTGAAGTTTTATATCATTTGATATTAATTCGTTTATAAACTAAATAGACCAGTTTGTCGATGCAGACGAAATATGCCTTGCGGACTTTGTTGTGATACACACATTCTCATAATGCCAACATGAATTAGTTCCACATCACTTGATAACGAGTGGGTTTTGAAAAAGACCTGCTCATCAACAAAGGGGCGAATTTTCAAGGACATGGGCTACTATATTAATGAAAAATAACAGTGGTTCTTAACCTCAGTGGTCGAAATCCAAAATTGGGTACCTAAGCATAATTTCTTTGTTCGCGGAGAGTCGTTAACCAAATATTTACTACATTTATTTTCAGTGAGTTTAAAAATATATTTTAATTTATACAATAATAATGGATGTAAAAATATTACAAACACGTGCTTTTTTATTAAATTTTCCTTTGATCGAAAAGTACCAGTGTAGTCTTAATTGTTAAAAAAATTATATGTGAGTTAAAAAAAGGTCATCATTGTAAAATTGAAGAAAAATGCTTAAGGTATTAATTAATAGTTGTTTCGCGACAATACTAGCAAAGTTAATGCTAGAGTATATAGAACAGACAACAAAAATTCATAAGGCCAAAACTTTTCGCTGTTTATGTACCACTACTATCCAATCCCATGCTCATTTGACAAATCTGGCAACACTGTCCGAGCTTGTGTGTATTTTATCATAGATATTTCAGATAAAGTACATTATAAAGGGAGATTTAGAAAACAAAAAGTTCTTAATGAGCTATTAAAAGCTATTGCGACAATGACTGACACGAAAAATCGTCAAAAAAATTATTAAAGTTAACCCACTTTTTAGGTTAAATGTTGCCAGCTTGTTTTTAGTGTACCTACATTTTTCATTATTTATTCATTATTATCTCAGAATCTGTGTTGTTACTATTAATTAAATTTTCTTAAAAAATGTATTAGTTATTGTCGAGGGGTGAACCGCGACCTAAAATCCTGTACACCTATTTCCACTTCCACTTTCATTTCCAAGTACAAGACAATAGATGACAATAGATTATCTAATGAATTCTAAAGTAATTCCAAATAATTCCAAAGACGGTGTACACCTAATTCTAATCGCGCTTCACCCCTCGGTTATTGTTTAATGTTGGTTTAGCTTTCTATAACAATGGTAAGAAGAGTTTGTTAATTATAATTAAATATGTATGTAAACTTTCCGATATTCCGTATAGTGCAATGAATAAGAGTCTGAAAAAACTCTATCTTTGGAATTTAATATCTCCAGAACTAAATTGTTCATAAATTTCGTTTTGCCACCAATCGATGCAGAAGTATTTAAATAATAATCTATCTAAATTTCAAAGAAATTCCTAAGAAAACCCATATGGTGAAACATCTACCTGAAGAATGATTTAAAACGGTAATGAAAAAATGGCTTTTTTTATGATCGCGATATATACAATAATTCTTTAATTTGGGTCGCGGCTTAAAAGATTAAGAACTACTGATATAACATTATCCCTAATGGAAATGTATCCATTCCATGCCTTCCATATTTTTAGTCACAATCTATCAATAGTAAGACCATCTCTTTTTTCGGAATAGTTTTAGACTTTTCTTAATCAAGATAAGTCAGTCAAAGTTAATATTTTTGGCTTTATATCAAAACAAATATTGTATTTCGTCTCTTTAAATACTCTTGTATTAGAATCGATAAAAATATCTTGTGAATTAATAGTTTGTTTTTTTATTAAAATCAAAAATTCAGACCACATGGGGGACCCTTTGTTTATATTTCAGTTTTTTTTCGAGGGTGTCAAAGCTAATTTTTTTCGCTTTATATCAAAATAAATACCGTATTTGGACTCTAAATACTCTTGTATTAGAATCGATAAAAATAGCTTGTGAATTAATAGTTTATTTTTCTTTGAAAATCAATAATTCAGATCACATGGGGACCCTTTGTATTCATTTCGGATTTTTTCGTGGGTGTCAAAGTTAAATTTTTGCACTCAAGCGGCCGAATCTCTGGCGCGGCCTGGTTCTTGGATTTATCAACACAATATCAGTGCAATCGGAAGGCTGCTAAATAAGTAAAAAATATATAAGAGATATACACGTAAAAATAAGTGAATTCTATTAATATTTCTTTAACCCAAACGCTCTAAACTTTATTTTGAATACTCGGATATGCTAAACCCAATGATTTAGCTTTAAATATATTTTTCCTTTTAAAGTATGATAGATAGAAAGAAGCTTAGAAAATTTCTTTTAAGTCACGGCCCATCTGCAGTTCGCTGATAACATGACATTTTAAAAATAATTTGAATTTACATTTATTTATCCTTTCTTTAAAAATGCATTGAATATGTAAATAAGCACATGCTGAATACTCCACACCTAATACTAAATATAGATCTACGTGAAAACACGAAATTACAGAGATCTTGTGAGTTAATATACATGTTGTGAGATTTATTTTGAGTTGGTTTAATATTTTCAAATTATTTGTACTGCCAACAGGTCGATGAGAGAAAACCCAGTCGTAGTCGTTGATCTAAATATTAATGTAAATCCATAGAAATCTAATATAAAACACCCCTTTAAGAATTTTATTTAAAATTACATTTATCCCTCTTTTTTCATGTTAAAATTAACACATATCTACACACACGGCAGTGTGTCAGCCAAGTTCGGAAAACGGGCGACGCACCGGCCATGGGTATATTTACACGAACCATTTCAAGTTACTTTCGACCCCCCATAATTCAAAAACTATTAGACCTACACACTTGAAATTTTTCATGTCTAATAAGCCCCACTGGAACACCTAGAATCCAAAATTTAATGAATAAAACGAGTATAGTTCTTGAGTTATTAAGGTCTAAAAACTGCCATTTTTAACACTGACTGACTCACTCACTGACATCAAAAACATAAAGTACTTCCGCTGATCCTAGAATTCTCAAATTTGGCATGCTGGTAAAGTTTGGCCTACAATTAAAGGAAAAAATCGAAAAAGTGAAACTTTCCCTTTTTCAGGATCTAAAATGTAGGGATGGTATTTATTATAGGCTTAATTAATTTATAATGAAAATACAATCAATCTAGAATTCTTAAATTCGGCATACTGATAAAGCTTGGCACATTAATAAAGGAGAAAATTGAAAAACCGAAACTTTCCCTTCTTTGGGGCCCGAAATGAAGGGGTGAAATTTATGAACAACCGACCGGGTTTTTAACGAATATTTTATAAGAAATATTTAATCATTATTAATATAAATGTTTTAATTTAAATAAATTTAGGGATAAAACTTTTCAAAAATTTATGATATCTGACCAAAAACATAGATGTGAAAAAGGAGCCAAGTTCGGTACAAACGGCTTCGCCAACAAAAGAGTTGAGATCTAAACGGGTAGCAAGTTCCATAGAGGTTGCTTAAATAGGGATGAACAACATTCTTCAATTGATTTAAAGAAAATTTGTTACATTCTTTGATATTGAACTTATAACTTGGCAAGTTTTATATCCAACTAAATTGTTTGTAGTTAAAATAGAACAACTAGCAAATCAAAATTTTAATCTTGTATTAAATATCATCACCTTAAACGTAAGTTAACTATTATAACTTGCCAAGTTATAAATTTAATATCAAAGAACGTAACAAATTCTCTTTAAATCAATTGAAGAACGTTGTACATCCCTATAGCTATGATTTAAGAAACTCCTATGAGACTTGGTATCCGTTTAGATCTCAACTCTTTTAATCAGTAGAGATTGTGGTGTTGGTGCAAGGTGAAACATCTTTAATAAAGATAAGAGTAAATAAATATTTTATTTAATATGGATTTACTATGAGTTAGCATACTGGGTCACTTATTTCACATTAAAATTAAAAAAATAAAAGATATAAAAAATTTTTCTTTTTCAATATAAGTTTCGGGCTATCAACCCTTACTTTCTGTATTTCCTGAAGATGGGTTGATAGCCCGAAATATATATATTGAAAAAGAAAAAAAACTTATATCTTTTAATTTTTTAATTCTAATGTGAAATAAGTGACCCAGTATCCTTAACTCATAGTAAATCCATATTAAATAAAATATTTATTTACTCTTATCTTTACTCAACTCTTTTGTTGGCGAAGCCGTTTGTACCAAACTTGGGCCCTTTTTTACATTTATGTTTTTGGTCAGATATACATTACACTTAGGGTCAAAAAAGAACTTGCATTCCGAATGAAGAGTTATAGTCTATCAAATATTTAAAATTCTTGAAAAAAATTTAATAATCATTACCTGCGTGACTCTTGAAGTCTTATTAGGCCCTTTTTCCCAACTGAAAATTCATAGAATAAAGAAGTTTGAAATAAACCAAAAAAGAAAAAAAGATATATGGTGTTTTATTTCACAATATGGATATTCATATTTTATAACTACATATGATTCAAAATTATAATGGTATTTTAGTGAAAATAGCTTAGTTTTTCAATTCCTCTAAATAGCTAAATAATAAAGGTTTAATTATCTCTAGAGTTATGCTTGGAAATCATATTTGACACTCGGGTTCGACTCCTGAATGGGCGAAACCTTCTGACATACTATAAAACGAATACGAATCATAAATCTAACAAGACCTAAAATTGGCCTTCGATAATATCATATAATGACGTGTAAAAATCGAAAATTTGAAAATTAGGTAAAAAGCAATTATTTTTTTAGACTCAAAAAAAGTGTCATATTTCGAAAAAATTTAAATAGCTATATAAACTGTACGTACTTATATATTAGTGCACACTATTGTGGCAAACATATTATTAATAACCGGTCAAGTGAGTCATTTCTAAACGGCGATAAGTACAAAAATTAACAAAAACTTTAGGGCTCTCCCAATACGTTACAATTTTAAGGAAAAATAAATTAAAAAAATCTAATTCTACTTAAAGAGTTCTTTACAGGGATGCATCACACCCCATGATAAAAAAATATTTTTTTAATAGTTCGATTACAATTTACAATTGAAGGGTTTGCTGCAAAAAGGAGGTAGCTCCAATTTTTTCAGTTTTTAGGAACCCAAGGGGAGCTACATCTCTCTCGCAACAAACTAACAGGACGGGCAGCTCCATCTGTTAAGCAACGCTGGAAATAACGATTGGAGCTACATCCTTCTTGTACCAAACAAAAGGTTTTTTTGCACAAGATAGTGTTAATATCTGCCAACATCAATAGGATGGATCTACCTCCTTTTTGCAGCAAACCCTTCATTTTAAATACAATTTTTAATTCTGGGAAAAATGAATACACATAATTTCTTAAGGTTGTATCTTATCTAATTAATGATTATGAGCTACAATGTTCTGACAGACATACATAAAAACATTTTAGCGACACAAATAGGGTCTTGTTTTACTTTTTAAACGAAACTCGTGGAAAATATTGATTGAAGACTATAAACTTGAATAAGACTTGAAAATATAAACTAAAAAATAAATAACACTACAAAATTCATTGTAAAATATAAATATAATATACTCCTGGTGATATGCATAACTTCGTTTTAGAACCGCTGGTATTGGATGAAAATAAGATTTTTCTTTATTAATTAAGTATCCATTAAACTTCCAAGTAATAATTTTATGTCCACATATTTCTACTTAGAGTATACCTATATATATATGGTATAAGTCATATATAGAGGTAGACCGGTTTTACAGCTTTTCTTAGTTAACAACACAGCTTCATATTAACTCACTTTTAATCCATTTTAATACCAAAACTTGCATTTATTATGAAACTAAAATAAAATTTAATAACTTAGAAAATATAAGTTAAATCTCATGCAAATTAGGTTAACTTTTCTTTCTAATCAACCCGTATAGGATTTGTAGACAGGGATTGAAATTAAATCCCTTACTAATTAACTTATTTCCTTTTATTTACTAATACATTTGATTAATTACTTATCGCAGAGGAAATGGATCAATAATTCAATTGAAGTGCTTCTTGCCTCATATTTTTGAAATTCTCCTTTGAATCTTCGTTTCACTTGAATAATGTTTTTATTTAAAATAAGCTGACGTGTTCTGATACGGCCATCCACTTGACTTTACCATACAACCCGGCCTCTCACTTATATTTAATATTTAATAAAATTATTTATAATCATGTTAAGGGGAGGGGGGGTTAGTTTTTCTATTTTTAGATTACTGTTTGCCCACTGATTATGTATACAAAATTTGGTTGAGTTTGGAAAAAGAGCTTATATTTTCATTTTATGACCCCCCCCCCCCACCAATTTTGGGCGGTTAGTTTTTTTCATTTTTAGACTTCTGGGGTCCCACTGATTATGTATACAAAATTTGGCTGAGTTTGCTCAAATAGCCTAGGTTTTTAATTTTTAACCCCCCTCCATTCCCCTTAATTTTGGGTCGATATGCACCAAAATCTAATCAGCTCTTAATCTCAATGGATCAAAACTATGTGTGAAATTTGGTTTCGATATTCACACTAGTATTTGAGCTAGCTCGTCCACAAAAATTTGGTAACGCACAGACTAACTAACAGACAACCAGAGAGCCTTACTAACAGACATTTTGACAAAACAATTATTATCTCGAAAAATATAATTTTTTCAATGTTCACTTATTCGATCTTTTTTGTAGAGCGAAATGCCATGGTTTCGCTCAATTCTTTTACTCAAAATAGTTTCAGCCGTTTTTGAGATATTTCGAAAAAAAGAAGGAAAAAAAACACTTTTTTCATGCACATTTACAATACTTGACCATACCCTGTATGGTAAAGTAAAAATGGAGCCACTTTGTATACCTATGTACCTACGGTCTAATCATTCTTAACAACCCATATAATCAGCTAATATATTAGCGCATCGTGCACCTATCTAGTAAAGTTAAAGTCAAAAATGACTCTTTTGACTATATGTATAAGTTTACCTTTAGTCAGGTTTAATCATGGATAAACAAACCGGCCCTTAATAACATTTTATACAAACAGTACCTCATCATGTTTGATATAATAATAATAATAAAAAAACTAAGATCTGTATTTATGAATAGTAACATTATAAATCTATCCTAAAGCTGGTTCAAGAGATTGCGACTAACATCAACAGAATATTATGTCCACTTTAGGCACCAAAGTATCAAAAGGATAACCTTTTTAATTATAACTTTTGAAATTTTAATAAATATTTATTTATTTTTTCTGTTTATTCAAGTTTATAAATGTCTGAAACGTGGAGAAAAATAATTTCCAAACATTATTTTTTTTTCTGATTGTTTTCTTTTCGTCTGAATTTCCATACCCACCCTAACTTAAGAGCTCTTAGAAAACTTGTCTTGTGCCAAAATGTTGGTAATTTTTTAATAGAGAACTATTTTAATTTTGGGCCTAAAAGCTTAAGAACTCTAAAAAATCCAGAAAATCATAAATAAATCCATTCGTTATACTTAAAGCCTTGAACGGTTTCAGCTTCTGAGCAAGCTTTTGTCATCTTACAGCCAAGTTTTAGTTTTCGAGTTTAAGCCATTTGCTAACATAAAAAAAACTTATCAAATCATCGATGAGATCATACAATAATGTCTTATTTTTAATTTACCATACAGGGTATGGTCAAGTATTGTAATCGTGCATGTAACAAGTGGTTTTTTTCCTTCTTTTTTTCGAAATATCTCAAAAACGGCTGAAACTATTTTGATTAAAAAAATTAAGCGTAACCATGGCATTTCGGTCTACAAAAAAGCCCTAATAAGTTAAAAAATTATATTTTTCGAGATAATAATTGATTGGTTAAAATGTTTGTTAGCTACTTAGTCTGTGCGTTACAAAATTTTTGTGGACTAATTAGCTCAAAAACTAGTGTGAATATCGAAACCAAATTTCACACGTAGTTTTGGTCCATTGAGATTAAGAGCTGATTAGATTTTGGTGCAAATTTTGTATACATCAGTGGGGCCCCAGGAGTCTAAAAATGCAAAAACTAACCCTCCTCCCCTACATGATTATAAATAATTTTATTAAATATTAAATATAAGTGAGGGGTCAGGTTGTATGGTAAAGTTAAGTGGATGGCCACATCAGAAAACGTCAGATTTTTTTTTATCAAAATAATTTTTTAAATAATTTTCAAAAAATTTCATAAGGAGCATAATCAAGCAGGTTCTTTTAAAATAGTAGAAAAAAATGTTATAATTATGGTAAATTATGGTAAATTTATGTAGATAATGACACCACTTTATTTCAAATACTTTAATGCTGATCATCGTTCACTGTTGTATCTAATCGAATATTTTGTATTTTTCTGTTGCAGCATGTTAAGAAAAAACAACGTGTAAAAGTGATGGAGTTTTGGATCGAAACGGCGCGTGAATGCTTCAATATCGGCAATTTCAATTCACTTATGGCGATTATTGCTGGTCTAAATATGTCCCCTATATCAAGACTTAAGAAAACGGTAAGTCCTTTAAGGCCAGCCATTTATCTCTCTTTAGATGGGTTTTATCTGTTCCTACCCCCTACCAATCCTGCACAGCCACCCGCCTAATAGCCACTATTATTCTTCTTCGTTTTTCTATCGGATTATAAATTTCACCTTCTCCTCTCCGTTATTTGAAAAGAGGACATTTTATCTCTACAACCAATCATGATGATCCTCTTGTCCTAAAAATATTATCATTTTATTAAATCATCGATATAAATGAAAACTTCTTTTGACTTCAATAACTTATTTCAATAGTAATTTATACTTAAAGTCAAAACGTTATTCACACTAGCTGGAATTTTTTCATCTATTATTATAAAAAGTCCTTGGAGCACCGAGCGAATATCGGTAATTTTTTTCCTCTAAATAGTTTGTTTCAAATTTCAAGACTCTGCGACTTACCGAAGACGATATATGAATGATTAAAATATTTATTTGACTACACTCCTAATTTACACCCCTTACTTTATTTCAACCGGATTAAAATCTATACACGACTAATAACTCATGACACTTGATAAGTACCTACACCAATTTAAAAAAAGTCGTTAGTGCCGTTTTTGAGAAAAAAAAAAAAAAAAAAACGAAAATCTTTCATGTAAATGTCCACTTACGGTGTTCCGATTTCAACCTGTTACTCTTCTAGACTATAACGAGCTTAAGTTTCGAATTTCGTAGCTCTGAGATTTATGGTTGCGAAACGGAGGGGGGTACATTCTTACGTACGTAAACATCAACTTCCGGTACTTCTATTTTAATCTTTTGGTACTTTTTGTAGCTTCTAGATAGCTTAAGTTTCAAATTTCAAGGCTCTGCGACTTACCGAAGACGAGATATGAACGATTAAAATATTTATTTTGCGACATGACTAATTTACACCCCGTTCCTTTATTTCAATCGGATTAAAAATTTGACACGACTAATAACTCATGATAATTGATAAGTACACCAATTATTAGCGAAATCGTTAGAGCCGTTTTCGATAACCCGATTGTATTTATACAAGAATTGCTCATTTAATAATATAAGATAAGATAAGATAAGATAAGAATATAAGATAAGATAAACATGTTTTATAGCTACCTACAAATGGTCATCATTACGTGTCCAATTATTATATATCGTTCAGGCTAGAATGAGAGGGAATTTTGAAAAAAAAATACTTTTTTCTTCAGTTTCTTTTAATGAAATTTTCAATGTTTGTGCATTTATTTATTATATTTATGTATTTTGGCGAAAATCAAGTAGGGCGACATAATTAATTCCATTTAATTCTTTTGAAATTGACCAGCTTACTATTACAACAAACAAACATATTTAACTATATCAAATCGGGTTATTCAACCCATTGAGAAATAACACATAGTAAAAACTGATGTTGAAGGTCAAACCTACGAAACTATAGTTTCAAACAAATCAATTACATATATATACCTATATGTGAGTGTTATATGGGTATGTTTATTTGCATCAAGCAGAGGACAATCTCATTGATTTCTCCTTATAAAGAATACACCTCTCCTGACATGTATTACCAGAAACTTATCTGGAAAACAAACTCTCTTCTCCCATGAGAA
Organism: Forficula auricularia; assembly: GCA_024734495.1. Lineage (NCBI taxonomy): Eukaryota > Metazoa > Arthropoda > Insecta > Dermaptera > Forficulidae > Forficula > Forficula auricularia. The sequence continues at coordinate 8,768,619 of JALMQS010000120.1, read as the reverse complement.
TAATATATTTCAAATTTACCATCCCTAGTAGCACAATGTTTCAAACTATATAGTAACTATATAGTGCCATATATAGTTTTCGAGAATCTATATAGGCAATATATAGTTTGAAACATTGTGCTACTGGGGATACTTCCAAGTTAACTATTGCCTCTGATTTTCGTCAAATAATTGAAGAGAGAAAGAGAAAAAATAAAATATGTTATCATCGCTTAACTTTTTAGAAATATGTAATTTGAGTAATTTTCTTGTTCAGAGTAACAGAATGGTTGATTTTTAATAGTAAATCAAATAGGGTATATAATATAATATATAAATATACCGTATATATAATTTTTTAGAAGTTTATAGTTTCGAAGTCTTGATCTTCATCTTCAATCTTTTTTTATAAAAATTTTATTTACTAGATGAAGGAGGAGGTAAAATTTATTTATTTTCTTACTTATTCTCAATTAAGAAAATATCCGTTTGTTAGTTGGTTGTTTGTCTATTTTAATGATTTGTTATTGACTAATGACAAAATTCAGTCGAATTAAGAACCTCCTCCTTTTTAGAAGTCGGTTAAAAACAATATTCATTCAATTGTGTTCATGCTCTGTTGAAAAAACTATAGACTTAAACAAAAATAAAATTATTTTTACATATAAATATACTACCTATATAATGTGTTTTTCATTAAGAAGACAACCTTCTTTCATTATTTAAGAATATCAAAAATAATTTTTTTCCTTAGTTTTTTAAGATCCTTAATATCTTATACGTAATTAATTGTCTATGATAAATTGATAGGAACTCAAAATAGGATGAGAATTCCAAAAAAATGAAACAATAAAACCTTCAAGGACAAAATATAAAATTTATATTGATTGAATGTAATGGAAGGCAGCCCAGAGGTAGTGAGGAAAGAAAAAATTAACACATATAAAATAAAGTGTAATTTATTGGAATCCTTCCTCCTTTCCTTTCAAACCGACGTTTCGGAGGATTTTTCCTCCTTCTTCAGGGTTTCAAAGGGTCAATGAATGAAACAAATAAAATGTTTCCTTCTTCTCACCACAGTAGTGTTCAAAAACTTTCTTCATTTTTAACAAAGGCATAGAAAAGCAATTTTTTTTCCTTCTTTTCTTAATTAGAAAGAAGGAAAAAAAATTGTTTTTCTATGCCTTTGTTAAAAATGAAGAAGTTTTTGAACACTACTGTGGTGAGAAGAAGGAAACATTTTATTTGTTTCATTCATTGACCCTTTGAAACCCTGAAGAAGGAGGAAAAATCCTCCGAAACGTCGGTTTGAAAGGAAAGGAGGAAGGATTCCAATAAATTACACTTTATTTTATATGTGTTAATTTTCTTTCCTCACTACCTCTGGGCTGCCTTCCATTACATTCAATTAAAATTTCTACCAGTCCGTCTCTCTCCAGAGAAAATTTCCTTGTATAAAATTTATATTTTATTTAACTTTAATTTCCAAGGAAGTAGCAGGTGTATGGTAAAATCCTGTGAATAGTCATTTTCCTTATTTCTTTCTTTTTTCATTCAAAAGCCCTCTTGATTGTGATGGCTACAATAATAAAACATTGCTCATGTGCAATAGGCTTCTCTGCTACTAGATAATTCTCTACTACTATTGAAATGTCATGGACTAATTAGCTTTGGACTACTCATGAAAGCACGGAAGTAAAGCAGCTAAATAGTATAGATGAAAAGATTAATTTCCCATGTAGGCAATCATGCATGCCCAAATCTAATCATTCGATTACTGAATAACGTGAATTTCCTCTCCTATGGGTATTAGAGATATCGATTGAAGTCATGGACGTCTATAGAAAATTTTCCGAGAGGGGGGGGGTGGGGGGGGGTGCAAAACATTAGCAAAATAATTACATCAGAATATTTTTTTTTTAATTTGCTTTACTTTAAATTTATAATTTACACCTTATTCACTGACTTACTAAACACAGAGAGCAAACAAATTAGTCGCTGTTTTCAACACTAATTAACACTTTAATAGAGAGAGAGAGAGAGCTAAGTGCTCGGTTTTGCCCATGAAAATAATTTTATTCGTTTTTCTTTCATTACTCACAGTACTTTATTTCATTTCACTTTTATACTTCTTTCATGAATGTACTGTTTCATCATGAAATTTTAGAAAGATATTATTTTTACTTTTAATAAGTTTTCATGCTTCAAATAACATCCGAGAAAACAATAATTTCACCTCAAAAAGCTAGAAAATAAAGTAATAAAAAATTCATTCATTAAATAATTATTTAATTATTTATTTGACAAACACACCGTCTAGTAGCCCACTTACATAATAGAAATACATATTCACAATAGAAAAAAAATACATGCATAAATTGAGTGTTACATTACATAAAAATAATCATCACATAAAAACAATATGCCAACAAACTGAGTAGTTTAATAATTCCAAAGTAAAATAATCATAAATTACCCGAAAAAATGCTTTTTAATTTCATCTTTTGATGTGTTAAATGTGTTTACATCCCTATTATTACCAGTTTCTAAAATACCATTTGTACCGGAATATTTCAGATATGAAAATCTCTGACAATGAGTAAAAAATAATGATGTCCTGTGAGTATTAACACTGAAAGTGTCCACAGTTCTATTTATTATCATTATTATTATTGTCAACCCAAACTTCATGGCTTATACTAAAGACTGCATAATAATTTACGGTTAAACTTGGGTAGAGATCAACTAGAGATTACTGACATTTTTACTGATTTTTTTTATAAAAGATTTTATTTATTATAATTTTGATTAATTGCACATAAGAATTGGAGATTTACGTTATTTCATCATTGATCATATCATCAGAACTTGACCAAATTAATATGGGACCACCCCTAAAGTACCCCCTTCCCAATAAAAAAAAGAAATATGGAAATCGGTCCATCTTGACTATCTTAGAGCTATAATGATCCAAACCCAGAAAGAATGATTAAAATTGGTTCATAAACAAAGAAGTTATGCCTGAACAAACATAACAAAAAAAGTCCACTAGCAATGACATTTATATTTTTACCAATCGGAAACTAGACTGAACCCAATGCATAAACATCATCAAAATCGGTTCACAATTAGCGTAGATATCAGGTAACATAGACATAAAAAAATTCAGTCGAAATGAGAACCTCCTCCTTTTTTGAACTCGGTTAAAAAATATTTGTTGTCCCAGTAAACTACTTAGCTTTACTGATTTTCTCCAATAGTTAAAGATATCAGGCATTTTGAGTTAAGATAGACAAACCAGCCCTCAGTCTGTTCTGTCTCCAATTAAAAAAGAAACTTAAATTATTATCTTATAAATTTATATTTTAAGAAAAACATATTTCTGCAATTTTTATTTATTCGAGGGTTGATTACATAACCTCGAAAAGATTAGATGTTGGAAAAACTTTTTAATTTGCGACTCTATTTTGTTAAAGCGATTTAATTAATACGAATTAGTAACTTAGTTCTATCTTAACTTCATCTTCTAAAGAGGGGAGAGGGAAATTTGTTTAATTACAAACAGCCAGCCGTTGCGTCGTTCTTGTCTTCGTCATGCTTTTAAAAAGTTTTCTTTTTAATATACTCTTTCTCTTCCTCTTATTCATAAAAATACACCCTTTAATGAATCTTAAAAATATAATTTCACAAATTAGGTATACGAATTATTATAATGAATATTTAAGATGATTCTCCAAACGATTCTTATTAAACGTGGTATTTCTTTATGTTTACCTATGTAAATTAGCTGTTATAGAATGAAGAACCAAAACAACCTCTTTTGATGAGGCGTTTAACCTCCAATATTAAAAATCTCATTTACGTCTAAACAAACATTCCCTTTATTTAATTATGAGACTTCTCACCAGCAGATGTTTTAGTCCTAAACGTATTTTCCTAGCTCGCTGTGCTTAAGGTACTTCTTTCACAATTGCAAAAATTCAAGAAGTCATTGAAACTTTGAATTTAAGTCATTAAAAACATAATACACACACTGTTAATATTTGAAGACGATTTACCACACCAAACATGAAATAATTGCAATTAAAAATGACATTTTTTACATATGGTCGATAGGGAAATGGTGGGGAAATGATCATTATTTTTCATTGAAGGACTTTCACCATCTTGATGAAAAACTAATATTTGTTAGAATAATATATTCGGAGTAACTTAAAAAAAATTGAAATTATTTACCTCTTAGTTCTGATAAAAAAAACAACATATTTGGGCGACTATTTTTAGTGGAGGGGATATAAGACCAATGTCTTGGAAACGATCAGACAAGTATGTGTGTATCCATATAGAGATCTCGTAATGAGAGTGGTACAGTCACGTTAAAAAAAACATAACCTAAAATTTTAGTTCCGTTCATATTTATAGAGTGGTTACGTGGCTAAAACTGTTTGTGTGTATTGTCGCGAAAGAACCTCCTTAAAGTGGGAATTGACAAAACCTGCGTTTAGCAAACCCAACAGTTAACTGTCATGGAAGCACTTATCCTATATTATATAAGTGGGATGTGGCCATCTTATGACTTTGCCCTCCTCCCCACGTATATTAAAATTTATTTTAAAACATGAAATTGATTTTTTACCCATTATTTTCACAGGGCCTAAAGACTAGTTATGCAAAATTTAATCCAAATCAGACAATGGGTTTATATTTTTAAAAACCCTCCACCACTAATTTTTGGTCCAATTTGTACCAAATTCTATTCAGGTCTTAATCACAATATAATTATAAAATTTTGTTTTTATACCTTCATTGGTGTTTGAGCTGGAGCATACCCAAAATTTGGTAACACACACACTAACAAATCGACAAAAATAAAGAGTTGGATGTGGCCATCTTATGACTTCGCCTTCCTTCCCTTGTATATTAAAATTTATTTTAAAACATGAAATTTATTTTTTACACATTATTTTCACAGGGCCTAAAGAGTAATTATGCAAAATTTAATCCAAATCAGACAAAGGGTTTATATTTTTAAAAACCCTCCACCACTAATTTTTGGTCCAATTTGTACCAAATTCTATTCAGGTCTTAATCACAATATAATTATAAAATTTTGTTTTTATACCTTCATTGGTTTTTGAGCTGGAGCATACCCAAAATTTGGTAACACACACACTAACAAATTGACAAAAATAAAGAGTGGGATGTGGCCATCTTATGACTTTGCCTTCCTCCCCTTGTATATTAAAATTTATTTTAAAACATGAAATTTTTTTACCCATCATTTTCACAGGGCCTAAAGAGTAATTATGCAAAATTTAATCCAAATCAGACAAAGGGTTTATATTTTTAAAAACCCTCCACCACTAATTTTTGGTCCAATTTGTACCAAATTCTATTCAGGTCTTAATCACAATATAATTATAAAATTTTGTTTTTATACCTTCATTTGTTTTTGAGCTGGAGCATACCCAAAATTTGGTAACACACACACTAACAAATTAGCAAAATCAATGTTTCTATGTTTTTCCTATAGGATACAAGGTATTATTGTAGACGTGAACGCCGTGAATTCGCTTATTTTTTAACAAAATAGTTTTAGTCGTTTTTGTGATATTTCTAAAATAAGAATAAAAAAAATATATATATTTTTTTAATTCACGATCACAATACTTGACCACACCCCGTAAATGGTAAAGTAAAAAGTGAAGTTAATTTTACCGTTTAATAGTCAAAGATTATATTTTTTTCTGGTAATTATTTCAGACTTATTTACGTAGCAAATACGACTGTGGCCGATCCATTTAGCGAACTAAATCAAAACATCTCAACTACTGTCATCACTAAACACACACAATGACTGTACAATATACATATTTTCATTATAATCAAAGGGCCTAAAACTGTATATTTCTATGAAAACTACAAATATATTAGAATAATGATAATTTTTAATAACATTTTTCTCTAGTTCCCCTTTGCTTTTATTTTCGATATTTTACCTGAGTATAGGATATCAAGAGATAATAATATTTTCTTCTGTTTCACTTTTTCGTTTACCTTTGAAAAGAATTTCGCCTCCTTAATTATGTAACATAGAGAATTTGTAAATTTAATGAGCCACCTCTAGTCTACCAAAGGAGCACTCAATTTATCCTCTTACACAAAATCTCATTATGTTGCGTGAACTTGTTTAATTTATGCATAATCTTGTTATGATAATATAATGAGAAAGTAATTAAATATTATAAATAGACTATTATGTATGAATTTTCTATTTTAATATTTATATTACACGAAGACATATTTATTAGATGAGCGAAATATTTTACTATTATATATATATATAACTACTTGTATCTTTTTAAAATAATAAACGTGTTCAAAAAGGGGATGAATGATTTGCAATTCTCCTTGTTTTCAAAACGTCAATCTGTTTAAATTTTGTGTTACTTCTGACAGTTTGTTACTTTATCCAATGCGAAGCATGGGTAAAGTATTGTAATCGGTCTCGCGGCAAGCGTGAATTTAAAGGGTCCTCAGGTAAAGACTACGGAACCCATGGTGTCAATTAAAGTCACAAATTGTAGTATTCAATTAGGTTGAATTTTAGCATGTGACAGTTTTGACAAAAATTACATGGTGTCTCGTCGAGAGGCCAAAATGTGCTATTTTTTCATTTAGTGCGTGCGTTTTTTCCGTCCACGATTTTTTCCACACCGTTGCACCAAATCAAATGAAATTGAAAACCTACCAACTTAACCTAACACTTATTTTAACAAAATGAAGCTGATTAGTTTTTGGTACATATCGGCCCACAAACATTAGTAATTTATTTCAGTACCTTTTTAGTTTTTTCTAAATATCTTGAAAATGACTTAACCAATTTTGATGAAATTTAAAATCCTAATCAAGTACCTTGGAGACCACAAAAAAGATCAAATAAAGTTTTTTGGTAAAATTGTATTTTAAAGTACTTTACTCTAGAGTAAGATAGTACATTTTTTTATTCTTTAAAATTTATTCATTTGATCGTTTTAATAGAGTATAGCTCATTTAACCTAACTTAAGTAAGAATGGATTGACTTCTCTCTGTGAAATGCTAAAAACCTGGGAGGAAATTTTCTAAGTAACCATAGCAACTGCGTTGTTTTCTTATCCGTTACCTTTGCTGAAGACATGGAGAAATCGACTTAAAACCAAAAAATAGCGATTGATTATGATCTAATACTTGAGGAATAACAATTCTTTTTGATTTTAAGTCGATTCTTCCACGTTTTCAGTAGAGGTTGTCATTAATAGTCAAAACATCAAAAATGGAATGCAATAAGGTTATTTCTCTATTAATAGATAAGAATCGATCGTTATTTTTGAATTTAAGCCGATTCCTCCATGTCTTCAGCAATGGTTACCAATAATAACCGAAACGTCAAAAATCCAATGTAGAATTATTATTCCTCAAGTATTAAATGAGAATCCTTCATTATTTTTGAATTCAAGCCAACATGAACTGCAAATTGCAAGTGATATCTGATTAATAATAAAGGAATAAACATATTAATATTTCAAATGAATTTGGATAAAGTTTATTAGCAACGATCCGTTGCAGTTTATTTTTATCTAGAATTTGACAAGTAGAAGTTAGTAAAAATTTTATTAGAAGACTTCGTTTAAATACCATTCTGAATTTAATAGTAATTAAAGTAGATAAACTAAAAATAAAAACATTTTGAGAATCTTTTTCAAATGAAACAATTTTTTCTGTATAAATTATAATTCATAGCTTGTTTCTATATGTGCGTCGAGGGTAGATAAAGAGAGGGTCCGTAAGTTTAGTATCAACTGCGTCTAAATTCTAGCCAGAACAGTAAAAGTAATCACGATTCTAGACGGGGCTGGCATTGTTTTTGTGAGGTCCCAGTTTTAGGCTTTCGTGGAAATCAGGTCACAAGGGGATCAGCCAATCAAAAGCCTCAAAAAACTCTGAAATAATTCAATTATGGCTTATCTTATAAATTCTAAATATTAATGAAAGTCGCCAGCTATCGAGCACTCACTCTTGAGAATTTTAATAGAATTGGCGTCAGATCAGCAAACAGCCAATCAAAAGTCTGATGAAGAAAATAAAATAACAAAATAAATCTATTTTTAGTAAATTACTTATATTTAAGAAATGATTTTTATTTATATTATATATGTAGACTTACCATAATATTTTTTGTACTAGATGAAGGATGAGGTATCAGCCAAAGATGGAATCACTGGGTTCAATAAAACACCTTTAATAAGACGTTTCGGCCTGAATTTTATTTGGCCATCTTCAGTCAATTAGGAGTTATACATAAAATGCGGTACACATATGTGATCGAACCAAGCCTTGTCAAAAATAAAAAATTTTTTAGCTTCATGTAAATTTATAACGTGCCTGGACCCAAAAGTTTCAGAATGAAAGTAATGAGTTTATATAATTTTTTTTATATATTACATTATAATTAAATATTCTCAAACCGGTACAATTTCGAAATAAAAAATGAGCAACGTCTAAATGATTTTACAATGAATTCCCATGCGCACGATAGCCCAAGATCGGGAAGTCAAAAAGTTCGTTTGTATCAATACATAGTAGGTACTGAGTAGATTTTGGAAAATCTCGTTCAAAAGGCAAACATTATTACTTTTTGACTTATTCTTTTGGGATTTTAAGAGGATGTTATTATATAGGCATAAATGAACAATTTATATTTTAGTTTATTAATAAATCCTAGGACAGCTCTAGTGTACCGAGTCTTGAAAAAGTTTTCACTCCTTTATTATTTAATGTGCTGGTTAGCATTTGAATTTGATCGATGAAAATAACGACAAAGAGCGCGGGTAGAATGATATCTCTTTCTTTGTATATTGTAAGGATGCTAAACACGAGTGCAAACCTGTATCAAATACAAGTTCAAGCCTGTTTTAGAATATTAGAGATTAATTTCTTAATTTCTATTATTCTAGGAATGGCCTTTTAAACTCGGATCAAAACGATACTCGTTATAGAAAGAGAGAATATTCAATTGGTCTTCATTAAAATTCAGACAAAAATATACAAAATAAATTAATTACTTGTTATGGCTCTAACTAGCGAGTCTTGAAAAAAGTTTTTACTTTTTCTACTATTTCTTTGTATTTTTAATTGCTACGTAAAATCCACTTTAAAATTTAGTTCATAACTAACTTTGCCGCGGCAGCACTTTATAATTTTTTCAAAAAAACCGGGACAAACTGACTGGGATACCTGAACCATACCTTCAAACCGGGACGTATGGTAAGCCTAATTATATGTAAATGGTTTTACCAGGGAAAATGTTCATTCAGTTGGTGCCCGAGAAATCAGCATGGGATTTATTTATTTTCTGTTTTCTTTATATGATAAATTAATAAACCGAGATAGTTATTTATTAATAATTAGTAGAGATTGTGGTGTTGGTGCAAGGTGAAACATCTTTAATAAAGATAAGAGTAAATAAATATTATATTTAATATTGATTTACTATGAGTTAAGGATACTAGGTCACTTATTTCACATTAAAATTAAAAATTAAAAAAGATATAAAATTTTTTCTTTTTCAATATATATATTTCGTGCTATCAACCCATCTTCAGGAAGTACAGAAAGTAACTAATTCAACTTATTGAATAACAGGTTATATATATGTTTATTGAACAGAGGGAAAGAATGTTTAAATTATTTTAAAAGGACACTTTCTCTTAGGCTATTGATATTATCACCTAACAATAGCCTAAGAGAAAGTGTCCTTTAAAATAATTTAAACATTCTTTCCCTGTTCAATAAACATATATATATATAACCTGCTATTCAATAAGTTGAATTAGTTACTTTCTGTACTTCCTGAAGATGGGTTGATAGCCCGAAATATATATATTGAAAAAGAAAAAAATTATATCTTTTAATTTTTAATTTTAATGTGAAATAAGTGACCTAGTATCCTTAACTCATAGTAAATCAATATTAAATATAATATTAATTTACTCTTATCTTTATAGTTATTTATTAAGTGAAACAGACTTTACACCGAATCCCAAAGAATTGCCGAAATCAAGTAATATGAAGCGTTATTTTTTATGAAATGGATGAATCTCTTCAGACACTATAATATCTTGTTGACACATTTACAGCCTCTAATGGTGTTTGGTGCATCTCATTGGAATAGATTAGGGATGTCTAAAGGGCTACGAACATCTATTCTCACAAAAAATTCAACTCCTTGAGAACATATGATACTATCAGTACAGATCAGGCGTTTTACAACTTTTTAACAGGTTAGCACCACTAACATGGGATAAAGAGGATGGTAGCTCGAGTCATGAAATAAATTTGCCCTTTAAGGTAGTTGTTCCGCCAAATGGGTTTTCTTAGGATTTTTTTGAAATTTAGACAGATTATTATTTAAATACTTCTGCATCGATTGGTGGCAAAACGAAATTTATGAACAATATAGTTCCGGAGATATTAATTTCAAAAATAGAGTTTTTCAGACTATTACACTATACGGGATATCGGAAAATGTACATACATATTTAATTATAATTAAGAAACCCTTCTTACCATTTTTATAAAAAACTAAAACAACATTAAACAATTACCACTACATACTTTAAGACAATTTTGATTCATAATTACAAAACAGTTTCTGAGATAATAATGAGGAGGCGCGGTTGGGGTGGGGTGGGGGTGCAGTGTTGGGGGCGAGGTGTGTAGTTTCGGAGAGGGGGGGGTCAATGGTTACCATGCATTGCTCGGTGGCTCCAGGTACTCTATATTAAATACACAATTTTATTTATAGTATAGTTTTCATAGGAATTAGATCAAAATTGAAAAATTTCTCATAATTACGGACCCTTTGTAAAATCTTCTCCTTTCACGAAGTGTGAAAAATATATTTTCTCGAGATATTTTAACAAAATTATATTCTTGCATATCTATGTATCTCACACGTCAGTGTGTCAACCAAGTTCGAAAAAGAACGGGCGACTCACCGGCCATGTGTAAATTAAATAAACCATTTCAAGCTACTTTCTACTTAAATCATAGTTTTATAAATATATTAAACAGAATTAAATAAATAAATAAAATACATAAGTGAATCCTCATAGTTTTATATTATCGGGAATGAAATTTTTTCCATCAAATTCGAGAAATTATTCTAAGGGGGACTAATTTATGATAATTATTTCAGGAATTTTTATAGCTGTGATTTTTTTTATATTTAACAATGATTCAATAAAGAATCATGCAGCTTTTAGTTTTTCTTTTATTTAGTGGAAATTTTTAATCCTTGTTACAAATATTTATAATAATGTTTATCTTGAACCTAGATTACAGTCTGAAAATATAATTTGAAATATTGGGCTTTCTTGAAATTTGTCTCAATTTTTTTTCCAAAAAAATGAAAAAATCGTACAAAATCTTTTCTCTTTAGATTTTCTACCAATATCGTTGAGTTCTTGTAAAAACATACCTTTTCTTATAATTGTGTATAATCGAAGGAAAATGGCAAATGAATCAAACTTGGATAACAACTGAGCACCTTATTATACATAAATCGCGCGTTTGTTATATTACTCGCATCTGTTTAGTTTCTCTCTAGAATAAATATATTTACTCACTTTGAATATTAATGTTGTCATTTGGGATGACTTGAAATGAAATGATGTTTATGCACACAGAAATCCCTATTTTCCATTAGCTCTTGAATTTTATTATCAAATTTTCGTTATTCGTTTCTTTTATTAAACTTTTGTTACAATTTGTTTTTGTTGGTTTGTTTTTTTTGTCCCCCACCCCCCATCTCACTCTGCCCCACTTGCCATGATCTAATCAAGTTAATATTGTTTGAGATTGTTCTTGTTGATGATGTTTTCGTACAAATTCATTCAAGCGGGATACATTTAGTGATCTTTCGGGACTCTTAATAATCAAGAAAGGCTTATAATTATGGATATTTACTAAACAAGAAAAGTCATTGACTAGAATGAGGTCGGTATTAAAATTAAATAAATAGGAATTTTTCTACCCCAGAAAATTTAATAACAAGTTTTATTAAATTCTTTTCCTGTTGTCCAGTTTGATGAGATTGGATTCTTGACTTTTCGATCTCAGTTACTAGGACGTTGAGATCTTCTAAGTTGTGAGTTTGTTAGGTCAAACGATATAAGTTATGTATTGTTATGACTTATAAGATATTTCTTTATCAATGGTAAAAAAAAATATTAAATTATTCTTAACTCATTCATTTTAATGGAAATATCTCGCTCGTAGGAGGCAATAAAAACAAATCGAGGCTTTGAACGGAATGAACCAAATTTTAATATTAGGAGTAAGAATGAAAATAAATAAGAACAAGATTAAGGCTTTAGTTTGTACAAAGAAAGAGAGAACGAGACTGGATTATATAAACAAGGAGGAGGGATCTTACAAGAAGCTAAGAAATTCCTCTATGTGGGAAGTAAAATCACGTGGGGCGGAACGAGCTCAAAATAAATTAAATTCAGAATTGCTTATTCTAAATTGAGGCTTAATTCAAAATAAAAATTGTTATCGATCTCCTCATCAGTGAGAGATGTTACTGAAGTATGGAGCATCGCAATGTACGAAGTGAAATTTGGACGATTTAAGAGCTAGAGAGAAAAGGACGTGGTGCTATAAAAGAGTATTGAGAATTTAAGAGATAAAATTATAAGCGAGGAAGTTGGTGAAAATATTAGAAAATAAAACTATGGAAGATTCTGAAAAAGTGAAGAGCTTAAATGATAGTGCAAAAGATTGTTAATGGATATTTTAAAGTGTCAAGTGGGGAATAAAAAAGGAAAAGAAGATTTTACTATTTCCACAGATAATAAAAAATATGGAATTTATGGTAAGTTACATTCAATAAGCTCTGGAGCATTTCATCAACGACTGGACTCGCCTAGCTCTTACGCAGCTTTCATTCTTCTGCGCGCATATTGTTGCCTAAATACAGGCGCACCAACTTTATAAATCAATTTCAAATTCAGACTACTTTTTGAGGATTTTAATTAGTACCTACAGTTATTTATTTATATTTTATAATACAATATTTTTATTATACGTATAAAACAATTGAATTAGTTAAAAAGCTTTAAATGAAAAAATAATTTAAATTCAAGTTCGATTTCGGACAAGAGCTACGATATGTTCAATTATTTTTGCACTCGTGATTGTAAAAGATAAAAAAAATTGACTATTGGCTGATAAAATGATATGAAAAATAATTATTCTTACGCGGACCAATGGGTGAAGTTCTCCAGGCGGTCCGAATATTGAATTTACTCAAATATTCACTCATTAAAATAATAATAACTTAAAATAAAATAAAATCCACTATAAGGTATAAAATAATTATCTTATTTAGTTACAACTAAACGAGGAAATATTAACATGAAATTACTTTTTGAAGTCGGTGCCAAACAAACTATACCTATAAGCGAGCGTACCTGGCAAACGTACTCTGTAAGATCCGTCAAGTGCGATTCATAAAATGTATATGTTTGGCACCGACTTCAAAAAGTGATTTCATGTTAATATTTCCTCGTTTAGTTGTAACTAAATCAGATAATTATTTTATACCTATTAGCGAATTTTATTTTATTTTTAAGTTATTATTATTTTATTTGTTGCATTTAAGTTTTTTGAAGTCGGTTTTATTTTTTTTTTATAAAAATTATTTTTATTTTTCTCTTTTTAGTGATGTTATTAATAGTGACTTAATATAATACCTTGCATGCATTTTGTAAGAGAAAGCGTCAGGCGAATGAATCAGAAAATGATATTAAAATTCAATTCATAAAGATAGAAATTCTCTCGAAACGTTTGCGGGTTTTAAATAAATGTTATAAGATTTTTTATAAAAAATTTTATATTTATCATAATTTCGATTATTTGCTCATAAGAATTGGAGATTTACGTTATTTCGTCGTTGATCATATCATCAGAACTTGACCAAATTAATATGGCACCATCCCTAAGATACCCCCTTACCAATAAAAAAAGAATCAACGAAATCGGTTCATAAACAAAGAAGTTAGGCCTAAACAAACTTAACAAAAAAGGTCTAATACCAATGAAAAAAAACGGGACCAATCGGAAGCTAGATTGAACCCAATGCAAAAAACCCATCAAAATTGGTTCACAATTGGCGGAGATATGAGGTAACATAGACACAAAAAAAATCAGTCGAATAGAGAACCTTCTCCTTTTTTGAAGTCGGTTAAAATTAATAAATATTTTTCTTACTTGTATTATCTATTGTTTACGCTGTCCAAGTTAAAAGAAGCCAAAGTTAAGCTATTCGTCACCTCTCGTCAGCCTTTTTTACTGAAATCAGGAACCGGAAGCGACCACGATTACATATTTCCGGACCTTATATTTTAACCGATAAATAGTCAATGGTCAGATGAGAGGTTTAGATTAGATATTAGCACAGTAAATTTAACAACAAAAGGTGTCCTACTGATTTTTTAAAAGAAATAGAAAGTAATAAGGACCTGCTAATTGCGGCAAAGGGTTCTGAAAAGTACTCATGGTACAATAGAAACAAATAAGTTTTCTTTTCTTAACTTTATAGATACCTATTTAAAAATTTTCTTTACCATTATTCATATAATTAACGGAACAAAAGTCACATTGATAGATAAATATATACATACAGGTAAAGCTAATATAAAGCATGTAAAAAAATATATATATATTTTTGTTAGTTTTTTTTATTTTGATTTTTTTTCGATTTATATTTTAATATTTTTTAAATTGAAGGAGACAATAAAAAAGTGTGTCTTCTGCTGGAATTATAAATGTTTAATTTATTTATAACGATACTATACCCTAGTAGCACAATGTTTCAAACTACATAGTAACCATATAAGTGCCTATATAGATTCTCAAAATCTATATAGGGATTATATAGGAACTATATAGTTTGAAACATTGTGCTACTAGGGTAGTTTCCAGAGCTTTGCCCTCTTCATCATTCTATTACAGTACAGTACATATATAGTTACTATATAGTTTGAAACATTGTGCTACTAGGGTAGTTTCCAGAGCTTTGCCCTCTTCATCATTCTATTACAATTGATTCACAGGAATTAATGTATAATTCCAGCAGAAGACACGCTCTTTTATTGTCTCCTTCAATTTATAAAGATTCTGCTACTCTTGGAAAAAAACTTTCAATTTAATATTTTTTATTTTGTTAAGCCTTTATGGCTATTAGTCATAATTATTTAATGTGTTATATAATATTATTGTAATAAGGACTGAAATATATGATGAAAGAAACTCTTTTTTTTGTCGTATGTCCTGTTGGGTTGTGGGAACATATAGACACCCTAAATATAAGGCTTTTTTTTATATGAGCGAGATGGCATGGGATAGAGCTGAATGGAAGCGGGTGTTTGCGTCAAACCACTCCTAGGACAGTACACTCGACGATGATGAAGTACGATAAATATTTCACCTAAACTAATATTGTATTCTCCAGTCATCCAACAATACACAAAATAAGGCACATATCCTTTAACCTGACTATAATATTTGCTGTCACGTCAATAAATATTTAGTTAGTTGAAAAGTTTTTGTTTTGCCGAGAGTAGCAGAGTTGTTGATTCACAAAGAGAAACAAAGAGATTGTCTTCTGCTTGATGCAAATAAACATATACACATATATATCAAGATGATATATCTGTATATATATATTATTTATTTGTTTGAGACTATAGTTTCGAAGACTTGGCTTCATCATCAGTCTTTCTTCAATTATAAATGTTTTTCATGGAGTCAATATCCATATGATATTGACTCCATGAAAACATTTATAATTGAAGAAATTTGACGATGAAGACCAAGTCTTCGAGAACTATAGTTATAGTTAGTAGACTTGGTCTTCATCAATCAGTCTTCCTTCAATTATAAACGTTTTCATGGAGTCAATATCCATATGATATTGACTCCATGAAAAACATTTATAATTGAAAGAAAGACTTGATGATGAAGACCAAGTCTTCTGAAACTATAGTCTCAAACAAATAAATATATATATATACAGATATATCATCTTGATATATATGTGTATATGTTTATTTGCATCAAGCAGAAGACAATCTCTTTGTTTCTCTTTGTAAATATTTAGTTACTTAACAACTGTTGCATTTTCAAACCGGGGGGGGGTATCACTAGAGATGAATTGGCAAAAATGAGCAATGGTGTGGTCACTAGATAGTTTGATTTCATCTCTAGCGCTAACCTGTTTCGCTCTGAAAACAACAACAGTGCCTCCTGGCTTTGAGCGAGTAAATGATTTGATTCAATTTTCGTGCAACTGACTATAGCTAAAATAATTGGCTTTAATTCCTGAAGGTCAATTAAAAAAAAATACTTTAGAATATCCGGTTCAAAAACCAGACAAAATCTAATTAAAATAAAATGTAAATGAGGAGCTATTGAATAATGTATCTAATTTGCCACCGAGCTAGACTTAATTTTTTGATTGATTCTATTATTATGGTATATTAACTTAAGGCAATGTCATAATATAGGTATAAAAGAGCGTACCGAGTCTTGAAAAAGTTGTTACTTTTTCTTCCCATTTAAGCAGGTTCTTTCGCGACAATCCACACAAAAAGTTGTAGCCTCATAACCACTCTATAAATATGAACGAAACTAAAATTTTAGGTTATTTTTTAACGTGACTGTACCACTCACCCTACGAGATCTCTATATCGATACACACTTACTTGCCAGATCGTTTCCAAGCCAATGATCTTATATCCACTCCACTAAAAATAGTCGCCCAAATATATTTTTTTTTTGTTTTTTATCAAAACTAAGAGGTAAATCATTTCAATTTTTTTAAGTTACTCCGAATATATTGTTCTAACAAATATTAGTTTTTCATCAAGATGGTGAAAGTTCTTCAATGAAAAAAAAATAAAATAATGATCATTTTCGCACCCTTTCCCTATCTACCATATGTAAAAAATGTCATTTTTAATTGCACTTATTTTATGTTTGGTATGGTAAATCGTCTTCAAATATTAACAGTATGTGTATTATGCTTTTAATGAATTATATTCCAAGTTTCAAAGACTTCTTGAATTTTTGCATTTGTGAAAGAACTGCCTTAAATTAAAGTCTTTTTCCGGATGTCTAATTTTTTTAATTTTTAATGTAGCCATTTTTTTACATTATATTAGAAATCGATTAACGATTTTCTTTGGAAGCATCGGAATATTTAATCCTTCCATTTCTCTTCTTGATGGCCACTTGAAAATCTCACTTCAAGCCTGTTCGCTTATTATCAAAACTTTAGATTGAAGTCGGGATATATCTATACGAGTTCATGGACTATTGATAGACAATACTCGCAGATCTCAAGGGAACGATCGTTTGCGAGTGTCTTTTAAGAGAAGGAGATGCCTGTAAGCCGTCCTTCCCCAATGGGAATGCAAACTATGAGAAAGCCCGAATTGGCTTATAAAGCTCTCTTACAATTCCTCCAACCTATCAACTACTCTATTATAATATTAATTCAAGGAATATAAAAGCCGTCTTCTTATATTTAAGGAAGTTGTTCCTCCATATGAGTTTTCTTAGGATTTTTTTGAAATTTACATAGATTATTATTTAAATACTTCTGCGTCGATTGGTGTTAAAACGAAATTGATGAACAACGGAGATATTAAATTTCAAAAATATAATTTTTCAGACTCATACATTGCGCTATACGGGATATCGGAAAATTTACATACATATTTAATTATAATTAAGAAACTATTCTTACCATTGTTATAAAAAACTAAACCAATATTAAACAATAACCAATACATATTTTAAGACAATTTTGATTCATAGTTATAACACAGTTTCTGAGATAATAATGAATAAATAATGAAAAATGATATTATGAAAAATTTACGCTAAAAAATTAGTCTGCCAACAACGTATATATTTAACCTAAAAAGTGGATTAACTTTAGTACTTTTTTGACGTTTTTTGCTTCAGCCATAGTCGCAACAGCTTTTAATCGCTTATTAAGAACTTTTTGTTTAATAAATCGACATTTATAACGTATTTTATCTGTCATTTCTATGAAAAATATTCAAGCTCTTACAATGTTGCCAGATTTGTCAAACGAGCACGGAATTGGCTAGAATCGGTACAATAAACAGCAAAAAGTTTTGGGCTTATGAATTATGAATTCTTATTGACTGTTCTACCATATATACTCTAGCATTAACTTTTTGCTAGTATTGTAGCGAAACAACTACCTTAATGAGGACGTATCAGGGTTGAGGCTAAAACCACCATGATTATTATTATTTTTTTTAATGAAATTGGTATGAGAGGAAGTTACACCAAAGAGGTGCATCCCCTAAAAGCCAGAGGTGGCCCCTCCATCGTGAAAAGAAGTAAGAGAGGGATTTTATGGGCTGTGTAGGAGATGACGGTATATGTGGTTGCGGCTCTTAAACATGTGAATGTTATAAAGTCGCGAGTGGAAGCGAGTTTCAGTCTTTGGAGGTCATAGGGATAAAAGAGTTGGCCAATGTGCTGGTTAGATTTTTATCCAATTTGACACCGAAAGGGTGGATGAATCAACATTTAGTCTTATTTTAAGGTTTTCATCAGTTTAAAATGGATGGAGGGGGGCTAAAAATTAAAAATCTAGGCCATTTGAGCAAACTCAACCAAATTTTCTATACATAATCCCTGGTCCTCCAGAAGTCTAAAAATGCAAAAACTATCCGACCAAAATGGGGGAGGGGGGGTGTACGGTCAAAAAATGAAAATATATACCCTTTTACGAAACTCAACAAAATTTTGTATACATAATCCGTGGGCCCCCAGAAGCCTAAAAATGCAAAAACAAAACGCCCAAAATGGGGGGGGGGGGTCAAAAAATGAAAATATAGGTCTATGAACCAAATTCAACCAAATATTGT
The DNA here is from genome assembly GCA_024734495.1 of Forficula auricularia. Classification (NCBI taxonomy): domain Eukaryota; kingdom Metazoa; phylum Arthropoda; class Insecta; order Dermaptera; family Forficulidae; genus Forficula; species Forficula auricularia. Next base: position 8,749,623 of record JALMQS010000120.1, on the reverse strand, counting down.
ATACATAATCTGTGGGCCCCAGGAAACTAAAAATAGAAAAATCTAGCCACCCAAAATTGGGATGGGGGATGAATTTCTAGGCTCTTCTACCAAACTCAACCAAATGTTGTATACATAATCAGTGGGCCCCCAGAAGTCTAAAAATGCAAAAACTACCCCCCCCCCCTACATGATTATAAATAATTTTATAAAATATTAAGTATAAGTAGGGGCCAGGTTGTATGGTAAAGTAGGATGGCCCTCATCAGAACAGTTTATTTTTTTTTATATCCACCTATATTTATTTTTAAGGCTTTTAAATTTGTAAATAAACACGTAAGAACTCGGACGTATGTTGAGATAATGCTAGAAAGGGCGGAATTGCTTAGGGATATTTAAGAATTTAGAGATTGAGATAGAAAAGAAAAAAAATAAGGGGAAAAAAGACAGACATTAAAATATGTTGGACTTTAGAGAGATAGAAGGAGTTGGTATGGGATAGAATTGAATGAAGGCAAAAGATTGCATTAAAACAGTCTTAAGACTCAACGGTGGTTCTCAATCCGTGGTTCTCGGAACACTAGTGCTCCCAGAAGCCACTTCAAGTGATCCGCGAAAAAATAAAATACAATTAAAAAGGCTCACAAAAGAAAAAACTACAATGTAAAATAATTTTTGTATGGGATTCTATACAGATGGTGGATTAAAATTGAATTTCATTGAAAATACTTTTGAAAAATTCTGCATCTCTGTTAAATCATCATCATCATCTGTTAAATATCTCTGTTGAATACCAAGGGTCTAGCAAAAATTACTAAACACATTATTATTAATTTCAGATTAAAAATTCACAGTTCATTGGACAATGTTTTTTATTGAAGCTCTTATTTAATTTTTGTACAACGTTTCGTCTCGAGAGAGTAGAGACAATGTTTTTTATTGAAGCTCTTATTCAATAAAAAACATTGTCCAATGAACTGTAAATTTTTAATCTACTAATTATAATGGACATTAATCAACATAAATCATTATTTTCCTTATCATTAAATATTCAACGATGGTTAATATTAAAACAAAAAACGCCAGAGCCTGGAATATTTATTATATAGTAGAAGAGAAGATGCGAGTGGCTTTAGCATTTAATAGCCCCAATATTGTTGAAATCTACACAGATCACCAACCTGATGTATAGTATTAAATTTTTGAAATATTTTTAAGTATTGTAATTTTAAGTGATTTTTAAATAAATATATTTACGACTAAGTCCTTTTTTTGATTTCACAAGGCCAACCTTGCTTTAAAGCTTAAGTTTTATTGTAAGTGTACCATTATTTATATTTGGTATATATATATGTACCTATATGTATATGTTAATTTGCATCAAGCAGAGAACAACCTCATTGATTTCTCTTTATGAATCAACAACGCTCGGCAAAATAAAATTTTTTCAAAGAAAACTATTTGTTTTTTTTTTTGTTAATTTAATTTCCTTAGAATACCGAAAATATTAAGAAACATTTTATCCTATACTACTTATCTATGTATGTATGTACCTATGTCCGTCCCCCAACAAAAACCGTCGTCATGGTTACCAATTTAAATGAAATTATCTATATATGTGCCCATAATTATGGAAGTGGACTAAGTCAAAAAATTAAAAAATTAGTTTTTTTTCATATTTTATGTTCCATCCATTTAAAAAGTACAGTAATAAGATATAGGTTTTGAAAAATCGCATAAAATTTGACCGTTAAGTGGGTTTCTAGTTGTCTCATTATACAGAATTCCAACCGTATTTATTTTATAAAACTTTAAATATCTCGAAACTAACAATCACTGAGTTAGACCATTTTCATAATAATGGGCACATATATAAAATTAAGGTTTTGTCTGTACATTGGGGTGTGGTGTGGGTGGAGGTGCTGGGTGGGTTTCAGGGGGGTCGGGGGGGGTCGTCATGGTTACTAATTTAAATGAAATCTATAATTATATATAAAATTAAGGTTTTGTCTGTACATTGGGGTGATGGTGTGGGTGGGGGTGCTGGGTGGGTTTCGGGGGAGAGGAGGGTCCAGGGGTCGTCATGGTTACTAATTTAAATGAAATATATATATATATAATAATTAAGGTTTTGTCTGTACATTGGTGTGGTGGGGTGGGTGGGGGTGCTGAGTGGGTTTTGGAGTGGGGGTCCAGGGGGTGAGTTTATTTAATAAAACAGAAAATTAATTTTATTTTGATTATTGCATATCATACAGGCTTGAAGAAATAAATAAATAATTTTAATTGATAGAGTTTTTCTTTAGGAGACGGACTGGTATAAATATGCGATTGGATGTTGATGAAAGCAGTCCACGGTGGTTGTAAAAAATAAGACTATAGAGGTTTTATTATTTTCATTTATTTGATAAACCGACGTTTCGGAGATTTATTCTCTCTTCTTCAGGGTAACAAAAAGTCAATGAAAGTAATTATGACTTGAACTACTTTCATTGACTTTTTGTTACCCTGAAGAAGGAGAGAATAAATCTCCGAAACGTCGGTTTAACAAATAAATGTAAAATAATAAAACCTCTATAGTCTTATTTTTTTACAACCACCGTGGACTGCTTTCATCAACATCCAATTAAATAATTTTAAATTTAAGGGCAAATAATAAAAAGACGAAAGGGCGCTTTTATAAGCATAGATAACGCCTGACCACGCCAACCTGTGCCAACTTGCAGCGAAACATGTCAGTACTTGTAGACTAAGGCCAACGCGAGCTGATGATTTATTAAAAAGAAATATTTATAATTATAAAAGGGTGCTTTTAACATCAATGCATGCTGATTATTGAAGAAAAATAATTGAAATTATACATTTAGCAGGGTTATTATTATACTCAATAAATATTGCATAGTAATTCAGTTTATTCAAAATATTTTATTTAATCAATTATCTATCTAGACACACGGCAGTGTGTCAGACAAGTTCGGAAAAGAACGGGCGGCGCACCTCTCATGTGTATATTTACACGAACCATTTCTATTAGACCTACACACTTGAAATTTTGCATGTCTAATCAGGGCCACTGGAACATCTAGAATCCCAAATTTCATAAATAAACCTATTATAGTTATTGAGTTATTAATGTCTGAAAAATGCCATTTTTAACACTAACTCACATATCAAAAACATAGAGTACTTCCGCTAATCCTAGAATGCTGAAATTTGGCATACTGGTAGAGTTTGGGCTATAATTAAAGGAAAAATCGAAAAAGTGAAACTTTCTCTTTTTCAGGACCTAAAATGAAGGGGTGAAATTTATTATAGGCTTAATTAACATATAGTGAAAATACAATCAAGCTAGAATGCTGAAATTTGACATGCTGGTAAAGCTTGGCACATTAATAAAGGAGTTCATTGAAAATACTTTTGAAAAATTCTCCATCTCTGTTAAATATCTCTCTTGAATACCAAGTTTTAACGAAAAATAGTAAACACATTATTATATATTATTTTCCGCGTAATATCATTCGATTTTCACCTATGTTTAATATTAAAACAAAGAAACGTCAGAGCCTGGGAGATTTATTATAGGAGAGGAAATGCGAATGGCTTTAGCATTTATTCGCCCCAATATTGTTGAAATCTACACAGATCACCAACCTTATGTATTATATTAAATTTGTTAAATATGTGAAGTATTATAATTTTAAGTGGTTTTTAAATAAATATGTTTAGGGCAATGTCCTTTTTTTTAATTTCACAAAAATTGGCCACCTCTGATTTAAAGCTTATATTTTATTGTAAGTGTTCCGCGCAAACAAATGTCAAGAATTAAGTGTTCAGTGTCTTCAAAAATTTTGAGAACCACTGTTATAGTGTACACTCTAACCCTGATAACACACTCTAACCAGAATATGTCTTATTCAGGTCTTGTTCTGTTACCTTTAAGGTGTTTTTAAGATATCTTGGTGCTTATTAGACATCTAGAGCGAGTGTGTTATCAGGGAAGACAAGAATGAAACGTATTAAAGCGAAGAATACATAATGTAATATGATACAAAACCATTCACACGGTATTGCCAGAAATCACAGTATGAGTGACACCTATTTAAGAAATGTATAATTAATAAATACCATAAGCTTAAATCAATTCGAATTCGCTCCTCTAACATCTTTTTACTTTACCATACAGGGTATGGTCAAGTATTGTAGTCGTGCATGAAAAAAGTGGTTTTTTCCTTCCTTTTTTCAAAATATCTCAAAAACGGCTAAAACTATTTTGATTAAAAAAAATGAGCTAAACTATTTTGATTAAAAAAATGAGCTAAACCATAGCGTTTTGCTCTAATAAGTGAACATCGAAAAAATTATATTTTTCGAGATAATAATTGTTTTTTCAAAATGTCTGTTAGTCTGTTCGGCTGTCTGGTTGTCCGTTAGTCTGTGCGTTACCAAATTTTTGTGAACGAGCTACTTAAAAAATTAGTGTGAATATCGAAACCAAATTTCACACGTAGTTTTGGTCCAATGAGATTACGAGCTGATTAGATTTTGGTGCATATCAACCCAAGGGGTAGAGAGGGTGTTAAAAATTAAAAATCTAGGCCATTTGAGCAAACTCAACCAAATTTTGTATACATAATCAGTGGACCCCCAGAAGTCTAAAAATGCAAAAACTAACCTCGCAAAATGGGGAGGGGGGTATAGGGTCAAAAAATGAAAATCTTGGGCATTTATCAAACTCAACCAAATTTTGTATACATAAACAGTGGGACACCAGAAGTATAAATATGAAAAAACTAACCCCCCTCCCTACATGATTATAAATAATTTTAGGGGCCAGGTTGTATAGTAAAGTCAAGTGGATGGCCACATCAGAACACGTCAGCTTATTTCTGACATTTAATGGTGAACAGCAACTTAATTCTAAAAACAAGTATCGAGCTGAGATAGAAAAAAATGTGAAAACCGCCGATTAATGCGGTGGGGATATCTGAAAGTCATGTGAGAAGGATTTATTATTATTTCTCTTAATTTCATTTTACTATTCTTTGGTTAACTTTGAGTGCTGACCGGATAAGCCCTTTTCCACATTCCAGTAGCCCCTTTTGAAATTGAAATTGATTTTCTAAATACCAAGATAGCCACTCGAACAACGTTTTGTCTATAGAATAAATTTATATCATTAATCGTATGGAATTTTATTCGTATCTTAAACGTTTCGAACTGCTGGACGATTTAAATTCAATGGAATTTCAATTAATTGAATGTCTCGTGAATAAATAGTACTACTATACATAATGCCTGTCATTTGACGTTTTCCAATAAAATAAACCATTCAGTCCTTTACGTTTATATCGCACGTCCAATTTAATCTAGAATTAATTAAATTTTAGACTTATGATTAGGCATCTAGTATAGAGTGAGAGTCTATAGATATAAATTATTTAAGAGGTAATAATATTCAAGTCTTGTATATGATATATTCGCACATATTATCCCGATTTCAAGGTGGTGACAGATGCACCACAAACAGGGTGGATTTAATTTGAACCTGGAGATAAATCTTAAAATGGTGAAAGTGAAACCTATAGCATCCTGACAGATATATAACTCTCTTGGAAATAATAATAATCATCTGTCCATATACGTAAAATATTTGAATAGCGAGAGTAACAAATATATATATCGTCTCAATTTACGTAATATTTTTTTATATTCGCTAAATATTTCCTCCATTTATCCAAATATTTTTTGTATGATTTCACTTTACGGCGGCTAACTTTGGGGATTCTTTCTTTTAATATTATTCCATTATATTTAGTATATATGTTGCAGTAAAACCCCGTTTTCTAGTAAGAACGAGTTCTTACTTCTCTATGAGTTAAGGATTCTTGGTCACTTGTTTCACATTAAAATTAAAAAATTATAAGATGTAAATTTTTTTTTTTCAATATACATGTATATATATTTCTGGCTATCAACCCATCTTCAGAAAGTACAGAAAATAACTAATTTAACTTATTGAAAGCTAGGTTATATATATGTTTAGTGAACAGAGGGAAATATATATATATTGAAAAAAAAAATTTACTTCTTTTAATTTTTTTAATTTTAATGTGAAACAAGTGACCAAGAATCCTTAACTCATAGTAAATGAATATTAAATATAATATTTATTTACTCTTATCTTTAGTTAAAAATCGTTTCACTGAATACCTTTGTGGCAACTAGAATTTACTGATGTTGTTTGAGTTTGGTCCAAAGGTCTAGAATCTTCATTTTTGACCTTCTGCCTCATTTTGGGGGTTGGTTTTCAAAAAATTTTCAACGAAAATGTCAAAAATTACATTCTCTACAACTTTGCTTCTAATGAAGCTGTAATTTTTGATATTTTCGTTTAAAAATTTTTCGAATATAAACACCCAAAATGAGGCGGAAGGTCAAAAATGAAGTTTCTAAAAGTTTGGACCAACTTCAACCAACATCAGTAAATTCTAGTTGCCACAAAGTTATTCAGTGAAACGCGTTTTAACTAATAAGAACGCGTTCTTACTAAAAACGGATTTTTTTCTGCAACATATACATATCAGTGGCGTGCGGTCCATGGAAGCTGTGGATGCTGCGCATTCCTAAGATTTCAAAACTTCAAGAGTATTTTCATACCGTACCTATATTGTACCGTAAAATATTAAAAATTCTTCGTTTACCTATGAATTTTACAAAAATGAGCAGAAAATAAATTAACATTTTAATTAAAAATTAAAGTTTTTTTTGACAGCATCCCCTACTGATAGATTCTTTGTATAGGGTTTTCTTCTGCGTAAAAAACGTTTGAAATGAATAATCGAGGTTATTTAAAGAAAGGGGTTGGAGTGTAAAGGAAGTCTCTAACAGGAGAGGCATTTCCAACAAAGAAATGGATGGATAACTTCCAACATATTTTACTTTTTAATTAAATTAATTGTATTTCAAATGATATCTAATTAATTGAAATTCATTGCTAGATACCTTTTTAGTTTTTTTGAATTCTTTTTGAAATATCTCAAACACAGTTCGATTTTTGATAAAAATTTGAATAAATAAAAGACTAGACTTAATTGAAATAAAAAGTTTTTTTTAACCGAGAGTAGCAGCTTTTTTGATTCATAAAGAGAAATCATTGAGGTTGTCCTCTATCTAATGTAAATGACCCCATGAGAAATAACAGATAAAATATTTATAATTAAAAAGACTGATGATGAAGGTCAAACATTCGAAACTAAGTAAATATCTTTGAAAAAACATTTTCACGCTGTTTAAAATAAGACTGCTTCTAAGACTCGTAGTTTTGTGTTTACTGAAAGTTTTTATTATCAAAATACTCAAACAGTTTCTGAGAAATTTTGAAAAAAATTAAAAATTAGCACTTATTTTAATTTGTGAATCGGCCGTAAAATTTAGAAGATGTAGAAAAAGTATCAGGTTTTCGGTCAGAGTTCCGAGTTTTTGATCCTTTTTCAGAGGTATAAGGAAAGTGTTTTACAATTTGTGTATATACATAAATAAATATCTAGAAATTTTCGAAAGATAGAGTCTTAAAAAATAACTAATAAAAGTTTGAAAGTTCGGAACTAAACTATTAAGATGTTATTTTTAAAGAAAAGCCTAATCAGGCAACAAAAATAGTTTTGAAAATCACCTCCGTTACTATCTTACTTTTTAGACGATATTCTTATTTTAAATTCAATAATGATCATTTCTGCTGTCAGGAGGTAAATTAAAAAAACCCTCATTTCACTCATTTTTTTTTGCTCCCTTTTTGAGATATTAAAACATAAATTAAACTAAATACCAATTTGTTTTAAGCACGATTATAGCAACACTTACCTCTACGATGTGTCTATGGTAAAGTTAAAAGTAGAAATGAAATCTTTCTTCAAGTTTTGAGCTTATTATCGCTTTGAAGATGCTCATTTCATATTTTTTACTCCCTCTTTCCGAAGATATAGTATAAATTTTACTATTTTTTTTGTCCGAAAATATTATACATTTGCGAAAAAATCAAATAAAACTAAAATTAAATATAAAAAAAATATTAAATTATTTTTATTATCACATTAATATAATTAAATACAAATAATTTCAGTATAATCCAAATTTAGTTAAAGTTGAATGCTTCTTCTGAATATATATACTTTTCACCTAATCGACCCTTACGACGAAGTTTTACCTTATTTATATTTTATTTGTTTTATTCAATCCTCACCCTATTTGGGTTTTGGATACATACAATTCTTTTTACATTACTTAAATAGTTAATATACAAAATACACAAAATATTTTTTTTCTTCTTTTTCTCTTCTTCCTCCTTCTTTTTTCTTTTTCGGAAATGTTCCATGTTTTATTTATTTATCTTAACCAATTATTAACACAATTGTCAAAAGATTTGTTATTTCACATACTTAAGGCACACTTTAGGAAAATATTTAGCAAATATAATTCCTCACTTAACAATATATATACAATAATAAGATTAATATTATCCAAATGGAATAATTAATATAATTTGTTAAATAAATAGTTCATAAGTTTTTCTTCTTTTTAGTCGACGAACATTATCATCAACGTTGAGCATTTGTTTCATTTCTTGATTTTCATGATTGTGTAGACGTTGGTATTGTCTAACGGCATATTTGTGGATTTCTTCTGTGACTGCATCGAGGTGTAGATCTCGATGCAGGTCACTATTTCTGATGTACCAAGGGGCATTACAATACTTCTTAGGACTTTATTTTGAAATTTTTGTATAATTTCTATATTGGACTTTTTTGTACATCCCCATAATTGAATCCCGTATGTCCATACGGGTTTCAAAATTTGCCTATAAATTAAAATTTTATTTCTCACAGACAGCTCTGAAATGCGTCCAAGTAGCCAGTAAAGTTTTCGAAATTTGATGTTAAGTTCTTGTTTTTTTATCTTTACGTGTTCTTTCCACTTTAGTTTCGCATCTAGAGTCATACCTATATACTTAGCTGTATTGGCATAAGGTATTCTTTGGTGATTAATTTGGATAGAAATAGTAACTGCAAGGAGTGCTGTATCATCAGCAAATGTAACTATAGCAGCATTCTCATCAAGTGGAATGTCATTTGTAAATAACAAATATAGAGTTAGGCCAAGAACACTGCCCTGAGGCACTCCAGCAGATATTTGCTTTAGTTCAGAATGCTCATCGCCATGGCGAACTCGAAAGCGTCTATCTTTGATATAAGATCGCAATATTTCGAAAAACTGTTCAGGTAGTTTTACTAAAAGGCCTTCATGCCAAACTTTGTCGAAAGCCTGAGCAACATCAAGAAAAACTGCTGCACAGACTTTTTTCTTCATAAGCTTTTTCAATGATATTCGTTATTCGGTGTACTTGGTCAATTGTGGAGTGTTTATTTCTGAAGCCAAATTGGTGTGAAGGTATTAATTTCCTATGTTTTATAATTTCCATAAGTCTCCCTAATAATAGTTTTTCAAAGATTTTTGAAAAAATCGGCAACAATGATATTGGTCGATAAGAGGTCACTTCTGTAGGCTCCTTTCCAGGCTTAAGAATAAGTATCACTTCAGCAATTTTCCAGTGGTGAGGCACATACCTAATTTTAAAGCAGGCGTTTATGAGGTATTGTAGTTTATAAAGGGCTACATCGGGAAGCTCTTTCATGTTGTACCCAACCTTATTTATATGAGGAATTTTTAGGAATTTCCCTCTCTTTTTGACATAATTAATTCCATACACGTTTGTAATGCTATAAAAACGTTATGAAAATTTGTAAAATTAGTATATTTTATCTGCGGCCCGGGACAAATTTTTTCTTTAAATGTGGCCCGTGTAAACCGAAAGATTGGACACCCCTGCTCTAGATAATCTAAGATTTTCTTTCAAATGTATACCATATTTTCGGACACAGGAAGTATTATTTAATATAGTTTTTTTTCAATTTTAGATAATGATTAATTAAAAGTAACTAAATTTTCTCTGGAGAGAGATGGACTGGTAGAAATTTTAATTGAATGTAATGGAAGGCGTAGGGTAGGAAAGAAAAATTAACACATATCAAATAAGGTGTAATTGTTGGAATCCTTCCTCCTTTCCTTTCAAACCGACGTTTCGCAGGATTTTTCCCTCCTTCTTCAGGGTTTCAAAGGGTGTGTTTCATTCATTAACCCTTTGAAACGCTGAAGAAGGCGGGAAATTCGCCGAAACGTCGGTTTGAAAGGAAGAGAATGATTCCAACAAATTACACTTATTTGATATGTGTTAATTTTTTCTTTCCTCACTACCTGGATGCCTTCCATTACATTCAATTAATTAAAAGATCTTTATTTAAGTAGGTAGAAAATTCCATCATTTTCTTTATTTTCTTAAAAAAATTTTATTAGAAATTTCAAAACATTTTCTGATTAATTGAAACTGACATTTGCTCCTCTATCTATAATTAACAGTGACGTCGGCTCAAAGTGCCTTTCGATCCTATTAGAATTTTCATATAGAGATTAACCCTTTCATGCACCAGTGCAAAAACTTTCTTTTTAACCTTAGATTTTCCCTAAAATTGTGTGAGAAAGGGTGTTAGGGCATTTGGCAAGTGATATATAGGAGCTAATAAATTGCCCTTTTGCCCTGCTGCTTGCTCCAACTGTTCTGCTTGAGCGTGTGTGTGTGTGTCTGTAAATTAGAATGGGTCTCTGTGTATGTGTTTGAATCTGCCCTCTATTATCATTTTAAAATAGAAAATAAATTTTCTTTTGCATATGGGATGGAGAATAGATAGTGCAATGATCTGTGAAAGGGTGAGAATACAATCAACAAGTTACAAACTTGAAATTGTTGCGCTAGGGGATGGTTTTTCAGGGACCGAAAAAATTGAAAAGTTTTTGTTTTCCCGAGAGTAACAGAGTTGTTGACTCACAAAGAGAAACAAAGAGGTTGTCCTCTGCTTGATGCAAATAAACATATACACATATATATATATCGAAATTATATTCCTCTATATATATTATTTATTTCTTTGAGACTATAGTTTCGAAGACTTGGTCTTAATAATCAGTCTTTTTTATTTATAAATATTATTTTTCATGGTTGTCAATACCGTATGGATATTAAAAATTTTCGATCTTTACTTAGCTGGGAGCCAGTTAAATTTCGATATATATGTGTGTATGTTTATTTTCATCAAGCAGAGGACAACCTCTTTGTTTCTCTTTGTGACCGAAAAAATAGTCATTTCTATTGAATGCTTGAAACATTTAGAAATTCTGAAAGGAATAAGAAAAAACTTCTTAATTTGTTACATTTTTAAGTCGACTTTTCTTCAGAATTTTATTTAAAAAAAATGTATATTAAAATTAAGAAACTGAACTTATAACAAGATAATTAACTAAATCAAAAAATAGATTTTGAATAGCTTATTATATATATTTTAATGTATTAGTAGGACAATTCTAGCCCTTCCGATAGTTCACTCCTCCGAAGACCACATCTGCCAAATTTGTGGAAAGCGTGTGAAAATACACAGAAAAAGATTAAGAATTGATTTGAATTTGTCATTAACATAATTGACATAACATAATTGTCTAATATTATATCCTTACCTATCATTATAAGGATGCACTATTATAAATTATATTTTATTAGTAAATAGTATAGCGTGTAGATGCAGATCCACCCCCTGAAAATAATCCTGCCAGCGCTAATGCTTAAGACTGTACTGAAATAAAAAAATACCCTACTGATCCGAAACTTCTTTTTAATTGTTACAATTTGGTTTAGTTTATTTTGACCCTCTGCTAAAAAAAAGTTGCCGATACCTGGTCTAGAGTTTCATGTTTATTCATTCAGAGGTCATATTTTTTCTCTTCTCTTATGGCCTTAAAATAAGCTCACCTTCATCTTTTCATATTTATTTTCTTTTGAAATATAAAATTCTAACTTTTATTTTTTACTAAAGTTAAGTTATTCAATATCTTGTGCCTGGTATTTTTTTTACTAAATTTTTAAATGAATAGGGCGTGGGTTGTAGTGGGGGCAAGGGGGTTGATATGGAGTGGCCTCAATGGGTGAGGGAAGAGCGATGTTTAAGAAGGCCACGCACTCTGAGCAAACACTCTAATGAATTTTATTTAATCGCTAATGTTAATTTCATCAACCTGTGAAGTGGCTCTGAGCAAAGAGCTGTCGGAAGAAAAAAAGCCCACCCGGCTCCTTTAGGCGCCCTTTCCTTCTTTAACCCAGAAGAGAATGTATTTAAAGAAAGAAAAAAGCGCACGGCAACGACGTCAACGAGGACGACAATCAAGGGTGGTTTTGGAATTTAATAACACTCTTCATCCCCCACGCTACCCGTAACTCCTCAGAACAAAGTTTTGATAATAAACGGAATTGTATGTAGAGATGCCAAGAGGATTTCAAGATGAGATGCTGGATAGGAAAAAAGAGAGACGAGCGTTCTTCTAAAAATACCACCCCAAAACACCACCCTCGATAATCGATTTCAGCTGACGTCCTTGTCAACGGCATCGAAGAGAAACACAATTAATTATACCTATATATCTATACATATTTCGGATTCTAATTTATTGGAAGTTAAACAAAAAAAAAAAAAAAAAAAAAATCGACATAAAAGGAGTAAAAAATTTCTTATTTTGTGTTTTTAATAAAATTTAAATAAAACGAACTTGGTAGATTGAAATGAAATGATCGGATCAAAGACAAAAGCAGCCCAATTACATGAAGATATTATACCTTAATACGCGAACTAGTAGTAAATACATACCCTGACCTGTGGTAGTACCACTCTTCCTTTATAAAAGACCAGCTGCGAAAGCCGCGGGCATCTTGCTGGCCAGGGATTAACCCCCTGGACTCCGTAGTAGTTTTTAAAATAATAATTTAAATTTCCTAGTTTTAATAAATTTTATTTGTCATGAATTATTAGTGGGTTTTAAAATTAAAAAAATCATGTCGGCGTCGTCGCACAAGCCGATTATAATAAGTATAGAAAGATATTATCATGGCGGTTGTTCTGACGAGTTATTGGTATCTGTAAGTAGGTAAAAAGCGCTGACAGGTGATAAAAATAAAAACTAACACATTCGGGTCATATATATTTTTATTGTATTAAGAAAATGATTAAAACAACAAAAAAAAACAAAAAACAAGATAGGTAGATTATTAGTTTGTTGTTTACTGTCTTATGCAATATTGAGTGATTTTTTTAAATATTATTCGCCATCTCACTTTTGAAAAATAATCCTCGGAATGATTGATAGGTCTGCAGCTGACCCTAGTAGTTTAGTTTTATTTATGGCCACGAGACTGCGTAGTGCCAAGAACCACTTACCAAGAGTCCATAAACCTTTAAAGCCTACTTTTATACTAAACATGCAATTTACAAATATCCATCACCCTTCTCCGCAAAATTAGATACAAAACATAAAAACGAATTTTCAAACTCTTTGACTCTTTTAGGTTTCTTCTAGAGACTGGGATTCCCTTCAGACTTCCATTTTCTTGAAACAAAAACCCTCAATCATTCAAGAAAATTAATTAATATGTGAACTTTTTGTTGGGCGTAGATTTATATTTGGGTTTAATAATTAAAAGTTTAATCAAATTTTTTTTTTAGAATCTCCTTCGTCTTTCTGTTTATTTATTTATTAAAAGATAATTAAAATTATTTCTGATTTTATGCTTTTGGCGGTTGACTGTTTATCGAAAGAGAAGTTTCGGCTAAAATCACATAGACTGCACATTTTTAATGAGAAAATTTCATTCGAGATACATGACGTTTCGACACCTATTTCTTTTGATTCGTTTTTGGGAGAAGTCTTTTAATAAACTAGGGAAATTTTGCAGCCTGGGTAGTTTTTGGCGAAAATTATTTTTTTCTGATTACAATTACATAAATGGAATTCTTATGAATATGTTCGAAAATTTCTACGAAAAATTATTTTAAATTCAACATAAATGTTTGTCTAGCTCAAATTTTTTTTACAAATTCGTGGATAAATTTTGAAAAAAAAATATTATTACAAAAAGGTCTCTCTATAAAAGGTCATTTTCAAAAAGGGGCGAATTTCTATCATAGAAATTAATGATGAAAATATAATAAATTTAGGCGTTAAATCAAAACAAAAAGCTTCTTTTTCAGCAATTTCTAATTCAAATGGTGGCTTAAATTAATCCAAATATTTTGGAAACTTTACGTATTCCTTCTTCAGTGGACCTTGGAGAAAAATAATGAAAAATTACTGAAAAAAAGCTTTTTTTGAAGTGATAACTTCTTTTGGGAAGGTAAACCGCTTCGTTACGGCGCCAGTCTGCCTGGCTTCCCCTTCTCTGCTCATACGGCTCTTTAAAAAAATGACTTGCCGGATGTCAGATTAGGAACCTGATCAGAGGCCAGACACTTTCCCTCTAGACCATAGAACTATTTTAAAAATCTTTGCTTTTTACTTTTACTAAAATGAATATTTTTGAATTAGACTTTATTATAAGTGTGGAAATAATTGAATATATTATATATAGCTATGTTTTTATAAATAGAATTTATTGAATATATTTCGGCGCAGCAAATTTGAAATATGTATAATTGAATTAAACTGAAAGAAAGACAACAATTAATTTTAAACCCAGAAACATTAAATATATTAATAATTATTCCTTTGTCCCACCCACTCTTCTAATTAAAATTAAATATTCAATTCTCTTTTCTCCGGGCAATTATCCTTGCAATTGTCTTCCTAAAAAATTAGTAGATTAGTTTAAGTTATCACTTCTGTCGCGCGTCCCTAGACGCACACATTTTTTTATTTAACACCTATGAGAATCCTCAGCACCAATTAAGATAATAAATTTAATTAAAACTTAGAAGAAAAATTAAACTTTTTTCAAGATTCAGTACAGAAGCCTTGCTTGAAAATTATTTTTCTCCATTTCGAATTTAAATAATAAATAAATAGTCAGTTTAGCCACTCTGAAAAAAAAATTAAATTTTCCATTAAATTCAATTCTTCAATTTGCTAAACGTCATATTTATATATTTTATGTTATACCTATATAATCAATAAACAGTTATAATTAAAATATATTTGATTAAAATATATATGTATCATTTAATACTTGCTTACCTAGGACTACTATATAATATTAAATAGTTGCCTGCCTAACGTTGTAATAATATTTTAATTATATGGTATATATTTAATAATAAATGTTATTTAATTGAAAAGCTTTTATTTTTCCGAGAGTAGCAGGGTTGTTGATTCATGAAGAGAAACAAAGAGGTTGTATTCTGCTTGATGCAAAGATACATACACACACACATATATATTTGATATATATATCAAATATATGTATAAGTATATATATTATTTATTTGTTTGAGATTATATTTTTGAAGTCATGGCTCTCATCAATCTTTTTTAATTATAAATATTATTTTTCATGGGGTCGGTATCGTGTGGATATTGAAAATTTTCACCCTTTTACCCAGTATGTTTATTTGCATCAAGCAGAGGACAACCTCATTGTTTATCTTTATGAATAACTGTTTTGATCTTCATATGTTTTTACGTTGTTTTTTTACTAGAAAGTTTTTTCTTTTAATTCTCATAAAAGAAAATTCGAGCCTAAGCTATCGATGCCACTTTTAAGCCAAAAATAATAACCTCGCTACGCCATTTGTTCTAATTGAATCTGAAAGATAATTGAAGGAAAATGATTAATGTGACTTAATGAAACAACTAATTTTTCTACTTTACTTTTGAGTTTTTCACCTGATTTAAAAACAAAGATTATTTATAATAATCATTAATAATTATAAAACGCGCTGCTTATTGTTTCTTATTTCAGCCCTATCAAAGAATATAAGCGTTCCAAATAAAATGAGTTAATTAAAGTCAATTTACCCTCTTTCTCTGTTATTCATCCATCACTCATCTGCCTGGCTTCTCTTTTAACTTTTGTTTCTTGCTATTAATTTCCTTACTAAATGGTGGGGTCACTACTTAAAGTTAATTTCAATAAAGTTTATTTTAATAATCCATAATAATAGTCTCTAGTGAATAATTTTCCTATTAATAAATAATTAATCGTTTGATTGAAGAGTGGATGAGTGTGTATGAATTTGGGCGGTTCGCAGGGGGTTATGCAGAATGAAAGAGGGTGCAGCAGAGAGAAAGCGCTCTTCTTAATTTCTCTATTTAATTTTATTACCATCCATTGTCCTTAATTTTCCCTTTTATGTCTGTAATTAAGGAGTAATTTTATAATTAATAGAAAGCCAGATGTGACAAAGCAGGTGTTAAATCAAATAATAGAAAAAGCGCGGTTGAACAGTCTCTGCTCCACCCACACTCAATTAAATTAGCATCTCTCAACACCAAAACATAAAAAATTCAAGTCAAAGAGGCGTTAGAAATGCATTTTGATTTTTTTTCTTTTTAAATGCTTTTTTTTGAACTTGCTTAATGTGCAGAATCGTTTGTAATCGAATTTTGACCCACTTCTTTCAAACCAATTAAGTGATATGACAATTCAATACCTTCGTTCATGGTACATGTCCGAAACATGTTTGGGATTTTTTTAAGATGTGTCTTGAATCATTTAAGAGGACCACTGGCGAAATGTTTGGCGTGGGGTGTTTCTCCTCTCGCTAAGGTCCATCTATCCAACAAGTTCGGAGCAATTTGGTTACCCAGTTTTTATTCTGATATGTAATTTTTTACCACGAACGATCAAATTTTCAGTGCGCATGCGCCGGACCTTAGACAACCTTCCCGACATGTACCACGAACGAAGCTAGTATTTCATTGATTCAAAGAATTGTATGTCAAATGACCTCATCTACATATAAACGAATCTTCATTCCCAGGAATATTATATTTCTAGATCCTGTTTCCCGGGGAGGAAATACTTAAAATAAATCATCATTGAGTATACAGTCCTAAGACTGGTTTGATACAACTACCTCTGTCCACCGCCAGCTGTTTGGCCTCTCTAAATGTCTCGCATCCCATATCCCCAATTATTTCGTTGAAATATTCTGATCTGGTCTTTCCCCTTTTCTTTCCCACCTCCCCCTCCAAGGTATCCTTAAGACAGTGATTCTCAACCAATGTGCTTCAGAACTTTAGTGTGCCGCGAGATTCTTGAAGTCTGCCCCCACTGCTAGCCTCGAAGTGATTTTTTTTTACATTTCTTTATCAATTAACACTACCTTTAATCCAAATATTTATTTGATCAATTGAACTAAAGAGGTAGTAACATTTTGCAGGATACAGGATGTCATATGATAATTTTATAGGTAAATCAATCAATAAACCAAATAAAATTCTATTAATTTATTTTATTGTTAGTGTGCCGTC
Source organism: Forficula auricularia (assembly GCA_024734495.1). NCBI lineage: Eukaryota > Metazoa > Arthropoda > Insecta > Dermaptera > Forficulidae > Forficula > Forficula auricularia. Next base: position 8,732,250 of record JALMQS010000120.1, on the reverse strand, counting down.
AAATTTTTAAATTATTAAAAGTGTGCCGTGACTAAAAAAAGGTTGAGAATCACTGCCCTAAGTAGTCCCCCATGTCTCAGTGTGTGCCTCATCATCAGACCTCTTCTTTTCTTCAGACTCTTCTACAAGATTCTTCTTTCTCCGATTCTTCCAAGAACTTCTTCATTTGTAATTCTATCCATCCATTTGATATTCATTATTCTTCTGTAGCACCACATTTCGAAAGCCCCTAAACTCTTTCTCTCCGCTTCTCTAATTGTCCAGGTTTCACATCCGTGCATGCCTATGCTCCATACATATGTCTTCAATAGCATGCATTTAATCTTAGGAAACACTATAGAAATAGCTTATGTTTTTACGATATTGTATAACGAAAGAAAAAACTGTAAGAATGAGAAGAGGAAGAAGTTTTAGTTGCTGGGTTCGAGTGAAAGGTACTTTGTGAATACATGTAAAAAGTTAAAGTTAAAAGTTGTAGCTCGCGGAAAAAACGGTGACAAAAAACGAGGAGAATTCCAGTCTTTAGAGGTCATAAGGATAAACGAATTGCCGAATGTGTTAGATTTATATCCACTTTGACAGCAATGGGAGTCGAGCCTTTGAAAATCGTGTGTTTCTTACAAAGAGGTTATTATTGACTTTAACTCTCGAAAGCAAACTTCTTAGAGTATTTTTAGAACAAGGAAAGGGCGGAGACAGTTTTACGTTGAGCTGACGAATCGAGTGAACTATTATAGATAAAGCCTGATTTTCTATTAGTTTTATTGCACTCTTCTGAACAGCGTCTCGAGTATCAGTATAGTTGAGTAGTATTCATATGGTTTATTTTTATTATTATCACAGTTGCAAGCATCTAAGTAACCTTCTATTATTTACATGTGAGAATATTCTCACCCTACGCCAAATGGAAATTCCAAAGATTAAAATAAATAAAATAAAAAAACCTTTTTAAAGAGCACTCACTTATTTTGAATTTTACCTAAAAGAGTAAAATATATTTCCCTAGATCCCCAGAAACTAAAAGACAATATATTATTCCCTAGATCCCCAGAACATTTCTATTATCACATGACTAGAAATAAGAATAGACATTTTTTAAATGAAATTTAATTCATAAAGTTCCCTTACTTTTATTTTTAGTCACGTGTGTGAAGAAATTTTTTGATACTAATGGGAAATATTTTATACTCTTAGTTTTTAGTAGATATGGAAATAAAAATCTTTTTTAATATTTTTATCAATGAACACTAAAATATAATAGGTACGATACGATATATGTTGTCTGCAGATACTTTTTCATTATGTCAAAATTTTAATTACTTTTTAATTTTTAATATAATACGAAATTTATAGTGATGTGTTTGTCTGTTGCAGTGGAGTAAAGTGCAATCTGCAAAATTCTCAATCCTCGAGCACCAAATGGATCCATCGAGTAACTTCAGCAGCTATCGGTCAACACTAAAAGCGGCTATGTGGCGAAGTGCGGGTGCTACAGACGAAAGACAACGGATCGTTATCCCGTTTTTCTCGCTCCTCGTTAAGGATCTTTACTTCCTCAACGAGGGATGCTCTAACAAGTAAGCTGACAACCCTTTTTTCCCTCATTTACTTCTCTAATTGAAAAAATCTCATTATAAACAGAAAAACTCACCTATCCGTGAATACTGTTTCCAAGCTTAATGTTATTGTGCAAAATAACACTTCATTTCCAAAAGCAGATTTAGGCTTGGGCACGCAAGATTCGGGCCTAGGGCGTCAATTTTCCGGGAAGCGAAAATAATTAATTAATATTTTTAATGGTTGAAAAAATTACGCTTTCAACGAGCAATGAAAATCAAATAAAGCGACCCAAGGCCATATGTGGACAATTATTATTTGTAGTAGTGATATTTCTAACTTTATGTTAATTTTGAATTTTAAAAATGTCAACAACTGGTGTTCTAAACTTGATGAAAATGCCGAACACATACGACGAGAAAGAGTAGCTCGATAGGTTTCCAATATACCTACCTCTCGCTGACTGGGTCAGAACAAAAAACAATGAAGTATCGGAGGCGAAAGTATTTATGCAGTGGAGTATCTATCACGACTTCTCTTAACATAGACCTATAATATTAATACAAAATTTTCATTTCTATTATTAATTCATCCCCGTCTATGTATATATAATTCCTTATCCGAATCTCCAATTATTCTTTTTGGCTCAAAAATATATTCGATCCATTAATTTTTAAATTTTTTCTTTAATTAATTATGTGTAGTAAATTTAAACAAAACTTTTTATGAATTCATTTATTAATAGTATAAATCTGGGTTGATTTTTGAAAAAATTCCCATCTTTTTTCAAAAAAAGAAACTCGAAAAAATGCTTAAATCTTTGCATTCATTATTTAATTAAAGGGCTTGACACTGAAAACTTTTTTCAGTTTAGCATGAATTTTTCTCTTTCCCTTTTGGATGAAGGGAGTGAAAATTTTTTAGCTATTAAGTGGATATCGATGAGGCAGTCCAAAAAAAGAAGAAAATAATTCTTTATTCATAAAACCGACGTTTCGGAGGCTATTTTCTCCTTCTCCAGGGTTTTGAAAAGTCATTGAAGGAAATCCAATGCGACATTCCCCTCTTTCTCCTCTTTCAGTGGAAGTAACAATAATATATTGTATTTCATTCACAGCAGAATTATAATGTATATTTCTTATATATGTTGCCTGTCAGAAAGAGATTTGTCTTAAAGGTTTGGCTAATGCCCCGGCAAGCTAGTTAGCTCTTGGGTTCGATTCCCAAGTGGACAAACCTCTCTGAAATGCAATGTAAAAATATTTTCTCTAAAATCTATGATTGATCCTTAGGTAAATTCATCTATTAAAAGTTATCATATTTACATTCAACTTACATATATATATATATATATATATATATATATATATATATATATATATATATATATATATATATTTTCGTACTAGGAGGAATTGGAATTATAAGTGGCTGTAAGTTAACTAGGTCTATTCTGCTTCAAGAAAGTATAATTATACAATGACTTGTTAACTTGAGTTGTCCTTGAAAATTTCAATATATATTTATAAAGCCGAAAAGAGAAAGGTGAGGTAGGGGTGGAGACTCAAAAAGGAATCTCGTTTTGCCAATGTTTAGACAGTGGGTGCCTGCATTCTCGATTCCCTGCTCGCTGTTGTTTTAGAAGATATTCATTTAACATTTATCATTAATTTCATATTTGCATCATGTAATATTAAATTGCAAATATGATTTGAATCAATTTAATATGATGTTACATGTATAATAAAAAGTAATGCCCCGTTAATTAAAATTACATAATTAGAATTTAATTTATCTATCTACCTATCAAGTCTACTCTTATGAAACGAGCAAAAATTGTATATTTAGGGTTATTTTGGGTTGGTGCATAACTATTGCAGATTTTTTTTATTTAAAAATTGGTGTTTTGTTTAATTTTTTTCATTAAAATAATCTTCTCTTTTCAGTTAATGAAAATGTGTATCTAAAATCATATCCATATTCGCAATATTATATTCTACCATTTCGAGAAAGGTTAGAATGGAATGCAGCACAGTCATTTAGCGATCTCAACCAACTTTTTGACGAAGGAACAATTCAAGTTGAAAGATGGCACACACCATGAAGCCTTCTTACAGCTGACGTCTTTCAGTATTCCTTTGGGTGAAACAAACCTTATTTCTTTTGACATTTTTGAAGAGAAGCCTCGATTCATCCCCAGTGACGAGATTCTTCAAGAACGGAGTTTGCTAGTTTCGCTGCAGCAAATCGGTGAAAATTCAGACACATTTGACTTTGTTGTAGTCAGGGAGTTCGTGGGGGATCCATCCAATTTCCATACTTTTCCGAGTTTTTTGAAATGACGAACGATGGTTGAATGGTCCACATTGAAGTTTTCAGCCAACATTCTGTTTGTTAAGCTTTCGTCTTCTTCCACGTCTGCCAAACGTACTGGTCGTCAAAATTTGATGGTCGACCTCTTCATTTTTCATTTGCGAGGTTTGTATTGCCCGATTTGAACTTCTTGAACTATCTTTCAACTTGGCTTTTGCTGATTGTTCTTTTGCCAAAAAGTTCGTTGAGATGGCGAATTGGCTGTGCTAGATTCCAACATTTCTCGAAATGATAGAACATATAATGTGTGGAATATGGAAATGGTTTTTTATACACATTTCCATTAACTGAAAAGAGAAGATTAATTTTATGAAAAAATTAAACAAAACGCCAATTTTTATATAAAAAATAGTCGCGAAAAAAGCAGCAATAATTATTTATGCAAAAACCCAATAAATTTTCCTCTTCTTCAAGTTCCAAACTTGATTCCGAGTGTCGGCGATTACTGTGGAGAGTATCCTCTCCACCATAATTTTTCTGGGGAAATTTTTCAAAAGGGTGGTTTCCCATTGCCTTCCCTGAAAGGATCAGATGATAGCCTGTCAAATATTTGCAGCGAGCCGGGCTTGAACCCGTGCTAGCTTGATTAGAAGGCATGATCTATAACCACCCGGCCAACCTGAGCTCTCCACTTACCTATAGGTATATATTGGTTGGTGGGGTGGAGTTTAGTTTCTAATGAGTTTGATAGTATTTATCATGGCTTAGTAGTGTTAGTGGGGGAGCCGAGTTTTAGCCGGTCGATTTTTTTTTTTTACGCGAGCAAGGCCCCAATGGGCCTTCTGCGTGGACCATCGTCATCGAAGACAACGATGCCGTTAGTGATCAGTAATCTAGCCCGGTCAGCCACCGACTCCCCTAAAATATTCTTTAAAACGAAAAAATTAAAAATTATTATTATGTAGGTCATTTAAATACCACAATTAATTTATGACAAATTATTTGATTTATTCCTAATTAGGCCTTTTAAATTTGTAACAATAAAAGATTAGCTGATTCTCATCGTGAATGATGTAAAAAATTTTTGAACAAGCTACATTAAGAGTTTTTAAAACCAAATGTCGCTTTATTTTGAATATAATCTTACGCCCCCCCACCCCAAGCGTTGGCCTCTTTCTTATATCAATGCGAATTGCGAATTCACTGTCTTTTTTAACTTATCCCTTTATAGAAATGTGAATGGACTTTACCAATAAGACTTAAGAACAAATGGAGGAAAAATGAAAAATTTTCCAAGGACTTGGTATGGTCTTTTTTATTTTAAAACAAAATAGCATTCATTCGCAGTCAAATTAGTAACAAATCAAACCTCAGTTAATTAGACAAAGTTTTCCATCTCCAAATCTAACTTCTTCAAGAGCCAACTCTACAAGTAACTAAGACTAATTCTTCAACTCTTTCTTTTATGATGAAGCAGTTATTTTAGTAGGGAATTTTTTTTAATTGTTGAAGGATTAAACAAAAATATATATATGAATATTGAGGCGACTGTGGGTCAGTGGATAGAGTGTCGGGTCGCTGGCTCGAAGTACGCTGATTCGAGACTGAGACTCAGCAGATATTTGCAGTGGCCTCCTCTTGGAAAGCAATGGCAACCTACCAAGAGTATAATAGCCTAGTAATCTCTCCAAACTAACCGTTCGGAACCGGCGTTAAAAAGTAGATCCCGTATATCTGAGTAAAAACAGCTAAACACACTCAGCACAGGTATATGTGGAGAGGAGCCAAAACGTCAGGGAGGCCTAATATGGCACTTAAAGAAGAAGTTTACGGGCCTTTTTCTCTTTACACAAGGCAATAAATAGAAATTTTGCGTCTCCCTCAATTCCGCCCCTCTTCCACCCAAATGGCTCAGTGGCCACGGCCCCCACTGAAAAAGCTGAATCACTAGCCTCCTATTTCGCCACTAACTCCACCCTAGATAGCAAAGGACTTAACCCGCCCACTTATACCCCCCAAACCAACCTCATGAACAAAATAATTTTCAGGCCCCAAATAATCATAAAAGCCATTAAAAAATTAAATTCCGACTCCGCCGCTGGCCCGGATGACATCCCACCAATTCTCATTAAAAAATGCGCCCCTGAACTTTCCCCTATTTTATCCAAGCTATTCCAACTCTCTTACGAATCGGGCATATTCCCCAAAAGCTGGAAAATAGCCAGAGTCACACCTATTCCTAAAAAAGGAGACTCTTCACAAATCTCTAATTACAGACCTATCGCGATCACCTCTGTTTTTTCCAAAATAATGGAAATAGTTATAAACCAAAACGTCCTTCGTCACTTAGAAAATAATAGATTAATTCACGATAGGCAATATGGATTTAGACAATATCGTTCCACAGGCGACATCTTAACCTATGTCACCCAAACCTGGAACAAAACTCTAGAGACCGGAAAAGAAACCCTCGCTGTAGCCCTAGATATCTCAAAAGCTTTTGACCAAGTTTGGCACAAAAATCTTCTTGCCAAACTGACTGCCTTTGGATGCACACCAACACTTCACAAATGGATAGAAAGCTTTCTGACAAACCGTAGTATAAAAGTTGTGGTGGATGGAATATAATCTGATGAATCGTTCTCCACAAACGCTGGCGTTCCCCAAGGCTCTGTAATCCCCCCACACTCTTCCTAATCTATATAAACGACCTTATCGATCAAACGTCAAACCCCACTCACTGTTACGCCGACGATAGCACTCTGCACGGCAAACCCTCACTCCCGAATAATCGAATCAATGTTGCCTCCTCAATCACTCTCGATCTAGACAAACTGAATAAATGGGGCTCCCAAAATTTAGTTAACTTTAATGCAAACAAGACTCAATGTTGTCTAATTTCTAGGCGCGAAAATAAAAATTTCCCTGATATTTACTTCGATTCGAATCCCCTGAAAATGTGTGACAGCCTATCCATGCTGAGCGTCTCTGTCGCATCTGACCTGACTTGGAATGAACACATCTCCTCTGTGGCGAAATCTACGGCAAGGAAGATTGGCTACTTATTCAGGTCCAAGCGATTTTACAAGCCCCCACATCTTCTCACCATCTACAAGTCCCAAATCCGCCCCTGTCTTGAATACGGATCTCATCTATGGAGAGGAGCCTCTAAGGCCTGGTTGCATGTCGCAAAGTAAATGCGTTTTACCACTAACCGAGTGTAGATGGTAAATGGAGCCACTGGATGGCCAATCAGATGACAGGCACATTCAGTGGCTGTCATCTGATTGGCCATCTCAGTGGCTCCATTTACCATCTACCTTGGTTAGTGGTAAAAAGCATTTACTTTGCGACATACAACCGGGCCTAAATATTCCCTTGCTACCCTGGATGCAATTCAGAAACGAGCCGTCAGGCTAATTGACGATTCTACCCTCACCGACTTCCTCGACTCGCTGGCTCATCGAAGAAATATTTTTGCCCTTTCCCTTTTCTATAGATACTATCACGGCAGGTGCTCAGATCAGATCAAATCAATAACTCCCCCCAAAGCATGCTTTGTGCGTAGCACGCGTTTTGCAGACTCCCAACACTCTTTCGCGGTCAAATTAGAAAAGTGCCGGACCACTTCATTCGCCAATACGTATATCCCCATGACTTTTAAGAACTGGAACTCTTTCCCAGCCTCCATCTTTCCCAGCACTTATAACCTTCAAACCTTCAAAACCCGAGTGCATAAACACCTACGTCTCCACCCCCTCACTTAATCAACTTTCCTTCTCTTCAGTAATGCAAGGGTCTTTCGAGATCCATAGGGGCTGTTTCTTTACTGGTGCGCCCCTTCTTGCATTCGATTGCATTAAAAAAAAGATATATATGAAATTGATACATTTACAATACTTATTCAAAATATGGTAAATATGTCAATAGCAATCTGCACGTTTTGTGGCATTCCAGAACCGATAATATTGGCAGGTCACTCAATGTATATTAATCTAATGCATCCAATCCATTCACCCAAATTCATAAATATATATTCTCTATGGCATACTTGCAATATGGTTCAAAATCATTATCAAAATTTATTATTTATTAATACTTACTATTTAAGTGTCATTGTGATAAAAAATAGCTTTTTATTTTTATAACAACTGTTATATATTTTTAAAAATGATTTTACTTAGTCCTAACCCCGAAAAAAGAAATTAATTTGTGTGTGTATAAGGTTTGTTGATCCAGGATCTACATTAACTTCACGATCAGCTAAAAAGGTAAAACTTTGCATTTATATTCCATTTCTATTTTAATGTTTTATTAAAACCTAAATATTAAATTGTTGTGGAATGCGGATCATTTAATTTATTTTTATCATTTTTAAACTTTGAATTTTATATTACCATAGGAATAATGATTATAATTTGTCAATGAATTTATTTTAAAATAATAGAAAGTGTAAAAGAATCTCGGCAAAAATTAGATCAAATACTAAAGTAGCACTTGGAGTATCATTGAAACCAAATTTTATGGACTTGATTTTTCAGAATTTAATAAGATATAAGATCAAGAAGTAGCAACACCTAAAATTCAGAATTAACTAATTATAGCGAGAGATAAAAATTTCATTGGTTGACTTGGAGTCTAGTAGGTAACTGTGGGTAGATTGTAGGTCGCTATAAAGAAGTAAGCGGGAATGGAATTTTAATCTCTGGAATCTATAAGGATAAAAGATTATGGGAATGCCAGTGCAAGGAACTGGAAAATGGACGACTTGATGTCTCAGCAAAAGAAATCTCAGAAAGTTAGAAATATTACCTAATATTAGAGAACTATAAATCTAGGCAGTGGTTTTCGATTGGGCAATTAAATCTACTATTTAATTACATAATCGAAGATGATCATCCTGATTCAATTCAATTTTATAGTAGCAAAAAAAGAAAAGAAAAATAATTAGAAAAATTAAAATTTCAATAGGGGGGGGATGAAAATTCTAGCCCTTTCGACCAAACTCAACCAAATTTTGTATACATATTCTGTGGACTCTGAGAAGGCTAGAAATGGAAAAACTAACCACCCAATTTTTTATAGTTAAATTTTTTCATTTTTTTATACCTCTTCAAAATGTGGTAGGTAGATCTTTAGGCCCCACCCTGTATATATATATATCTAAATCTTCAAAATAAATATCAATATTATACCATATATGAGAACTTTTGAGGAGGTAATTTTTCTATCCATTTTTATTATTAAAAATATACACATTAATAAAAACATTTTTAAAATGTTTTATTTCAAAAGGAAATTCGAATTAATCATAAATAATTAAATGCAAAGAAATGAGTGTCTATTTGAGAAAGAAAGATCGAATCTATTCTCAAAATCAACTCACGATATTTAATCGATTTATTAACAAAATGAATTTAGGTCGAATCAAAGATTTTAATTGATATGTTTATATTGCATGTAGGAGGGTCCTGCCCCCTCAAGAGTTGAACCCAAGCACTAGTTTGCTTTACGAGCAACTAGTCAGACTCTTACCATGCAACACATAACGAAAGCAGAAATGGAGGTTGATGTCAAGTTGCCCGGAAAGCAATCTAGTGCTTTTTTTAATGAAATTGACTTGAGAAGGAGTTACATCAAAAAGGTGCATCACCTAAATGCATGGGTTGGCCCCTCCATCGTGAAAAGAAGAAGAAGCTGCGATTTTATGGGCTGGCAAGTGGTCGAAGGTATCTGTGGATGCGGGTCTTAAACAGATGAAGGTTATAAGTCGCGGGAAGACGGTGGCTGGAAGCGAGTTCGAGTCTCTGGAGGTTGGGTTCAACTCCTGAGGAGGCAGGGCCTCCTACATGCAATATAAACGTATCTATTAAAATCTTTGGTTCGAGTTGGTATAAATAATTAACTTTCAATATAATCCAGCTGGTTTTTAGTATGTTAATAAATGTAAAAAAATTAAAATATTCTTATTATTGAATGATTAAAATTCTAATCAAAGATTCTATGAAAAACTACGTATCGAGTTCAAAAAAATTAAAACTGAATGGACAGGAAGGTAATTATTTTTAATTGAAGTCCTCTATCTTCTTGAACTGTTTTAATATTTAGTTATAGGAATTAAAGTCAACAAAGAAATGATTCATTAAATCCCGACGAGTTAATCACACTCGAGTTTGCCCTTCCGTTTAGTGAATCTGATCTCTTTTCTCATTAAACTTAAAAAAAAAAAAAAAAGGACAATGTCAAAATAACAATTCATTAAATCGTAGACTCTATTTCAATTGAATTGGATTGAATGGAGTGTCGTTCGTTTGAGAAGGGAGATGGTAGATTGAGAAATTGCCTTAGGGCAGATGCACTGTTTATTTTCTTTAGTGTATGCATTAAAAAGCTTAACGAATTAAAACAAGTGAGAAAGAGACAGAGAACGGGGCCAGGCGATAAGTTTTACAATTAACACCGAAATACATTCAAGTTAGTTAGGACTGGGTTTGGGGGGTGCGACCCCTTTCGAGGAGATAGAGAAGTGTGTTGGGGGGATGCTAGACGGCGTTTCTCGGATTTAAGTAATTAAGTGGAAACGCTTTTTCTGGGCCATCGCAATTCAATCCTTCTTTCATGTTTATTTTAAATATTAATAAATAAATACTAGATCTTGACAAGTCAAAGGATTTACGCTCTTGTGCTTCGCTAATCCTTTCAATGGCATTTTCAAATTCATCTTAATAAGAATAATATTTATTACATATATTAAAATTATATATTTATATAATATATTTGTTGTTATTGCATTTTAAGCAGCTTTGCTTTTAAGGAATTCGTTCAAAAGGAATTAATTTAAAATATATAACTCGAGAATATTAAAGGTTTTTCAGAGCTAAAACCATAGATGGAGATTATAGAAAATTAATTAAAATTTAAAATTAATAGATTTTTTGCTTAGATTGGAAGAGTTGTTCAATTTAAAAGAAATAAATCTATAGTAAGAGGGTTTTCTACTTAATGTAAATACAGGGTGGGGCATTAAGATTTATCACATTTTGTAGAGGTAAAAAAAATGAAAAAATTTAAATAGAAAAAAATTGAATATATTTTTGAAAAGAACATAAAATATTTTTTTTTTTTAAATGTGTTTCAAACATTATATCAGACGAAAAATAGAAGGTGGGGGGAGGGATGAAAATTCTAGCCCTTTCGACCAAACTCAACCAAATTTTGTATACATATTCTGTGGACTCTGAGAAGGCTAGAAATGGAAAAACTAACCACCCAATTTTTTATAGTTAATTTTTTTTCATTTTTCTATACCTCTCCAAAATGTGGTAGGTAGATCTTTAGGCCCCACCCTGTATATATATATCTAAATCTTCAAAAGACGCATTCAGAGGGAGTTCGTATATTATGGATTTTGGGCGACACCCCATATATTAATTTGAAATAGTGTTAAAAGAATTTGAATTTGAATCTTTAGTCTAATACCAAGCCGGGGGACTAGGGTGTTAGATCTCCCCCCCGAAATGTTGAGGTAAAAATCAGGATATAAATAAACGCTCAATAAAAATTTAATTGAAAAAATACTAAGTTAAAAATACAATCTGGGGATCTAGGAGGTCATATCTCCTACTACTAAGGAGTTTATCCATACTCCCCTAACCCCTAGGCGGGAAATCCCCCAGAAATAACCCCTCTCTCCGAATTTTTTCTGGCTACAGAACTAAAACCAGTCCTTCCTCAATTCCTATATTTTGAAATATTAAACATGTATTTTTTTTTTTATTTATTTATTGTCACCGGGAACAAAGCCCATTTAGACAGCACATAAGTATAGTGTTAGTAGGGTTAGTGAGGGAGCCGAGTTTTTAGCCGGTAGAAATTTTTATTTCCCAGCCACGATCGAACCCCGGCCCTCCACTCTAACATAGTCATAATCGATCGATGCCGAAGCGAGGCCAGTGCGTTAGCCGACTCAGCTAACCCGGCTCCCAAACATGTATTTAAATAAGTATTTTATATAATAATGAAGATTCTAATTTCATAGAAAAATCTCTTTTTTCACCAATTTTATTTTTCGCTTGCCCCCTCCTTAAGTTCTTATATTTAAAAAGTTCTTTTGACTTTTTTCTCATTGCGGCCCCCTCAGATTTTATCAAAAGTTTATTTATTTATTGAGAAGAACCACATATAAACTCCACTTAATTGTAAAGAAGTATTTGTTTAACATGTACTGAATAGCATGAGAACACTCATACAAATAAGCCACCCTTTGTCATTTTTCCAAACTAAACTAGTTAACTTTTTCTAAAAAGCAGATAGCACGTAAATTTGGAAAACGAAATGTACCCTTATTCATATGTCTGATTCTCCAGTTCATTTGCTTGAAAGTCTTCATAGCAAGAAACAGCATTGTGACAATTTCGAATTTTAAACTTGAAAAAAATAAGCTGACGTATTCTGATGTGGCCATCCACTTGACTTTACCATACAACCTCACTTATATTTAATATTTAATAAAATTATTTATAATCATGTAGGGAAGAGGGTTAGTTTTTGCATTTTTAGACTTCTGTTAGTCCACTGATTATGTATACAAAATTTGGTTGAGTTGGATAAATGGCCAAGATTTTCATTTTTTGACACCCCCCCCATTTTTCGCGGTTAGTTTTTACATTTTTAGACTTCTGGGGGTCCCACTGATTATGTATACAAAATTTGGTTGAGTTTGTTCAAATGGCCTAGATTTTTAATTTTTAACACCCCCCCCTCCACACCCCTAATTTTGGGTCGATATGCACCAAAATCTAATCAGCTCTTAATCTCAATGGACCAAAACTACGTGTGAAATTTGGTTTCGATATTCACACTAGCTAGCTCGTCCACAAAAATTTGGTAACGCAAAGACTAACAGACAGACTAACTAACAGACATTTTGACAAAACAATTATTATCTCGAAAAATATAATTTTTTCAATGTTCACTTATTAGGGCTTTTTTGTAGGGCGAAATGCCATGGTTTCGCTCAATTTTTTTAATCAAAATAGTTTCAGCCGTTTTTGAGATATTTTGAAAAAAAAAGAAGGAAAAAAACACTTTGTTCATGCACGATTACAATACTTGACCATACCCTGTATGATAAAGTAAAAATTATAGAAAAGAAAAAAAAATACTGGATTCGGAGCCGGAGTCGACACATTTTTCCCGACTCCGACTCCGACTCCACAGCCCTGTATTTATCACTGTTGCTCCTTCTTCATTTAACAATTTTTTTTTATTCTATTCTTTAACAAAATTTAAATTATTGATAACATTTAGGGAATGCGGCGTTGGTTTATAGTGAAACATTAAACACAGGTGTTTTTGAAAAGGAGACTCCTGATGATGGGCTAAAAACCCGAAACATGTATAGAGTATTTAAAATAAAACTCCAAAAATATAATTTTTTTTTTAATTTTAATTTTTACTTGTGAAACACCACTATAACCTATTCAAAAACTACTGTGTTTAAATTATTGCTTTATAACAAGTAAAATATCAACCATTTGGGGGGAAGACATTTTATAATTAATCTGTCTTAGCTTTGGGTGACATATTATGTTTGTCATAATCATAACCATGAACCCTTTGATCTTGTACGTAGCATTACAAGACAGTTCTTCCACTCTCTCTCTTCACCAGCCCTAACATTTCACAAGAAGGCTTCTCGAGCTACGTTTTCTCATTATCAAGCCCTACTGAATCTCTGTGTGGGCTTTGATTAGTCTTTTGAAGAGCATTTTGTATTTTATTAGTTTATTTATATTTACTCAGATAGCTTTCGAAATCTCTCTACTCCCTCCGATTTTTGAATTATATCTATCCCAAGATTGAAAATCCTTTTTTTCAATATTTACCAATCTACAGATAAAAATCACTAAGCCATATTAATTGTTGACATAGGTAAAAAAAACTCGTAGATAGAGCTTAAAGATGACATAAAAAATAAATAAATAAAATATTTCAATATTCATTTGATTCGCTTAACTTGAATTGAATTTATCTCATTTATGCCAAACGATATTTATTTTGAACAAATCTACTTTTTGTTTCCACAATAAATTATTCGTTTTTCACACTCGTGGAGGCTGAAAAAAGAGATGGATTTAATTTTCCATTCAATACAACTAGAGAATTCATCATGTCATTCATATTGTTATACGATTTCAATAAAAAAAAATTTCTGTAGTATTTCTGTAGTATACAAATGCAACGTTTATTTGTTTACTCGCTGGTATTTTTTTCAATGATATTGTTGCAAGGCAGTGGCGTAACTATATAAGGACCGTGTCAAATTCATCGGTTGGGGCCCTCCCTTAATGTAAAGAAGCTAAACCAATAGTTTATTTTTATAATAAATCACTACGTAAAGTAAGTAAAAACGCTATTATAATTATTATTGTTGCATTTTTCGTTTATTTTCTAGTAAATTTTAATTTAAAGAGCGTATAGGATTGAAATAACACTTTTATTTTTAGTCAACATTTTAATTATTAGGTAAAATTCCTTTTTTCGGGCTTTCTGTTCAGCAAAAGTTTTAATAAAAACATCAATGTTCAAATTTCGGGTCATGGAATGTTCAATGGATAGAATAGCCAAGTTGAGTAACCTTTCTTGTCCCATAGAAATTCTTAAATAAGTTTTTATCAATTTTAATTTTGAAAATTATTGCTCACCACTAGCCGTCCCGGCAAAAACCATAGTAAAACAGAATCATATAGACCTATCGCTCTGTTACCTGTTATGTCAAAATTGTTTGAAAAGTTATTTCTTAAACGACTCAAACCAATTATCGAAAAATATCAACTTGTACCATCCCACCAATTTGGTTTTCGAAACAACCATTCGACGATTGACCAAATTCATAGAATAACCCAAACGATATGCCACCCTATTGTTACGCCACTGCAAGAAGGTGTTGACCACGAAGATGCAACACCTATAAGTAGGCATTGACATTGTCACCGTAAAAAGAAGAGGAAGAATTTTCATCGATTCATTTGGAGCTGAAGGTTCCTGAGTTCCTGTGGAGGCGTTATATTGAATGACTGACTGATTGACCTTCGTATGTCGACGGAGACCTTAATTTCGCCAGTTCCATTTCTCAGTCTTAGAAATAAACTAGTTGACGAATGATTAGTTTATTTAATTTAGTTTAATTCACCTTAGAACTGAAAATTGCGTAGGTATAAATAATGCTTTAGGAAAAAAATGAGCTTATCTCATCTGAAAAAAACGACACAATATAGGTAAAAGTCTAAAACTGGTCTAAGATGGGTCAGTCAATCAAGTGTTCTAGATAAGGCGGTATCTTTTATTAGTTAGTTTATTGCTTATATTTGGATTGCGTCTATGGTAAGAGAATACAGGTTTGGAGGTCCATCTCCATAAATGCTAGCAATATTCGAAACCAGGAAGAATTCGAGTCATTTGAATATTACTTACAAGTATAATAGTGGGTTAATATATATTATACCTAATATAAAAATAATAGGAATATTATTTTGAGCGAAAATTCGACGCTTAGATTTTTATAGAAAAAATGCTGAATCGAAGATTTTTACGTTTCGAGGTCTCTTAAGTCAAAAAAGTGGATTTTAGGATCTTTTACTAAATCCGAGCGTTCATTGATAATTCTTAATACCTACATTGCAGAAGCTCTATTCGATTAATTGAACTAGAGTGCAATATTAATTTCTCTTATCATTGTGTAGATTTTGCTGACTTATGTTCATTTAATTTTTTATTCAAAATATTTTAACTCTTGTAATATTTTGAAAAAACTAAAAACAACTATATACTGGAGTAACGTTCACTAAAAATGATCATCTCTAATAGTCCCTCTATACTATGGCCCAACGCGAGCCAATGATGTTGGCCATGTTGGCCACCAATAAAACGAGTTGACGTTGTGGTTTGACAGTGCCTCCACATAGTGGCCTAATAGTTGGGCCAATGTCGATGGTCTTGTAGAAACGTCACCTACCTACTGAGCACTTTCGTTGGGCAAAATTGGCCCTCTTAGTTGTGTCGAAAAAACCTCTCCGAAGGCCAACCATTGCCAATCTCAATGCCAGCGTCATCCAATATCGGCCAATACAACCCAACCCTCTCTACACATTGGCGTTGGCTTGAATTAACCCAAGTTGGGTCATAGTATAGAGGAGATATAACACTAAGCAAATTTCATTATAGAATATGAATGCAAAATATAAATTTAATTTAAGTTGAATTGAAAGTTTCTTTTTGTCGAGAGTAGCAGAATTTTTATAAATTAAAGGAGACAATAAAAGAGTGTGTCATCTGCTGGAAAAATAAATTGTTTAATTTATTTAAAACTAGACTATAGTTTCGAGGGCTTTGCCGCCACGTGTAAAACTCACTTTCACACATCAATTCCATCGAATCAATTTTAATAGACTGATGAATTGAGCAAAGCCCTCGAAACTATAGTCGTTATAAATAAATTTTAAAATTTATTTTTCCAGTAGAAGACCCACTCTTTTATTTTCCCCTTTAATTAATTAAGTTGATAAATCACCCATGTATTCTAGGTATATAATCTTTTTAAAGGTTTATACTTAACTTTTTAACCCAAATTGACAAAAAAAGCCTAATGTGATTAAACTTTGCTTCAAACTTGTAAACAGGTAACAAAATCCTTAATTTTGAGCCCTATAAAAAGTCTCCGTAAATTTTAAAACAAAAAATTTCTTTATTGAAAATAAATTTTAATCGAGTACATATTGATCATTATTATCTATGACCTTTTGCCATTTATTGGATAGCTTCATAATTCCATCGGTGTAGAACTTCTGTGATTTATCGTCGAAAAACTTGGCCAAGTGATTTTCAGCGGCGCTTCGGTCGGCCAATTTTTTGCCATCAAGAGAGTTTTGCAGAGACCAAAACAAAATAATGGTAGACTGTGCAAGGTCCTGGCTATACAGTGTATGCATCAAAACTTCTCAACCAAGTTCCGTCAATTTGTTTCGAGTCATCAAAGATGTGTGTAGCCGCGCTACATCCACCGTATAGCCTGGACCTTGCACCGTCTGACTACCATTTGTTTCGGTCTCTGCAAAACTCTCTTGAGGGTAAAAAATTGGCCGACCGAAGCGTCGCTGAAAATCACTTGGCCAAGTTTTTCGACGATAAATCACAGTTCTACACCGATGGAATTATGAAGCTACCCAAAAAATGGCAAAAGGTCATAGATAATAATGGTCAATATGTATCTTGATTAAAATTGATTTTCAATAAAGATATTTTTTGTTCTAAAATTTACCAAAAAACCGCGTAGACTTTTTATATGATCTATTATAAAAGAAAAATTAAAGAAAAGAAGAATTAGCAAATTGTCTTTAATTTTGTTCTTTCTCTGTGTCTCATTATGGAAAGTGGGCGAGATAAGAAACTGGAAGGTGGAATTGAAATAAAAGATGGTAATTTGATTAATGAAAAGGAGATAATTCATGAAAATATAAGAAAGTGTAGTGTGCGCACTTACTCTGTTCTCCCTCTTTCTCAAATTTCTAAAGGGCTGAAACTCATGAGCTGCGATCCAAGTTAAGAGAGTAGCAACATCGTTAGCCTCGGAACCTAAACGATCTGCCACCCCCTCATTATTCATTTCATAACTCTCTCTTCACCTCTCAATGCTTTTCTTCATCTTATTATATTATCAAAGACCCTACTCATAAATGACGAAAATATTTTTTGAATACCTTTGACTGATTATAATTAAAGAAAATAGTTCGATAATAATTGTATTATTTATGCAAATATTATAATTTAAGGTAGTTGTTTCACCATATATGGGTTTTCTTAGGATTTTTTGGAAATTTAGATAGATTATTATTTATGGTAAATACTTTTGCATCGATTGGTGGCTTCTCAATCACTCTCGACCTAGACAAACTGAATAAATGGGGCTCTCAAAATTTAGTTAACTTTAATGCATACAAGACTCAATGTTTCTAATTTCTAGGCGCGAAAATAAAAATTTCCCTGATTTTCACTTCGATTCGAATACCCTGAAAATGTGTGACAGCCTATCCATGTTGGGCGTCTCTGTCGCATCTAACCTGTCTTGGAATGAACACATCTCCTCTGTGGCGAAATCTGCAGCAAGGAAGATTAGCCACTTATTCAGGTCCAATCGATTTTTCAAGCCCCCACATCTTCTCACCATCTACAAGGCCCAAATCCGCCCCTGTCTCGAATACGGCTCTCATCTATGGAGAGGAGCCTCTAAATATTCCCTTGCTACCCTGGATGCAATTCGGAAACGAGCCGTCAGGCTAATTGACGATTCTACCCTCACCGACTTCCTCGACTCGTTGGCTCATCGAAGAAATGTCTCTGCCATTTCCCTTTTCTATAGATACTATCACGGCAGGTGCTCTGATGAGATAAAATCAATAGTTCCCCCCAAAGCATGCTTTGCGCGTAGCACGCGTTTTGTCGACTCCCAACACTCTTTTGCGGTCAAATTAGAAAAGTGCTGGACCACTTCATTCGCCAATACGTATATCCCCATGACTTCAAGGAACTGGAACTCTCTCCCAGCCTCCATCTTTCCCAACACTTATAACCTTCAAACCTTCAAAACCCGAGTGCATAAACACCTACGTCTCCACCCTCCCACTTATCCAGCTTTCCATTCTCTTCGGTAATTCAAGGGTCTTTCGAGATCCATAGGGGCTGTTTCTTTACTGGTGCGCCTCTTCTTGCATTCGATTGCATTAAAAAAAATGAAATTTATGAACAATATAGTTCCGAAGATATTAAATTCCAAAGATAGAGTTTTTCAGAGTCTTATACATTGCACTAAACGGGATATAGGAAAGTTTACATACATATTTAATTATAATTCTTACCATTGTTATAAAATACTACTATAAACCAACATTAAACAATAACTAATACATTTTTTAAGAAAATTTTAATTCATAGTTACAACACAGTTTCTGAGATAATAATGAATAAATAATGAAAAATGTATAATGAATAATTTACACTAAAAACAAGCTGGCAACAATCCATGTATTTAACCTAAAAAGTGAGTTAACTTTAGTACTTTTTTTGACGTTTTTTTTGCTTCAGCCATTGTCGCAACAGCTTTCAATTACTTATTAAGTACTTTTTGTTTGATAAATCTTCCTTTATAATCTACTTTATCTGAAATTTCTATGATAAAATATAACAAGCTCGGACAGTGTTGCCAGATTTGGCAAGCTATCACAAAATTGGCTAGTAGTAGTACATAAACAGCAAAAAGTTTTGGGGTTATGAATTATGAATCCTTATTGTCTGTTCTATATACGCTAGCATTAACTTTTTGCTTGTATTGTTTCGAAACAACTACTTTAAAGTTGGTTATTGGGTACTTGGACTTGAAATAAAATTAGAAGTTAAATTTTCAAAATGTTGCTACGTTTCGTAATATATTTATCTGCTTTCTCAGACAATCTACAACAATAACAGCAATCGTAATCATATGAAATCATTAAACAAAACATAAATAAAATTTCTTTTTTACAAAATTTACATTTGAATTTAACCTCTTCGTAATAAATAATATATAGTTAATTACGTCATATGTCGTTCACAATTACAATTGTTGATATTGTTGTAGATCGCCAGAGGAAGCAGAAAAATATACTGTGAAATGTAGCAAAAACCTGTTTGTTTGTCTTTGTTATAGTTTTTTAGATTATACATATAATCGATTTTTATTTTGTGCGTTTTTTAACAACAAGTTCTGAAGAATGAAAATTTTAACAATAGATACTTGTATGACATACTTGTGCGTATCCCTGCACTGTTAAAAAAATTTGTAAATTTACTATATGTTTACAATAGATAGGAAATTTACAAGAATGCGTATAGTAAAAAAAATACTATATTATATTGGTAAAATCACATTAATTCATTGCAAAAATACAAAAATAAATTTTTAAATTTACTTTTTTCTTATATTAATTAGATACGTATTAATAAATAAGCTGACGTGTTCTGATGTGGCTATCCACTTGACTTTACCATACAGCCTGGCCCTCACTTATATTTAATATTTAATAAAATTATTTATAATCATGTAGGGGAGGGTGGTTAGTTTTTGCATGTTTAGTCTTCTGGGATCCCAATGATTATCTATAAAAAATTTGGTTGAGTTTGGTAAATTGCCAAGATTTACATTTTTTGACCCTATTGCAGCCCCCCCCCCCCATTTTGGGCGGTTAGTTTTTGGATTTTTATACTTCTGTAGTCCCACTGATTATGTCTACAAAATTTGGTTGAGTCTGTTCAAATGGCCTAGATTTTTAATTTTTAAGCCCCCCCCTCTCCACCCCCTTAATTTTGGATCGATATGCACCAAAATCTAATCAGCTTTTAATCTCAATGGACCAAAACTACCTGTCAAATTTGGTTTCGATATTCACACTAGTTTTTGAGCTAGCTCGTCCAAAAAATTTGGTAACGCACAGACTAACAGACATTTTGACAAAACAATTATTAAATATAATTTTTTTGATGTTTTTTGTACAGGGAAATGCCATGGTTTAGCTCAATTTTTTAATCAAAATAGTTTCAGCCGTTTTTGAGATATTTCGAAAAAAAAAACACTTTTTTCATTCACGATTACAACTAATTTAAAAAAAAATAATAATAATAATAATAACTTTATTTTTCCGAAAAACTTCATTTTTAGAAGTTTTTTGGAAAAAACCAACAGCCTCTCTTTTAAAAGTTCTTTTAAATATTTCGCGTTTATTTTTGTTTTGTTTAATTATTTTTTTTTTTTAAACTTTATAATTTTAATGATCTTCAAAAAGAAATTTTGAAGGTTTTTCATTATTTAATTTTTTTTTTTCTTTTTAATTCGTTATTTATACTGATCAAAAAACAAAATTATATTACCATAGCGAATAACGTGAGGGAGTGAAAATAATTTCTCCAAAATCAAAAGATGATGATCATTAAGATTTCTGATAGATTCATATTGAACAACTCTGCCGTTTCAGTGGATCTGAGGACTTAGTTAGATGCCA
Organism: Forficula auricularia; assembly: GCA_024734495.1. Taxonomy (NCBI): domain Eukaryota; kingdom Metazoa; phylum Arthropoda; class Insecta; order Dermaptera; family Forficulidae; genus Forficula; species Forficula auricularia. The sequence continues at coordinate 8,711,293 of JALMQS010000120.1, read as the reverse complement.
ATCTATGTTACAATACATTAATGATCCAATGGTAAAGTAAAAATATGTTCTAAGATTACAATAGTGGCATGTATCTAATATTACTAAAAAGTTTTGAGACCGGACTTCCCATCAAACAAACAAAAAAAAAATAAAAAAAAAAAATTACTTTTATTTCAAGAATTGGAGTTTTTCTTTAAATTATTCCAATAATGTATTTGTAATCTGACCCCCGAGGTAGAGACAAATTTAAAAATAAAAATAACTAGTATCGTAAATGGCTTATGGCTACCATGGCCGAAAAGCCAAAAAAAAAAAAAAAAAAAAAATAATGTATTTGTTCTTTTAATCATAATAAATTTTTTTTTTACAGTAAAATTATATAAGAAATTTTTAACAGTGTGCTCTAATATTCTTTTTTGAATCTTTCTATTTCGTTTGGGAGTTCGCTTTAATTTCCATAATCTAAACTAATTCTGATTGTATAAAATAAAAAAATCATTTATTAGTAATTGCATAATTTCCATCTTCGTTCACAAAAAAATAAACAAATGATTTTAATTGCTTTCATCCTAATCTATTTTGTGTTTTTCATTCTCTACTGGATTGTTAATTTGATTTCATCTCTTTATTAAATCAATTAGTCCTCTTTCTCTCTTCTCCCATTATCAACTTTCTAAGCAATTTTCCACATCTTAAAGGAGAACTTACACTCCCTTCTTCTCTCTCTGTCTGTCTGTCTTTCTAATTTTCTTCGTTTCCTTCTTCCTTCTTAATGACAGAATGATTAATTGTCAATTTAATTCTGTCACTCAATATTATACATTTACATATAGATAAGAACACAATTGTTTAGTTGAGGCTTAGATGATTGTGATTGTGATTGTGTTCTATAATTTGAAGAGTTTTGCTGAAACACAATTGATTAAGTATTTTCGATGAGATATTCTCATCCCAATACACATTTACATCTATATATTCAAGTATTACTGAAATCATTTTAAACATTATTGGAATACAATGTTTCCCAGAACCGGAATGACATCCGCTAAACTCAATGGTTTGTTTGTCTTTTTAACCGACTTCAAAAAAGGAGGTTGTCAATTCAACTGAATTTTTTTTTGTCTATGTTACCTCATATCTTCGCCAATTGTGAACCGATTTTGATGACTTTTTTGCATTGGGCTCAGTCTACTTTCCGATTGGTCCCATTTTTTTCATTGGTATTTTTTGCTATGTTTGTTTAGGTATAACTTCTTTGTAGATGAACCGATTTCGATGATTCTTTTTAGATTGGAAAGAGGATACCTTAGGGGTGGTCCTATATTAATTTGGTTAAGTTCTGATGATATGATCAATGACGAATTAACGTAAATATCCAATTCTTATGAGCAAATAATCGAAATTATAATAAATAAAATCTTTTATAAAAAATCAATCTTAAAACGTTCATTTAAAACCCGCAAACGTTTCTATAGAATTTCTATATTTATGAATTTAATTTTATTATCATTTTCTGATTCATTCGCTCGACACTTTCTCTTACGAGATGCATGCAGGGTATTATATTAAGTCACTATTAATAACATCACTAAAAAGAGAAAAATAAAAATATTTTTTATAAAAAAAAGAAAACTGACTTCAAAAAAATTAAATGCAAACTCAAAAATAAAATAAAATGCACTAAAAGGTATAAAATATTTATCTAATTTAGTTACAACTAAAAGACGAAATATTTACATGAATTCACTTTTTGAAGTCGGTGCTAAACAAACTATATAAGCGAGCGTACCCGCCAATCGTACTAAGTAAAATCCGTCGAGTTTGATTCATAAAATGTATATGTTTGGCACCGACTTTTATTATTTTATTTGTTGCATTTAATTTTTTTGAAGTCGGTTTTTTTTGGATTTCACACATTCTTTAGCTTTTAAACTTTTTAGGTGTCTTTAGCATCTAGGGTCGGCGCTCGAAGTGTTAGAAATTAAAAATGCTGAAATTTTGTCAATTTTTATTTTTATTTTTTATTTAAAAACTTCACTATATCGTAAAAACACTTCAAATTTTAAGAAAAATATGTTATTGTTCGATGTAGACATCTTTATCCAGGATAATAGCATCGAGTCTGTCCAGAAGGCTTTTCACACACTGCACGAATGTGGTCTGATGGTATTTTGCGAAGAGCAATCTCTAAGGCGTAGACCGTCTGATATTTTTTAGTTGATACTTTGGCCTCAAATGGACCATTGGGTTTTAGTCCGGGAAATATAGTGGCCATTGTTGTGAAGAAATGAAGCTGGCAACTTTTTCTTGTAAAAAAACGTTGTTCTCACGGACTTTATGGGATGGTCCCGAGTCTTGTCGAAACGTCCAATGGTTACTACAGATGGATGAACCGCGACCTAATATGCTGTACACCTACTTCCACTTGTACTTCCAAATATTTCCAATTACTTTCAAATATTTCCAAGTACTTCCAAATATTTCCAAGCTCTTCCAAATATTTACAATTATTTCTAAGTACTTTCAAATATTTACAAGTACTTCCAAATGTTTCCATGTACTTCCAAATATTTCCAAATATTTCCAAGAACTTCCAAATATTTCCAAGAACTTCCAAATATTTCCAAGAACTTCCAAATATTTCCAAGTAATTCCAAATATTTCCAAGTACTTCCAAATATTTCCAATGACCATATCTCAACCTCTGCTAAGGCTGCAGCGCGCAAGCTTGGTCTCCTATTTAGGTCTAGACGCTGTTATACTACCAGTCAACTTCTTATACTGTATAAGGCTCAAATTCGTCCCTGTCTCTAATATGGCTCTCATCTGTGGAAAGGGGCCTCCAAGCTCTCTTGCTACACTGGGTGCAATTCAGAAGCGAGCAATTAAACTAATAGGAGACCTGGCTCTAACCAACTCACTCGACTCCCTGGCTCACCGAAGAACCGTTTCTGCCCTTTCCCTGTACTACAGATACTATCACGGTGTCTGTTCAGTCGAGCTAAAATCAATTATCCCCCCTAATGCCCACTTGGAATCGGATTAGCCGAGAGCTTAAGACACTAGCCTTCTAAGCAGGAGTCCCGGGTTCGAGTCCGAGTCCCTGCATTGATATTTGACCGGCTATAATCTGATTCCTAGTCACCAATCCGTCTGGCAAGCGTGGTGACTTAATGCCAACCTCCTTCCATTTGATGGAAGAGGCCTATATTCAGGAGTGGATTGTCGCTATCGACAGGCTAATGATGATGATGATGATGAATGCCCACTTTACGAGAAACACCCGGTTTTCAAACGCTCAGCACCCCTTCGCTGTCAAATTGGATAAAAGTCGAACAAGCGCTTTCGCCAACTCTTTTATCCCTATGACCTCCAGAGACTGGAACTCGCTCCCTGCCACCATCTTTCCCGCGACTTATAACCATCAGCTATTTAAGACCCGTATCCACAGATAGCTTCGACCCCCGCCCAACCCATAAAATTCTTTCTTCTTCTTTTCACGATGGAGGGGCCAACCCAGGCCTTTAGGGGATGCACCTTTTTGGTGTAACTCCTTCTCTCATCATTATCATAAAAAAGTACTTCCAAATATTTCCAAGTACTTCCAAAGAAGTGTACACCTACTTCCAATCGCGGATCACCCCTCGGTTTCTACCGAATTGTTTACGTAATGGTAACAAAATATATCGCTTAAAATCTTTTCAAGGTAGATGGTAACACTTCGAGCGCCGACCCCGTATAACTCTTAACGGGTGTTAGTAGAGCTTTGAATTAATAGGAATGTCTCTTTTATATTTCCTTAATGGTTCCGTGCATTATAACTTCCAAAATACTCGAAATGTCAAATTTCTTCTTCCTTGAGGTTTTTGGAATTTTTTCACAATCTTAAGTTAAGCCGTACCTAAACCCCGGCAGATACTAACTTAAAATGGCTTCTTTGGATCTCTCTCATGTCGTCATTTTAAAGCTTTTTTTTTATTATGACTAATTCTATATAAAAAGATCTTTACGGCGAAATCTCACACTTCATAAACTATGTTAAAGAAATATTTTGTATTTTTGACCCACATAACATTCGACCCTTCTCAAAATAATCATTCGATTAATATTTTAAAAATTTAAAATGAATACATGTATTAATAAATTTCAAGTTTTTGTACTATTTAGTTTTCGATCTATAATGCCTTTTGAGAGGGACAGACAGAGAGACATTGTGATGACACTATAGGGTTCGTTTTACTTTTTTAAACTAAAAATATATTTAAATCCATCGAAATCATTTTGTTTTAATTGTTTTGTCTCATTTAAATTCCATCTATGTTCTTGTCTCAGTCTTATCTTTATATTATATGAATCCTTATATAGCAATTTTGGTCTAGAGCAGAGTCAACGCCTTTGGGAATTTTTGGCTGTGTGTGTAATGCGGTTTTCCGATTCCTTTATTATCATATCACGCCATCTATTCGGTCTATTAGAATGCATCTAACGATCCTTGTTATAAGAGATTCTGATCAGTTACTGAATTCCTGAGCTAGTTTTCATGGTTTATGTTGAACCCACCAAGTACTTACTATACAGCCCAGGGAAAAGCACTCTACCACTTAATGTTCACTTTGAGTGTATATTTGTAATAAATGCTTCTAGGGAGTTTAAATCAGGTGACCTAAGACTTAAATATCAATATTTCATCTATCTCTATGTCAAACTTAAACACTCACTCTGTTGTTTATATTACACCCACACAGTATAAACTTATTTATCAGATCTTATATAGTAACACTCTAAATGAGTTTCTATTAATAAGCTAAACATTTCTGCCAAGTTTTAATTTTCTAGCTTAATTTATTCGCTTACGAAAAATTTCCAAATCACTCTTTGTTATCTAGAAAGAGTAGGTAGCTGAAAAAGTGTTCATGCTTCAATTTCATTTTTGAAATATTAGTATAATTTTGTTTTCTTTATACGACTTGAATCAATTTTACTAGATTTATTTTAGAATATTAGGAGTATAAATTTTAATTAAATATATTCTTTGAAGAAGTGGTATTTAATTTCACGGAGAAAAATTCGGTTGTATTTCCAATGAAGTTGAAAATTCAATAATTCTTCCAAGTGAGCTGAACCCTATTGCAAAATCAATACATCAAAAGGATCTCGAATTTGATTAAATTGAATTCTATATCGTGATGAAATAGTAATTAACTTCAAGAGATAAGCTTTCAAAGGAATTATAAAATGAATCCTCCCTCCACTATCCGATTTGAGTAGATTCTATTAAATATTATTTTTTCCTCATCTTCTTAAAACATATTATAGGATGAAATAAATTGACGTGTTCTGATGTGGCCATCCACTTGACTTTACCATACCCCCCTCACTTATATTTAATATTTAATAAAATTATTTATAATCATGTAGGGGATGGTTTTTTTTGACTATATACCCCTCCCCATTTTGGGCGGTTAGTTTTTGCATTTTTAAATTACAGTGGGTCCACTGATTATGTATACAAAATTTGGTTGAGTTTGGTACAAGAGCCTAGATTTTCATTTTTTGACCATACTCCCCACCCCCTATTTTGGGCGGTTAGTTTTTGCATTTTTAGACTTATGGGGTCCCACTGATTATGTATACAAAATTTAGTTGAGTTTGCTCAAATGGCCTAGATTTTTAATTTTTAACCCCCCTTAATGTTTGGGTAGATATGCACCAAAATCTAATCAGCTTTTAATCTTAATGGACCAAAACTATGTGTGAAATTTGGTTTCGATATTCATACTAGTTTTTGAGCTAGCTCGTCCACAAAAATTTGGTGACGCAAAGACTAACAGACAGACTAACAAACATTTTGACAAAACAATTATTATCTCGAAAAATATAATTTTTTCGCTGTTCACTTATTAGAGTTTTTTTGTAGACCGAAATGCTATGGTTTCTCTCAATTTTTTTAATCAAAATAATTTCAGCCGTTTTTGAGATATTTCGAAAAAAAGAAGGAAAAAAACACTTTTTTCATTTCACGATTACAATACTTGACCATACCCTGTATGGTAAATTAAAAAATCTAATTGCACGGGAATCCGGTCTTTATTTATAATACTATAATTTATTATTATTTACTTTACGGCTATTAACGAATATCTTGTCTAGTGACCATTTCAATATTAAATTGAGAAATGTGTATCAACCAATACAACACCATTACAAAATACATGAACTAATTCACAATATTAAATCACGAACTCATTTAAGCTATGAATTTATTTTAGATTACAGCTAGAGAGGAAAATCCAAGAACGAAAATTAAAAAAAGAAAAAAATTAAATAAATTCTAATTGAATAGATTAGAGATAGATTAGATAGCAGAGCAGAGGTTTTATATTTTTTGACATGCCTTTTTTTTAATCTAAACAGGTTTTGTTATTATAAAATCAGATGCACGTACTGGGTCTGCTTTATTCTCTCTCACTCATATGCATAGGTATATACAAAAATATCCACGACAGTTCATTATGTTCTTTTTTTAATTTTACATATAAAATCAAATATTACTATCTCTTTTTTTACGTCTTCCTACAAATATAGATAAAATAAAAAACGGCAAACAGATCTGATTTATTATTTTTCGTTATATTTTTTTCTCTAATTTTCCTTCTTCTAAACTAGAATTAATTCTTATCAACTTTTATTAGCCATTTTGATTTTGGATCTTTTGAAGAAGAAAATTTTGAGTTTTATGTCGTTGATTCAATATCTCTAAATTCCTTTTATTTGTTTTTATATTTTATAGGTATTTATTAAGAACTAGCTGACTCCCGGGCCTGCAAATAATTATAGAATAGGTATTAAAACAGTAAATGAATCATATATTACTTGTCAAAATTGTTCCCTTAACCAAAAATAATATTGACAGTTGAAAGATTTCCAAAAAGCTATTATCGGTCATCTTGTTTGTTTGCTTTTACTCCCCCAAGAGAGGTGCTGGCGTTGTTTTCTCGAAAAAATATTTTTTACATGCCACGGGTGTGATATCTATAAAAACACTCGTGTATTTGAATGGAATGTTGTGTGAAAATTTCAAAGAAATCGGTGAAGAACTTTCGGAGATCCCTCAACGCATCACTTAAGCGTAACAGTACATTTTTATTTATATATCATAGATATTGAATTCCCTATTTTTTTTTTTTTAATCTTTCTGTTTAAAACTGATTATAGTGTGAAGAAAAATAATTTTTAAACTTAATTTTTTTCTTTCTGTCAAGTCTTTTTATTGGTTGCGATAAATAAATAAATCTTTATTACTCGACCTGCTTAGGGCCGGTTGTATGTCGCTCAGTGTCTGACATCTAATTGACCATCCTAATCCCTCCATTTACCATCTACCCTGTGTTTGTGGTAAAAAGCATGCGACATACAACTGGCCCTTAGAGGAACAAGTCCTCGGTGGCTAGGGCAACCAAACATCAATACAAATTAACTAAAGAAATTAATAAATCACCAATACAAATCAATTACAAGAAATCAACAATTAACAAACAAGAAAAAAAAATAGAAATGTATGCTCATTAGCAAATAACATGACCAAATGACCATAGATTTTTCCGTCAAAAGAAAAAACGTAATTTAAATAAATTAGAGCAAAAACCCGATACCAGGAGCAAACGACGCATTAACCATCCTGGCATTTGTCATAACTTGTTAAGGAAACCTAGTAAAAAAAAAAAAAAAAACTAAAAAACACTAGCCCATAAAAAGTTTGTTCTTTTCTCTTTCTCATTTTTTTATTTCGACAAATTGATTAGATTTTACACTCACTTAAGTACTTTCTTATTTTTTTTTATTTTTAAAGGGAGAAGGTTTTTTCCCCTTCCTGGCTTTTGGTCAGAACCATTTAGCCAATCACATTCTTTGTACTATTTTATAATTTTAAATATTCACACTAGCCCTTAGTACAAATCTCTGAAGAGCCATCACAACTTTTTCACTGCACTCACATAAAAACAAAAGATAATCACTATTTATTGGGAATTTTACACTTTCGTTGATTTCACAGTATAGCATTTGTGTTCAGTTTTTGTTTAGCTCACATTCAAGCAGCACATGATTGAGCCCCATGATTACTTTCTTATTAGAAGTGTAGAAAATCCGAAAAAATCGGATCATTATTTGAGAAGCTCTTGAACGATTATTACAACTAGGCTTCGCAGCCTAACTCTGAACCTCCGTTCGCCTTCCCTGTGGTATAAACCAGGGCTGTCCAACCCGTGGCCCGTGAGCCCCATGCGGCTCAGCTCTGCAATGAGTGTGGCCCAACATAAAATCATAAACTTCCTTAAAACATTGAGAATCATATTTAGAGATATATTTATTCGCTTTTTCGAAATATGAATGTACATTTGTACAATACGTGAAGTTTTTTCAAGAATAAAATTCACTAAAAACAAAATTTTAGGCTCAACTATATAAGATATAAATAAACTGCAACGGATCGTTGCTAAACTTTATACAAATTCATTTGAAATATTAGTATGTTTATTCCTTTATTATTAATCAAACATCACTCGCAATTTGCAGTTCATGTTGACTTTCATTCAAAAATAGCTTATGAGGAGAATTTTCTAGGTTAAGTTTCACAAAAAGGAAATATTAAAACAAATGTATGTTTATTTGAGTTTGATTCACTCGATATATATTTATGAAAATAGCTATTGATTCTCATCTAATACTTGAGGAATAACACTTCTACATTAGATTTTTGACGCTTCGGTTTTTATTGGTAACCATTGCTGAAGAAATAGAGGAATCGACTTAAAATAAAAAATAACGATTGATTCTCATCTAATACTTGAGGAATAACAATTCTAGATTAGATTTTTGACGCTTCGATTATTATTGGTAACCATTGGTGAAAACATGGAGGAATCGACTTAAAGTCAAAAAAATTGAATATTGTCTCTTTATTAGAATTTTATATTAATTATCGACCCAGGGAAAAATATAAACAAATACTAATAATACATAATATCACTTTTTGTAAGTATGTAGGAATGTGCGTATTTAGATATACGAGAAGCTATTTTCAAGTATAAAATTTATCAAAAGTAAAATTAGAAGCTCACTAATAGATAAAAAAATAATAAAGTTCTCATTTCTACATTATTAACTTTCTTTTTTGAATAACAAATACCAATGGAATTATAATATGTATTTTATTCTCGGTCCGAGACAATGTTTTTTCTTCAAATATGGCCCATGTAAGCCAAAAGGTTGGACAGACCTGCTATAAGCTATAATATACCATACATATGAAGACTCTCACATTTCTTGTTATTTATTTCCGAAATAAGTTTTTAGCTATTTTGAATACATCTTTATGGTAAAGAAATATTTTATTTAAATAATCGCTATGCTTCCAACTTAGAAAAATTGTTTTTTAAAAATATCGAAATGAATTTTCCTTCATAAGTAAAATGATGTTAAAGAATGGTCAAATCCTCCAAATTTTGGAGCAAGTGTGCCAAGTCCTTACAAACCTAATTTTTACTTCATTTTTTTTTGGAACGAAGTTTTTTTAATTTTCTCGATTGAGTTTATGTATAGTTTTTTCTTAGTTAAAGTAAATATTAATCTTTGATTTAACATTTTCGATCATGGCGTCCTCATATAATTACATACTAAATAAATGCTTAGGGGAGGTAGCTGTGATTCTTTACCTCCAATAAAAAACTACAGTTATACCTCTTAAGAATATAGTAAAAGACATTGACAAAATAGCCAGAAACTGGTTAGTTGTGTGAATGAAACTGGCATTAGGGTAAACAAAAAAATTTTGAAATTAGTTTTTTTTTTAATATAATTAATTTTATTGTTTATTTAAATTCCACAAATGAATCACTATATGTGGTCCAATTTAATTATCTTATCTATCTTTATTACTATATTAATATGTTACTTAATAATATCCATTTTATAATAAATGGTCTAATTTTTGTTAGCGACATTTGGTGAATTAATTCCAATAAATGTTTGCTTTAAATCAGGGGTGTCAAACTAAAACTCTTCAAATGCCTATTTTCGCTTTACCATACAGGTATGGTCAAGTATTGTAATCGTGCTTGAAAAAAGAGTTTTTTCCTTCTTTTTTTTCGAAATATCTCAAAAACTGCTGAAACTATTTTGATTAAAAAAATTGAGCATAACCATGACATTTCGATCTACAAAAAAGCCCTAATAAGTGAACATCGAAAAAATTACTTTTTTGAGATAATAATTGTTTTGTCAAAATGTCTGTTGGTTAGTCTGTCTGTTAGTCTGTTAGTTAGTCTATGAGTTACCAAATTTTTGTGGACGAGCTAGCTCAAAAACTAGTGTGAATATCGAAACCAAATATCACACATATTTTTGGTCCATTGCGATTAAGAGCTGATTAGATTTTGGTGCTTATCGACCCAAAATTAAGGGGGTGGAGGGGGGGGTTAAAAATTAAAAATCTAGGCCATTTGAGCAAACTCAACCAAATTTTGTATGCATAATCTAAAAATGCAAAAACTAACCGCCCAAAATGGGGGGGGGGTGTAGGGTCAAAAAATGGAAATCTAGGCCCTTGTATCAAACTCAACCAAATTTTGTATACATAATCAGTGGGACCACAGAAGTCTTAAAATGCAAAAACTAACCGCCCAAAATGGGGGGAGGTTTAGGGTCAAAAAATGAAAATCTTGGCCATTTACCAAACTCAACCAAATTTTGTATACATAATCAGTGGGCCCCCAGGAGTCTAAAAAGTTAAAAACTAACCCCCATCCCCTACATGATTATAAATAATTTTATTGAATATTAAATATAAGTGAGGGGCCAGATTGTATTGCAAAGTCAATTGGATGGCCAGATCAGAACACGTCAGCTTATTTTTATTATGTTAGAAGAGTTGTTTCACCTCTACGGAAATCGAATTCGAATGCCACAAATGAAATCGGCAGCCGGGCTCAGATTTAATAGTGATTTAGTTTTGATCTTCTCCAGTAGTCTGCCGTCTATTTGTCCCCTAGGTTTATATCCACCAGTCTCCCATATAATATAATTAAATTATAAATTAAATTAATAGAAAGTAGTACGTGGTACGTGTCTATGTCCATTGATCCATGCCTTTCCAACTTTTCCTTTTTGTTATCAATACTGCCATGACATATATCCTAATGAGATCATATCAATAATACCCCTATAAAGCCTTATTGCGCTTAATACGATTTGCAAACATTCAACGCCCATTAGCGTTTCGAATGGGCACAAATCATTCTTAATCTTAATTAATTTATCTCCCTGATTTAGTTTACACCCAGTCCTCCGAAGCCGATTCGCTATGGAGTGAAATTGAATTATAGGGTGCAAATACATTCAATTCGATTTAAACTTCTTTATTTTCAATCTTGTTTTTTAAACTAATTAGAGCTTTTTGGAAGTAGTTTGAGTCATGCACAAACACTTCGGATAGTGGATTGAATGTTTCTAGCTACCTTTAAATTTAAGAAAACATAAATAAGGTTGCTATTTAAAAAAAATTCAGTCGAATTGAGAACCTCCTCCTTTTTTGAAGTTTTTTGAACTTTTATGAATCGAACTCGACGGATCTTTCCTAGTACGTTTGGCGGGTGCCCTCGCTTATATAGTTTGTTTAGCACCTAATTCAAAAAGTGATTTCATGTAAATATTTCGTTGTTTAGCTTTAACTAAATTAGATAATTATTTTTTACCTTTTAGTGCATTTTATTTTATTTTTGAGTTCTTATTATTTTATTAGTTTCATTTAATTTTTACTTTACCATACATACTATGGTCAAGTATTGTAATCGTGCATGACAAAAGTGATTTTTCTTTCTTTTTTTCAAAATATCTCAAAAACGGCTGAAACTAATTTGATTAAAAAAAATGACCGAAACCATGGCATTTCGCTCTACAAAAAAGCTCTAATAAGTGAACATCGAAAAAATTATATTTTTCGAGATAATAATTGTTTTGTCAAAATGTCTGTTAGTTAGTCTGTCTGTCTGGTTGTCCGGTTGTCCGTTAGTCTGTGCGTTACCAAATTTTTGTGGACGAACTAGCTCAAAAACTAGTGTGAATATCAAAACCAAATATCACACATATTTTTGGTCCATTGCGAGCGATTAAGAGCTGATTAGATTTTGGTGCTTATCGACCCAAAATTAAGGGGGTGGAGGGGGGGTTAAAAATTAAAAATCTAGGCCATTTGAGCAAACTCAACCAAATTTTGTATGCATAATCAGTGGGCCGCCAGGAGTCTAAAAATGCAAAAACTAACCGCCCAAAATGGGGGAGGTCAAAAAATGAAAATGTTGACCATTTACCAAACTCAACCAAATTTTGTATACATAAGCAGTGGGACCCCAGAAGTCTAAAGATGCAAAAACTAAACGCCCAAAATGGGGGGGTGTATGGTCAAAAAATGAAAATCGTTCTTGTACCAAACTCAACCAAATTTTGTAAACATAATCAGTGGGCCCCCAGGAGTCTAAAAATGCAAAAACTACCCCCCCCTACATGAATATAAATAGTTTTATTAAATATTAAATTTAAGTGAGGGGCCAGGTTGTATGGTTAAGTCAAGTGGATGGCCACATCAGAACACGTCAGCTTATTTTGAAGTCGGTTTTATTTATTTTTTTTATAAAAATTAATATAAAAGTATAGGTATATGATTTCAACTTTAGTGTCTCTCTGTTGTTCAGTTGACTTTGTTGTTGTTGTTATTAGGTGGAAAACTAAATTTTGTGACCGGCATGAATCAAGTAACCAGAAAGAGAGGAAGAGAGAGAGATGCCTTAAGTGTCGTCGTAGCAAAGGTTAATAAAAGAGAAAGAGAGGGGAGGCAGGGAGGGGGGTTTGTTAGAACTAATAGAAGACTACGAACGAGTAAGAGGGTTGCTCTTTACTAGATTAAAACTTGGAACACCAACTCCCGAAACGGATCTTTCTTCTCTCTCTCTCTCTATCTATCTATCTATCTATCTCTTTCTCGAAGGGACGACATACATCCAAGACTCGCTTTCTATATATTATGAATAATTGTTCCTTCTATCAACAAGAAATGAAAATTATATTATGTGTAATATTACTTTGGCACGTCCACTTTTTATAAATCAACATTTTAAAATAACACACATTGAATATTATCTTATTATATTAAACGAGAATTATTTTATATAAATGATTGTTGATTCTTTGGGGAATCGAAACAGATGAATTATGTTCAGATATTTCAATAATAAATTTTATTTAGAATGTTTTATGTTAACGTTAGATGAACGCGAAAGTTAAAACTGTTTATCCGGCCACTGCCCTATTTTGGTGCAATTGGGACCTGATTCGTTTTGATACTGAACCAAGAGTTGAAAAAAGATAGGACCCAGCCGTTTTAACTTTCGCGTTCATCTAACGTTAACATATAAACATTCTAAGTAAAATTTATTATTGAATATCTGAACAAAATTCATCTGTTTCGACTCCCCAAAGAATCAGACAAATGGGCTTTGTAGTAAATTTATAAGAACCATACTATTAGAAAAATAGGAGAAAACGCGAGGAACTAAAGAGTTGAATATATATAAAATTTGATTATATGACCTAGTTGGGTTGCCTCTAAATAGCTTAAGTTTTAAATTTCATGGCTCTGCGACTTACCGAAGACGGTATATGAATGATTAAAATATTTATTTTTATTATTTCCTAATTTACACCCCCGTCCTTTACTTCTCTATTATTATAAATACGAAAAGAAGAGATTTATAACTAACTAGAACAGACATTAACTCATTTTTTATACTTATTCCACTTTCAAATCAAACCGCTCATATATCCAAATCTATAAATGGCAACATGTGACGTTTTTTGTGACTCGTTTTTTTATTTGTATGGCAAACCCAGATGATATATGATTAGTATCATCATATGTATTGTATATGAATTAAATTTTTTTACTATCAAAAGCCTATTCTGATTAATTCAGGCTCAATTCTAATACAACAATCATACAATCCATGATAACGGTATCGAAGAGCGGTTCTAAGTAGTTTCTTTGAAAAAAAATAACCCAATTAAGAATCAACGTGTGTTTTAATGATAGTATTATTCGGCAGTTTAACTAAAAAAAAACCATTATTATAATATTCGCTATAGCCAAGAGTTGTCTTTTTGAAAAACATTCCATCTAATTTTCAAAAAAATGACATACTCAAATTCTTTATATTTAAAATACAGTAAAGGGTTCTTCACTGAAAACTTTTTTCAGCCAAAGCAGAATTTTTCCAAATCAATTCTTAATGAATGAAGTAAAATTTCCTTGCTTTTATTATATCTGTATATCGGAGTCAATTAATTTTTATGGTAAGCTAACAGCCCGGATAGCAACGTAGGCGCTTGGGTTCGATCCCAAGAGAATGAAAAACCCTCTGATATACAATTGGTATACATAATTATCATTAAGATATTTTTCACTAAGATCACTTAAATTATTTTTTAATTATAATTATTATCGATAATTTTTTATTTTTGTAAAATTATTACAAGTCGTTCTAAGATAAAAATGTGTGTTGCAGTTTTCAACTATTTCATATTCTAGTGAGCAAGTGTTAATTTTTGTATGGAAATTTAGTTTTTCTTTAAGCCTGAATTACGCAACCTACTCGTAAATCGACCGTTTTGGTTATCTAAATATAGGCGTGACTGTATGATGCTGCCACCTTCTGGATCTTAGAGAAAATTCACTTTTTATGGAGAATTGATGGAAGGCAGCCCGATGATAAGGAAAAATAAAATTCCGAATAAAAGAAATTTATTGGAACGTCACTTTCATCCTCTTAAAAAACCGACTTTTTGGAGGATCTTCTTCCCTTCTTCAGGATTCAAAAGGATCACAGAAGGAAACTTCCTTCTTCTCAATTTCAGCAGTGTTATTGACAAAAACATCACTTTTTATGGTCTTATTAATCCGATAAACTCATTTTTTAATTTAACTCAACATGTATTAAATAAAATACTCTTTAAAAATTCAAATCGAGCTAGGATAATATCTTTTATCTTAACAATTAGTAAAAGTCTCAAAATTTAAGTTTTATTATTATTTCAATTACAATTATTGTTTCAACACACTAGTCATAAAATATCAATAACAAAAATACACTTATGGGACTTTGGAACATTAAAAAATAGGATCTCTAAAAATTCCACTTCATATTTTTTTCACAACAAGCTTCTTTTCGTTCTGAACAAACTCTTAGCTAAATTTTTACCTGCAATTTAATCATAACAAATTTACATGAAAACTACTGAAGCAGCTTTGATGGATTTTTTAAGAAAATAAATAAAATTGAGATATGTGCCATAGCACTATAAATCAATAGGGATAATAAAATCATAAAAAATAGCTTAGGCATGTTTGCATAAAAAAAACTCAAATCTATTATTATCAAGTAGAAACCTCTGAAAATGATTCCCTTTCAACTCGATTAGTCTTTCAGTACACCAAAACCAATATCATTTATATTATTATTAATTTATAATGATATTGATGTAAGAAGATGTTGTATCAGAAAGATGCAAGCACTATAGTCTCTATGAACCCTTGCATCGTGAAAAGATGGGGAGGAAATATTGATAATTGAGTCTTAGCTGATAATAATCTGGGAATGCGGGTTTTGAATGATCGTGTCATATGTCTCCGGAAAGACGGATCTGAGGAGATAATTCCAGTCTCTAGAAGTCATAGGGATAAACATCTAATGTATTTGTTCGGTTACCATCAATTTAATCGCGAAGGGGTGTTGAATGTTTGAAAATCGTGTTTCTCGCAAATGAGGCTTTTTTTTATTTTTATGTTTGTGCAACGTACTTTTTTTTATTATTTTATTTTTTAGCTTCAACTGTATATTTTTTAGGACCTTGTAGTTTTTATATGCATAAAATTATCAGGGCTTGAATAAATACCTAAATTCACTATTGGAATTCATTCAGAGATAAAGATTGCCAATATAATGTATAAATAAATATCAGTTTATATCATAAATATATTTATAAAATGAAAATTAATTGGAATGTTAATTTTAATGTTTAAATTATTAAATTACTATATGATAAATCACAATTTGAATTCAGTAACAAAAAATTTAATTGAAAACAAATATTGGTAATTTTGTTGATATAATAGGAATAGTATATAATATTATTTTTGTTAATATCTGATTGAAATATACTCTTTTAATGAATCCGTCCTGCTTTGCCAGATTACATGATAATTTCAGTTACCTACTAAATGATATCCCAATAATATAATGATTTGGAAATGAATGAAAAGGAAAAAAATAATTTAAATTAAATTAAATATTAATCGGAAACAAATTTAATCATATTCTATTAAACAAAAATAATCTGAATATTTTGTTTTAAATAGAAAATAACTACAATTGTTAAAATAACATCATAATTTAAATTAAAAGTTTCCAAACTTTTTTGCCAGTATAGACGGGCAATGCATACATATTATTTATTTATTTATTTTTCTGATTTAAAAACATTACAAAAAGTAATACAAAGAAACACTAATTAGTAAAAAATAGAGAAAAATCAATAAAGTTAAACATACAAATACATAAACAATAATACAGAGTAAATCAGATATAATAATAATGATAGTGAGTAAATATATGAAAGCGTGTTTATTTTTATAATTCTAGATATTCTGTTGGTATGTATAGTAAAATTCAAAACGCATGTTTTTTGGGAAAGGGCGTTATAAGCGATGCATAATCTATAAATAGGATTGGTTTCGGAATGACGTGTAAATGGAACTGGTGGATAGAATGGTTGATTATGTCGTAGTGGGTACGAAGGATTGTTCAGTGGAAAAAGAATTCTAAGCTCAGGACAACGAATGGTATCAGACATAATTTTAAAAGTGAATAAGTTGTCAGAAGCAATCATAGACGAAAGAAAAGAATAGTTGACATGTCGAAAGTTTCAGCGATATTCGAGTAGTCATGATCGTATTTAGACATAGGGCTACCAGAGAGAGACGCTAGTTGTCTCAAAACTTTATGCTGAATTCTTTCAAGTCTAGCTATGTTGGTTTTTTGATTCGGTCTCCAGATTGTTGAAGCATACATTACGACAGATTTAATCAAACTTATATATAGGTATCTGATACAATTGGGGCTCCTAAAAGCTTTTACATATACTCGGAGAGGCTTCTAGCGAAGATAGAACTCCCTCTATTGGTAACTGGAAATTGCAGATACTCCAACTAGAGGTGAAAGCTTTACTCTCAATTAGGTCTTCTGACAGCTGATTGAAACGTGTTTAAATGACTTATAAACAAAAAACAAACCTGTTTATTAAATAATATTCATTGATTATGCATATGTGATTTGTGACATCGACCCAATTGCGTTAGTTTCAATTTCTACCACATGGCAGCAACACCATTTACCAATACTTCTAAATGAGTTTAGGACTTCGCTATTCATTTCATTAGAATGAGAATGCACGAAACACTACTGGGATTGGGAATGCTGTAAAAATACCAACAACGCATGGTGTTTGAGGGGTCACTCACATCAGAATTAATTGCACTACATGTTTCTTATCTTTGGTGATGCTTTGGGAGTCGGTGCTTTGAACATGCCAAGTCCGATAATTTACTGATGCAAGCCATGATAATTCTATGAGGTTTAGTAGTAGCACATCAGAGAACATTAACTCTAATATTGTAATCCAGAAATGCCCTCTCTGGGTATGAGTTAGATTATTTAGGAATGGAGCCTGATGTCGCTCCCTTACCTATTTCTTTGTTTACCTTTCCTCCTTTATACTAATAGAGCCTCACTGAGTGGTTTTCGGTTCTTTAATTATTTTAAGGAGTTATTATCTTGGTGTTGGAATAGATTTTCTACCGTTCTCCTAATGTTTTTCTCCTTCTTTTTCTTTCTTTCTTAAGCCCTTCCAGGTGATGTGCATAAGAGTCTTTTCTTTGCTCCGTGATGATGGCGAAGTTTTTAATTACAAAAGTTGAAAGTGTCAATTCGTCTCCTTCTTTGTCTACTCTTTCTCTTATCCTATCCCGCTTAAGTAGAAAACTTGTAATAACTGCTGTTTACGATTAATCAAATTTCAAATAATTATAAGCAAATAATAGAAAAATTAATATTTAGCTCTAAGTAAAATGAGAGTGAATGATAGACAATACACCGGGTGAGTTTTTTATCTTGAGACAGTCTTATAACTCAAAAACAGTGCATTATATGGAAAAAAGTTTCAAATAACAGTTTATTTATATCAAGGGGGAACTAAACTATGCTATTGTTTGTCGACGTAGAACAAGCTTTCGAGGGTATTTCAAGGTCAAGTTATGTTTTTTAAATGGAACCCTCTATTTTTCTATATTCGTCTACTTAAACTACAAAAAAAAAACTGAACAACTTTCATGGGAACTATTTTTTTATATGACATCAAATAAACAAAATACATGAATCAATTAGAACTCTAAAAAAAATCCTAATAATTATTTTTAACAATTTAACAATTATTTAACTTAATTATCAAATAATAATGATTAAATAATTAATTATTAAATAAATAATCATTAAATCGAAAAGTCACAATGAAAATAAGTGTTTATAATGATATTAAAACTTCGTTATACTCAGATTTAAGAGATTATTTTCTACTTAATAGAACTAGTTGAAATTCTTGACTTTAAAAAAGTTTATTTCTCGTGTCAATCCAGTAGATAGTTATATTGTATTACCATAATAAAAATTTAGTATTTTTTTGTTGAAGTTAGAATTGAAATGGTCTTAATTTATGCGGTGAATGTGGAAGAATTGTTATGGGGCTGTAATTGATAGATGCCGAGGGTTTTCCTGACAGGGATACACCCTCAGGAGCTTCATTTTATCATGTTGTAAACAACAGGAAATGTAAAGGCTACCAAGTAACTGAAACAGACCAAGATAACGAAATTGGAATTGGAATTCATCCAGAAGACTTGCGATAACACTCTGGAATGTCACAGAACAGTGTCGAAAAATTATTAAATTATTAATTATTATTAAATTATTTATTCGTTATTATTTGATAATTTAGTTAAATAATTGTTAAAAATAATTATAATATATTTTTTTTCTGAGATATAATTTATTTAATGTTTTGTTTATTTGATGTCGTATAAAAAAATAATTCTAATGAAAGTTGTTCAGTTTTTTTGTAGATTAAATAGACGTAACAAAAAATATAGGGTTCCATTTAAAAAACAGAACTTGACCTCGAAATACCCTTGAAAACTTGTTCTACGTCGAACAACAATAACTTAGTATAGTTTCCCTTGATATAAATAAACTTTTATTTTAAACTTTGTTTTCATATAATGCATTGTTTTTGAGTTATAAGACTGTCTCAAGATAAAAAACTCAACCGCTATAGGGACTCTAATCCTGAATAACTTGTTAGGGGTATTAGAACATTTAGGAACATTTAATTTACTCTAGATCTCTTCCAAGGCCAAAAAAGAGCGTCTTTTTCATTTCACACAACAACTAACCGTATTAACTCTATTTATCTTGCCGTAACACATGGTTAAATAAATAACCTTTTTAATCCACATTTAACTTAAACAAATGGCAAATTACAGCGTTGATTACATTTTTTGTAATTTTTTGTTAATCATAGTAAATTGATTAAATTTTGTGACGGTGGATGTAGATTATATATCGCATATAGCCCTTGATGCAAGTTAGCTCAAGTTTTTTGTGAATTGATCACCGTTAATAACACACAAAATTACTTTTTATCTTCTATGTTTACTCATTTTTTGAATACTCGTATTAACAATGGTAGTTGTTAAATGAATATAAGTACTTTATATCTCTAAAAAATTATAAAAACTTTATTAATCAAATTAATGAAGTTATATAAATAAAATGTAGCAATTCTTCATCAGTGGAAAGCACTTTATTGAATAAATAAAATTATATCTTCTAATTCCATTAATTTTTTCTCTTTTTTCAGATTACCAAATGGGCACATTAATTTTGAAAAATTTTGGCAACTAGCAAAACAAGTAACTGAGTTTATAACATGGAAGCAGGTGACCTGTCCGTTTGAGAAGAATCCTAAAGTGATTCACTTTTTACAAGCTTCGCCTGTCCTTACAGAAAATGGTAAGTAAAACCCCAATAATGACATTACTATTATTATTCCTTTACTTCCAAAATACTTAAGATATCAAATTAGTTTTTAAATGGCGTTGATAAAGAGTGAATGGAAGGATTTGTGGAATTTTTCAAATTTTAAATTAAGCCACTTCTAAATTTAATCTAAAAACGACCATTTTATAGCCTTTATATAAATCATTTTAAAGTAAATAAGAAAATCCTAATTCTACTTAAAGCGTTCTTTACTAAGATATCTCATACCCCATTATAGAAAAAAAATATTTTCGGGACCACGAAAAATTCGTCATTCCTTAAAATATCCACACGACTTAAATTTTAATACTATTTTCGATTTCTGGTCAAATGAATATGTATATAACTTGTACATTTTAATTTATATCTTAGTTAATTTACGAGCTATAATGTTCAGACAGATGGACGGACAGATATCAATTGACATTATTATTACTAGGACTTACTTCGGTAGGGATTCCTAAAAAATAGACATAACGTAAACGAACGAAATATCAAGAATTCTTGAATCAAGGCAAGAAATCCGTCGTTAAGAAATGAGTAAGACAAGGAATTTTTATTTTCTTGTCTTGAAACTGAATTCAAGACAAGATATGCTCATCAAGTCAAGATTTCTTGTCTTATGAAACACTAAAATATAGCCTTACAAATTGCACAAATCCCCAAAGTTCTGTGAATTGAATCATGAAATCGAAACAAAAAAATGAAAATTTTTTAAGACTCAGTTCCTACTCTTTTCACTAATTTTAATTATTTGGAAATTTTGAGCTAGAAATTCGAAACTTGCCATAAAGGTGGAGTTTATTAATACATATGTGTTGAATGTCATCTCAGTTCATTAGTTTTTCTGATTTTCTGCATTTTTAAACAGGTACTTCTGAAGAAAGACATCCTAAAATCTAATCAGATTTGGTTTTGGAAATACGAACATTTTAGCATCAGATTTAACTCTTTCGAGTAGTCGGGATTATGTGAAACAATCAGACACAAAGTCAGAAAAAATCATACTTGAAAATGATTTTGCTTCCCGTTTCAGATATTTCTAAATTTGCTATAGCATCTCTTAAAAAAAAAAAAAAAAAAATGAAAATTTTCCGAGTTAAGGTAGTTGTTCAGCCAAATGGGTTTTCTTAAGATTTTTTTGAAATTTAGATAGATTATTATTTAAATACTTTTAGACAAATTGATTTTTTTTTTTTAAACTGAAAGTTTCAATTATTTTGTTAAGCAATTTGAACCGCGAAAGCTAAATAATATGATAAATATATATGAATCCTATAGTTTTTAAGGAATTTGGTGTTGGTACTTGGTGAAACATTTTTAAAATTATTGGATAAAAATACTTGGTAGGTTTCACATTAAGATATAAAAATAAAACGAATTTATTTTAGAGAATCTTTAATCTCGATATATATATTTCGGTGACTAACCCATCTTCAGGAGATACAGAAAGTTACTTTCTGTATCTCCTGAAGATGGGTTAGTCACCTGAAATATATATATCGAGATTAAAGATTCTCTAAAAATAAATTCGTTTTATTTTTTTATATCTTAATGTGAAACCTACCAAGTATTTTTATCCAATGAATCCTATATATTTATACTATATATAAACAATTTCCTATGTTAATTCTACATTAAAAAAATTATTTTATTATTTTTGAAAAGGAAAAATAAATAGAGCATCCGACCCGTGTCTCTCTCCTTTACGCGAAGAGCGGCTTAACCAACTAGCCCACAGATTCTCCCGCCGAATAAGCTCTTAAGTTGGAATTTAAATACTTCTTCATCGATTGGTGGCAAAACGAAATTTATGAACAATATAGTTCCGGAGATATTAAATTTCAAAAATCGAGTTTTTCAGAGTCTTATACATTACTATACGGGAAATCGAAAAAATTACATACATATTTAATTATTAATTTAATTATAATTAAGAAACCCTTCTTAGCATTTTTATAGAAAAACTAAACCAACATTAAACAATAACCAATACATATTTTAAGACAATTTTGTTACATAGTTACACAGTTTATGAAATAATAATGAATAAATAATGATAAATGTATAAACAAAATTTACACTAAAACCAATGTGGCAACAGCGCATTTATTTAACCATCGAAAGATGTATTAAACGCGCATGCGCTAGATTTTTTCAAAATTATAATTTTCATAAGGTGTAACGTAGGCTTTGATTACATTTGTTAAAAAATAACAAAACGATTTTTATAGAAATAAATCGACCTTTAAAATGGATTTTATCTGTCATTTTAATATAAAAATATTCAATCTCTCACAATGGTGCCAGATTTGTCAAACGAGCACGGATTGGCTAGAATCGGTACATAAATACCAAAAAGTTTTGGGCTTATGAATTATGAATCCTTATTGTCTGTTCTATATACTCTAGCATTAACTTTTTCCTAGTATTGTCGCGAAACAACTACCTTAAACCAATATTTCGGCCTGCTAAACATACAAGCAAAAAGTTTACTTCATTCTACTATAATAATTATAATAATTGTTATCTAATTTTTCAAAATCAATTTGTACTAATCATGTTTGTTTTTTTTATTTCTTCATAGCGTTAGCTCTGGCATCATTTGAATGTGAACCACCTGAAAACAATCACGAGAAGGAACGCTATAAAGCTTTAAAGTAAGTACAATTGAATTGAATCCCTCTAACCCACCAGTGGCCCTTTTTTTATTTATTCTCTTTTTTTCTCTATATAAAGCTTGAATTAATTAGCTATTCAACTTGAATAACGGCTACTAAAAGAATACATCTAGAAACAATTTGTTAGTCGCTTTTTTACTCATTTCCATGGCGATTTGTTTTTGTCTATTATACAGTCGATTTAGATTTATATGAAAGTATATCGGCACCATCTTTTAAAAAAATTTATCCGAACAGTATTTAAAAAAAATCCAGAAAAAGGCTTTAATAGATATTAGGTATATGAATTTAATTAAGAAGAGAAGTTTTAAAATTTGTTTTCTGTCTGTCAGTGCAAATTTTGATCTCATTTGGCATAAAAATGACTAGACAGGGTCAGTGGGATGGAAGGGGATTAGAGGAGAGTAGCAAAAGTCCCGCCTCCGATCATCATTCGCCCCGCCAACCCTATATGACCTCTGGACTCCCTTCTCTTCCCTAAATCTGATCACCACCCGAACCCCACGAACCCGGTTGGAAGATCAAAATTTTGTATACTATCAAAAGAAAGTACATATATCAATAGAAAAAGAATCGCTCCTCCTCCCGGGCTGGTATGGTTCGGAGGTTGATCAGAGTTGGGGGGGGAGGAGAGAGTCCAGTGGGAATTTATAGGGTTGGTGGAATGGAGGGAGATTAAAGGCATGGGGACGGGGTCCAGGGGGGAGACCCTTTTCTATGTGTAAAAGTGTAGCTGAGTGTTCGAAAACTTTTGTAAAGAATCATTGATTTTATATAATATATTATATATATAACAAAAACTAGATAAGCTTCAGAGTTGTATGTTCAAGAATAATTTCACTCCCGCTAAACTAATATACACAATATTTGAATATATTTTTATTAGTCATTACTTTTTTTTCATTTACTTTTCAAATATGTATCTGAATGAATCAGGTAAATGGTAGAGAAAATTTTTCTTACTCCGCATGAATAAAATTCAATCTATTAACTTATCCGTTATTGATTTGATCTCATCAATATATGAAATCGAGTAATAACCAATACAATCATAAATTTCTTTTAGAGACATTTTCATTTTTATTTTTCATATTCAAATCCCTAAATGTATTCTATAATGGTAACTTTATGTTAAAAATGGTATTCACCCAATCCTTTTTATCGGTTCCAGCAAATCAATGCGTAAAAATAATCCCTTAAAATATGTGTTTTTGATTGATGTTCTAAAGTTTGAACAATATATTCTCTAATTTGTCTGATTGATCTGTCTTTGTCCCAATAAGTATTAATTTATTAAATTCTATGTATTTTAACATAGTGTTTTATATTGTTTTGAAAATATTCAAGGAAAAATTTGCGTTAGGGGTCATCCATAAATTACGTCACACTGTAAAGAGGGAGCAGGGATCTCAGATTTGTGACAAAATGTGACAGGGTGAGGGGAGCAGGGATCTTAAAAATTGTGATGTCACAAAAGTCAAATTAAAATTTTTTCAAATATATTTTTTAGATTTCATGTTAATATTATTCCAACCTGAAAATGTTGGTAAAATAAATCTAGACAAAAAATTGTAACCAAGCAATTTTTAGCAAAAACACTTAAATTTTCTACAACTATTATTAAATTATAGGCTATAAAATTGATAGTGTGACGTCACGATACAGGAGGTGGTATGAAAATGTGACACAGGGGGTCTAAATCTTGAAAGTCGTGTGGCGTAATTTATGGACGGCCCCTTATTCTGAACAAAATTGCGTAAAAAAATAATTTATGCAATCCTAACAAATTGCAAAATATAGTGAATTCGCGCAAAAGAAGATCGCGTAAAAAAAGGACTGGGTGTATTTTAAATTATTCTTATTTTGAAAGTTTATATTAGGAAAATAAGGACAAGTTTTTATGTGTGACTTTTTTATTTATCAACCAACGTTTCGTCGACTTTGCCGACTTCATCAAGGCTTCTACAATTATAAGAACATTATTAATATGAATTTACAAAAGTTCAATTACAATTTCAAAACAAACATGTATTAATAGTTTACCTACCAAAACAATCATGTCACACATTCCTCTAAATTTTCTTGTTATCTTCGTTACCATTGAAGACCATCAGAACACAAATTTCAAAAAATATTTGGCACATTCACAAAAACAATTTTTCTTTCTTTTCTTTTATATTAACAATTTCATTAGATATAAAAAAAATTAAGTGAATATCGATGAGGCAGTCCAAAAAAGAAAAAGATAATTTACACTATCTTTTTATTCATAAAACCGACGTTTCGGAGACTATTCCCTCCTTCTTCAGGGTTTTGAAAAGTCAGTGAAAGAAATCCAATGCGACATTCCACTCTGTCTTACTACATTATAATTCTGCTGAGAATGAAATACAATATATTATTGTTACTGCCACTGAAAGAGGAGACAGGGGAATGTCACATTGGATTTCCTTCACTGACTTTTCAAAACCCTGAAGAAGGAGGGAATAGCCTCCGAAACGTCGGTTTTATGAATAAAAAGATAGTGTAAATTATCGTCTTCTTTTTTTGGACTGCCTCATCGATATCCACTTAATTCACTTATCAGTCCATATAAGGACTTATAAGTCCTATATCCTTATCCAGTCTCCAAAAATTACTCCAATCTAATAAAAAAAATGTTTTTGTGAATGTGCCAAATATTTTTTGAAATTTGTGTTCTGATGCTCTTCGATGGTAACGAGGATAATAAGAAAATTTAGACGAATGTGTGACATGACTGTTTGGTAGGTGAACTATTAATACATGTTTGTTTTGGAATTAGAATTGTACTTTTGTAAATTCATATTAATAATGTTCTTATAATTGTAGAAGCCCTGAAGAAGTCGGCAAAGTCGACAAAACGTTGGTTGGTAAATGAAAAAGTCACACATAAAAACTTGTCCTTATTTTCCTAATATAAACTTTCAAATTAATACAAATTATGGACCGAAATGATAATAATAATTATTCTTATTCTTTGCCATCATATAATAAATAATTATTTAAATATTTTTTTCTTTTTTTTAGGTCTGAATTGATGACAGCTTGAAGATTAACAAAAAAATAAAAGAAGAGAAACAAATGATTGAAATTTATGCTACTTAACTGCCCTAGTGTTGTTTTTTCTCCCGCCTCTTTCATTGTGCATCACCCACCACCTGCTGAGGAACGTCATCACGACAGCCACTCTTCATTTTTTGTTTTTATTTCTTGTTTTTTGGCGTAACAACGACGACACTATCAAGAAAACAAAAAAGAACAATATCATCAACATTTTATCTTATAAGTATTGTATAATATTAATTTTATTTCCAAGTACTTAATATTAAATAAATAATTCGTCTTCAATGTCTTGTGCCTTCGTTTTAAGTCACCTTGTGGTTATTTTGTTGTGTTATAATCAGTGGCATAGTTAAGAAAGGGAAATGAGGATGGTTAATCCCCCCCCCCCTGAGTCTTAAAAAATGAAAATTAAATTCGACGAAAGTGAGTGTACCAAAGTAGCGAAAAGATTCAAAGGATACCCGTATAGCACAGAGACCAAAATAAAACCCAAATGTTGAAATATAGTCTTTATATAGTTTTAATTAGAATTACGTTTCAAAACGAGTTATGTCTGTTCCGTTTTGCAACTGTGTTGTATTATCGTTAAATTATAGTCGCAGGGATTATAAAGCAACCGTTACAAAAAGGTTGTCGCCAACTATAAATAAACAGTTGCAAATCGGTGACAAAAATGTTGGCGACAACCTTTTTGTAACGGTTGATTTATAATTTTTGCTACTATAATTTAACGAAAATACAACACAGTTGCAAAACGGAAAAAAACGAGACCTAACTACCGTTTAGAAACCGTAATTCAACCTAATTTAAACTATATAAAGACTATATTTCAACCATTCAAAAAAGTTGCATATGGGTTTTATTTTGGTCTCTGTGCTATACTGGTATGGTAATTTTTTTATTTGTATTTTTTCACTTTCAACTGAAGAGAATTTTTTTTTCGATAAACATGGCTCCGTATACTTAAATTAACCTCCCCTATACCCCATCTTAAAAAATAAGTTACAAAAGTTGATAACAGTTTCAAACATGCGCAATTCCTTTTATTTTTTTAATCAGAACTGCGCATGAACCGATAGTTTAAAATTGTCAAAAAAAACCAACATAACATATTATTTACATTTACACCATTGATTCTACTATACAATATAAAAAAAATTCATATTAATCTGAAGATCTGAATATTTTCTTAAAAAAAAAAAAAATAGCATTTAATTTAAAATATTTTAAAATGTATTTATTTATTATAACATAGAGTGATATTTTTTTTCTTATATGGTAAGCATTGAATAATTGATATGACGATGTTCCTGAATGAGAAAAGTAGAATTTATTTTAAATCTCTCAATCTGTTACCATCTATTGGAAAATGGAATAATATTTATTTTTAAAAACGGCGATTTACTGACAAATGGTTGAACACTGAAGCCAATTAATAATAATAATAAAAAAAAAACTATAAAAAGTGTATCGATTTATTTTATAAAGCCCAGATTTTTAATCAAAGTAAAATAACTAAATAGGCAAAATTAAATTAAATTTTGACAAATCGAAGGGTTTAATTAATTATATTATTTCACTAAAATAGCAAATGTAGTATTTTAAGAAATGGGATGGAAGAAGGAATAAGTGGAGAAAAGATCAGCCGGAACCGAAAATTCAGTTAATATTCAAAATCATTTTTGAAGTGCATTCAGAAATTTTTTGGGGGTCCTCTTTATAGGTAACAATTACATAGGCTTTCCATACGAATTTGAAGGTATGGTTCATGCGTCCTAGCTATTTTGTCCCGGTTATTTGGAAAAAATTAAGTGTTGCCTCAACAAAGTTAATTATGAACTAAATTTTAGTCGATTTCGCGATGCAATTAAAAATACAAAGAAATAGAAGAAAAAGTAAAAACTTTTTCAAGACTCACCGGCACCCTTGCTAGTTAGTAATTTCTTTTGTATATTTTTGTCGGAATTTTCATGATGTCCAAATGAATATTCTTCTCGCTCTATAACGCGTATCGTTTTGAACCGAATGCAAAAGGCCATTCCTAGAATAATAAAAATTAAGAAATTAATCTCTAATAGTCTGAAACAGGCTTGGACTTTTGGCATTCTTTCAATATATGGTACATAGAAAGAGAGATCATTCTATCAGCACTCTTTTTCGTTATTTCAATCGAGCAGAAGATCCTAATGAAAGAATCGCTCACCCGCAAATTAAATAATAAAAATGTGAAAACTTTATCAAGACTCGGTACACTAGAGCTGCCCTAGTAATTATTATTATTATAAACTTATATATAAATTGTTCATTTATGGCTATAGTATAAAATCTCAATAGAATAATTCAAAAAATATTTTCTGCCTTTTGAACGAGATATTCCAAAATCTAATCAGTACTATGTGTTGATACAAACGAACTTTTTGACTTTCCGTTCCTGGGTTATCGTGGGTATCGGAATACAGACACAAAGAGAAAAAATCATAGTTGAAAAATATTTTTCTTGTAAAATCATATTAGAAGATGCTAATTTTTTTATTTCGAATAAACTCTCTAAAATGTCTCGATTTGAGAAAAAAAATATTATATACAAGTCTACAATTAGCCAATTGAGAGGCGAAACTTAACTTAAAAATTATTTTTTAATAATTTAGTTTTTAAGGTTGTTACATTCTTTTTTACAAATTGTTCGTAGATTGAATTCCATTGAAATTCAAATGGGGTGGGGGTCATTTAAAAGGCTTTTTTTCTTCATTCCTACATTACCTTTGGTTTCTAAGGTTACACTCACTTCCTATATTTATATTGGTCATCAGAAGGAAGTATTTATGGATGATATGGAATCGATCAGTTTAAACAAAAAAAGTTTATTCAAACATAATTTCTTTAATTTCTGTGTTAAAATTACTTTAAGGCAAATTTTGGAGATTATCTCGTTATGTTAAGTAGAAATAATATTTTTTGAATAATTTTATAAAAATTCTTTTTTTTAAGGATTGCTGATTTTGAAAATAATACAAATTTAGATTTTCAATTAATGGTCTACAGATCCTACACCACTAATTAGGGATAGAGCAAGTTTGAATATAAGTTTTTTATTCTCTTAACATCCTATATAAATGTTTCTCTTCAATTTTTCAAAATTTGTTCACTTTTCTACTATGATTCTGACTGTTTCTTTTAAAAAATAATTTTGAAATAAGAAATAAATATAAATTAAAGTTTTATTTAGATGGGCTTGGCTTGTTAGAGCGTTAGATTCACAAAATTACAAGCGGGGTTACCCTTTAAATTTAAGGGTACATACAAAGTTGTTCAATAACAATACTTATTAATGTGATATAATATAAATATGATACATTTTTTGAAGCTTTTTTTAAATAAAATTTTATTTATTTATTATTTATTGTCATTGATATTTTAATGAAAATTGAACAAAAACAAAATGATCACAATAGAATGTTATCAGACACCGAGAGATCCAAAACAGCTTTGCTTTAATTTAGTCATAAATTCAATTCTTTTTTTTTTTTTAATTTCTTTTCTTTTCTGCCTGCTGTGGACCAAGTTAATTCAACTGTATCATTAAGCTTTAATTCTTGCCCAGTATTTTCTTATTCTTTTTATAAATATTAAATTAAATTTGCTTCATAGTTCATTTATCATGTTGATTTTGTTAAAATTTAACGAAACACAAATATATTCTAAATATAATATAAGAAAATGATGATAAAAAATAAGAAAAAAGAAAAAAAAATCAACAACTCATTTGACGAGAAAAAATTAGATATGTATAAATATAAAATAAATATCTTATGAATTCAAAAAGTACGATTATTTTCAGGGTGTTGATTTTATTTAAATTTAAAACTATTATTTCGATCATTTAATAATAGGCTCACTTCACTAAAAGAATAAAACTTTCGTACCCGTACAGTGGCGTATAATGCAGCTATCGGGTTGTGATCTAGGTACTATTAAAGCTCCTACATTAAGATAAAAACCCAAACTTGTCATAAAAGTAACTAATTTCAAATTTATTGAATGATCTTTTAGCTATAAAAGAAAATAGGATATAATTAATCAATCATCTACTTAGCTAAATAGAAATTTAATAAAAATTTATAATTTTTAAAGAACTTAGTGTCGGTTCTAGATGAAACATTTCAAATAACAGTTGGCAACCTCGTTTTCTACCTAGTAATTTAATCAACTCTTATAATAAAAATTTAAAAGTTTTTCCATAACTTAATGAGCTTTTCGATGTACCTAGTAATAATTGTCAAACTATCCATCAAAGTCCCAAAAAGCTAAAATCTTAAAGTGCCGATAGAATTATGTTATTGTATTAAATAATCTGATCAAAAGAATAAAGAAATGTCCTATAACTACTTTTTTGAAAAGCACTTTTATTTAGATACTTAGTTGTCAAAGGGCTGGCAATTCGGCACTCAGCAAAATAGTCTAGGCAAATTAATCAAACTAATTCAAACATCGATACTTTTTTAATAAGAATTAGCTGACACAAAATAAATAAAGATAAAAGTAAATAAATATTATATGAAATATTCATTGACTATGAGTTAGGATTTCTAGGTCACTTGTTTCACATTAAAAACTAAAAAAATTAAAAAATAAAAGAGGTAAATTTTTTCAATATATATATATTTCGGCTATAGACCCATCTTCAGGAAAGTACAGAAGTTAACTATATATTAACAGAATTTACCTCTTTTATTTTTTAATTTTTTTAATTTTTAATGTGAAACAAGTCATCTAGAAATCCTAACTCATAGTAAAAGAATATTAATATAATTTATGTTGATTAATGTCCATTATAATTAGTACATTAAAAATTCACAGTTCATTCGACAATGTTTTTTATTGAAGCTCTTATTCAATTTTTGTACAACGTTTCGTCTCTCTCGACACTTTTTCAAGCACTCAATTGGTTGAGATAACAATAAAATTAATTAAGACATAGTAGAATTTTTTCATTTTTTTTATTTCATGTAATATTTATTTACATTTATCTTTATAAAAGATGTTTCACCTTGCACCAACACCACAATCTCTATTAATTACAAAAGAAATAGTTCAGCTAAAAATAGAAATTTATTGCCAAGAGCACTTTACTCTCTATTTAATATTTATTACTTTAAAGTCTTGGTGGACTAGATTAAATTTAATCAAAAGTCGAATTTTCTTAAATTTTTTGAAAAAAATCGACATAATTATTTCTGGGTAAGGCCCATTGAGGTTTCGGGCCACGGAACACACGGAACACTGGCAGCTATGTCACTGTACTCGTACAAAACTACTCATCTTAATTCACAAAAGAGTGCTAAATTTTTTTAGCATTTTTTGGTAACATTCTTCACTCGTGAAGCGCTGTATAAATAATTTTTTTTTTGTCTAGAATATAATTATTATAAGATATTGGTGTAGAAAGTAGGTGTGACAGCTTTGAAATGAAAAATTCAACTTTCAATATACACAGTGTAAATTCTAAAATAAATTAAATTATTCTAGAATAATTATTTTCAAATATTTATTATATTATTTATTTAAATCAAACATGAATAAAAATAACACCCTGAAAATTTTTTAAAAATCACAGAATAGAAAAATAAATTATTTTCTATAATGTCGAAAGTCTGAAAATAACGAATAACGTAATAATATATGTATAAGTGAATGAAATTGCAAATCAATGACGCTGGATTTGTAAATTTGTAAAAAATAGACATTAAAATTACATATATAATAAAAATAATAAAAATTTTAAACATCTTTAGAATATAATTTTCTGTCTCTTGGTATGCTCTTGGTAGCTTCTTATATGGTGCATTGAATTCTCTCGTATTTGCACATAGATATAATGCCAAATGAATTTTCTCTTAAAAGATTATTTAGTCTTTATATTTAATCAATGATTGAAAATGTATTTATTTAGAAATAAGACTAACACTTGAACCTCCTGATTTAATTAATGGTTGCCACATTGGTAATTACCTGTTCTAGATATTAGAATGCAAAGTGATGAACCGTATCAAGGGATTCTTCGTTCAGACAAAAAAATAAAATATTTTAATATATGTAATTCATTTTCGAAAAATTTTAAATCTTTAAATTTTAATATGTGTAGTACATTTTTTTATTTCTATATCTTCCTACCACATATATGCATATAATCTGATATTAATCAATTTATATATGTGTATATTAACTCTTTTTTGTTCCCTTTTATAACAACATCATGGCGCCGAGGGCAATTAGTCGGTATGACCTAATTTTATTTTACATATTTATAGTTAATATCAGATGATTATGCATAATGCATTTATACCTATACATGCCAAATAAAAACAATATTTGTGAAATCAAATAAACTTATTATTAATTATCAAATAAATTAAAAAAACGTCATAGTACAAAGCGTATAGGTAATAATAATTATAAAATAAAAAATCCCAAAGCATGTCCCGGGGACAAGTTTTTGTTACTTTTGTGTGCGAATACTGGAGAGATCAGACTTTTATGGTATCAATGTTAGCCTCGGTGATTTAACTTCTCTGTATAGTTCTTAAAAAGTTAATGATGATTTAGTTATTTCTACAGTATTTTTCATCAGTTTCATGATATCTGGCACATGCGTGTTTTTTCTCGAAAGCATATAAGTAACTGCTCATAAGTTTGTTAGTTTGAAACCCTTATCAGTTGCTAAAAATAAACAAACTTAAATTATTAAATCCTTAAAGTTTCTGAGTATGCTCTATTGAAAATTCAATGTTCCATTACATGCGGCTCTACTAACCATTGAATAAAAGAAATTGATTATATTCTAAAGATGTTATTGATTTCACAGAAATTAAAAACTTGAAAATAAACCAAACATACATGCAAAGTGAAAAAATGTATGTAAGACTTACAGGTCCAAATTCATTTTTTTAATTTCTTTTTTTTTCAATTAAGTAAATGTCATATCGTTTAAATAGAGATAAATTATTTCGTTCACACTGAAAAGGGCTTCTTTTTAAAAGTATTCCTTTTAATATAAATATAAATATATTAAATAAATAATAATAAATTAAAATAATGTGTGCCATCTTATGGATGATTATATTAAATTAAAGAATGTTTGACAGAATGAATGCATTAACTAATTAATGTATGGCTGAATGAAGAGATGGAAGAAAAATTGTAATTTATTCATTATATTTTTTTTAATATTTTTATGTTATTATAAATTGTACATATAAATTTGAACTTGAAATATTGTAACTAATTGTATCTTTTTAGCTAATGTATGTTTTAATGAATTTGCCTCATGGGTCTCCACATACTGAGGAGGCATGCACCCCTGAGCCTATAAATGCACATATTATACCTCCCTATCCCGATATAAATACATATACCTATGTATAAATAATTTCAAATTAATTTTTTTGAATATAAAAATTCCTTTTTTTTCTTTATAAATTTAAATTTATTTTAAAAAGTTTCATTTATTTTTACTGCTCCTCTCCACCGGAAAATTTTCTGCTGACGCTCATGTTTTAAATGATAAATATCTAAAGTGGTATTAAGTTTTCATGTTCTCTTAATTCTACCCATGTCGTCAATAAGAGTCCATTTATGTTTTCTTTCGAAGATGGTTCAAATCACTCATGATGTTAGTGAAAGTGCTTATTTATTTATCTCATTTATTTTGTACAGAAGTTGCCCTGATTTGTTTAATACACACAATTAATGGGGCTAGTAAATAAAGAGTCAGACAACATGCAGTCTAGGGACAGTACATGTCCACACAGACATGGCATAGTAAGAGGGAAATTTAACTTGCCAATGCCACGAATCTCACGTAATAAATTAAAAGATTTCATATTTAAAACTTATTACTTTATCATAGAAGGTATGGTCAGGTATTGTGATCGTAGATTATTTCGACCAAATAATTGGGGATACGGGATGTGAGTCATTTAGAGAAGTCAAAGAGCTGGCAAAGAAGACGGGTGGTTGAATCAAACCAGTCTTAGGATTGTGTACTCAATGATGATGATTATATAATAATAAGAATAATACATTAGATTATTTTGTTTATTGGGCCTCCGAGGAGCGGATACGTTATTTATTTATGGTACAACCAACTTCACACTTTCAGCTTCAGAACAAATAAATTCATATTCAAAGCGGATGTTTGAGAGAGCCAGGATTAATCCTGGCTTACATTTCACATTTTTTTTTTAATATTTACAATAAAATAATTATACGCCTTCTTCTTCTTAGAGTGCCATACCCGAAACGGGCGTCGGCGCCTCTCCACATATATCTGTGCTGAGTGTGTTTAGTTGTTTTACCCAGATATACGGGACCTACTTTTTAATGCCGGTTCCGAACGGCTAATTTGGAGAGGTTTACTAGGCAATTATACTCTTGGTAGGTTGCCATTGCTTTCCAAGAGGAGGCGGCTGCAAATATCTGCCAAGACTCAGTCTCGAACCAGCATACTTCGGCCAGCCGCTCTTTATGTTCTTCTGCTGAAAGTGTAAAAATGAAGGACAGATCCCCTCACCGCCCTATATGTTAAATCGTTTATTGTTTTTTGGGATATACCCAGGGCGATGAGGGACTCCACCGCTTTATGCCACTACACTCCCTTCCACGAAAGTATTTATAAACAATATCTAAATTATACATAAATCAGTATTACCCGAAATAATGCATATTTTCGCTGTCCACTCTCCAAATTTTTCTACGGGGTGCCGCCTAACCGAAAAGAAATTTCAAGTTTCGTCAGGAAAATGTTAAAAATGCAAATCATAAATATCCACTTGGCAACAACTCTTTCAATGCGATTTGTACTACAATTAATATTTCTTAAATTATCGATTTTAGATATGACGCTTTGGTGGTTGCGTTGTTTATTCCAAGAAAAGATTTAGACGAAACTTCTCTTTGGATAAAAAAAATTATTAAATTATAATTTAAAAAACGCGTTAAAATATGAAAATTGACGAAATACCAGTGTTTTATATCTTCATTTAATTTTTTATAATTATAAAAAATCAGAAGTTTTTATTACGTTATTATTTAATAAATCTTTATGTTGAGAAGCTTTAAAAATTTTTTTTTTAATTCACTTTTCTTAGTTGATACCACACTCATTTCGCTTCAATCCAGTTGGAATCAAGCCGCGATCTAATCAAGATCACACGTATTATTTCCTATCGATCCTAAAATTTCATCATTTATATATTTAAATTTTTTTAATTACTTTTAAATGCTACAATGAGATTCGTCTTAAATAATAATTTTTAGATTTTAATATTTCTTGTTGAATATATAGGTATATATATATATATATGAATTTAAACTGTAAAAATTAAATACAAATTTTTCATCCATCTCTTTTATTGGCTATTAATTTTATTTTTAAATATCCTCAAATTAAGATTAAATGTATTTGAAAAAATATAAGTTTGAGATTCTTTTGTTTTTATAGTATTCATAAAATTATTTTTAAAATTGTTTTTATTTTTCTAGTCATTTATAAAATGAATATCATATCCCTTTCTTTCTTACTTAAGAGGTTTCAAAGATATTGTAAATATTGAGATTAACAAATAAAAATTAATATTAATTATATTGTGGGATATATTAAAATTTTTATTTTAAATTTCCCTAAATATATAACTAATGATAAAAAAATATTGCTTAGAAAAAATAATATACTTTTTAATTTAATATTTTGAACATAATATTAATATTAATAATTATAAGTAATCAATGTATATGTACATAAATAATGGCGATTTTTTTTATTTTTTTTTATTTTATTTTGTGTATTTTTATTTTTACTTTTTTGATGTAATTATAAAATAAAAGACGCTTTACTTATATATAAATAAATAAAAGCCATTCCAAGTATATACATACATATATATTATTATATATACATCGCAGTAATTTTTGAAAAATCAATATATATATATATATACATGAATAAAGTGTGTTGTTTAATAATAAATTGTCTAATTTTTTTTACAGAAACGTTTCCTCTAAATCAGTGTTGTCCAACCTTTTACCATATATAGCTTTCCTGGACCACATTGGAAGAATACGTGTTGTTTTGGGTCACACATAAAATACTAACGTTAATGATAAGCGATGAGCAAAAATCGTAGAATATATAGTGAATATATTTCTGTAATTTAAGCTTTATTTTTTTATGAATTTGTTATTATAAAAATAAAAGACAAAGTCAACAACTTAAAATTGTGAGATTTTTGTCATTGTTTTTAATCCGTCGATATTTGGTTCAAAGAAATTTTCAGTGAGTTTTCAAGGTGCTCATCAAATATTTTTGATCTAGCTTAAAGTGACCACATTTTCATTGAGACAAAGCGGAACAAATGGGATTAAATGAGAATTATAATTTAGTTATGAAAGCAGACCAATAATTCAATAAAAAATTTTAAGAAAAAAATAAAAACCGACTTCAAAAAATTAAATGCAACAAATAAAATACACTAAAAGGTATAAAATAATTATTATCTTATTTGGTTACAACTAAACGACGAAATATTAACACGAAATTACTTTTTGAAGTCGGTGCCAAACATATACCTTTTATGAATCGCACTCGACGGATCTTACTTAGTACGTTTGGAGGATATGCTCGCTTATAGGTATAGTTTGTTTGGTACCGAATTCAAAAAGTAATTTCCTGTTAATATTTCGTCGTTTAGTTGTAACTAAATAAGATAATAATTATTTTATACCTTTTAGTGTATTTTATTTGTTGCATTTAATTTTTTGAAGTCGGTTTTTATTTTTTTCTTAAAAAATTTTATTTTTCTCTTTTTAGTGATGTTATTAATAGTGATCATATCATCAGAACTTGACCAAATTAATATGACACCATCCCTAAGACACCCCCTTTCGGATAAAAAAAGAACCATCGAAATCGTTTCATAAACAAAGAGGTTAGGTCTAAACAAACTAAAAACAAAATAAAAAAGGTCTAATACCTATGAAAAAAAATCGAAATAAAAATGGGACCAATCGGAAGCTAGACTGGACCCAATGCAAAAAAATTTTTCAAAATCGGTTGACAATTGGCGGAGATATGAGGTAACATAGGCACAAAAAAAAAAAAAATCAGTCGAATAGAGAACTTCCTCCTTTTTTGAAGTCGGTTAAAAAATTGATTTTATTGTATACTTTCATATACCTACTTGTCTATAAATATACAAAAATGTATTTATTATTAATTATTGGTAACTATGAAAATATTTGTAAAAAACAATAATTTGAACATTATGTTTTTAATTAATTAAAAATTTTTATTTAAAAAAAAATTTATGATTTTCTTTCACGGTCATATTTTTGATCCGAGTGAATTCTTTGCAATAGATTCGGATCATTTATTAAAATGTCGTGAAATTTCTCACATAAATTGGTAAAATTATATTTTACGATTAATATAGATTTTAAAGTTATAATGTTCAACTACATTTTTCAGATGACCATATTTTATTGATTGTACTAGAAAAAACACCTTCTGTTGCAGCATTTGTTCCTGGTAAAGAGAGAACTTATTCTACAATTTTCAAAATATTTTGATAAGGAATATTATTCTATTTAAAATGAAGGAATAACTCCGTCCATTTTTGTCTGTTTCCACATTTGCAGACAAACAACATTTAATTTTTTCATCAGTATCTTTTTACCAATGACACATCATCAAAAAGATAATTTTCAAAAATATTATTTTTCGGAAAATGGTTAGTCATATATTCAAAAGATTTTTCCACATATTCCCATAAAATCTCCTTTTTTAATGTCACCCAATGAAATTTTTAATATCCTCGAATTGAACTGTCCAGTCTTCAAGATATTCCAAGCAAATATTAGAAAAATTTCTACGCTGTCCCCACTTATCTGCATTAAGACAAGACGTAATGACAATGATCGAACACCACCGAGTAAATCTAACTAGCTACATCGCCTAATTTAGTTTACTCTGCATGCATTTTATGTGTTTTTTTTTATTTATGTATTTTTTATTTCACTATAATAATTAATAAATAATAGGTAAAATATACAGTATACATTTAAAATAAGAAAAACAGATATTTTCTAAAAAGCGGGACATTTTTAAAAATCGGCGGGACGCGGGACTGTCCTCTAAAAAGCGGGACTGTCCCGGCAAAATCGGGACGTGTGGTCACTTTAATCTAGCTTCATTTTTTGGGTGCTTCATACTTGATAATAGTTGCTTGAATAAATAAAATTATTTGAGAATTATTTTATTAATACCTCATATTTAAGTAACGTGTTAATTTAAAAGTTTATAATAGGAAAATATGAACAAGTTTTTATGTGTGACATTTTTATTTATCATAACGTTTTCAGTCGACTTTGCCGACTTCTTCAGGGCTTCAAATAGTCATGTCACACATTCGTCTACATTTTCTTTTTATTTTTGTTACCATTCAAGACCATCAGAAACAGAAATTTCAAAAAATATTTGGCCCATTCACATAAACAATTTTCTTTTATATTAACAATTACATTAGATATAAACAGAAATAACATAAATAGAATGAGGAACACTGTTTTTAAAACCAGAATAGAATATGTTTTTCTTTTGATCCTTACATAAAGAAATCTCAAATTTAATTTAATTAAATTTAAATTTGATATTTCTTTATGTAAGGATCAAAAAGAAACATATTCTATTCTGGTTTTAACTACAGTGTTCCCTCATTCTACCTATTTATGTTATTTCTGTTTTATATCTAATGTAATTTGTTAATATAAAAAGAGAAGAAATAAAAATTGTTTATGTGAATGTGCCAAATATTTTTTGAAATTTGTGTTCTGATGTTCTTCACTGGTAACTAAGATAACAAGAAAATTTAGACGAATGTGTGGCATGACTATTTGAAGCCCTGAAGAAGTCGGCAAAGTCGACGAAACCTTGGCTGATAAATAAAAAAGTCACACATTAAAAACTTGTCCTTATTTTCCTATTATAAACTTTCAAATTAATACAAATTATGGACGGAAATGATAATAATAATTAACGTGTTAAGTTCAATAATTCACTACTCATAAATTAATATCCAGTTAAAATTATTGTATTTTTAGTAATATCACTGGTATTTTTAGTCGCGATCTCATAAAGTTTGTAAGTTTGAGATTTTTGTCGGTTCACTTTGATAGTCATCTTGGGGCGCTGGTTGGACAAGCCTGTCTAAATCCTTAATATTCTCCCATTATTCAATCAGTATTTATAGAAAAGATTATATTAACGTATAAAATGAATTTTTCTTTTTCGGATTTTTCAGTTTAATATTATTTTTCAATGATGGTTCATCAAAAACCTTTATACTAAATGAATATGGAATTTAGAAAAGGGTACATGTCTGAAAATTGAAAATGTTCAGAAACTAATTATTTTCTAAAGTAGTGTAAAATTTATAAAATTTATTTTTGAGTTAGGCACATTTTGGGGCCAGAAAAATTAATACCAGAGTTGTGACTTTTTCGAGCATAGTTGCTTTAGGGAAACTTAGAGATTACATTATATAAAAATGTATTTATCAAAATATGCGTCAAAATTTTCGAAATTGCATATTTAAATATATTTAATAAATCGCGTATGCAGCTACTATGGTGCAGTGAGGTGGAGAAGGCAAGCCCAAGTCAAATAAGCTGACGTGTTCTGATGAGGCCATCCACTTGATTTTACCATACAATCTGGCCCCTAAAATTATTTATAATCATTTAGGGGGGAGGGGGTAGTTTTTGCATTTTTATACTTCTGGGGTCCCATTGATTATGTATACAAAATTTGGTTGAGAATTGTAAATGGCCAAGATTTTCATTTTTTGACCCCCCCCCTCCCATTTTGGGGCGGTTAGTTTTTGTATTTATAGACTTCTGGGGTCCCAGTGATTATGTATACAAAATTTGGTTGAGTTTGGTAAATAGCCAAGATTTTCATTTTTTGACCCTACACTCCCCCCCTTTTGGGCGGTTAGTTTTTGCATTTTTAGACTTCTGGGGGTCCAGTGATTATGTATACAAAATTTGGTTGAGTTTGCTCAAACGGCCTAGATTTTTAATTTTTAAACCCCCCCCCCTTCACCCCCTTAATTTTGTGTCCGAAATTCACCAAAATCTAATCAGCTCTTAATCTCAATGGACCAAAACTACCTGTGAAATTTGGTTTCAATATTCTCACTAGTTTTTGAGCTAGCTCGTCCACAAAAATTTGGTAACGCACAGACTACCAGACAGACAGACAGACTAACAGACATTTTGACAAAATAATTATTATCTCGACAAATATAATTTTTTCGATGTTCACTTATTAGGGCTTTTTTGTAGACCGAAATGCCATGGTTTCGCTCAATTTTTTTAATCAAAATATTTTCAGCCGTTTTTGAGATATTTCGAAAAAAAGAAGGAAAATATTTTAATACTTGACCATACCCACCCAGTATGGTAAAGTAAAAATTTAAAATATAGGACTTTTGAGACGGGGTAGCATGTGGCAGGGGGCGCAGTGACCTTTATAAACCTCTGATATTTAACCACCAGTCGAGTCTCTTTACAATTAATAAATTAGTACATTTTGAAAAAATTTATGTAAATGACAATTTAATTATTTTACAATAGGTCATTTGTATAATTCCTTAATGAGATAATTAAAGTTGAAAATAATTCTGTATGATACGGAATTCTCATTGACCCTGTTTGAACCTTAGGCTAATACTAATACGATACATGTAGAAGAAATAAAACAATAATCCACTGATTATAAATTCAATTAATTGAATGGTAAATAAATTAATTTGCAATTAGTTTCAACATAAAACACACCGACAAGATATTTTCAGTAATCTTAGGTTATAGTA
Source organism: Forficula auricularia (assembly GCA_024734495.1). Taxonomy (NCBI): domain Eukaryota; kingdom Metazoa; phylum Arthropoda; class Insecta; order Dermaptera; family Forficulidae; genus Forficula; species Forficula auricularia. Next base: position 8,670,367 of record JALMQS010000120.1, on the reverse strand, counting down.
ACTAAAGCAAATAAATATCAATTGATTTCATGGATGCACCGTCCTCAAGCGCAACGCCTTACAGCAAGGGTGTCAAAATCACAAGTTAACTTGGGCCAAACAAACAAGGCTTAACTTTAGGTGGGCCGCAAAAAAAAAAAAATATTCATAGAAACCTAGGTTTATTTCGAATAATACATTATAATAAACATATATAAATGAACAAGCAAAATTTAATGTTTACATCCTGACACTTGACATCTTTTCTATGCTACTATCTTTCCTATTTCGGAAGAAATTTTGTTGGCAGTGATTACTTTCACAACTGACCCAAGGGAAGCTTCATTAATACTGTTTCTGCCAGAGGACATTTATTTCCTTTCATAACTGAAAATATATACTCGCACCGATAAGTACATACAAACATGGAAATAATTTCATATAAGAATTTTCGAGTATTTTCAAATCTGGCTGGTAAATATTTGTAATAGTATTAGTTGAAGGAGGAGGTATCAGCCAAAGATGGAATCACTGGGTTCAATAAAACACATTCAATAAAACGTTTCGGACTGAATTTATTTGGCCATCTTCAGTTAATTACGAGTTATACACAAAATACGGTACATATATGTGATCGAACCAAGCCTTGCCAAAATTCAGGCCGAAACGTTTTATTAAAGGTGTTTTATTGGACCCAGTGATTCCATCTTAGACTGATACCTCCTCCTTCATCTAATACAGTTTCATCACAGCCACGAACTCTAACAATATTTAAAATATTTGTAATATTCAGGCACACCTACTTCACTGAATTTTGCCTTCAAATTTGAGTCCCACTGAATCTCAATTACCTCCATTTGCATATAGCTGGGTACTGATTCTATATTTATTGAGAAAATCGAAGAAAACAAACAAAATTTGTCTTCCAAAGAATAAGAAGATTAAATCTTGTTTCAGATTCAGTTCTAAGATTTGAAATTTTTTCTGCGTGTTTTTGATACGATGGAGTATCATCTAAACTAGATTTGTTCATGTTGCACGTCGGGAAGTGCGTTAAATCTTCATTTTTCAGTTATACTTTTCCCAAAGAACTACCTTACATTTGAATGCTTTAATTATGTCAAACATGTTCATAGTGATCTGATATTTTCCTTGTAACGATAAATTTAAATCGGATAAGTGTTTGATTATATCAACCATGATAGATAAATCTTGCAACCATATTGGATCGGAAAACAAGCTTGTGTATGATATTTAGTTTTTAAAAACTGTCATACTTCTTTCAAAATTGTTTGAGAATCTTGGAGCAAGATAACCATTGTACCTCGGTAGAGTAGGACAAACCTGAATATGCACTATCTAACTCACTTAAGAAAGCAGTGAATTGTAGCTGATTTAAGCACGCATTTTGTTTAATAATAGCAAATATACTGCAACGGATCGTTGCTAAACTTTATCCAAATTCATTTGAAATATTAATGTGTTTATTCCTTTATTATTAATCATCAGATATTACTTGCAATTTGCAGTTGATGCTGACTTTAATTCAAAAATAATGATCGATTCTCATTTAGTAGTCGAGGAATAACCATTCTACATTGGATTTTTGACATTCCGGTTATTATTAATAACCATTGCTGAAGACATGGAGGACTCGACTTAAAATCAAAAATAGCCATCGATTCTAATCTAATACTTGAGGAATAACAATTTTACATTAGATTTTTGACGATTCGATTATTATTAGTAACCATTGCTGAGGACATGGAGGAATCGACTTAAAATCAAAAATAACGATCAATTCTTATCTAACGAGCTTTTCGTGCGTGCCTTCGGCACGCCCTCGAAGCTCGGCCCTCCGGGCTGGTGCCCTGGCGGGCAGCGTCTCGGTCCAAAAATTGTATTCCTCTTAAAAAACCACACTCCAAATGTAAACCCGTAAACTACCGAAAATACATCGTCTCTTAAAAGTTTCGCCTCTTTAATTTTTGACTGGCGGGGGAGGGGAGGAATAATTATGAATATATTTAAATTTCATTTTTCCTTTTCAAAACAAAAATAATGAAATGATTTATGAACTGCAAAAAAATTCGCAGGCTGAATCATGGAAATTATTCAAATTTACGCATTTCAATTAATTTAATTAATTACAAAAAATAAATTTAATGTTTCTTAATTTAAAATGAATTGGAGTCTTTCATTTCAAAATTCGAGTGCAAACTAAAATTATATTTCAAATTTGCCTGGTTAATGAAAATCAATTGGAGCTGTCAGTTTAAAATCCTAGCTGACAATTATATTTCAAATTTGCCTCGTTAATTAATATATATTTAATGTTTTTAATTTAAAATCAATTGGTGTTTTTTCATTTTCATTCGAGTTCAAATGAATACAATATTATCTCGACACAAAGTCTAAATCAAAAATTTATAGTTTTAGTAACTGAAATCATGGTATAAATATTAATGTCAGATTGGTCTAGTGGTTAAACCTAATGACCTTAGTTCAAGAGTTCGTAGGTTCGATTCTAGGCAAAGAGGAGATTTTTTTAGACAAATTTCTCTTAGCGTTGTTACAAATTAATCTAGACAAACATATATAGTATACTAGAGGAATAAGCTTATTGCATTCCAATTTTGATGTTTTGACTATTAATGGCAACCTCTACTGAAAACGTGGAGGAATCGACTTAAAATAAAAAGACTAAATTCTTTTATGACAAACAACTCAAGCTTGAGTTGTTTACCAAAAAAGAATTTCGACTTTTTGTACTAGATGAAAGAGGAGGTATCAGCCAAAGATGGAATCACTGGGTTCAAAAAAACATCTCTAATAAGACGTTTCGGCCTGAATTTTATTTGACCATCTTCAGTCAATTAGAAGCTATAACACAAAATGCGGTACACATATGTGATCGAACCAAGCCTTGTCAAAAATAAAAATTCTTTTAGCTTCATGTGAATTTATAACGTGCCCGGACCCAAAAATTTCAGAATGAAAGTAATGATGAAATTTTTGGGTCCGGGCACGTTATAAATACATGAAGCGTACTTGTATTTTTGACAGACTGGTTCGACACATATGGAAGTACGCATCATATATTGACTGTGCCGGCTTAAATCAAAATTCAGGCCGAAACACAGTGATTATTAACGGATGCCTCTTTGTTGAACACTCTAGTACAGTTTCATCACAGCCACGAACTCTAACAATATTTAGTCTTTTTGATTTTAAGTCGATTCCTCCACGTTTTCAGTAGGGGTTGCCATTAATAGTCAAAACATAAAAAATGGAATGCAATAAGGTTATTCCTCTAGTATTAGATAAGAATCGATCGTTATTTTTGATTTTAAGCCGATTCCTCCATGTCTTCAGCAATGGTTACCAATAATAATCGATGCGTCAAAAATCTAATGTAGAATTATTAATACTTAAGTAATAGATGAGAATCAATCGCTATTTTTGATTTTAACTCGATTCCTCTATGTCTTCATCAATGGTTACCAATAAAAACCGAAACGTCAAAAATCCAATATAGAATAGTTTTCCTCAAGTACTAGATGAGAATCAATCGCTATTTTTGATTTTAACTCGATTCCTCTATGTCTTCAGTAAAGGTAACGGATATGAAAACAACGCAGTTGCTATGGTTACTTATAAAATGTCCTCCCAAATTTTTAGCATTTCACAGAGAGAAGCCTATCCATTCTTCCTTAAGTTAGGTTAAATGAGCTATATTAAAACGATCAAATGAATAAATTTTAAAGAATTTAAAAAAGGTTCTATCTTACTCTAGAGTAAAGTACTTTAAAATATAATTTTACTAAAAACTTTATTTAACCTTTTTGTGGTCCCCAAGGTACTTAATTAGGATATTAAATTTCATCAAAATTGGTTAAGTGATTTTCAAGATATTTAGAAAAAACTAAAAAAGTACTGAAATAAAGTACTAATGTTTGTGGGCCGATATGTACCAAAAACTAATCAGCGCTTCATTCTGTTAAACTAATGGTAGGTTTTCAATTTGATTTCAATCGGTGCAACGGTGTTGAAAAAATTGTGGACCAAAAAAACGATAACATCCATCCATCCATCCATCCGCACGCACTAAATGAAAAAATCGCACTTTTTGGTCTCTCGACGAGACCCCATGTAATTTTTGGCAAAACCGTCACGTGCTAAAATTCAACCTAATTGAATACTACAATTTGTGACTTTAATTGAGTCCATGGGTTCCGTAGTCTTTACCTGAGGACCCTTTGAAGCCACGCTTGCCGCCGAGACCGATTACAATACTTTCCCCATGCTTCGCATTGGATAAAGTAAAAATCGCACTTTTTGCCTCTCGACGAGGCCCCATGTAATTTTTGGCAAAACCACTACGTGCTAAAATTCAACCTAATTGAATACTACAATTTGTGACTTTAATTGAGTCCATGGGTTCCGTAGTCTTTACCTGAGGAGCCTTTGAAGTCGCGCTTGCCGCGAGACCGATTACAATACTTTCCCCCGTGCTTCGCATTGGATATAGTAAAAGAGTATAATTAAAAAACGTTTAGCGAATTTTACATATCTTATTTTTATTCTACATCGGTTTATTTATTATTGTGTGGCGATATATTGGCCAGAGCCCGCAAAAATGTTCGTTGCGGGCCGCGAGTTTGACACCCATGCCTACAGTGGCGCCTTCAAGGCCTTAAAGGTACTGCGCGCTGGCAGGCGCCTAATAACTTATATTTTAAAAACATTTTTTGAAACTTTACAACAAATCAAAATACTATTTTAATAAAAATAAAAAATAAAATAAAAATATCTTCAAAAAATAAATAAACTGCGACGGATCGTTGCTAAAACTTTATCCAAATTCATTTGAAATATTAATATATTTATTCCTTTATTATTAATCAGATATCACTTGCTATTTGCAGTTCATGTTGACTTTAAGTAAAAAATAATCGATCGATTCTCATTTAATAGTCGAGGAATAACCATTCTACATTGAATTTTGACGTTTCGGTTATTAATTGTAACTGTTGGGGCTTAAAGCCTTGTTATATTTCAACAATCTTAATCTGAGAGCCCCTGATCAGACTGAGACGCTGGCTCTAGTGGACGTTTCTATATATAATATAGGAGGGAGGTCCCTGGAGCCCCTTTCGAAGGAGGTTTCGAATCTCCTTAAATTAATGAAGTTGCGATCTCACCTGGCTCAGATTAATACTAGTTTATAAATTTTATCCTAGGATTGCAGCATTCGCGCTTTTCTCCCTCAAGAAAAGCTATAATGAATTTTGTATTAAAAAGTACTTATTAGCAATATCTTACTGAATTTAGGAAAAGGTTGCTTTCACACACAGAAAATAAAGAAAAGGTTTTGATTTTTGAAATATATATAAAATAGATTTGATATTTTATATATATTATTTTATTTAAAACAACAAGAAATAAAATTAACGAAAAATATTAACAAACTCAAATTACAATTAAATAATGAACAAATATGCAAATTGAATAAATGAAAATAATTAAATTTAAAGGAAGCCAGAATCTGTCTTGATTCTTTTCTGCTTTCTTGAAATCTGAGTTAGATCAATTTTTACATGAATGTTTTTATAAAAAACCTCTTCTGTAAATACACAAATATCTTGCCGCTAAATTGATCGAACTCAAATTCAAATTCCCTTTAAATATATAAATCAAAAATATACCTAGCTTCTTTCTTATTAAACACAAACAAACAATTTTCAATAAGAAAAATAGCTTAAACAAAAAAAATGCAAATACTTAATATTAATTTATGATATAAAGTTAACTATTTGTAACTAAAATTAAACTTCTTATAATATATATAATTCACTGTATAGTTACGAAATTATTGCAAAATGTCCACATTAACAGAACGGCTGGCGTCTTTTTCGAATGGATTCACCAAACAAAAGAAAATGCGTCGGCGGTCTTGAGAATTCTTCTCAAACAATTTTTGTTTCTTCAAATAAGAAACGAACGAACCTTTTGATTCGAGAACTTCTTTCCCGGATCAAGAAATTTATTGGTAAAATTAGCCACAATTGCTAAGAAAAATAAAACTAAAAACAGAGGCTTTTTAGTCGAAAAAACACGTTTTTCCCTCTTGAAAACGTGATGTTATATACAGAACAACAAAAAACAGAATGAGCCCACGCTTAGTCAAGCGACAAGCCAGCCACAAAAGCCGTAAGTAGGGCAACCAACTCGAGAGCCTAAAACTCTCTACAAATTATTTAAAAGCTTGGGCGCGAACAGTAACCATTGCTGAAGACATGGAGGAATCGAGTTAAAATCAAAAATAACCTTGAATTGTTTGCCATAAATGAATTTAGTCTTTTTGATTTTAAGTCGATTCTTCCACGTTATCAGTAGAGGTTGCCATTAATAGTCAAAACATCAAAAATGGAATGCAATAAGGTTATTCCGCTAGTATTAGATAAGAATCGATCGTTATTTTTGATTTTAAGCCGTTTCCTCCATGTCTTCAGCAATGGTTACCAATAAAAACCGATACGTCAAAAATCCAATATCGAAAGGTTATTCCTCAAGTATTAGATCAGAATCAATCACTATTTTGGATTTTAACTCTATACCTCCATGTCTTCAGCAATGGTTACCAATAAAAACCGAAACGTCAAAAATCCAATATAGAAAGGTTATTCCTCAAGTATTAGATCAGAATCAATTACTATTTTTGATTTTAACTCGATTCCTCCATGTCTTCAGCAATGGTTACCAATAAAAACCGAAACGTCAAAAATCCAATATAGAATGGTTATTCCTCAAGTATTAGATCAGAATCAATCACTATTTTTGATTTTAACTCAATTCCTCCATGTCTTCAGCAATGGTTACCAATAAAAACCGAAACGTCAAAAATCCAATATAGAATGGTTATTCTTCAAGTATTAGATCAGAATCAATCACTATTTTTGATTTTAACTCGATACCTCCATGTCTTCAGCAATGGTTACCAATAAAAACCGAAACGTCAACAATCCAATTTAGAAGGGTTACGCCTCAAGTATTAGATCAGAATCAAGCACTATATTTGATTTTAACCCGATTCCTCCATGTCTTCTGCAATGGTTACCAATAAAAACCGAAACGTCAAAAATCCAATATAGAATGGTTATTCCTCAAGTATTAGATCAGAATCAATCACTGTTTTTGATTTTAACTCGATACCTCCATGTCTTCAGCAAAGGTAACGGATAAAAAAACAACGCAGTTGCTATGGTTACTTATAAAATTTCCTCCCAAATCTTTATCATTTCACAGCGAGAAGCCTAACCATTCTTACTTAAACAAGTTTAAATGAGCTATATTACCAATCAAATGAATAAATTTTAAAAGTTTTTTTTTAAATTTTGGTAAAATAAGGAATTTAAAAAAAAGTACAATCTTACTCTAGAGTAAAGTACTTTAAAATATACTTTTACTAAAAACTTTATTTAACCCTTTTTGTTGTCCCCAAGGTACTTAATTAGGATTTTAAATTTCATCAAAATTGGATAAGTCATTTTCAAGATATTTAGAAAAAACTAAAAAAGTACCAAAATAAAGTACTAATGTTTGTGGGCCGATATGTACCAAAAACTAATCAGCGCTTCATTTTGTTAAACTAATGGTAGGTTTTCAATTTCATTTCAATCGGTGCAACGGTGTGGAAAAAATCGTGGACGAAAAAAACGATAACATACATATCATACATCCCCACGCACTTCCAAAAAAATGGTACTTTTTGGCCTCTCGACGAGATCCCTGGTAATTTTTGGCAAAATCGTCACGTGCTAAAATTCAACCTAATTGAATACTACAATTTGTGACCTTAATTGAGTCCATGGGTTCCGTAGTCTTTACCTGAGGACCCTTTGAAGCCACGCTTGCCCCGAGAGCGATTACAATACTTTACCCATGCTTCGCATTGGATAAAGTAAAAAGTCTTATGATATTAAATATTTTGTATTTTAATTTCATTGAAAAATGAAAACGAAACATAGTTAAATTAGCGAATAATTCAATGATATATAATTTATTTTTTAATTTCACTAGAGTTTGTGATTCATAGAGAATTGGAGCCTGAGCGTTCGCATCGTTGTCAAGGCCCTCCCTCTGTCCGGATCTGCATAAAAATTGTGTCCGTAAGAAACTCTAAGTTAGAAGACATACAATTCGGCAGTGCCGATTCTAGATATAATCTTCACGCCTGAAGAAGGCTTTTCTTTTGGTGCCCTTTTGGTGGCATTTAATAACAATAGCCACACCCCACTTAAAAAATAGTAATACAATAAATAAACATAAATAAATAATATAAAGGGATTCCTTAATAACTCTTAAAACAAATAAATAAATTTTATTTCCACCTTTTTCTATGATATTGGCCCATTTCATTCCATTCCATTTAAATAAATATATTAGACTCACAGTGGCGTAACCAGAAAATTTTCATGAAGGGGGGTGGGGGTCAATCCACAAACCAAAATTTTTAGTGGAATTTTTTTTACTTTATCCAATGCGAAGCAAGGGAAAGTATTGTAATCGGTCTCGCGGCAAGCGCGACTTCAAAGGCTCCTCAGCTAAAGACTACGGAACTCATGGACTCAATTAAAGTCACAAATTGTAGTATTCAATTAGGTTGAATTTTAGCACGTGAGGAGTTTTCCAAAAATTACATGGGGTCTTCTCCAGAGGCCCAAAAGTGCGATTTTTTCATTTAGTCTTTGCGGATGAATGGATGGATAGATGTTATCGTTTTTTTCGTCCACAATTTTTTCAACACCGTTGCACCGATTGAAATGAAATTGAAAACATACATTTACTTTAACAAAATGAAGCTCTAATTAGTTTTTGGTACATATCGGCCGACAAACATGAGTACTTTATTTCAGAACTTTTTAGTTTTTTCTAAATATCTTGAAAATGACTTGACCAATTATGGTGAAATTTAATATCCTAATTAAGGATCTTTTGGACCACAAAAATGGTTAAATAAAGTTTTTAGTAAAATTATATTTTAAAGCACTTTACTCTAGAGTAATATACTACTTTTTGTTAAATTTCTTTATTATTTTATTTTATACATGGACTGCAAATGCCCAGTGATATCTTATTAATAATAAAGGAATAAGCATATTAATATTCCAAATGACTTTGGATAAAGTTCAGCAACGATACGTTGCAGTTTATTATTAAAACAAAGGTAGGTACTTCAAGAAATTAAAAAAGAACATAATTCTTGATTAAACATATGAAATATATTTAATTACGCTTAGTTTGCCATAAGAAACGGTTTCTCGTTGCAGTTATTAATCCTATGAGACCTTCCCTTGGAGGGGAGGTTCTTACCCCCCTTAAATATATTTAATTACGCTTAGTTTGCCATAAGAAACGGTTTCTCGTTGCAGTTATTCATCTCATGAGACTTGGAGAGGAGGTTCTGACCCCCCCTTCCCGTGGCTACGTCCTGTTAGGGTCACTAAACACGGTTTTATTTAAATAGATAAAATTAAATTTAAATGAAAAACAATTAAATTACCTAATAAGTAAATAAAATTTCAAGGTATAGGTTTCACAAATAATACAAATATATATTTTCAGTTTTATCTGGATATATATATATATATATATATATATATATATTTCGGGTTTTGAGCCCATCATCAGGAGTTAACATAGAAAGCTTGGTAAATACATATTCTCGTTCAAGCATGTCAAAGTCCAGGTGAGTTTTATTTGAATACAAATTGTTCTAAGAACTCTCAATATAAGAACGGAAATAACTAAGAGTGCTCTAGACAAGTCATAGCTTGCTTATAATAATAGAATTAGGAGAAATTTAAGATTTTCTTATAGGACAGGCTGATTCATTGTGCAAGATGGTCGATTTCCATCTCAGGGACTGTAGAGTTTAAGTCACAAGATTTAATTTCTGACTCCTACCCTCAACTCACACAAAGCAGTATCCGTTTGGAACTAAGGTCCGTAAATAAAAAAATCTAATGTTAAATTTGAAAAATAACGAAAATGATGCCGTATTCGATGAAATTTGCAAAAAAAAAGCGAAGATTAAAATAAAATTTCAAAAAGTGAAGGGTACTTTTTAGGACAGCATCCCCTGGATGTAAAGTCATAAACCGCCTCTGGAGTACAGGTAAAACTTTATTTGGGAAGAGAAAAGGTGGGGGGAAATGATACCGTGCTTAAAATTTTTATTTATAGAAAATTAAGAAAAAGGTTTTTTGGGTGGGGAGGGGGGGGGGGGGTTGGAAATATACTTGTACTTATAAATGAATAGAAATAAAGACTTGGAAAAATACTATTGGTATTAATATTAAAATGAAATATCAGAAAATGGAAAGAAAAAATTGTTATGAAAGCGGCCAGCGTGCGCAGGCCAAGTTCGAGCATTAACTTGGCCGTACACGCTATACGCTATTTACACGAACCATTTCGAGCCAATTTCGACCCCCCCTGCAGATCGGAACCCATTAGAGATACAGATCTTAAATTATACACATTTAATTATGTAATCCATCTTGAAGGGAGTACCAAATTTCAATAATATAGCTTAAATAGATTCTGAGATATGAAACTGAGAATATAGCTAATTTTGGCAATCACTGACTGACTGACAAGTCATCAAAACCTATACGGTACTTCTTTCTAGTCACTCCAGCATCATGAAATTTCGCATGCTAGTAGAGTTTGGGACACAACCAAAGGAAATTCCAAAAACCTAGACTTTCCCTCTTTCAACCCCTAAAACGGAGGGGTGAAGTTTGTGGTGTAAATTTGCATCTATAATATATGCAATGATCCTATGATACTAAAATTTGGTATCTTGGTAGAGTTTCGGGCATTAATTTAGGTGAAAATATTTACACAAAAACTTTACTATCATTAACCTCTAAAATATAGGGGTGAAGAATGTAATGTAAATTTGCATCAATTAAATATGGAATAAATCTAGGATGCTAAAATTTGGCATAATAGTAGAGTTTGGAGTAATAAAGGAAAAATACGAAAAACTCAGACTTTCCCCTCTTTCAACAGGGTACAATTAATGGGAAAATATAAATACGAAAGTTTCCCTTCTGCAGGACCTAAAATGAAGAGGTTAAAGTTAAATGTAGACTTTATTAACATATACAAAAAATTCAATGGACCTAACTTTCACTTCTTCGGGGCCTGGAATGAAGGGGTGAAATTTATAAACTAAAATTAACATTCAGTGAAAATATGTATAATGATCTTAGAATGCTAAAACTTAGCATATTGGTAAAATTTGGTAAATTAATAAAGAGTGAAATCGCAAAACCGAAACTTTTCCCTTTTCAGGACATAAAATGAAGATGTGAAATTTGTGTGATAAATTATCATCGTTTTCGGTATGGGTGTTAGAGTTTGGAGCATTAATAAAGGGTGAAATCGAAAAACCGAAACTTTCCCTTCTTCAGGACATAAATTGAAGGAGATAAATTTTGTGCGGTAAATTCTCATTATTTTCGAGATGGTGGTAGAGTTTTGGCGTTAATAAAGGTGAAATCGAAAAACCCAAACTTTCCCTTCCTCAGAACATAAAATGAAGGGTGAAATTCATAGGCTAAATTAATATTCAGTGGAAATATGTATAATGATCCTAGAATGCTAAAACTTGGCATATTGGTAGAATTTGGTAAATTAATAAAGAGTGAAATCGCAAAACCGAAACTTTTCCTTTTTCAGGACATAAAATGAAGATGTGAAATTTGTGGGATAAATTATCATCATTTTCGGGATGGTGTTAGAGTTTGGAGCATTAATAAAGGGTGAAATCGAAAAACCGAAACTTTCCCTTCTTCAGGACATAAATTGAAGGGGATAAATTTTGTGCGGTAAATTCTCATTATTTTCGAGATGGTGGTAGAGTTTGTGGCGTTAATAAAAGGTGAAATCGAAAAACCGAAACTTTCCCTTCCTCAGAACATAAAATGAAGGGGTGAAATTTATAGGCTAAATTAACATATAATGACTCTAGATTGATGAAATTTGACATACTGGTAGAGCTTTTCTTGATAAAGAAGAAAATCACAAAACAAAACGTTTCCTTCCTCAGCATCTTAAATGAAGGAGTGAAGTTTATAATATAAATTCTCATCAAGTAAAAATTCAACAGCAATAAAATGCTAAAATTTGCAATGTTAGTAGATTTCGAGGCATTAATAAAGGGTGAAATCGAAAAACTGAAACTTTCCCTTCTTCAGCATCTAAAATGAAGGAGTGAAACTTATGAGCTAAATTAATTAATAGCGAAAATTCAACGACACTAGAATGCCAAAATTTGAAATAGTGTAATAACTTGAATCACTAATAAAGTGAGAAATCGAAAAATATCTTCATCAGCCTTTAAAATAAATGCGTGAATCTTTCAGGTTAAATTCCCATCCAACTTACAAAAAGAAGTGAAATCTCAACAAAAACACTTGTGTAAAAAATTTAATTTTATTAAACCAATTATTTTACATTAATTAATGTATACCATGTATTTTAGCTTCGATTCCGGAGATTGCTTCTCCACCATCGAGTGTCCTTATTTATCTTTAGTCCTTGTTTTTAATAAGAGGAAAAAATCTAATTAGATAAAAAAAACCTCTTTTCCGATAATTATTTTAATTCCATTATTCCCCAATCAAATCGATTGGATCTCTCCCTTCTCTATCTCTCTTCTTTTCTTTTCTTGTGTAAAAAAAGGCCAAATTCTATTAATAAAAACCGTTTGCCAAAAAAAGTAGTGAGATCTAATGTGTTGCCAAGTTCAATATCATCTTTTAATTGAAAAGTTTTTGTTTTGCCGAGAGTAGCAGAGTTGTTGATTCACAAAGAGAAACAAAGAGGTTGTCCTCTGCTTGATGCAAATAAACATACACACATATATATATCGAGATGATATATCTGTATATATATTATTTATTTGTTTGAGACTATAGTTTCGAAGACTTGGTCTTCATCATCAGTCTTTCTTCAATTATAAATGTTTTTCATGGAGTCAATATCAACAAAACATGTCTTTCTGAAAATATAACTCCAAAATATGTACAGATCAAGACAAAAAATCGCTCAGCAATCGCCTCAAAAGTCGTTCAGGATAGCCGGAAAAAATGGGTAAGCCTGGAAATTAATAAACATTATTCATTAAGAGACACATTCAAATATTATCTATATGAAATCCACACTAGGTTGACAGAAATCCTTCATGCATGCCAATTTGATATTAAAGATTGTGAAATAAGAGATAGGGTTGAATTTTTAATGGTTAAAAAACAAGCCAAATTAGACAATAAAATTAAAAATCTTAAAACAAATCAAAAAATTAAAAAACCAGAAAAACATATAGAAGAAAAAACAAGTAAATTCAATGATAGAGTAAAAAACTTCTCTAAAGACAAAATTCGATAAAATAGAAATAGAATTATTGGAAAAAGATTTGAAACACTCAGTGGAAACCCCAATTTATAGAAACATTATTGAAGACATCGTAGTCAATCTTGAAACAGAGCTATCTAAAAATAAAGAAATCAACATAAATAAAACTATTTGCGGGAAATTATTGGAGAAGGAAATTCGACACATTAAAAATAATAAAAATAAAAACAAAATTAATAATGAACCCCAAATCGTAAAATCACTAAAAGCGAAAATAAAAGAAAATAATTTGACTATAGTTAAAAGCGACAAAGGAAATTCAGTGGTAATTTTAGATCAAAAAACATACATAGAAAAAACCGAAGAATTCATAAAAGCACAAAAATTCGTAGAAATTAAAAACCCGGTCAATAAATTCAGTAAAATCGTTAAAGAAAAAATCAAAAGTTCAGAATTACTTTCAAAAAAAGAAAATTACATTCTAACAGAAAGAAATCCACAATGCCCAAGGTTATATGGACTTCCCAAAATACACAAGTCAGAGGAATTAGAAAAAATTCCCATTAGACCCGTGGTTTCTTATGTAAACTCATCAATAACAAAACTTGCAAAAAAACTAAACAACATTTTTCGAGAAAGAACAAAATTTAAGGCAGAACATTCTATTCAAAACTCAATCGAACTTATAGACAAAATTAAAGATATTAAAATTCCTAATAATGCGAAGCTTCTATCCTTAGATATCACGAGTCTTTTCACTAATATACCGCCAAACGAAACAAAACAATTAGTAGACAAAATTATTTTCAGGTCAGTGGGCCTAAACAACCTGGAAAAAATGGATCTAAGCAGTTTGGTCCACACATGTATCAACCACAATTTCTTTCAATTTGGGAACAAATTTTATGAACAAAAGGAGGGATTATCAATAGGATCTCCATTGTCTCCGTTATTAGCAGAAATATTTTTAAATGATTTTGAAAATAAATTCCTTGACAATGAAAAATATTCAAAAAATATTATATACTATTATCGATACGTAGATGATATAATTTTACTATGGGGAGGAACAAATAGACAATTAGACACATTTATAGAATATATAAATAATCTTCATGAGAAAATTAAATTCACAGTAGAGAAAGAAAAAGAGAAAATACTAAATTTTTTAGATTTAAAAATAAATATTTCCGGAAATAAGCACACCTTTGAAATTTATAGAAAACCCACAGCTACTGACATAGTAATACATAAAAATTATTGTAGACCAATGTCACATAAACATGCAACCTTCCATTCAATGATACATAGACTAATAAATATACCTCTATCAGAAAAAGCATACTCACAAGAATTAGAGACAATTAAAGAAATCGCAACCAAATGTTAAATAAAAAAATTGAAAAATTAACACTGGAATCAGTATATTCACAAAAGAATGAAAAAGAAAAAGAAAATCCTAGAATAGTTCTCCCATATTATGGACAAATTTCGGAAAAATTAAAACAAAAAATAAAAAAAATTAGGGTTCAAAACAGTATTCAAAACTCCAATTACTCTAGGAAAAGATTTAGGTTCAAATAAAAAAGACAAATTACCAAATATAGAAAAAGAAGGGGTTTATAGTTTGAAATGCAAAGATTGCGAAGCAATATATGTAGGGAAGACAGAGAAATCTGAAAATTCGATTAAATGAACATATAAGAGATTTTAAAAATAAAAAGTGCGAAAATTCTTTTGCAGAACATCTAAATTCAAACAATCACTCCTTCCCAGAAGGTATTAATTAATAAAAGGAGAAAAGGACACAAAATTAATTAGCGCAATCGAATCTTTAGAAATTTTGAAATCATTCAATAGAAATTCAAAACTCTGAACAATCAAATAGATTTATCCAATAGTAATCTGTTTAAGATGTTTGCTAACAAAAGATAAAAGAAAAAAGAAAAACCCTTCTTTTGTCAGCCTTTCTAAGGAGAAAGGAGAAAGGGAAACATATTTTTATATTTGAATGTGAACCGGATGGGATGTCTTTATTAGTTCCTAGCCAGCAGTGACGAAGGAACACCAAATTTTCAATATCCATATGATATTGACTCCATGAAAAACATTTATAATTGAAGAAAGACTGATGATGAAGACCAAGTCTTCGAAACTATAGTCTCAAACAAATAAATAATATATATACAGATATATCATCTCGATATATATTTATATGTGTGTATGTTTATTTGCATCAAGCAGAGGACAACCTCTTTGTTTCTCTTTGTGATTCAATATCATCAATTTAATAAATGAGTAAAGAATATAGTAACTTCAATTAAAACGCAAGTTTTTCATTTTACTTGTCCATCTATATTCATTTATTTCACATTTTTAGATGAAACTATTTTCCTAAAACTTGGCTTTTATGAATTGTTATGTATGTCACGAATTACTAGTTACCATATGATGAGATCATAATAAGAGAGGATGGAAAGGCTAAAAGGGAGAGATGAAGGCCCTATCAGACAATAATAATAATGCGTAAAAGCCAAGTTTTAGGAAAATAATTTCAACTAAAAATGTGAAATAAATGAATATAGATGGACAAGTAAAATGAAAAAGATGCGTTTTAAATGAATTACTATATTCTTTACTCATTTATTAAATTGAGGGTAAATTCGTGACCAGCCAAGTTTTAGGAAAATAATTTAAATTAGAAATTTAGAATCCATAAATTTACACTGTCATTCAAAATGGAAAGTATACATTTTAATTGAAAGTACTATTTTTTCAATTTAATTATTCTTAGCGAATTTAGCTTTGCTGTTTCCAATATTTCACTAATTTTTCGAACTTGGCCTGTTTTTTCACAGAATATTTTGGGTGATTTATATTATAAGATATAATCAATAATCGTATTTTTATTGACGTCTAGTTGATTATTCGCTTTATTTATGAAACCTACCTTGAAATTTTACTTACTTATTATTTAAAAATGTTTCACATTGAACCGACACTTAACTCTTTAAAAATTAATTAAAGTATCATTTAATAAATAATTTTTTAATAAACAATTTTATACCTTTTACAATATATGTATTTAAAGGATAAAAAAAATTGAGAGGATGCTTAATGGAAAAAATAAAATATATTTAACTAGTTTTATTTTATTAAAAAATGATCTAAGTACCCTAATCAGGAGGGTGAACTAATTTAAATATACCTAATCTCCTTCTTTGGATCTGAAAACTAGCCAAAAAAATGTTTATGTCCTGATTGAAAATTTGCGCAAATATATTTTTTCTAGACTTTCGAAACAGGAGAGGACAGAGTATTATATCCCCCTTCCCTTCTATTTTGCCATTTAGTTTCGCAATGTTTTGATTTATATAATCTTACAACTTTTTTCAGATCTGGCGAAGAGGCTAATATTTAAATCCCCCTCCCCCTATTCGTATAGTTGATTTCTTTCCCAATAGTTCCACTGAGTCTTAAAGAGAGATTGTGCAAAATGTTATTCAGATGGAACTAAATAGATAAAATTTCGATTTTTTGCCTCCTCTGATTATGATAGTTTTTTTTTGGCTTTAGGGCCTTTTTAGCCATCAGCCAATTTACCATACCATTATTAAATTTTGTCTTCTATGTAGGGATTAGATTTTTAGCCGGTTGCCTTGAGTCGAATTCGAACCCGGAATTAGCAGGCTTGTACGCTAACCGCTCGGCCAACCCTTAAATTTTTTTATAACTTTGATTTTTTAATAGTCCCCCCCCCTTAATTTTGTTTCAATTTCAAACAAAATCTAACCAGCTCTTAATCTCAATAATATGTGAAATTTCGTTTGATATTCAACTAGTTTTTGAGCTAGAGCGTACACAATTTTTTGCAACCTATGAACAAACTTGGATATATAGGTAAAAATGTGACCAATTAATCTGTCATGAAGACTTCACAGCCTCTACTTTTTTTAGCTCAATTGAAAAATAATCATCTCTAATATACTATATTAATGCAAAAGAACTAAGGTAAACGCACCAGTAATTGGCCACCCCTTACAAATGTGAAGAAATTTAGTATCTTTTGTTACCTAGAGCAGTGGAAGGGATAAGGGTCGTTTACTACTTCCTTCCAGGATCCTTTAGCACTGGAATTTAGTTCATTCCTTTACTTTGTGTTCAAGTGTTTCGATTATTCTGATCAAGAGGCGAATATTTGCCAATGCTTTAACTTCTGTTTAAGAAAACTGTTAAGGTAAGATATTTTTTTAACAAAAATAATATTTATTTATTATAATGCCTGTTTAGTGACTTTAAGGATTATTTAGTAATATAATATGTATAATTCAAAATGTACATAGCATAAATAATGAAAAACTTAAAATTTCATTGCCAAAATAGGGTGGCCCATCATGGGATCGCAAATTGTTCAACTGTCCCAGTAATGGGCTGCCCAGCCCAACATAACACGCTATCATTCTGAATTAAGCCACTGTTGAGATCTTCGATCGAAACCTAGCTGATCAGTACAGGAACGGTCATTGTACTATGATTGGTTCCAATAATGGTCCGGGCTGGCCCATTACCGGAGCGGCTCGACCCATTACTGGACCCTGTGTGGATTACTTCCGTGGAATCCTTCGGTTGTAAAATTGACATTGCAATGTTCAAGTATTATAGCTCCTAGAACTTTGATGGAGCAGCCTCCAGTGATTGGCATTTTCTTTAAAGTTTTACAAGAAAAGATTGGTTCAGAAAAGCTGCAAGAATTCAGAAATAGCATTGGGACATGGATAGGTGATGTGACAGACTGATCTCTGTACATTATATAGATGGAAACCAAAACCTTGATTTCTGAGTCTCCGGGGGAGGAGGATGAACTACGTGAAGTGGTTGCTGACATTGTCGATGAAGTCGCTAACATTGACTTAACAAATCAACAGGCTGGTCCATCAGCCCTTTCATCAGTTAAGGAACATGAAACACAGAGCATGCTACGATACTTCAGTTTCTTGGTCCCTCAGAGTCACCATCAGGTTCTGCGAAACCGGGCTCATCAACTGCTCTATCCCCATTCAAAAGGGTTTTATTTTGGCCTGGGGAAAGCTCTGGTAAAAAAACAAATAGAGCAAGGAAAGAAAAAGTCCCACCAAATGTTGGCGTACTATCAAAAGAGAGAAGCTATGAAAAAGGCAAAAGCTGAAGAGATGGAGAGGAAAAAACTTCTTGGCTTACAAAAGAAACAAGAGGCTGAGAAGAAAAAAAGCAAGGAGCAAACAACCATCTTCGTCATCTTCACCATCCTACGCAGAGTAAGACAACTCTGCTTTAAAAATAGGTTTCCTCTCAGAAACGGAGAGTAGTGAATGTGGGATGGACCAGAACTAAGTGGCAAAGGAAGGCCATTTTTTGATCGTGAATTTTGTTGGTGGCAAGCGAAACACCACAACTTACAAATATCTATGCGTTCTCCAAGAACAGGTGAAAAATGAAAGAACCAAAAACGTTGAAAACTTTAAAGTACAAGCCTTACGATCCTATGATAAAACAAAAAATTATTTGTGCTAATTGAAAACGATGTGTCACACATCCTGCCTTCTCAAGTAGAGAGTATAGTTCCAACTCCTGAGATTAGAATGGTAGGTAGAGTTTTATTACATGTTTTTAAAAGAAAACTTCGAGTTATGGAAAAATAAATTGGTGTGGTACTATTATAATTTAGATAATATTAAGAATGAAGGTATTAAACTTTGTTTTTTGAGTAAATTTAATTTTAGATGTGAAATTATTTGGTTAGTAATTTGTATTTTAAGTTAGTTTTATATATTTTGTGTTTTCAATATTGGTAAAATTTGAATAAAATAGTTTAAAAAGATACATTTTGTTTTTACTTACAACTCTTTCTAATTCTATTAAGTTATAGACTTGATTATTGGTCCACAAGAGATTTAATAGGTGGCCCATTATTGGGGGCCCATTACTGGTACGTCGGATAAAATACTGGCCCATTATCGGTGCATCAGGTTAGTTATGGTAAATATATTTTTTTTATTTTTGTAAATGCAACCAGAGTGCTAAAATTGAGGTTACTGGTGTAGGACAAATAATAGAATCATAGGTAAACATTTGGACCAGTTTGCTTAATTTTACAGAAGCGGAAACTCAGTTTTACTTCAATTTTTCTCTTTGGTGGCCCATTACTGGTGCGTTTACCTTAATTAATCATTATAATAGTGTCATTATAATGCAAATGGTTTTTGAACTTCCTTATGCATACATGTTAATAAATTTAATTCATTACAGAATCACTTATTATAGTTTGATAAAAAAAAAAAATATATATATTTTTCCAATTCAGGTTTGATATATATTACGGGTGTCGATTGGATTTTCTTCATTTAGACTTGCAATCATAATCCATTGGCTGTTATTGAATCAAGATATAATAATCTACATTCTTGACTGTAAAGTTCATTCGGAATTGTGTAGGATTGTTTCTTTAATTTGGTGCTTTCGATTGATGATAAATAATTTACTGGATTAGAAAGAAATTCCTGTCGAATTGCAAGTAAGTTTAAAATATCTTAAAAAGAAACAAAGAAGCTGTCCTCTCTGCTTGATGCAAATAAACATATATTATTTAAGTGTTTGAGACTATAGTTTCGAAGGCTTGGCCTTCATCATCAGTCTTTTTTTAATTATAAATATCATTTTTCATGGGGTCATTATCGCATATTGAAAATGTTTGTTCTTTTTTAGCAGACAAGCTAGTTAAACATGTTTAGCAATACTGACCCCATAAAAAAATGTTTATAATTTAAAAAAAAACTGATGATGATGAAGGCCAAACCTTCTAAACTATAGTCTCAAACAAATAAATAATAAACCATATATACATATATAATGTATATTTGATATAATATATATATACAGGGATGACCACGAGAAACATTTACGTTTTAGAAATAAAAAAACAATATTAATTTTTCAAGATACTATTTATTTAACTTAAGTTACATTGTTGTGGTTATACGCCATTTACTTTAAGTAGAGAAAATGATGTCAGGAAGGTGACGTCCTTCTTCCCTGAGGCAATTTTCTATTCTGTCCAGGAAGCTCCTCCACAGGTCCTGACAGGTCACCTGATTTCAAGATTTGGAGATGTGCACTGGCCTCCTCGATCTCCGGACCTTAACATGTGTGATTTTTATTTGTGGGGACATTTGAAAGAGCAAGTTTATCGACATAAACCCCGTACTTTAGATGACTTGAAAGCGGCGATACGTACTGAGGTGGCGTTGATCACTGAGGATACACTGGAACGAGTGTGGAGGAGCTTCCTGGACAGAATAGAAAATTGCCTCAGGGAAGAAGGACGTCACCTTCCTGACATCATTTTCTCTACGTAAAGTAAATGGCGTATAACCACAACTATGTAACTTAAGTTAAATAAATAGTATCTTGAAAAATTAATATTTTTTTTTATTTCTAAAACGTAAATGTTTCTCGTGGTCACCCTGTATATAGTATGTGTGTATGTTTATTTGCATCAAGCAAAGGACAACCTCTTTGAAATTCATAATTATTTTTTTCAAGCTTTCAATGTTTTTTTTCGAACTCACTATCATTCGATAGAAAAATTTAAGAAACTTTTTAAAATTTAAAATATAAAATACTAGGTAGGTTTCATAAAAATAAAAGATAATATTATTTTTGTTTAGAACTACTCTATATATATATATATATAGATTTCGAGGTATAAGCCCATCTGTTTCCTCTGTGAATTCCTGGAGATGGGCTTATACCTCGAAATCTATATAGTAGTGCTAAACAAGCATCTATCTTTTAGAACATGTTTTTGAGAATTATAAAAATTTATCATTTTTCATGATAATATATACAAACAATATGAATTAATGGGAAAATGGACACTTTAATTATTTACTGTTTATGTATTTTTTTTCAAAATTTAAAGAACTCAACAAACTAAAATAAGCATTTAATTAAAATATCATTTTTCCTAATAATTTATATATTTAAATTAATTAAAGTAAGGACGATATTATCTAATAATATATGAATAGTTTACAAAAATTTTTCCTTCAAATTGTAAATTCCAATTTGATGATTTCTACCTAAATTAAAGAGTATAGCCGGGTTTGTGTGTATGTATTTGTTCCCTATAACTACCGTGTTGTATTATCATGTATAAGTTATATATTTTGTTAGTTAAATTGTAAATTGTTGAATTGAACTCCAATTCTCGTCTTTGATTGCAAAACGTCGCATTTTTACCAATTCACAATTAAAAAACCGATTTTTTCTGGTTTCCAATTATAATTTTTTTTTAATGAATTAAATTAAAAATGAAATAAAAAAATACAAGAAGAGGCCCCTATAGGCCTCGTTGGCCCTTGCATCTGAAAAAGAAGGAGAAGACGATAAGAGATTATTTATTTATTTATTTATTTATTTATTTATTAACGGGCAGTCACACCCTTTTTCACAAATCACAAGTACATGTATATAAATAGTAAAGTATGAGAAAAAAATAATATAAAAATAAAGTATAAATGACAAAGACAATAGGAAAAGATAGATGATAACATAAACATATTATAATTATAAAACAAAGTCCAATGATAAAGGTATAAAAAAAAAAAAAAAAATTATAGATTATTAGTTAAATATATAAAAAAAAAACATAAATAGACTTAATACAAATTATATAAATTTGAAATATTATAAATCTAATATAAGTAGATATAAATACAAAAAACAATAAATAAACTTAGTACAATTTATATAAATTTAAAATATAAATTCAGAACACAACATAAATCTAATATAATTAAATATAAATATAAAAACAAAGTAAACTTAAAATAAATTATATAAATTTAAATCATAATATCAGAACATAAATATAAATTTAAATCATTTAGATCAACCATGGCAAAAAAACACAATTAACGCCAATTAATTAAGATTTGATTTACCCACACTATAATATGCTAGAGAGCTTGGACCTAAAAGTTCTGAGACTATCAACCTGGCAACTAACTTTGGTTCCAAGTCGATGAAGTCTGTTAATTGGTTAATTATAACATTTTCTGATCTCTCTTTTCGCTCTTCTTCTGTTCATCAGAATATTTTTTGAAATTCTTCAAATAATTCATTGAATAAATGTTTTTTCAGGGAAAATGGATCCAAAAACAAGAAACATTGAGGAGTTACATAAAGCTATTTTTACGCCGGATACTCTCAAATTTGGTGAAGTTCTTGCTCATCCCGAGCCTGGGGAGGAAGTTGTAATTTCCGGTATAGCCGGAGTCTTTCCTGAATCAGAAAATGTTACTCATTTTGAAAATAATCTTTTTAATAAATATGATATGGTAAACGGCGATCCTCGCCGTTGGGAGCCAAGTAAGAATACAAAAAATCATTAATTATATAAACAAACATCAAATTAGAATTTATTTATCTATTTTTTTCTAATAGGTATACACGAAACAAAAATAGATGGTATTGTTTTCGCTTCATATTATTATTATTATTTTAATCAGGGCGCCGGGTTTTGAAAATGAGTGGGGGTGTTCATAGTCAACAACCAGGGGTCTGAAAGATATTTCAAAACAACCCCTCTGACATATAATTAAAAATATTCCATTTCATCGGATTTAATAGATGACACCATCTTATGATTTTCTAGTATATTTCATTTCGCTTGGAAATTTTCAAAATCGACCATTCTAAAATTCCAGTTTAAAGTGAACGAAGAGCACATAAAAGAACACATAAACTATTGTTTTATTATTATTATTATTAGCCTTTTTCACCAACGATGAATGAGTACAAAAGATATACAGTTGTTTTCTTTTTCATGACTTTTAATCATAGAAATTAGTCCACTCAACGAACGCTCAAAAAAATCCCATCTCGGAACTATAGTCCAGTCAACGAATGGGTTATAGAAAACATTTTATAGGAGAGATTTTTTTTCTTATGGAATGAGTTTGGGCTAGCTAGGAGGAAAAAATACTAAAAGTACCCGGTCCTAGTTACCGGGCTTAGGGGTGGAAGGGGCTGGAAATGTCCCGTTTTTTATTTTTTGTTTTATATCTCAAAAACGGTGGGTCGTAGGGAAAAATTTACTCTGAGCAAAATAAAAGCTTATAATATTTACTACAAGACTGCTTATTCTATTTAATTGTTTTATATTTCTTTATGGTTTTTGAGATATTTTCCGAGAATATCGTTTATGTACCTATGAAAAAAATAAAATTTCCTATATTTTTCGAGAAACTTTTTTCTCTATCACCCCAGCCTTTCGTTTTACAGTAAAAGTCTTCGGAAAAGAAATTATAGAGCATTCAATTTCCTTTAAAATGATTTACACATTTATGATTTTATTTTCCAATCGTCTGGAGTTATAGCAATTAAAAAATTTCAGGTCGATTTATACATTTTGTTAGAAAACCCCTCAATAGCCCAGTATATAGAGGGGGTTTCAGCTTACATTAATTGCGGGAAAAGATTTTTTGCTAGGATCGTTGGTATGTGTTGATGCCAAATCTAAGTTTGCGACCTCGAAAGTGTGGGGGACAACTTTTGGTGGCCGAAGAACCTCAAAATTTTCGGACTTTAACCCAAAAACTCGCACTTTTTTCGATTTTTTCCTATTTTGACCATCATGGAGCACGTTTTCGACAAAGAGCATTCTATATATTTTTAAACTAGATTAAATTTGCTACAATTAAAATAAAGTTGCAGAGAGAAAAAAAATTAAAAAAAAAAAATGAATATTTGAAGAATTAGAAAAAATACATTTTTTTCTTTGATCATTTAAAAATTTATGTATAGGATTGCAGGAAAATGGAATCGCCAACTCCCTACACCATAATAAAGTTTTCGGGAGAATATAATTTAAATCGCAGTAAACTGCAACGGATAGCTGCTAGACTTTATCTATAGTCGTTTTAAAATCCATGCTTCGCTATAGATAAAGTAGTTAAAAATTGTACTGAATATAGAATCTAAAATTTGAGTATGTTGGCTACATCTCAATTATTCAATCCTTTATATCTCAATAGTTAGTTTTATCAAATTATCTTTCATTTAATAAAATATTAAGCATTTTATTCTGAATAAAATGACACCTTAATTTTGAAAATCGGTTTACAATTAGTCGAGTTATGATGTTTTTTTTTATTGTTTTATTATAGGATAGTCATAGTTAATTGGATGAGATGAAATCGGCCATCATCGAATTTTGAATATTTGAATTTTAACTTTAATCATTTTCTAATGCTGCCATCTTACATCGATTTGTTCAACTCGCTTGTCTATTTAATTATGAATATTCAAACAATTGGTATTTGAATTCAGCACCATCTTTTTTTCATTTACTTAAGAATAACTAACAATAAATAAAACCACCATAACTCGGTTAATAATTAAACAACTTTCAAAAATAAGGTGTCATTTTATTTATAAATAAATAATTAAAATTTTATTAAATATAAGATAATTTAAACAAGTAACAATTATTGATAAATAAAGAATTAAAAATTGACAGGGCCAACATGCATAACTTTCTTTGGCTTATTTGCTGTTTAATTTTAGTTCTCATTGTTTAGTGGGGGGGGGGGGGTGCTGGTGTAGGTTCGATATGCAACATTTTGCAGTTATCACTGTACACTCCTAAGCATCGCCTCATCGCCCGAATTATATAATATAGACTCTTGCTCAAATGCAATTTTTATTTTTTTGTTTTTTGAAACTTACCTAGTAATTTAATTTTTTAAATTTTATTTAGGTATTGAATTAAAGTTGCAATATATAATGTAGGCAGTTATATTAAAAGAAAAATAGATGTTTTTATTCATTTACTTAAAATATAGTGCCCCAGTGTTTATATTGTTCTTTGACAAAAAATCAATAAATGAAATAATAATAATATTAATATCTAAAAATTAATTCACTGGTTCAGTCACTTTTACACCTGTACTAATTAATTTTAATTGATTTTCTTTCTCATAATTTTCAGCTAATGATGAAATTCCTCAGAGAACAGGAAAATTGCTTCAAATTGATAAATTTGATTCTGGATTTTTTGATTTTCACCATCAACAATCCGACAGTTGTGATCCAATTCTACGTCTCTCCTTGGAGAAATCATACGAAGCCCTTTTGGATGCCGGGATCAATCCAAAAGAGATACAGGGTACCCGGACCGGAATCTTTCTTGGCACCTGTTTTTTGAAATTGAAAAATTCTGGTTTGTAGAATAATTTTGAATTTTTTATAAGTAATTAGGGGCCCCCATCCATATCTGTTATATCTTATAATTAAAATATAACCATTGAGACTTGAGACGCCTGATGAAGCCGAAATAAAATTGGCAAAACGTCGCCTAAATCGATGAGAATTGTTTGATTTGCTACTTTTCCGTCCAAATACATGCTAATATACTTAATTCAATAATAATAATCATCATTTGATCCGTAAAAGCCAAGTTTTAGGAAAATAATTTTAACTAAAAATGTGAAATCAAAAAATAGTGGGACATGTAAAATGAAAAACATGAGTTTTCCGATAGCTTCTTGAGTCTAAGACAACTCTGTTATTGATTTCAGACTTAATTAAAAAAGATTCAATTTTTTATTCTTTCTTAATGAATATATAAAAAATATTTTTTTACTTTATTTTTTTAAGGAATTTGGTGTTGGTACTTAGTGAAACATTTTTTAAAATTATTGGATAAAAAATATATAAATAAATACATAGTGCATAAAAAAATGGAATGTAGAATTAAATTATTGGGGAATAAATGTTTTAATATTACTAATGATATTTTTCATAGTTTTTGCTAAGAATCGAAGAAGATGTAATTTTCGCTATCTTTCTTTTTCTCCTAAATACTTTAACTTCTCAAAAGAAATCTAAGCTAAAGCTGGAAATTCTCGATTCATGAATTTGATCTAATTTAGGTATTTTATATTGAGAATTTTTAGGTTAAAACAGAAACCCCCTGTAGACATTTAAACATTGATGTAATTTAAAAAATTCTCCGAAGAACATTTTTAGGGTTAACCATTTCCACTGTAAGAGAAGAAGCAAGTTTTGACAAGATAATAGAATCAAGTGCTTTCAACAAGCCAATGCCGTCGGTGTTTTTATATGTTATTTATTTTTTGAAGTGTGGTATTTTTCTTTCTTTCTTTTATGTGTATGGGTGTTTCATTGTAACTTAGTGTAAGAACCAATTGATAACCGGACAACTGATTGAAGACAGACCCCCTGCTCAGCAGCCACACTTTCGGTTATTTTAGCCCTATCTATATTTTATAATTATTTTTTTTTTAATTTTATTGAACCAATTATTTTACATGAATTAACGTATACATTGTATTTGAGCTTCGACTTCGGAGATTGCTTCTCCACCATCGACTGTCCTTGATCATCTTTTTAGTCCTTGTTTTTAATAAGAGGAAAAAATTAATTAAATAAAAAAGCCTCTTTTCCGATAATTATTCCAATTCCATCTTCAATCCCATCTTCATCTCCATATTTTATTGATATATTTATAATATAATAATAAAAAT
Organism: Forficula auricularia; assembly: GCA_024734495.1. Taxonomy (NCBI): domain Eukaryota; kingdom Metazoa; phylum Arthropoda; class Insecta; order Dermaptera; family Forficulidae; genus Forficula; species Forficula auricularia. Next base: position 8,643,368 of record JALMQS010000120.1, on the reverse strand, counting down.
AAGTCAAATTTCACATATAGGTATTTAGATAAATATTAAGATAGATAATAATTTTTTTCTGGAATTTTAGGCTCTTTGGGTACGTCTCTCCATATTCAATCCTTTCATGTCGGTCGATTATTTCGCAAAGATTGGCTTACTATTATGGCCTTAATAGTGCTGATACCCATATGATGGATACCGCCTGTTCGAGCTCCTGTTTTGGACTTGACTGGGCTTATAGGTAAATAAACAACACAAGTTTTTTTTTCCAATCAATTAATAGTTTTTCAATGTAAAGTTCATTTTTCAAAAATCATGTGAAAATAAGTTTATTATTTAATAATTTTTCAAACAAAAATTTGCACTTTATCGCATTACTGCAAAAAAAACTTTGTTAATCACTGAACAATACAATTGAATATGCAATTTCGAAAAGGGCACATTTCGCATATTTTGACAAATACATTTTTTCATATAAATGTAATCTAAAAGCTTCCCTGCACCTACTATGCTCGAAAAAGGCACAACTCTGGTATTAATTTTACTGCCTCCAAAATGCAACTCAAAAATAAATTTTATAAATTTTACAGTACTTTAGAAAATAATTAGTTTTTTTTCATTGCTGAATATTTTCAGACATGTGCCCTTTTCGAAATTGTTGATTTTATAGAAAAAAATTGTATTCGAACTCGTACATAAATTATTTTTGCACTTGACTTATTTTAAGTACAATTCGACTTGCGAAGCATTCAGCAAACAGTTCATTTATGCATACGGTGACCATTATTTCTAGACAAACGTACAGTAAAAAAATAACAAATAAATAACAAAAAAAAATAATAAAATGTATTGCAAGATATAGCATTCCAGATTTTTAAATGAATGCTATTACTTTCAGTAGTAATGAAAAGATTTTAAAAACTTAATAGGAACATCATTTTTAATTTAACAATATTAAAATTATATTTTAAAATAATCATTTTAAAACTGACATCGCGAATTAAGAACAATTTTTATTACATTTAAAATACAATACAAAAAATAAAATATTATACCTTCATGGGCGTCCTTGGAGGGGTGAGGGGGACAAGAGGGGTGTACATTAGGGTGGTCCTTAGCTATATCTTGGTGAATTTTTTTTTCGGAAAAGTTTTCGGGACAATCACTCAAATTATGAGGTTGGGTAAGATAATAATTGATACAAAATTTGAGATCGATCGGACAACCCTTTGAGGTGACTCATCTCATTTGAAAATTTTAAGAATATCGCTCTATTCGCCTACTATATTTTATTATACCTCCATTAATTTGAATCAAAAAATAAAAGCATCGATGACAATTAAATTAGTAAACATTATTATGTGATATCCCGCCCCTACCTTTGTCATTCAGTCATTATTAAAACACATAGAGCAAAAGAAAAAAAATTCAAGTGGATTCTATATGATGGCCACATTGCCTACCTCTTAGGCGTACATAGAGAAAATTTGAAAATGTAGCATTTTACGCTATAATATCATTAAAAATATATTAATCATTTACTTATGTATATTAATACTATTAATCGATCAATTTATATTAATGATATATATATTAATTTTTTCTTCTCAACACGTTTTATCTCTCTCCTCTCTCTGAACTCTAATCTCTTTCTGAATGATCATAAGTTTCCTGCATTTGATTCGATCTCGAATCAAATGCAGATGATTTTGTCAAATATTAAGTGAAAATAATATCCGAATTTATATATTTCTAACTTGAAATAGAAACTTATGATTAATTAATGGCAAACACCTAACACACATGTTAACAGATCAGGCGCTATGGACTGGGAGATTGAATATATAACATCTCGGATTTCAAATTCATTTGGTGATTCATATTAGTGTTTGATATAAAAAGTGTCATGTGGGCAAAATGATGCTGGATTATAGCCAAATGGTTCACATCTTTTTCATTCTCTCTTGGTCCAGACTTAAGATTCAGCAGACTCCAATAGCTTCAACCAGGAGTAGTCTCGCGATATATATCTTGTTTAAAAAGCGCGATCAAAAACAATTCTCGTTAATGTGTTAATTATTCTTTGATATATTAATGAAAAAATTAACTTCACTATCTCTCTGAATGGTCAGCATACATTTAATTTTTTGTTCGATCCCAGACTTTTGGCCCGGACTCACTATGCTATGTTTGATGTACCGAATGTCTTTTTTTATTTAAGCACATTGTATTAGTAATTAGTATATTCAACTTGAGAAAAAAATTCAAAAAAATAAAATATTTATTGTAAATAAAATTTTGATTTGAATTAAATTGTAAATAAAATAAAAAAAATCACTCAACAACAACTGAGTCCTGAAGTTCAACGCCGAAATTAATTATTTTTATAAAAATTTAATAATGTACTCCCTCCGTCCGGAAATATGGTATACATTTGAAAAATAATCTTAGATTATCCAGAGTTTCGAAAGCAACTGGCAATACTCATTATATTGTTATTGTTTACATTGATAACTAAAATATCCTAACATATTTGACAGACGTTGATTTTGTGTTCAGTTGGAATTTGAAGATTAAATATTAGTTTTTAAGAAAAATAAAATAGTCACCGCTATAATTTCAAAATTAAAAATTTTAATAAGTTAATGGAGACTCGTGGAAAGGTCCACAGTATTCTTGTAGCCAAAATTCCCGTTTGTATGTATTATTGTTGTTGTAGAATGTTGAGGTATTTCGGAAAAAATATGATACGGATGGTAAGTATGTAATAAAAAACTTTTTGTGTAGTTTATGTGTGTTTTATTGTGTACATTTGCTTGCAAAAGTTTCGGATCAGATCAATCCTTCATCAGCACCTTGCCAATTTATTGACCAAAGTGTGTTAAATAAATAAATTGGCAAGGTGCTGATGAAGGATTGATCTGATCCGAAACTTTTGCAATCAAATGTACACCATAAAACACACATAAACTACACAAAAAGTTTTTTACTACATACCTACCATCCGTATCATATTTTTCGAAATACCTCAACATTCTACAACAACAATAATAAAAATTTTAACTCAAATAACGTGAATTTACAAAGAAGAGATGCCAAATCGAATCAATTGACTATTGAACAACGTCATGGTATCTTGAAACATATATTACAATATTTGAAGAGCAAAAAAATATTAAAACACGGTGCTATTAATAAATTGATTGAAAGCGTTCAAGATGCATTTAATAAACTAAAGACAAATCTCTTGATAACGTTTTCATAACATTAAAAACGTGTATGGAATCAATTATGTTGAAAGGAGGAAAAATTCCTAGAAAATTCCTCATAAGTAGGTAAATAAGGTAAAACTTTGTCGTGAGGGTCGATTAGTTGAAAAGTATATATGTTCAGAAGAAGCGGTCAACAATGCTAATCTTTAACCAAATTTGGATTACCCTAAAATGGTTTGTATTTAGTTATATTGTGATAATAAAATGAATTTAATATTTTTTTTATATTTAATTTTAGTATTATTTGATTTTTTTGCAAATGTATACCATATTTTCGGACAATAAAAATCGCGAAATGTATACCATATTTCCGGACGGAGGGAGTAATTATTTGTCAACAAGTAATGCCCCCCCCCCACCCCCATAAAAATTTTATTTAGATGCCCTGCCTAAGTTTAATTTTTAAATAATAATCTTTAAAGAATTTGGTGTCGGTTCTAGGTGAAACATTTTAATAGATAATAAGTAAAAAATATTTTTACTTATTATCTTTTAAATAATCATACCAAACGACACCCTAAAATACAATACTGTGGTGGGTATATTATAATAATGTACTGATGGCCAGCTTATTTATAAACCTGATGCATGATTATATTTATTATAAAAGAAATTAGTTTGCCGATGGTAATAGATTCAAATTTACAAGAAATCATAAGTTGGTGTCATCTATTCAATCCGATGGAATGGAATATTTTTAATTATATGTCAGAGGGGTTGTTTTTCACCCTCTCGGGAATCGAACCCGAGTGCCAGTAACAGCAATCCGGGCCACCTGGCTCACCTGCAGGATGCGAACCTCTCTCACATATGAACACGAGTAAAATATTTTACTCAAAGATTGTTATCTTAATTTGTAAAATTTCACTTTCACGGTGGCCCGAATTGCTGTTACTGGCACTCGGGTTCGATTCCCGAGAGGGTGAAAAACAACCCCTCTGACATATAATTAAAAATATTCCATTCCATCGGATTGAATAGATGACACCAACTTATGATTTCTCATAATTATATTTTTAATTTTTCTATTTATCCTAAAGTGAATTTTTTTTTAATTTACCAGAATCCCAAATCTTTAGCATAATGAAAATATGTTTTCTTTTTAAGATGTATTCGAGACGGGCGGATCGACATGGCAATTGTTGGTGGTGCTAATTTATGTCTGTATGCCACTGTGTCTCTCAAGTTTGCTCGTCTTGGAGTTCTGTCCAAGGATGGTGTGTGCAAAGTATTTGATCAAAAAGCAGACGGCTATGTCCGATCGGAAAGTGATGTTTTCGTGATTTTACAAAGAGCAAAAGACGCTCGAAGAATCTATTGCAAAGTTGTGCATTCAAGAGTGAATTCGGATGGGTATAAAGAAGAGGGAATAACCTTTCCATCCGGATTGCTTCAACAAGCATTAATGGAACAGTGTTATCAAGAAGCAAAGGTCTCTCTCTATCTTTTTCTATCTCTTTTTAATCAAAAATTAAATTAATTAACGTTTTTTATTAATTTAGATGAATCCTAATGAAATTGCTTATGTCGAAGCCCATGGCACAGGAACAACAGTAGGCGACCCTGAAGAAACGAAAGGTCTCGTGGAAATATTTTGTAACAGACGAAAATCTGCTCTCCCGATAGGTTCAGTGAAGAGTAACATTGGGCATAGTGAACCGTCTGCTGGGCTTAATTCACTAACTAAATTAATTATCGCAATGGAAACAGGATACATTCCGCCGAATATCAATTTCGAAACGCCGAATAAAGATATACCAGGTTTTTTCAATGGCAAATTGAGAGTAGTTTGCGAGGCGGAGCCTCTCAACGGGGATCTGGTAGCATTAAATTCTTTTGGATTTGGCGGCGCTAATGCCCATGTCATTCTCCAGAGGCAAAACAAAATTAAAAAGGGGATTGAAGACAGGAATCACCTGCCATATCTTGTCACGTTATCTGGCCGTACAGAAGAATCTATGATATCCCTCTTTGATGGAGTAAGTATATATGAAGATACATCGACTATTATTAAAATTACTTATCAAATGGGTTTATAAATAAAGTGAAAAGTAATTAAAATCTATTTGTTGTTAATTAAATTTCAAACTTATACTGCATGCTTACTTTTGATAAAATAGATTTTTGAGATATATATTTTAACGTTTATTTTATATTTTCATATTTTTTTTTTAATTAGGGATATTTTTATAATTAATATTTTTTTATTCGGATTCATTTTTTTTTTAATATTGTATTTTCCACGAGGTCCAAAATGATTTATTAAAAGAAAATTTCTCAAAATCTTTGATGTAACCCTAGTAGCACAATGTTTCAAACTATATAGTAACTACAAAGTTCATATATAGATTTCGAGAATCTATATAGGCACTATATAGTTACTATTTAACATTGTGCTACTAGGGAACGCTCAAAAAATTTATTTAAGGAAGTAGTTCATAAGATGTATAGTATAATTACAAAATTTAGTTTTATTTTCAAAAAATCTACATAAAATTATTATGGGTCGTAATATATCTTATTACGATACATATATATTTGGACATTTATATAATATTATTTATTTATTTTTATTTTTTTGCAGCTAGCATTTCGTCCTGTTGATCGAGAATATATCCGTCTTTTTCATTCAATTCATACTTACCCAATTCCTGGACATTTGTATAAAGGATATTTGTTGTTGAATGGCGATGAAAATGTAACGCACTATCAATATTATTCCGGGCAGCCGAAACCACTACTAGCAATATTTACTGGATTAGATAAAGGCTGGGCTCGAGTTGGCAGAGACATGTTAAAACTTCCACTTTTTACGAAATTTCTAGAAGACCCGGCTAAGATCCTACTGGAAACTCGACAATTCGATCTGTTCCAAATGTTCCGTCAAGGGGTAGAGGAGACTACGATGCATTCGATCGTTGCAGCAGTAGCCGTCCAAATAGCTCTCGTTAACATTCTAGAGGCGATTAATATCAAATTCGATCATTATGCAGGCATTTCATATGGCGAGATTGTAGCGGGCTATGCAGAGGGGGTCATATCTGTAGAAGAGGCACTTTTGACTGCCCATTCACTTGGACAGTTGAGAGTCAATGATCAAACACCAGTTAGTCAATCCATTTTAATTGGAAAACAAATAGGGGGCTTCCTAAAGACATTAGATTCGAAAGAAATTCAACTAATCTGGCAGTATAAAGATATTGTTATAATTCAATGTGAAAAGAACAATCATCAATTAATTCATTCATTAGAAAATAAAGGTTTTCTTTTATTTAAAAACGATTTAAGTTTCTGGTCATTACACAGAGAAAATAAACTAATGGATATATTGAGTTCAAATTTGAAAAGAGTTTCGAATGAGGAGCCAATCCTATCTTCCCGATGGATAAGAACCAACTTCTCCTTAACAAAATCGCTTGGTAAAATATCCTTTTTAGAATATCTTTTAATGGCTTTAGTGAAAGTTCCAAAATTTGATCATCTCCTGACACATATATCAGAAAATAATTTTGTTATAGAATTTTCACTTACTGGATTAATTTCCAAAGTCTTTTCATTAAATACCACGCAATTCGGCATGGAGAACAAAAATAATCTCCATGGATTTTTTATTAATTTAGGAAAATTATTTGAAGTAGGTGCCCAACCGAAGCTTGATCTTTTGTATCCCACTATACCATATCCAGTATCACGTGGTACCCCAATGATAGCTCCATTAATCAAGTGGGATTACACCAACACTTGGTTTTACAAACCATTTACACCTCGTGAATTTGAAGTTGCATTTAAAGTAGATTTGATTCAAAATACTGACAAATTTTACGGGGGTCATGTGGTCGATGGACGAAATCTATTTCCTGCTTCTGGGTATTTGTTTTTAGTTTGGGTGTATTTAAAAGAGGCTTTTGAAAAAACAAACATCGATTTCCCAATTATTTTTGAAAATATTCGATTTATTCGTGCATCACACATTCCGAAAAATGATACATTGAATTTGGTTGTAAGTGTAAATACAGAATCTGGATCATTTCAAATAATACAAAATTCTAATTTAGTGGTGACTGGAAAAGCATATTGTCCTAAATCAACTGAGAAAGAATTTGTTGATTTGCCTCCAGAGGAAACATCGAGTGATTTATGTTTGAATAAAGAGGATTTGTATAAAGAATTGAAACTTAGAGGATATCATTATGCAGATTTATTTCAAGGACTCTTAGAAGCCAAACCATATGAAAAACGTGCCATGGTAGAGTGGCGCGACAATTGGGTAACATTTATTGATATTATGCTGCAATCATTGATTTTATCGGAAAAAGGACGCGGATTGTTTGTTCCCATTTCAATAGAGAGAATTGTAATTGATCCGAATCGTCACGAAGAAATGCTAAAAAATTATGAAGAGGTGGTTGAGAATGAGAATAGCTCTTATAAAAAGGTGCCTTTAAAATTTTCTGAAAACTTACAAATTATTCAATCAGGTGGCGTCGAAATTCGGGGATTTTATTTTTCCGGAATTCAAAGACGTAAAGTAACAGCAGAGCCAGTTTTAGAGAAATATTGTTTTGTTCCATACGAAGATGTAAAGGAACCAAAGGATTGGAAAGTGGCTTTACAAATTCTCACACACATTATGCTAGAAAATCAATCCGGATTTAAAATCAAAATAATCGAATTCGCAAATGAAGGTGAACAACAACAACAACTGCAAGAAGAAGGGATACCAGATATTCTAAGCGAAGAAGTTTCCGGAATCCTTTTAAATTTGCCATTATATAGTGGCGAATTTACTATCTTAGGAATACCTGAATGCAATAAGGAAAAACTTTGTGAAAAAGATCAATAGTGAAATTTCAATTAAATCACAACGTAATTTGCCAAACGATCAAAAGGATTTCCATTTAGTCATTCTTAATAATATTATAGACAATCCTGACCAAATCGAACAATTGGTGACGTGCCTAGTTGAAAATGGGATGCTGCTACTGCGTGTAAAGGAAGAAATGTCAACGATGATTACAGGATTGGATACTCAATTTGATATTATTTCACAGATTCGTATTGATAATGAACAAACATTGATCCTATTCAAAAAGAAAATGAATTTCACATCTTATGAAATGATTGAATTCAATTCGGAGAGTTTTAGTTGGATTTCGGAAGCAAAACGTTCCATTAAACAAGCTAAAAAGAAAAATGATTGTAGTGTTATTTTCGTTTCGGAAAATGAAGATTTTAGTGGCTTATTAGGATTCTACAATTGTATTAGTAAAGAAAATTCGTCAGCTGAAAATGCAATGTGTCTTAATCACTGATAAAAATGCTCCAAAATTTGATATCACTGATTCATTTTATCAAAAACAAATCGAAAAACTGATTGCTGTCAATGTTTTGCAAAACGGTATCTGGGGAAGCTATAGACACCTACCATTGGAACCAGTGCAGCTAGTTAATTCGTTGAGTGCTTATATTGACGTTACAGTTCGAGGTGATCTCTCTTCAATGCAATGGATTCAAGATGATATTGATCCATCTACCTGGACAGCGAAAGCTCCTACCGATGTTTTAGTTCAAGTTCATTATTGTTCGCTTAACTTTAGAGACATAATGATGTCCTCCGGGAAGTTAGCGAACTCGTTCTTAAAGAAGGCTTCACGAGTGACAACGAATCAAGGTTTGGAGTTTTCTGGTAGAACTCTTGATGGTCGCCGAGTGTTTGGCCTAGCAATTTCAAAAGCAATGTCAACCTATGCGGTGGCTCATGAATCACTTATATGGGAGATACCTGAGAACATGTCAATGGAAGAGGCTGCCACAATACCTGTTATCTATTGCACTTGCATATATGCGTTGATCATTAAAGGGCATTTGAAGCCTGAAGAAACTGTTTTGATTCATGCTGGCACAGGAGGAATAGGCCAAGCGGCTATTAATATTGCACTCGAAAACAAATGTCGTGTTTTAGCTACTTGTGCTCCGCATAAAAAGCAAAAGTTACTTGAAATCTTTCCAGACCTTGATGAAAAAGACATCGGTAATTCCCGGGATTGTTCTTTTTATGAGATGGTGATGGAGCGAACCAATGGTCGCGGAGTTGATATTGTTCTTAATTCTTTAGCAGAAGAAAAATTAATTTATGGATTGAAATGTTTAGCGCCTGGTGGACGTTTCGTAGAAATTGGAAAATATGATTTGGCACTTAATGTTTCATTAAATTTGGAAATTTTAAAAAAGGAATCTCCTTCCATGGAATCATGTTAGATCAAATAATGCTAGGTAGCGATGAGCAGAAAAAAGAATGTAAAGATACAATGATTCGATATTTATCAAAAGTTAAAACTGTTACAAGAACCGTTTTCCAAAAAGATGATCCAGTAAATGCATTTAGATATATGGCTTCAGGAAAACATTTCGGCAAGGTGATAATTCAAGTGCGTTCGGAAGATGCCCCATTGGCCCCGATCTATGTCCCATGTAGTCCTCGAGCAATGGCAAAAGAACAAAAATCTTATATCGTTATTGGAGGTTTGGGAGGGTTCGGTCTTGAACTTGTTAACTGGTTGATTAATCGAAATGCTTGTAAAGTAATCGTGAATTCACGATCAGGTGTGACCGACGGTTATCAAGCCTCAAGAATAGAAATATGGCGCAAAGAGCTGAATGCAACTATTGTTATAACCAATGACGATATTACAAGCCAACAAGGTGTAGAAACCCTTTTAATGAAGGCAAACCAACTCGGACCTGTGGGAGGAATTTTTAACTTAGCGGTTAATCTTAAAGATAATCTCTTTGAAAATCAAAATGAAGAGAGTTTTCAGGCAGCCGCAGCACCCAAAGCGTTAGCAACACGATTACTTGATCAAGCTTCAAGGCGATTATGTCCTGAACTTGAACATTTTGTTGTATTTTCTTCCGTTTCATGCGGTCGAGGAAATATATCGCAAACAAATTATGGAATGGCTAATTCAGTAATGGAAAGAATAATAGAAAAACGTAAATCAGATGGATTCCCTGGTCTAGCAGTGGAATGGGGAGCGGTAGGCGATGTCGGATTAGTTGCGAAAATGCAAGGAAATAATCAGAATTTTACAATAGGGGGTACTCTTGTACAAGGCATCAATTCATGTTTAGCATGTTTAGATAATTTTATGCTCCAGTCGGAGCCGATTGTTTCCTCGATGGTGGTCGCTGAAAAAATAAATTTTGATACATCAAATCCAGTTTCCTTTGTCGCGCATATACTCTCGTTAAATCTTAAAACAATTTCTTATCATGCAACACTGGCAGAACTTGGAATGGATTCAATGATGGGTGTGGAGATCAAACAAGGCCTTGAGAGAGAATTTGGTATATTTTTATCGGTGAAAGATCTTCGATCGTTAACCTTCGCCAAATTATTAGAACATAAAATGGGGGCTCAAGAGGAATCAATTAAGGGCGGATTAAATGAGATTGATGAACGCACACTTCTTTCATTTATTGAATATTTCAATGTGGACCAAGTAAATATTCCTATAATCAAATTAAATAGTAAAAAATCAACTGCTAATCCTATTTTTATATTACCAGGCGTTGAAAGTCATAGCAAGCCATTTGAGATGATGGCAGATAGAATCGACGCACCTGTCTATTTCATTCAACTAAATTGTGCCCCGTACAGTAACCTAAAAGATTTGACCGCCTATTTGCTTTCTCTAATCACAAATGAACTCCGCAATCTAGAAACTAATGAAGCTGATGAAATTCGACTGATTGGATACTCGTTAGGCAGCACCATCCTTTATTGTCTTGTCCAAGAACTTGAAAGTCTCGGACATCGCTCTCGAATCCTCTTTATTGACGGGTCCCCAAAATTGATGAATACACTATTAATTAATTTACACAAAAATCATGATCTTGAACCGAATGAACAAATTCCATTTATCGAATCGACCATTTTGATAAAACTTGTTGAAACAGTATCAGGTGAATATAAAACAAAACTGCAAGAAATTTTTGAAAAATTAGTTGTATTAGGATCATGGGCCGAAAGGGTGGAATTTATCCTGTATAACATACAAATACAATTGCCTCTTGATCAAATTAGTATTGCTCTCGGAGGAGTGCGTAATAGAATGGTTTTATTTTATTTAAATACGGATATACTGGCACCTGAATCATTAAAACTGCTAGAATCTCCTGCCACTCTCGTACGAATCGTTGATAAAATGGTTAATGATATTGAAGATGATTACGGCTTAGGTTTAGTATGTAAGCATTTTGATAAAGTGCATTTAGTGGAAGGAAATCATAAATCAATTTTGCAATCAGAAGAATTAAGCAATATTATAAATCAATTTTTTATTTCTTCTTAATATGAATAGTTTTATGAATTGGAAGATTCATTCGAGTCATATATAGTCATGAACGGATTTATAATGATGCCTCAAAGACGCCCCCTAAGTCCTTACTAATTATTTTATAGAATTAAGTTTTGTCTTCTTTTTAGGAGCTTCAGTTGATTCTTTTATGTTTTTCAGATAATTAATAAAAATAGTGTCATTTATGTACTTTTATTATATTTTTTTCTACCTGTAATTAATACTGATTCATTATTCTTTTCAATGTAACACAGCGTTTCTTTTCTATCCATTTACCTTTTTCGAAGAACATAAAAGCAAATTCAAATATTAAATTTAGATTTATTTAATTAAATACAACGTAAGAGCAACTATAACTTCATGCAATTTTATATTCACCTATTCAAGAAATACTATCAATTATTACTTTAAATTAAATAAATATTGATGGAAATGCCTTAACAAGCTACTAATATATAAATTTTATAATAATAATAGGTAACATGACAAGTGAAAAATAAATTGTCTAAATAGTAAAAAAAACGAATTTATTATTTATTTGTAAGTTAGCGTATTTTCCTTAATTGCTTTAGTTACACTATTAGGATGAAAAGCCAAATCCATTACACTAATTCATAAGAAAAAGAGCATTATAGCAAATACATCACAATCTAAAAGTAATTATTGACTTAAAATTGGTATAATAAAACCTATATAATAATAAAATAATAATAATAATAATAATAATAATAAACATTAATGATAATGAATACACAAGCCGACACAACCAAGTAGCAAAAATTATCCATCGGGAGCTTGCTTTCAAAAGTGAACTTATCCAAGACCCAGAGCCCTATTACAAGTACGCCCCTCCATCTGTCTTAGAAAACAATGGCCTAATTCTCTATTGGGACCGACCAGTGTTGACGGATAGAACAATTGATCATAATAGACCCGATATCTTATTAATAAACAATCGTGAGAAAAGGGCTATTATCATTGACATTGCGGTCCCATTAACGCATAACCTGGCAAAGACAGAGCGGGAAAAGATCTCTAAATACCAAAACCTTGCGTTCGAGCTGAAGCGACTGTGGAAGCTCAACGAGGTAAAATTATTCCGATTGTGATGTCTGTGGAGGGTGTGTCCAGCAACAACTTAAAAAAGAACATCAGATCGCTAGGGATATCAGACGAAATAACACCTCTCGTGCAAAAGGCTGTCGTTTTACAGACCTGCTATATAGTAAGAAGATTCCTAACGATTAAATGAACAAAAGAAGAGTAACTGAGGGCCAGGGTGAATTCCCTTTCCACAGCGTCTGAGCCTAACCCCATAAGAACAACAGGGGTAGGTGAAATTTTACCAGCACTTGTGCTGAGTGAGAGCCGGTTGTATGTCGCAGATGAAGTGCCTTTTTACCACTTACCCAAGGTGGAATGGTAAAATCGTTTGGTAAATGTCCATACTGTTGTTTGTGCAAACTTTTCTGCCAGTCTCGATTAAATTTTTTACTAAGTGACTATTTTTTTGCTTATGTTGGCATGAAAAATCCCTAGAACGGCATTGGTTTTGAAATGCGAAGCATTTTAACAAAAAATATGTGATTGCTAGCCTATATAACTTTAACAGAGGCATTTGGAAATTTCTGTTCATAATCATTTACCGAGATTTTTTATTTAGGATTTAGGGATTAAGAAAAATAAAAAAAACACATGAGATCGGCACAAATCAATTTCAATAAAAAACAGGTGCAAAAGTACATGACTCTATACACCTGATTTTGCTTCAAAAAGTGTATTGTTGGTGAACTAGACAAATGAATCGATACAATTTATTCAGCATAAAAAAACCTTTGGTAGAAATATATATATATATATATCAAAAAATCCTAATATTTAAAGGAAAAAAATCAAACTTTATCGACGAACATTTGGAAATTTCTGGGAGAGTAGTTAATAATAATAAGTAAAAATAATAGTAGTAAGTAATAAATGGTAATCATTGAAGACTAGCTATAAAAAATAAATATTTAGTTATATTGGCAGCAGCACAAAAATATAATGAGTTTTGAGATCGGTGGTGTTTCACAGTAGTGAAAAATAAGCTGACGTGTTCTGATGCGGCCATACACTTGACTTTTACCACATATAACTTGGCTCCCTAAAATTATTTATATAACATGTAGGGGTTGGTTTTTGCATTTTATATACTTCTGAAGATTTTGACTGATATGTACACAAATTTGTTTCTTGAGTTTTGGTAGAATGGGCAAGATTTCCTTTTATGCCCCCCACCCATTTTGGGTGGTTAGTTTTTGCATTTTTATGTCTTCGGGGGTCCCACTGATTATGTACCTGAAAAATTGAGTTGGGATTTCCTCAAAAGGCATAGATTTTACTGGTAACTTACCCCACTTAATGTTGGCTCGATATGCACCTAAATCTAATCAGCTCTCCAATCCTCAATTACACCAAAACTTCACGGGTGGAGGTTTGAACGATCATTCAGACTAGTTTTTGAGCTGGCTTTCGTCCACAGAAATTTATGCCTTTGACAGTTAATAGTACATTTTGACAAAATAATTATTATCTCGAAAAATGCAATTTTTTAGATGTTCGCTTATAAGTGCTTTTTTGCTGAGCGAAATGCCATGGTTTCTAACATGGTATTTAATCAAAATAGTTTAAGCCGTTTTGAGAATATTTCCGAAAAAAAGAAGGAAAAACCCCACCATGCACGGGTTACAGTACTTGACCATACACCTCTGTGCCATGGTCGAAATAAGTTCTTTTTTTTTTTAAATATGTCAAAATATTTCGAGGATTAGCCCGACTTTAGAGGAGTTTCCTAATGTTCAGCTTCAAAAGTTAAAAATAGATACAATGTCAATTGTATTTGAGCCACTAGTTAAAGAGGATAAAGGGTTGGGTAGGTGGGGGATATTGGATCAATAATACTGAAAGTTGAAAGTTTTGCCGGAGGAGCAGAATTTTTATATATTGAAGGAGACGACAAAAAGGTGTTGTCTTCTGCTGGAATTATAAATTACATTTATTTATAACGAAGACTATAGTTTCGAGGGCTTTGCCCTCACTTCATCGAGTCTGATACAAATGTGTTCACGAGATCAATTTATGAATTCATAGCAGAAAAAAAAATTTGTTCTGGGAATGGTACAGTATGCGAATCTCAAGAGAGTAAAGTAAATTGAACAGAGTTTTAAGATAAAGGTACAAATGTTAGTCAAAAAGAGAGGCTACTGAATGGGAAAATAGGCATTTACAATACCAGACCTTTTGTTTAAGGACAAAGCAAAAAAAAAAAAAAGTTGGCTTATTGACCGAGTGGGCGCTCGGGAATTAAAGGGCTAAATTCATGATACTTCTCGTTAATATATCAAGGAATGATTGACACTATTAACGAGAATTGTTTTGAGTCGCGCTTTTGAAAAAGATATATCGCGGGAACTACTGCGGTTGAAGCTATTGGAGTCTGCGAGAGTCTTGGAAAGTCTGGACTCAAGAGAGAAAATACCTCCTGATCCGTTTCTGCTAAACAATCCCAGTCATTTGCGCGTTCGCCCGCATGAGCACTCGGATGGATCCACCAAATGAATGAAATCCAAGATGTCATATATTTCAATCTCCCAGTCCAGAGCGCCCGATCTATTAGCATCAAAAATCCGGGATTGCTACGGGGGGGGGGAGAATGTATGCGAGGTGTCCGATGTGTTTAAGATCTGCTTTTATCTCGATAAGTGTGTCGCGATTTGAATTTGTCCAAGCGGGGGGGGGGGGGGGGGGGGCAGAGACGCCACACACACACAGAACTTCGTTTTTAAAAATTTTTTTAGCGCTCAATGTTTTTATTCATTTTTTGCCAGGCCCGGGCCTCTATATATGGGGGTTCTGCCCCCCTGGATCCTCCTTGATTAGCATATCATGTATGTTAGTTGCTTGCCATTAATGGAAATTAAATGCTCTGGGCGTATATCATAAATGAAATAATCAGAATAGAGGTGTTTGGTCCACTAGAATTATTTTTCGTAAAAATAGTTTTGTTATTGACTGGATTATTGATGAGAGCGGTTCAAAAAAAGAAGATAATTTATCTACTATACGTTTCGGAGGATAACGTCCGGTTTTTGAATAAAAAGATAGTATAAATTATCTTTTTTCTTATTGGACTACCTCTATCATCATCACTCATTTGTCACTCAGTCAGTCGATCCAAAAACCGCCAATCTTATAGTGTTTATCATATTAGATTTTCTAATTTAATTCTAATTAAACGCCCCACTTTGCATTAAAAAATTATTATAAACTACTTCACGGTAAAATCTCTATAAAATCATTACAAACACGAGATTTTTCTGCATTTTTGATCCAGAAATACGTAAAGCAAGAAAGCCTAAAATCTAATCAGCCGTACACATTGAAGCCCCAAAATATTTTACACTGGAACGAACTTTCAGCTACTTTTCGTTCTTCGAGATTATCGTCGCGAGCCATCTGTATCCAGGAAAAAAATCATGCTTAAAAATCATTTTGCTACACGTTTGTTTATTTATTAAGAACAAGATTATAGAAATTATGAGGAATTAGCAAGCAAGCCGGGTATGAAAATAAAGTAAAAATAGTTTTTTTAATGAAATTGTAATCTTGAAAAAAATTTTTAGACTTAAATCATTAACAATCCTTCAATACTTCAGTTAATTATGATAATAAATTAGAAATTACCACACTATGGCGTAGATGAAACTGCAAGCGATCTAGATATAAATATAATAAATTCTTGATCTTAGTTCGAAATTTGGCGACCATGTAGCCGCTAGGCATCAAGAGCCACCTGCCGAAGCTTAGAGTATATAAACTATCGCCTTACGAGGCCTCAGAAGCCATTTACTACACTCAACAGAGCCGAGTAATCCGGCAGAACAGGGTATAAGGAGTTGTTGCCAGAGGTATACTGGCTTGAACAACTTTTTGCAATACATCGGCCGGTAAACAAGCTATCTACCATTGCTACAAGGCCTGAAAATAGCAGCCATGCTTGGATGCCAATGATCGTCATAACTCCTGATAATCAATAATAAATATAATAATAATAAAACCTATATATATTCTTTGAAGCCTGTTAGGTAAATAAAAAATTGGCTGATAAATTTACAACTATTTGCCAATATTTTATTAGTTCTTTTTTGTCTCTTTTGGACAGAGGGTTTTGTAACTCGTCCTTTCATTTAGAGATAAGAAAAAAAAGGGTTGGATTTGAAATTAGGCAGAAATAAGGATATCTCTGCAGTTGCTAAGGTGAACATGTTTGTTTATTTTCAAAAAAAGAAAAATTTTAATTTTTTTTAGATATGGTTGAAATATATAGTGATTCAAGAGTTGAGACTAGGAGTATGGGTGTTGGAACCAGTGATAGATTTCTTTCCGAAAATGATAGTTTAGAAAGGATGAAAGAGAAAATTGATTATTTTGGAAAAGGAATTGGTTCAGGTTCGAGAAGGAGTTGAGATATCTATTAGAAATGTTATTGGCCAAGGACAGATTGATTCAGCGGTGCTATCAGGAGAGATATGTTTACTATGATAATTCAGGGGTTAGAGAAATTGATAATAGAGTTTTAATTTTAGGGGATAGTTTATTTAAATGTTGGCATCTTATACTGCATCCCGGGGGTTTAGTTCATGGTGTTTCCCGGGTATAAGATTTGAACAGTTGGAAAATAATATGGTAGAGAGGTATGTAGGGGCTAGAAAGGATTTAGTTTTTATTCATGTAGACGCACATAATATCTATGATATTACTGCTGAGGTATTCCGTTTAAAATTTGATAGATTAGTTATTTCTCTTAGAAATAAATTTCAGGGAGCAAAATTAATATTTAGTGGTATAATTTATCAGAAGGGATGTAGATTTTAGAAGGATTAATTGGGCAAATCATATTTTAGAAAGTGTCTGTTTCAAGTATGGTTGTAAGTTTATAAATTCAAATAGTTATTTAGATTATAAAGATTTAGGCAAGAATGGTATTAATTTAAATAGGTCTGGTTCCTACAAGTTAGGGAAGGTGTGTATTGATAGTATACTGGAATATCAAAAAAACTAAATGGAGGGGTAAGAGGACAATTTTCAGAAATAGAAATCAGAGATTTAAGTTGTTAATAATAAATTGTAGAAGTATCTTGAATGAAGTTCTAAATTTTGGACAACATACTGGATTTAATTAATCCAGATGTTATTGTTGGTACAGAATCTTGGCTTAGGGAGGAAGATTTCGAATAATGAGGTATTTCCTAAGGGTTATATAGTCTATAGAAGGGATAGGCAGTCTGTTAGAGGGGTGGAGTCTTTATAGCAGTCAACGATTCGCTTCCGAGTAGTTTAAATTTTTAGATTTACAAGAGGAGATGTTAGGGGTGAATGTGAAATTTGGACGTATAAGTAGGGTGATTGTTGGGTTATATAGATCTCCTAGTCAGGACTTCAAAATTTGTAATAATTTTTCAAATTGTACATCTATGCAAAGTAAGGATATTTTAGTTTGTGGAGATTTAAATTTGCCTAATGTAAATTGGTCATCTGCGACAAATAGTAATTCTCTTGCTCAAATTTTGGTTGATGATATTTTCAAAAGTAGAAATTTTATCCAAATTGTTAGGGAGGGGACTAGACAGAGGTCCAGTGGGCAAGCGTCTGTCCTCGATGTCTGTTTAACCAACTTTGATAGTGATAATATGAGAGTCACTATTGAAGATGGAATTAGTGATCATTATTCTGTGGTAATAGAATATTCGGGATCAGTTAGTCAGTCTCTAACCTTCGAAAAGAAGCATTGGCTGTATAGATTAGGAGATAAAATGGGATTTAATAATTTTTTGGAATCTAAATTTTTAGAATGGTCTGTAATTCGGGATGTAGATCAGCAATGGGATGGGCTTATGAATCTTTTGGAAGAAGGAAAATATAAATTTATTCCCTCTAAATTAGTTAAAGTGGGTAACGATCCTGTTTACTATGATAGAACCATTAAGAATTTAAAACGGAAATGTAGGATAGCATATTCTAATAGGAATAAGTCTTCGAATCATAAAGAAAATTCCGAGAGCTAAATAGGCTGTTTGGATAAAAGTCAGTGTGTAGATGCAGTATTTTTGGACTTTGCCAAGGCTTTCGATAAAGTCAGTAATAAAATTATTTTAGAAAAATTAAACTCGACAGGGTTGTCTGTTAAGTTAATTAAATTTATTCGGTGTTTTCTTAGGGATAGAACTCAAATTGTAAAAGTGGGTAATGGTCTGTCTGATAGAGTAGATGTCACGTCTGGGGTGATTCAAGGTAGTGTTCTGGGTCCTCTTCTTTTTCTTATATATGTAAATGATTTGCCTTCTATCGTGCAATCATCTATTAGGCTTTTCGCGGATGATTGTGTCGTATATAGAATAATTGATAATGATTGTGATAGCCTTACTTTACAGAATGACCTGGATCAAATTGAAGGATGGTGTAGATCCAATTCAATGGAACTAAACCATTCCAAGTCAAATTTGGTTAGATTTAGTACTAGAAATCTGGTTAGTCCTCAAAATTATTACATAGGTGGAAATATTATCAATGAATCTAAATTTTATAAATATTTAGGCATACATATTCAGGCAAATTTAAAGTGGGACATGCATA
Organism: Forficula auricularia; assembly: GCA_024734495.1. Lineage (NCBI taxonomy): Eukaryota > Metazoa > Arthropoda > Insecta > Dermaptera > Forficulidae > Forficula > Forficula auricularia. The sequence continues at coordinate 8,624,083 of JALMQS010000120.1, read as the reverse complement.
TTAGTTATATAGTCAATAAGGCTTATAGGAAATTGGGGATGTTTGGTAGAATTTTGAAGGGTATATCTAGAGAAGTCAAGTCAAAAGTTTATTTAACTTATGTAAGACCTAATTTAGAGTATTGTTCTGTGGTTTGGGACAAACATCCACAACGATTAGAGAAAAAATTGATATGGTACAAAGGAGGGCAGCTAGATTTGTTTTAGGTAAATTTGATAGGTTTAGTAGTGTCACTTCAATGATTAATGAATTAGGATGGTCTAGTTTATTGGAGAGAAGGGAATGGGCTAAATTGAAAGTGATTTTCAAAGCCTATAAGGGTTTTAGGAGTTGGGAGGAAATAACGAATAGATTTCAGGAACCAAGTTATTTAGGTAGAGCTGATCATAGAAAAAAGATTCGTAAGCCAAGATTCTTGAAAAATATCGGTTTGCATTCATTTGTAGGATCTGGCATTGATTTGTGGAACAGTCTGTCTGTTACTACTTGGGATTATAGTCCTATGCCCCCTATGATTAAATCAATTATAAATTTTGTCAAGTCCTAATGTCCTAGAGTTGTGCAAAATTTTATTTAGTTCTCACAAGCAGAGATTAGGTGAGGTAGAGAGAGGTCATACCATCCTTGTTAAGGTTTTGACCAGGTTTCCTTAACAGCTTATGGCAAATGCCGGGATGGCTAATGCGTCGCTTGCTCCTGGTATCGGGTTTTTGCGCGGAATTTTTAAATTACTTTTTGTCTTTTGATGGAAATCTATGGTCATGCTATTTGTTAATGAGCATACATTTCTATTTTTTTTTTTTTTTACTTGTTTATTATTTGTTAAATTGTTGTAATTAATTTGTATTGATGTTTATTAATGTATTGTAGCTAGATTGTATTGATGTTTGGAGGACCTAGCCACCGAGGACTTGTGCCTCTAAGCAGGTCGAGAAATAAAGATTTATTTATTATTTATTTATTTATAATTGATCCAATATACAAATACAGATTGGTCAAATTATGCCATAGATAGAAAATCCATCTCTGGATATATTTTTTAATAATATGTTTGTTTAGTCAACCAACTGTATCTCTTTCATCTACAGAAGCTGAAAACGTAGCAGTATGTAATGATGAATGTGAGATCTGTTTTCAGAAAATTGAAATAAATTTTAAGGAAATAAAATATACAATTATATATGAAGATAACATGGAGCGGAAACCGAACCGTACCCAAAGCGAAAGGCGTTCCGAACCCATCTTCCCAGACAGAAATGAATCTTGCAGCAATATTACATTGCATTATTAAACTTTGCACGAATCTTGCTGCAACATTGCAGGAACATTGCAACAATGTTGCAGCAATATTCTATGTTCCTATATTCCAATATTCCTATGAACTTTGCACGAACCTTGCAGCAATATTCCAGCAACATTGCCAATGTTGCAGGAACATTGCGGGAATGTTGCCAATCTTGCAGGAACTTTGCAGCAACATTGCAGCAACATTGCAGCAATGTTGCAGGAACGTTGCAGGAATGTTTCAGGAATATTGCAGGAAAAATGAATAAGAAATAATATTTTATGATGAAATAAGTTTCGTTTATTAATATAAAATGGCAAGTACAGATACAATACAATAATATTTCGAGATCCATAGGGGCTGCATCTTTACTGGTGCACCCTTCTTGCATTCGATTGCATTAAAAAAAAAAATGTGAGATCAGTCTTATGATGGTAGTTTATTTATTTTTATTTATTTATTTATTTAATTGTATCCATAGGGCCGTTAGGCCCTATTTATCGTACAATATATACATCGAAATATTACAAAAATTAAATAATACATTATTTTTTATTAGCGTAACATAAAACATTCTAATAAATAAAAGTATATTTTTCTAGATGGGTTTCACAAATAAAACAAATATATTAAGTGGATATTGATGAGGCAGTCAAAAAAGAAGAAGATAATTTACACTATCTTTTTATTCATAAAACCGACGTTTCGGAGGCTATTCCCTCCTTCTTCAGGGTCTGTAATTAATTAAAATGGGATTTGGCCATCATTACAATCAAGATCATTACAAATTATTTTTTTATATAAATACAATTAATATATAATTATATGGAATACAATTTTTTAATCAATAATATTCTACTCACTTTGAAAAGTCAGTGAAAGAAATCCAATGCGGCATTCCCTCTGTCTCCTCTTTCAGTGGCAGTAACAATAATATCTTGTATTTCATTCTCAGCAGAATTATAATGTAATAATGATTTGGAAATATTTTTTTTAATATAAGTGCATATCATTAGCCACAATCCCCTCTCAGATAAACCCTGCGCAAAGCAGTTGTGCGCATAATTATTTATTTATATAGTACCACAATATGTATTTTACTTTAAATTATACTTTACATATATTTATACAAACTTTTTATAAATCATTTATTTATTTATCTTATTTCATTATTTTTTTTCCTCCCTCATAAATCTTAAAAAGGTTTGTCAAGTGTTTAAAATAAAATTACGAATTTACTATTTACAATTATTTACATATTATCTATTTACATTGTTATATTTTAATTATACAAGTTTTAGATCAGCAATTATGCCGTCCCAACAAATACTCAGGTCTATTATGTCCGTTCTGTAATTTACGGCACGTGGCAAGAGATTTTTTATAGCTATCATTTCCAGGATTTTTCTTTTAAAATAATTATTCTCTTGGAATATAATTTTACAATTGTTAAAGTTAAAATTATGCTTTTTTTCCTGGGCATGAATTGCTAAAGCCGTGTTGTTTTTAATAGTTTTTTGAAACCGAAAGCTCATGTTCACGAACTGACTTTTCAAAGTGAGTAGAATATTATTGATTAAAAAATTGTATTCCATATAATTATATATTAATTGTATTTATATAAAAAAATAATTTGTAATGATCTTGATTGTAATGATGGCCAAATCCCATTTTAATTAATTACAGACCCTGAAGAAGGAGGGAATAGCCTCCGAAACGTCAGTTTTATGAATAAAAAGATAGTGTAAATTATCTTCTTCTTTTTTGGACTGCCTCATCAATATCCACTTAATTCACTTATCAGTCCGTCTTCAAAAATTACTCAATCTTAAACAAATATATGTTTTAGTTTTTATCTCGATATATATTTCGGGTTATGAGCCCAATAGGAGTTACAAAAGAAAACTAAATATAAAATTGGAAACAAATGTATAAGTGAAGTTCATTTGGGAAGAACGTACATGGTAGGGGAAAGAATGCAGTATTGGTTATTGTATTAATAGACTAAATGAACAAAGGAGTTTAACTAAGGGCTTAGTATTATACCTGGACTTAGAAATAAAGGCAGGAAGAAGTAGAATAAGGTAAGGGAGGGTGGGGGGGGGGGGGGTTAAGAACTTGAAAAGAAACAAAGTAAAATATTAAAATAAATTTTGAGAATAGGAAAATAATATTTTTTGGGTTATTTCAGAATTATAAATATGATCTACTAATGGTATTTTTATTAACTTCTAATTGGTTATTATAGATGTTGCCTATTATTTGAAAGGGCTCTTTTAATTTCTGTGGACTCTAAAGATCCAACCCCAGGCCGTTTCTTTCAAAATGAATACGAGAATAGGATTATTAATAGAAGGGCCAGAATAGATTAGAGGAATGTAAATGAATGGCGAAAGCAGAGGTTGAATCAGTGATCAGTTTATCTGATCATCACAGGCGTTAAAGTCCAGCAATATGTTCAGGATGTAGCGTTTTCTGAAGGAGCGACCAGTCTGACCAATGTAAAATGCATACTAAATCATCACAAGTCAATTCTCCTTACTCGCTTTTTTGTCCAACCTATCAATTTTTGTCTGTTTTATTATTAATTAGTTGAGAGCCTAAATTATTGTTATTATTATAAGAACTCTTTGTATACTCGTTAAGTAATGGAGAGAGATTCCAGCCAATGGGTAGCCTCCTGCTGGAATAAAAACTCCCAATTATGAAAACGTTGCCAGACTTTTAATTAAATCTCATCATCAGTTCCTAGAGAGTATTAGCATTACAATTAATTTTCTCAGTCATTGCCCGTCAGAGCAGAGTTGTATTTAGTGGATTTTATCATAATACATACAAAATTATATGAATTACAAAATGGTACATAAATCTTGGTGTGCTCTCACTTGATATGGGCAACGTCTCAAGTGCTTGGAGTAATTGTAAAAAAGTAATAATTTTGAATAATTTATTATAAGAATAAACTGTGATTAAATTATTGTTCATAAATCTTAAATTTAAAATTTGTAAACATCATTAAAATTTTTGTAAAGTGTAGCTTTTAAAAAGCCCGCCTCAATCTTGGTCGCTCGTTCCGCGCTCTCGATCGCACTCCAAGCCTTAAATGGAACGCCTCAGAGCGAGGTAACGCCGCATGAGTCATGTTTTTTGCTAGCTCAAAAACTGGGGGGTGGAGGGGGGAGTTAAAAATTAAAAATATAGGCTCTTGTACCAAACTCAACCAAATTTTGTATTCATAATTAGTGGGACTCCAGAGGTCTAAAAATGCAAAAACTAACCGCCCAAAATGGAGAGGGGGGGGGGGATAGGGTCAAAAAATGAAAATCTTAGCCATTTACCAAACTCAACCAAATTTTGTAATACATAATCAGTGGGCCCCCAGGAGTCTAAAAATGCAAAAACTAACCTCCCTCCCTACACAATAAGAAATAATTTTATTAAATATTAAATATAAGTGGGGGGGGAGGTTGTATGGTAAAGTCAAGTGGATGGCCACATTAGAACACGTCAGCTTATTTTACTCTGCATAATTTGAGCTGGCAATGAAGCTAGTATTACAGCCAGTCTAGGGAGCCTTGAAATCAAGCGTTAACCTTTGATTTTTTGAATTTTTAAAATTTGTATCCAAATACCAGGAGCGACCAGGAGTGTACTTTCCTTCCAGCCAATTTAGTTTTCGTGGACTTTTTGTGAACAAAAATGTTGTCGATCTCAAGAGTAGTTGAAATAAAATAAGTCAGTAAGCAACAGTAGAATCGAGATTCATTTTACATTTCATTTGTATTTTTTAACAATTTTTCTTAATCAAATTTCCGAATAGATCATTGAATATATTTTTTAATCTAAATAATTTTAGTTCACAATCAAAGCTATATTGAGAGAGGAATTGCATCCTCGAAATTCGATTATTTTAATGCTCTCAAAGCATTATATACGGAGATAGAGACGTTTAAAAAATTTAAGTTCAAAAAAAATTTTGTCGAAAATTTTTTAAAAACATTATAAACTCGATTGTTTTAAGGGTCTTCAGACCATTATTTAAGGAGAAGAGAAGTTTAAAGATTTTAAAGACAAAACAGTTTTTATATCGGAAATTTTTAAAAAATATTTACTAATTCCATTTCTTTAAGGCTCTTTGACGCCTATTTCAAATAAAATATATGTTTTCAAAATCAGAAATTTAACAAGCCTTGCCATTTTTCCTTTTTCGAAAATACATTTTTTTCGACATATATCAAATAAAATATATTTTTTCAATTCTCTAAGATCGTCTGATCCCAAATATATTAAAATTTCTAGAATTTGGATATTTCAAATTTGTTGTCTAAATCAGAAATTTCACAAGGTTATAGCCTTGCCATTTTTCGTTATTATTATTATTTCGGGTTGAATTAACTCCTTCGGAAAATCAACCTTTTTGACATAATAAAAATTATCCATAACACTACGGATTTAATAGCTGACCACCTCTCTTATTTTTCTATAAAATTTTTAACTCTGCTATTACCAAGATTTGCTTTTTATATTAGAATTCGATACTTTAAAATTATATTTGTCTAGCCCGTTTGACTGAGTTGTTTCCATCGTGGTCTTTTGATAAACTGTTTAGGCAAAAACTACTCCGTCAGGCAAGGTGGAATAAAAGAGAGGAGCTTTTGGTATGAGATCATTTACCTTGCGTATCCACAATCAATCTTAAATAGTTTTATTTTTCGAACCCCCAATTTGGACCCCCGAAAAAACAATAACTCTCTTTTTTCTTTATCCAATGCGAAGAATGGGTAAAGTATTGTCATCGGTCTCACGGCAAGCGCGACTTCAAAGGATCCTCAGGTAAAGACTACCGAACCCATGGACTCAGTTAAAGTCACAAATTGTAGTATTCAATTAGATTGAATTTTTTAACACGTGACAGTTTTGCTAAAAATTACATGTGAGTCTCGTCGGGAGGTCAAAAAGTGCCATTTTTTCGGAAGTGCGTGCGGATGGATGGATGGATATCGTCTTATTATGTGTCCACGATTTTTTCCACACCGTTTCACCAATTGAAATGAAATTGAAAGCCTAATATTCTTTTAACCAAATGAAGCGCTGATTATTTTTTGGTACATACCGGCCCACAAACACTAGTACTTTTTCAGTACTTTTTTAGTTTTTTCTAAATATCATGAAAATAACTTAACCAATTTTGATGAAAATTTAATATCTAATTAAGTGACTTTAGGGACCACAAAAAGGTTAAATAAAGTTTTTAGTAAAATTATATTTTTAAAGTACTTTACTCCAGAGTAAGATGAGTACTTTTTAAATTCCTTATTTTTCAAAAATTCTTTAAAATTTATTCATTTGATCGGTTTAATATAGATCATTCACCTTGTAAGTAATAATCGTTAGGCTTCTCGCTGTGAAATGATAAAAATTTGGGAGGAAATTTTATAAGTAACCATAGCAACTGCGTTGTTTTTTATCCTTTACTGAAGACATAGGCATATCCTTTACTGAAGACATAGAGGAATCGACTTAAAATCAAAAATAGCGATTGATTCTCATCTATAACTTGAGGAATAACCATTCTATATTGAATTTTTGACGTTTCGGGTTTTATTGGTAACCATTGCTGAAGACATAGAGGAATCGACTTATCTTTTTCAACTCTTGGTTCAGTATCAAAACGAGTCTGGTCACAATTGCAGAAAAATGAGGCCAGTAACCGGATAAAAGTTTTAACTTTCGCGTTCATCTAACGATTAACACTAAACATTCTTCAAATAAAATTTATGTTGAATATCTGAACAAAATTCATCTGTTTCGATTCCCCAAAGTACCAGAGCGAGATGGACATAGCTGATAAATGACATATATATATATATATATATATATATATATATATATATATATATAGGTACGAATCGTTTAATGAGAGTAGATTATAGAAAAATATCCTGTCGGTTGTTTGATATTGAAACTATTTGCAAATAAATTTATTTATCATTCCAATTAATTGAATTTTTAATTAGTGGGATATTGTAATTTTGATTGCTTTTTTATCATATCTTTATTAATATTATCGTAAGTTTCATTGTCCACTAGAAATCCGCGATATCATTCAGAGTTCTTTTCGGCTTTCGTTAGTTCATTAAAGAATTATACAAATGACCCATTGCAAAATAATTATATTCTGATTTCTAGTTACCTAGTTTTTTTAAAATAATTAATCAATTTAAATTACTGTCGACTGATGGTTAAATATGTTTGTTTGTTTTGTTTTATGTATGTACAATGACTCTTTTGGGCTCAATTTTTTCTGTTAAATTCCACAAGCATTTTTCTATAAAAATATTTGTTTACCTACTCAATTTAAATGAAATTATATAAAAATAAAAACATTTTATTCTGTTAAATTTCGCAAACTTTTCAATATAAAAATAATTAAGACTCTAAAAAGTAAAAAAATAAATTATAATTTTAAAAAACTAAAAAACACGCTTTTGTCAATAATTCTCTAAAAAGTACAATATAATGTAATAACCTAATAAACATAAAGTCAAAAAGCGTGGGGCGCAGAAGCATGTAGTTTTTAATTAATTTCGACAAAGTGCCCCACGCTTTTTGACTTTATGTTTATTGGTTATTACATTACTTTTATGTACTGACAAATTACTGACAAAGTATTTTTTAGTTTTTAAAATTATAATTTATTCAAAATCTAGATTTTAACTTATTACTGCCTATTGTGTGATATATCATATATCTAACGTTTTAGTCGTTTACTTGAGGCTAATTTCTTCTTAACAAGATAGAACTTTGTTTAGCTCTAATTCCTTAATAATACCTACTTATTAAGTGTGATAGATCTAATTAATTGTTACCAATTGATGTTAATTTTGTATTAATTATTTATATTTATTTTTAAAGGGGTTTATCAAAGAAGTTCTACCTACTTCAGTCCCTAATAAAATCAATCTTAATGTATCGGTGGAACTATGGGGTTGGGAAGAAAAAATAGAAGTGGAAAAAACACAAGGGGAATATATCATACTCATGTGGGGATAGACAACAGAAACACTCCGGATTATATATGTGGAGGGAGAAGCAGGAGATCAAACCTATATGTCTACCAGGCTAAAAGATTGATGAAATATATGCTAAAGGTCAAAGAAATGGAGGGATGAGCAAGATGTGCCGAGATATGTCTGAGGGAAATAATTAGAGGAATCGGAAATAAAAATGAAACAAGATGGGGAAACAGTTTTAGAAAAGGTGGAATGGCTGGGGAGAGCCCACAATGGATTCACAGAATTGCTAAACGAGAAGAAACTGAATTAATAAAGAAATAAAGAAGACGGCATAATAAAGGGGGAGCAGAACAAAAAATACAATTGGACATGGGAAAAAATAGAGAAATCCAAAGTACTTCCCTTACTATAAAAGAAATATAAAGATAAATGTTGGAAAAGAGGGTATCTGGGAGAGGCCCAAACATAAGCAGAGTGGAGAGAGCGCATCTGGACAGAGACCCAGAATGCGGAAATGTTACAACAAAGGAACAAGAGAGGAAGAAACAACAGTACAAGAGAGGGAGAAAGGACCGGGACAAGCTGTGGAAGAGCATGGGTGTGAGCACATGAGGGAGGAAGGATGGAAGATAGACGTAATAGGACTGGATGGAAGGGAAAAAGAGAACCCGGGATAGAAAAGAGAAGAAAGAAGGGAGAAGGAACAAAACCATTAAGCAAAATCAAGAATTATCTGTTTTAAGCATGGTAAAAGAAAGTACTGAAGCTCCCGTTCGGGCATGTACTGTAAAATGTGAATTTTAATAAATATGTATGTGATTTGAGAATTTTTTGAAAAAATTATGATTTTAATACTTTGTAATATGTTCTAATTTTGTTAAATCTAAATTTAATTGAATATTGGAATATCAAATTCGTGAGAAAATTGTTATATAAAATTGAACTTAGATCCTTTAAAATTGCATGATGATAACCATGTTGATTACTTGACTACATAGCTTTTGTAAAAGCAAGGAGTTTTACTAAAGCGAGTGCTTATAAAACATTTCGAAACATTGCTTTTTATAAAACTTTTTCTCTTTCTACCTTTAGTAATATATATATGTTGTTTAAAGATATAGACAAGTTGCTCATTAAGTTAAATAATAAAACTTTTAAATTCTGCATGTTTACATGTTATTAAATAAAAATAAATAACAATCAATTAGTTCTTTATTAAAATAGAAAGTAAAAAATAAACTCTATCCCTTGTAACACTTTGTCCAAAGTTAACTGAAAATATTAAAATGTTTATGCCTACAACTGGCTGTGATCAGATATCACTGGCTATTTGAAGCCCATGTTGACTTAAAATAAAAAATAACGATCGATTCTAATCTGATACTAGAGGAACTAACCTTATTAGTTTATTACCTACATTCCATTTTTATCTATCTTCAATCGGAAAATTTAACCCATGATACCTACAAAACAAATAAAATATATCTAATTAAAAGACTGATGATAAGGTCAAACCTTCGAAACTATGTATATCTATAACAAAATAAATTATATATATATATATATATATATATATATATATATATATATATATATATATATATATATATATATATATATATATATATATATATATATATATATATATATATATATATACATCTATAAGCATATTACATTGGTATATTAAGTATCTACTAGCGAAAAAAATGAAATAAGTTAGATTTACATAAAATTTGTTTATATCTTTTGTCTAATTTTTGCTCTCAAGTGCATACTCATATACCTCTATCACTTCAGATCAGATTCGATTGCCACTGTGAAGGTTTCACATTGTATTAAGCAAAACCAAAAGCCACATAATGGGTTCAGTGATTATCAGATACTCACATAAGTATAAGCACCATCGTTATAAGACACCGTCTCTGTCCATAATAAAACTTTAAAACAATTTAATACAATTTTTATAAAGAAAAGGGCACGGCTGAGAAAATGCACTTGGCTACTATCTCCCTGTTGAAGGTATTTATAAAAGTAGAGTGAGTTATGTATCAAACTCCTTATCTTAATTAAATGTATCAAGTAGGAAGTATTAGACAAATTTCCTTTAACTCAAGGATCACCGAATACTGAGAATTATGGTTCTCTTACAAATATTTCAAAAAAAGACCTATTCCAGGATTGGAATAAGAAATGCTCACTATAACCCAAAAACTTCAAGAAACACTGGTGGAGGTGGGGGTCGATAGGTTAAATATATTTTAATTTAAACGACAGTGAAATGGGCAAGAACAAGACATAATGCAATAGATGGAAGAAAGCTTAAATATAGTCAAGATAATTCTGTTGAAAAATCAAGAAAAGTATCAAAACTGTCAAGAAAATACAAAAAATCCTGCAAAAAAAAAAGAAACAAATCAAGATTAAAAAACTAAAAAACGAATCAGTATTGAGACACAACAATATTTTGATGCAACGTGGTCCAATTTAATAAAAAAAATGAGTTAAAAAAGTATATTGATAGCATTGTCAATTTTTTAATCGAACTTAAATAAAAAAAAATAGCATCCACTGATATAATCAATAATTTCTTAATGTCTGTTTGATAAAAATAAAATACCTTAATATGACCGATTTCAACATTTCTAAAATAGCTAGTAAATACTACGAAAAATTATACTCTGATAAATTAAAAATATAAATATTACAATTTTTTTTTAAGAGGATGAATAAAATTCACTAGCTTCTTCCAGAAATTTTTATTAATTCAAGTGGTTAATCCTAATATATCAAGAGCACTACAGCATCTCTTCTTCAGAGAAAGATACAAGGTCAGAATAACACCAAGGTGTGGTATTAGGGCATTAATTGTCGATGATTACAGATGTTAAACAATGAGGATATACCAGAAATTCTAGAGTCCGAAATGGATAATACTAATAAAACATCTAAAACCAGATAAGGCACCGGTTATGAACGGAATTTTGGCTAAATGGGCATCCTATGTTCCCGTGGCCAATAAAAAAAAAAAGAAAAAAAATGAAGGGAATTAAAAATGAAGCAGCTAACAATAGTCGCGAGTTATTTAAGAAGCCTTTAAGAAGTAATCTTTAATCAATTCATCGAAAAGTAAACTGCAACGGATCGTTGCAAAACTTTATCGAAAGGATCTTTTGAAACGAACATGAACTACAATTACAATCATTTGAAATATTAAAATGTTTATTCTTTTATTAAATATAATCAGATATCACGCGCTGTTTGAAGTCCATGTTGACTTCAATTCAAAAATAACAGTGATCGATTCTGTATCTCATACTTGAGAGAATAACAATTCTACATTGGATTTTTGACGTTTCGGTTATTATTGGTAACCATTGATGAAGACGTGAAGGAATCGGCTTCAAGTCAAAATAACGATCGATTAAAAAATCTAAAAAACAGCGCCTCCCGGATAACTTTTTGAAATATCCCCGAACTTTTGAATATCCTCGATTTTTTCTCATTTTGACCACGAAGGAGCACTGTTTCCGACGGAACTAAATCCCTATGCTATTTTTTAAGCTTCGATCAAAATTTGTTACACAACTTAGGCAAAGTTTCATCTTAATTGGATCGTGGTAACTACGTACCACAATGAGGATTTGAGACTTTTGAAAAACTGCCGTTTACTACTTCTAGCTAAACACCTCCCGTTGACTGGTCATGCTCTCTCAAAGAAATTTGATTTCTGTCTCATTCTGTAGAAATTTTGTTGACTTGAATGTTGCTTGTGACTACATGATTGATGGCGCCGAGAAAATTCTAAATTAAAATTGTCTTAAAAACATATGTACTTATATGCTTAGGTATATCTATATTATCAGGGGCGGATTTAAGAGACTCAGGGCCCCTAGGCACTTGACATTTGCCCCCCCCCCCCACCATCTCGAAGCTATTTTGGAAATTTAGCAAATTAAATGCACTAGTAAAGAACATTTTTTTTTCATTCAAGAACATTGTATTTGTAGGGGCATCTGTTGCAACACACTATTGGTTTTGGTTGCAACCCTTCTTGTACAGAGAAAGGTTGGCGATTTGTAGGTTTATCTCGAAGAAGACTCTCCGTGAGGGGTCCTTGGTAACGCGCCCAAGCGATTCGGCCTGTTTAAGCCCTGGTGCTGGTTGAAGATTTAATTGAAGTAGGAGAGATTGTTCAAAGAAAGAGCATTATTTACTTTTGATTATTTTCATTACTTAATTATAATTACACTTGTCTCCAGCTGATGGCCGGATGACTTGAATTCATCTCTTCTCCAAGCTAACAACTGACTGACCACCCCAACTGGTCTTCAGGTTCGAACTCCTCTATCAACAGCAAAATTAGAACTGCCCAAACTCTGTCAGCTGATTCAAAACCTGTCTGTCATTTCTGTGAGTTTCCACAAGAAAATATTCCCGATTCGTCAATTTCCTAATGAGTAGGAGTACATCTTAATCATTGACCACTCCCTTTTTTAAAGGAGGGTCTTCAGAAACCACGTGACATTTTTTGGAAAATTTTCCGTTTAGAAGCTCTTTTTGAAATATCATTTTTTTTATACAAACATATAAGAGCAAGTAGATTTATAATTCACTGTCAACTCAGATATATGACTTATTTCCTATCATTATATAATCTTGACTAAGACCCAGAGGTCAGCCAAAAAGAGCGGAAAAGGAGATATATAGGGGGTGCTGTTCTGGGGAGGTGCGAAAAGCACTCGGGTCCGGATGGGCACAGAGAGGACCTCAGTCTGGTTGCAGGGACCTTAATTAAAAAAAGAGAATTCCTTTAAGAATTCAAACAAGATTTATAACAGCATTTCCTGTCGTCGACAAAATTATCGACGGGCATAACACATCTAACCTTTTTAATATACAATATTAGGACAATTTAATTACAAAGAAAATCAACAATATGATACAAACAGATCAAGTAAGAGAAAAAAATTAAAAATTGAAACAACAATTATATCGAACAAAAACAATAAATATACTGAATATAGAGAAAAGAATAAAACTAAAAAATGACAATCTCTATATATATAGACAAAAGAAAAGAGAAAAAAAATTTTGATCGACTTTAATGAGTTTAATAAACATCAGAATAATACAGTCTATGTTACTATATTATAAAATTTATCCAAATTACGCCGAACTTTCTTCTGTGTAAAAGAACGAATGACGTCTTCATAGTCAATTGACTGCATTATTTCTGACTCTATATGTACATTACAGGTGCATTGAGGCTGTTCTCTCCTATGTTAGATCTTAAGTAATTCTTTACTCTCTTTAGCGCTTAAAACGACCGTTCTGCTGAGCCGTTTGACGCTGTGTACTACTAACAACATTCGAACGCAATTCCTACGTTTGGATAAATGTGCTTATGTAAATGGAGCAGCAATCCAAAGTAAAAACTCTTAGTAATTTTAATGAGAACGTTAAGTGATATTTGTTTAGCCAGAGATTGTGATTGCATACTTGTATGATATTTGTAATCCCTGTTGTAGATCCCTTGTGATCTTTTTAGGTTGAAAAAAGACTCCGCAACCGGGACCCCCAGGCCGGCTGGGCCCCTAGGCACTTGTGGGCCTAGGCGGAAATCCAGCTCTGTATATTATCTATATTATATTAAGTTAAACGCACCGGTAGTAGACCACAGAGTAAATGTACTAAAAAGCTAAAAAAATTATATAATTTGACGCCCCTCCCCCTTCGCCTCCATAGAGTCAATTTTGATAGTTGATTTTTACAGGAAGTTTCTTAAAGTAATAAAGAATAACTCTACAAGAATTTGATCAAGATAGGAAAGAGTTTTAATTTTTGAACCCACTCACATTTTGGATAAAGTTGGGAATCGAATTTCAAAAAAAATCCTGAAATGACTTTTTAGCTATTTGTATTTAGAATTTTTATTAAGTAAAAATCAAGTAGATATCTTATTGTCCTTAATTGAAAATGCATAATTAGTGTAAACACATTGCAAAGATATTTTGCCCCTTTTGACCACTTTAGGGGTCGAATTTCAAAAAATCCTGAAATTACTTTTTAGAAATTTTAATTTAGTATTTTTTATAAGTAAAAAGCAAGTAGATATTTTATCGTCCTTCAGAGATACCGCATAATCAGTGAAAACAAACTTTAGCCCCTTTGACCCCTTTAAGGGTCGAATTTCGAAAAATCCTTTCTTAGTGAGCCCCTATGTTCATAGATGTAATATCCTCTCCAAATTTCATGTTTCTATGTCTAGTGGTTCTGGCTGTTTTGATGATAGTGAGTGAGTGAGTGTATCGGGCAATATATGGTACTATAGATTAAGGATTCCCCAAAAATAAATTCGTTTTATTTTTTATATTTTAATGTGAAACCTACCAAGTATTTTTTATCCAATAATTTTTAAAAAATGTTTCACCAAGTACCTACACCAAATTCCTTAAAAGGAATTTTTAACTTTCATTGCTCATAAACACACTGATCATAACTCAAATATGTAATACTAAATATAATAATAATAACAACACTATATAATCCTTTGTAAGCCTGTTAGGTAAGCAAAAAAATTGGCTGATAAAGACTTACAACTGTTTGCCAATATTTTATTAGTTCTTTTTATGTCTCTTTTGGACGGAGGTTTTTGTAACGCTCGTCCTTTCATTTAGAGATAAAGGAAAAGCAACAGGTTGGATTTGAAATTAGGCAAGAAATAAGGATATCTCTGCGTTGCTAAAAGGTAAACGTATTTGTTTATTTTTACAAAAAGAAAGAATTTTCGTTTTTTGATCCGATATGGTTGAGATATGTAGATGATTGCAAGAATTGAGACTAGGAGTATAGGTGTTGGAACTCAGTGATAGTGATTTCTTTTCCGAAGATGATGGTTAGAAAGGATGAAAGAGAAAATGTAATATTTGAGAGAAGGAATTGGTTCAAGGTTCGAGAAGAGTTAGTGCTCACCTAAGTACATGCTATGTTGGCCAGGGACAGAATTCATTCGGCGGTCTGTCAGGAGAAGCATATTTTACTAGATAATTCAGAGGTTGAGAAATTGATCATGGAAGTTTTAATTTTAGGGGATGGTTTATTTAAATGTTCGGCATCACCTATCACTGCATCCCGAGGGGTTTAGTTCATAGGTGTTTCCCCGGTATAAGATTTGAACAGTTGGGAAATATGGTAGAAGGTATGTAGGGGCTAGAATGGATTTAGTTTCTTCTAATTCATGTAGGCCTTTAATATCTATGATGTTACTGCTGAAGGAGTATTCCGTTTAAAATTTGATAGATTAGTTATTTCTCTTAGAAATAGAATTTTCAGGGAGCAAAATTAATATTTAGTAGAATGCTTTACTAGAAGGGATGTGGGTTTTGAAGAGGATCAATTGGGCGAATCGTAGCTTTAGAAAGTGTCTGTTTCAAAGTATGGTTGTTGGTTGACCGTTAAAATAGTTATTTAGATTATAAAGATTTAGGCAAGAATGGTATTAATTCAAATGGATTCTGGTTCTACAAGTTAAGGGAAGGTGTATGTCAGTAGTATACTGGAATATCCAAAAAAACTAAATGGAGGGGGTAAGAGGACAATTTTCAGAAATAAAGTAAATTTAAGTTGTTAATAATAAATTGTAGAAGTATACTTGGAATAAGAATTAAATTTGGAGCAACATGTGGATTCTAGTTGATCCAGATGTTGTTGTTAGTACAGAATCTTGGCTTCAGGGAGGAGATTTCAGATATATAGGTATTGTCCTATAGGGTTATATAGTCTATAAAGAAGGGATAGGCAGTCTGATAGAGGGGTGGAGTCTTTATAGCAGTCAACGATTCGCTTCAGTAAGTTTTAAATTTTTTAGATTTGCAAGGGAGAGTCTTAGGTGGATGATATGTGAAATTTGGACGTATAAGTAGGGTGATTGTTTGGGTTATATAGATCTCCTAGTCAGGACTTCAAAATTTTACAGCTTAGATAATTTTTAAATTGTACGTCCTGCTAAAGTAAGGATATTTTAGTTTGTGGAGATTTAAATTTGCCCTAATGTAAAATTGGTCATCTCCGAGCAAATAGTAATTCTCTGTGACTCAGAAATTTTGGTTGAGTGATCTTTGCAAAAGTAGAAATTTTTATCCAAAATTGTTAGGGAGGGGACTAGGCAGAGGTCCAGTGGGCAAGCGTCTGCATCCTCCGATGTCTATTTCACTTGGCTTTGATAGTGATAATATGAGAGTCACTATTGAAGATGCCGAATTAGTGATCATTATTCTGTGGTAATCCAGAGATATTTGGGAGACCAGTTAGTCGAGTCCTCTTAACCTTCGAAAAGAAGCTGGTGGCTGTATAGATTAGGAGATAAAAATGGGATTTAATAATTTTTTGGAATCTAGAATTTTTAGAATGGTCTGTAATTCGGAGATGTAGATCAAGCAATGGGATGGGCTTATGAGATCTTTTGGAAGAAGGAAAATATGATTTGTTCCCTCCTAAATTCGGTTGAAAGTAGGTAACAGTCCTGTTTACTATGATAGGAATCATTAAGAATTTTAAAGCGGAAATGTTAGGATAGCATATTCTAATAGGAATAAGTCTTCGAAATCTGTAAAAAGAAAATTCCGAGAGCTAAATAATGGGCTGATTTCATTGAAAAAGAATTTGGAACTAGAGTTAATGGCTTGAATAATTATATAGATAGAATTGTAAGTAATAGATAAGTGGTTTAATGTTTATTCGTTTCTTAAGGAATTAAATGTTTCAGCAAATCGTCCCTGCGCTTTTAGGGGATGATGGTGAATTCGGGTTAGAGGATAATGTATGTTGAAACAGGTACCTTGTAATATAGGCAATGTCGTCCGTTTTTGTAGCTCTAGAGGAGGGTGAGTTTAAGTTGATGGAGGTTCTAGTGATAGTCAGATGGAGGATTTAGTCATTTTGGAGTCGGATGTAACATTAAAGTATTGAGAGGTTAAAACCAAGGAAAGGCCTCGGGGAGAATGAAATTAGTCAAATGATCTCTTGAAATTTGCTGAGTGGATAGATATTTCTACAAGAAATTTTATATGTTGCTTTTTAATAGATGTTTGGATGAGGGAACTATGCCATTGGTTGGAAAGAGCCGTTAAGATTATTCCTGTTTATAAAGGGGAGATAAGAGCTTAGCTTGTAGTTATAGGCCAGTGAGGTTTTAACAAGTCTGAGTATGAGCAAAAGTGCCGAGAGGTTGAGTAGGGGCTCTCGCATCCATAAACTCGTATTTGGAAGGGCAAGGATGGTTCTATCATAGGCAGCATGGTTTTAGAAAAAATTATTCCTGTAATTCTCAATTAGTTTCTTTTATTCAGGAATTACAGGAAGCTTTGGATAAAAGTCAGTGTGTAGCAGATGCAGTATTTTTGGACTTTGCCAAGGCTTTCGATTGGAAGTCATGTCAAAATTATTTTAGAAAAAATTAAACTCGTCAGGGTTGTCTGTTAGAGTTAATTAAATTTATTCGGTGTTTTCTTAGGGATAGAACTCAAATTGCAGAGTGGGTAATGGTCTGTCTGATAGAGAGTAGATGTCACGTCTGGGGTGATTCAAGAGTGAGTGTTCACAGGTCCTCTTCTTTTTTCTTATATATGCAAATGATTTGCCTTCTATCGTTGCAATCATCTGACCAGGCTTTTCACTATGGATGAGTTGTGTCGTATATACAGTAGTTGATAATGATTGTGATTAGCCTTGCACTTTACAGAATGACCTGGATCCAGAAATTGAAGGATGGTGTAGATCCAATTCCATGGAGCTTCTGACCATTCCAGGTCAAAACTGATTTGAGATTTAGTACTAGAAAATTTGCAGTTCATAGTCACATCAGAAATTATTACATTGGTGGAAATATTATCAATGAATCTCAATTTTATAAATATTTAGGCATACATATTCAGGCAAATTTAAAGTGGGATATGCATAATAGTTTATATAGTCTGAATAATAGGCTTATAGGAAAGTGGGATGTTTGGCAGGAATTTTGAAGGCGTACATCTAGAGAAGTTAATTCAAAGAATTTTATTCTAACTCATGCCAAAAGACCTAATTTAGAGTGTTGTTCTGTGGTTTGGGACAAGCACACAACGATTAGAGAAAAAATTGATTCTGGAATATAAGGAGGCAGCTAGATTTCATTTTGGTAAATTTGATAGGTTTAGTGAGTGTCACTTTCAATGATTAATGAATTGGGATGGTCTAGCTTATTGGAGAGAAGGGAATGGGCTCAGTTGAAAGTGATTTTCAAAGCCTGTAAGGGTTCTGGAGTTGGGAGGAAGCGAACGAATGGTCAGGAACCCTGCAAATTATTTGGGTAGAGCTGATCATAGAAAAAAAGATTCGTGACAAAGATTCTTGAAAAATGTCGGTTTACTGATCATTTTGTACGGATCTGGCGTTAGATTTGTGGAGCACAGTCTGTCTGTTACTACTTGGGATGCCCTCAGTCCTCTGCCCCCTATGAGTTGAGCTCAATTCAATGATACATTTTGTCAAGTCCTAAATATGTCACTAGAGTTGTGCAAAAATTTATTTAGTTCTCGCAAGCAGAAGATGTAGGTGAGGCAGAAGAGAGGTCATCACCCATTGTTAAGGTTTTGACCAGGATTTTCACATAACAACTTATGGCAAATGCCGGGATGGCTAATGCGTCGCTTGCTCCTGGTATCGGGTTTTTTGCGCGGAATTTTTCGGAATTACTTTTTGTCTTTTGATGCAAATGTATGGTCATGTTATTTGTTAATGAGCATACATTTCTAATTTTTTTTTCTTTTCTTTTTTTTACTTGTTTGTTTGTGTTGTATTAAATTGTTGTAATTAATTTGTATTGATGTTTGTTAATGTGTGTGTTGTAGCTAGATTGTATTGATGTTTGGAGGACCTAGCACACCGAGGACTTGTGCCTCCTTGGACCAGTCGAGAAATAAAGATTTGTTTGTTTATTTATTTATTAAATAACGAGAAAGTGAATTTTCCGGATGGCTTCTTAACAAACAGTCCTAACATTAGTGCATTAAAAGTCTTAACATTAGTGCATTAAAAGTCTCATTGTGAATCTTGAAAACAACTAGGTAACCCATGTGGAAATTTTGGAACGGTCGGAGATCATTTCGGCCATCATCCAATACCGGATTGATATCCGATATCAGTATCTGTCGGGTATACAAAATGATCAGATCATGCAGACAAAAGATTATATGTTCATCCGAGACAATAATCGGTTATCGAATAGACACTGTTTTCCAGTGTAGTTCTGACACAATTTTCTGATGTCAATCTGATCCTGTTTTCAAGTATCGTTAGGACAACAAAATCATCAGATCATGCAGACATCAGATTCTATGTTCGCCCGAGACACTAATCGGTTACCCAATAGACGCTGTTTGCCAGTATCGTTCTGACACAATTTTCTGATATCAAACTGATCCTGTTTTCAAGTCTCGTTACGTCACATTCTTATTATATCAGACCAGCACTATTTTCCAGTATCGTTTTGGCACACTGATCTGACGTCAAAACGATAAAAATTTTCTGTATCGTTCTGATGCTATATGATGTTAAATTGACCCTGCTTTTCGGTATCGTTCCGAAACAATTTGCCGATGTCGATCCGATAAGTATCTGATACCGGACCTACAATGATTTTCGGTATCAGTCCAATACTTTCCTAATATTATTAATCTCTTTTTATTATTATAAAAGAAATGAGGTTAATAAATGAATAAATAGTAAATAAAGAAATAAGGTGTTAAATATGGTTAATTTCAAAAAGCTTTAAAATTAAATAAATAAATAATCAAAAAATTACTATTTTTTTTTAATAAATTTTTTATTAAATAAAAAATCTTACAAAATAAAATAACAAGTAATTAAAATATTTTATTAAACAATAAATTAAATTTTAAAAAACTAAAAAACTCTCTTCTAAAAAGTACAAAATAATGTAATAAACATAAAGTCAAAAAGTGTGTGGCGCAGTTGCATGTACTTTTAATTCATTTCGACAAAGGGCCCCACGCTTATTACAGGGTCCACCATCTAACGTTTTTTTTTTCAACTAGTGCTTATTTCGTGAATGGTAACACTTAGCTCATGTTTGATTTGACAGATAATTAGTTTTACCCTTCCGCTGAACGAATATGGTTGTGAATACGCTTGAACAACGCTGGGAAATATTGTGACATTACTTTGAAAATCATGGTAATGTTGCAGAATGTGTGCGAAAATTGGGTACGGATTTTGGAAGAAGAGAAGCACCGTCAGCTCCGTATGTTCGTTATCTTGTGAAAAAAGTGAAAGAAACTGGCATTCTCATCGATAAACCAAAGCTTGAAAAGACAAAAACAGTGCGTACACCCGAGAATATTGCTGCTGTGGCAGAAAGTGTGCGTGAAGCGCCATCAACATCAATGCGCCCCTGCACTTGCCCCTATCTTATCCAAGCTATTCCAACTCTCTTACGAATCGGGCATATTCCCCAAAAGCTGGAAAATAGCCAGAGTCACACCTATTCCTAAAAAAGGAGACTCTTCACAAATCTCTAATTACAGGCCTATCTCGATCACCTCTGTTCTTTCCAAAATAATGGAATTAGTCATAAACCAACACGTCTTTCATCACTTAGAAAAAAATAAATTAATTCACGATAGACAATATGAATTCAGACAAAATCGTTCTACAGGCGACATCCTAACCTATGTCACCCACACCTGGAACATTTCCCTAGAGGCCGGAAAAGAAACCCTCGCTGTAGCCCTTGATATCTCCAAAGCCTTTGACCAGGTTTGGCACAAAAATCTTCTTGCCAAACTGCCAGCCTTTGGATTCTCACCAACACTTCGCAAATGGATAGCAAGCTTTCTGACAAACCGAAGTATAAAAGTTGTGGTGGATGGGACATCATCTGAATCGTTCTCCACAAACTCTGGTGTTCCCCAAGGCTCCGTAATCTCCTCCACACTCTTCCTAATTTACATAAACGACCTTATTGATCAAACGGCAAACCCCACTCATTGCTACGCCGACGATAGCACTCTACACGGCAAACCCGCACTCCCGAATAATCGAATCAATGTTGCCTCCTCAATTACTCTCGACCTAGACAAACTGAATAAATGGGGCTCTCAAAATTTAGTTAACTTTAATTCAAACAAGACTCAATGCTGTCTAATTTCTAGGCGCGAAAATAAAGATTTCCCTGATATTCATTTCGATTCGAATACCCTGAAAATGTGTGACAGCCTATCCATGTTGGGCGTCTCTGTCGCATCTGACCTGTCTTGGAATGAACACATCTCCTCTGTAGCGAAATCTACAGCAAGGAAGATTGGCCTCTTATTCAGGTCCAAGCGATTTTACAAACCCCCACAACTTCTCACCATCTACAAGGCCCAAATCCGCCCCTGTCTCGAATACGGCTCTCATCTATGGAGAGGAGCCTCAAAATATTCTCTTGCTACCCTTGATGCAATTCAGAAACGAGCCGTCAGGCTAATTGACGATTCTACCCTCACCGACTCCCTCGACTCGCTGGCTCATCGAAGAAATGTCTCTGCCCTTTCCCTTTTCTATAGATACTATCACGGCAGGTGCTCTGATGAGATAAAATCAATAATTCCCCCAAAGCATGCTTTGCACGTAGCACGCGTTTTGCCGACTCCCAACACTCTTTCGCGGTCAAATTAGAAAAGTGCCGGACCACTTCATTCGCCAATTCATATATCCCCATGACTTCAAGGAACTGGAACTCCCTCCCAGCCTCCATCTTTCCCAGCACTTATAATCTTCAAACCTTCAAAACCGGAGTGCATAGACACCTACGTCTACACCCTCTCACTTAATCAACTTTCCCTTCTCTTCGGTAATGCAAGGGTCTTTCGAGATCCATAGGGGCTGCATCTTTACTGGTACACCCCTTCTTGCATTCGATTGCATTAAAAAAAAAAAAAAAAAATCACCGTCGTTCTCAACAATTGAACATTTCGGAGACATCATTGAGACGAATTTTGCATAAAGACCTTGGTATGACGCCATACAAAGTCAATTGGTTCAGGAGTTGAAGCCAACTGACCATCCAATGCGTTTTCGCTTCGCTAATTGGGCCTGCGATCGACTTACAGAAGATGCCGATTTTGCCAAAAAAGCATCTTTTCAGATGAAGCTCATTTTGATCTTGGCGGGTATGTAAACAAGCAAAATTGTCGCATTTGGGGCACAGAAAACCCGCACGCATACATTGAAAAGCCGACGCACCCAAAACGAGTGACTGTTTGGTGCGGATTTTGCTCCAGAGGCATAATTGGGCCATTTTTCTTCGAAAATGAGCAAGGAGTGGCCGTTACAGTCAATGGCAATCGTTATCGGGCCATGTTGAACGAATTTTTGTTCACAAAATTGAAGGGAGGATATTGGCAACATTTGGTTTCAACAGGACGGCGCTACGTGCCGCACAGCCGAAGCTACACTCGATGTTTTGCGCCCTGTTCTTGAAGATCGCATTATCAGCCGCAGAGCTGATGTCGTTTAAGCCACCTCGGAGCTGCGATTTGACACCGTTGGACTATTATTTGTGGGGTGCCGTCCAAAGATAAGTGTTACGCCGACAAGCCAGAGAAAATTGACGCTTTAAAGGACAATATTCGTGAAGCCATTGGTGAAATACAGCTGCACACAATCGATAATGTGCTTAAAAATTGGACCGATCGTGTAGGCTACTGCATGGCCAGCAGAGGCAGCCATTTGAATGAAATTATTTTCCATTATTAACCGGAAGGATTGTACTTTCAAATAAAAAAAGAAATTTGCGAAAATATTTAGTAGTTTTTTTTATAGCATTTAAAAAAAAAAAGTTATTTGGCGGACCCTTTATGTTTATTATATTATTTTGTACTTTTTAGAAGCGTGTTTTTTAGTTTTTTTAAAATATATTTAATTTTTTTACTTTTTAGTCTTAATTATTTTTATAGGGAAATGTTTTCGTAATTTAACAGGAACATGAAATGTTTTTAATTTTATATAATTACATTTAAATTGAGTAAACAAATTTTTTTATAGAGAAGTGTTTGCGGAATTTAACAGAACAAAATATACATTGATACATTCATAGAAAATACAGGTGAAGCTAATATTAGACCAATAAATAGAGGGGTATCAGCTTACATTAATTGCGGGAAAATAATTTTTTTCTGGGATCGTTTGGTATGGTGACGGGTTTGACAAATCTAAGTTTGCGACCTCGAAAGTGTGGGGGACAACTTTTATTGGCCGACAAACCTCAAAATTTTCGAACTTTTTTCAGTTCTAACTTATAACTCGAAAAGAGTTCACATTTTTTAAATAACTGTTCGATAGTGAATTAAAGAAGACACAATTTCGCGTCGGTTTAAAAAAGAAATGCAAAATTTGTCCAGTAGTTCGATTTTTAAAGGAGACCCACAAACAGACCCCAGGATCACTTTTGAATATCCCAAAAACTCGCACTTTTTTCGATTTTTTCCCATTTTGACCATGAAGGAGCACGTTTTCGACAAAGACCTCTTTATACATTTTTAAACTATTTAAATTTGCTAGCATTGAAATAAAGTTTCATCTTAATTATATATTGGTAACCCCTGCCGCAATGAGGATGAAGTTTTGAAAAACAAACCTCATTGCGGCATGGTTTACCAATATCCGATTAAGATGAAACTTTGTTTGAATTGTATTCAAAAATGCTCCGGGGTACTTTTTTGGATCCCCATTAAAAATTGAACTACTGGACCAATTTCGCATTTCTTTTTTTTTAATTGACGTGAAATTTTGTCCTCTTTAATTTCCTATAGGTCAGTTATTTACATAATATGCACGGTTTTTGAGTTATAATAAAAAATCTGGAATAATTCCAAAAATTGCGAGAATTTCCGGCCACCAAAAGTTGTCCGACACACTTTCGAGGTCGCAAACTTAGGTTTGGTATACCACACCATACCAAAGGATCCTAGAAAAATCCTTTTCCGCAATTAATGTAAGCTGAACCCTTTTTTGGATCCTCTATTTTCTGGGCTATATAAATCGTGTAAAAAAACAATTAAATATTATGTGAAGAAACGTTAGCAGTATTATTTTTTCCATTTGCTCGTTCCGAAGCCCCGGCCAGCCACTTGCTAACTTTTGGTAAAAGTTCTCCAGGCGGAACCCCGCGTAACTTTTCTAATGATTCTGAAAAACCCAAACATTATTTCAAACATAATTCTGATATTATTTCAATTTTTAATAATATTCTTATATTACCTGATATATCTTTTAATAAAGAGTTTTCATTAAACGGCAATTTTCTTATTCCGTTTGGCGCATGCCCCCTTGTCTACTATAGGCAAGTTTCATTTTGGGATGAATCAAGGCTTTAATCAAGTCTGTCACCTTTGATTTGTAGACCTCCCTTGTACAAGTTACCAATTTTACCTTTATAAATGTAACCTGAAAAAATAATTATTGAATTCATAAAAAAACATTTAAAAAAATAATTTTATCGTAATTTCTCGAAAAAAAATCGATTAAACTTACAAGTTTATCTTCCTTTACTTTTTCATTTATTGCCTCTTCAAATTCTTTAAATAGTTTTCAAATCTTGAATTGCCAAACCCAACACTAAAGATTTAATTTCCAGGACACTATTATCGTATCCAGAATATCCTGATTTATGCAGCATAGTGTGTTTCAATTCAATAATCTTTTGATTGAAGTCATATATCAAACTGTTTGCAGATTTGGTTACCACTTTTTCGATAATATTCCGGAATGATTTCGTCAGCGCTTCACCAAAATCTTCAAGATCCTTTCTGGTGGATCCGCCAGGTTCTCTGTCATCAGGGTTCCACCCCTCTGCCACCTCGTCATAATCTTTGTGTATATGGAATTTTGATGGTAGAAATTGTTCCATTGTATAATGTTGGGAAAATTTGGCGAACTCTATTGTCCAAAAACCAAGGTACAAATACCTTTGGGTAAAAAAGGCTTTCCATCCATTTTTCTAAATTTTAACTCTATAAATATTTAATTTTTTTAATTTACATGAAATAAGTTTCCGGGTGCATCATTTTTAGTCCAATTACATTAATTGATTTATCTATATTAAAAAAAGTCATTTTTCAAAATTCCTTACATTTTTAAGCTATTGCATAGCTTTTATCGCGGGCTTTGAGCGCGGCGACCGAATCGAGAAATTCCGTAACGAAAATAACCTTACACCCCCACTCCGACCGGCACAATTACTTAGATAGCCGAGTCTCCCCTCCAAGTGGCCAGCCGGGACCTGCCGAAGGCCGGCGGAACATCCCGAGTCTCGGAGGAGAGGTGGCTCCGGCGGAGGGGTCACCCCTCCTGCTTGACTCGAGCAGCTCCGCTGGCTCTCGGCCGGCGCGCGGCGGAGGTAAGCGGAATGGAAGGGCAGTCATTGGATACATATTTTATCAACTTACCACAGTAATGAGACAAGCTAATGTTGCATTTTCACAAGTTTTGACAAAAATAGGTAATGGAGATGTACTAGATGAGCATGAGTTTCAACTTATTGAATCGAGATTTTTCAAAAAAGACAATGTTGCTGCATTATGTCCTGATGGAGTTCGTTTATTTTTCAAAAATGAAGATGTTGCCGCCTATAACAATTTGATTTTGAGCCAATGTGAAAACAAAGTTCTTTCAACGTCCGTAGACGTCATTATTGGCGCTAAAAATACTGAGCAAGAAGCTAATTTTAGACTTAAATTACATAAAAAATCTGTTATTGACACTGGAGGACTGCCTTATCACATTACTTTTGTTGTTGGAAAGCATTATGTTATTACAACCAACATCGACGTTACTGATGGTTTATGCAATGGTGCTGTTGGGAAATTGGTACATCTAGAATTTGATGAAAGTAACACATTGATTAGAGTTTGGCTGGAATTTTGTGGTTCAGATAAAGTGGGTAGAAAAAAAGGCAAAAAGCAGCCACTCTAGCTGTGCAAAATAGAGTCGGCAATCTCGCTGTTCCCATTGAATTACGAACAGCAAATATTTCATTAACATCGGATAGAAAATGTATAGCCAAACGCAAACATTTTCCATTAACTTCAGCTCTTGCTCTAACTATACATAAGTCGCAAG
This sequence comes from Forficula auricularia, assembly GCA_024734495.1. Classification (NCBI taxonomy): domain Eukaryota; kingdom Metazoa; phylum Arthropoda; class Insecta; order Dermaptera; family Forficulidae; genus Forficula; species Forficula auricularia. The sequence continues at coordinate 8,597,620 of JALMQS010000120.1, read as the reverse complement.
GTGGAACTTTTGACGAAATAGTATATGAGTATAGTAAAGCACATTCTCAGGAACTCGTTTATGTTGCGCTCTCTCGGGTGACTAATATTGAAAAATTGTATATCACGACAAAAAACGATAATTCTACATTCAAGTTTTATCATAATCGAAGGCAAGCTGCATCGACTGCATCTTTGTTGCAAGAATTCAAAAGACTGTCTTTAAATAGTGTTCAGACGATAGCTCAAAGTGTCTTAGATTTCATTAGTAATAGAAATGGCATTTCAATAATGACTTTCAATTGCCAAAGTCTAAATAGTCACAAATACGATTTACAAGATTCAGTTACGAGACAAACAAATGTGTTACTTCTTACCGAAACTTGCATGACGCGTGATAATCCGATTGAAATACCTCATTTCAATTGTATTGTTCAATTCAAACGAGATACTGTTCCAAAAGGTGGGGTAGCTATTTACCAAAATAATAATAATGTTACTAATATTATGACTCCGAATATTGAAATAAATATTGCACACGTTAGCGATGTTAATGTTAGGCGCCCATTTGTTGGAGATATTTGTGCGTGCTTATGCAAACTTAGAAATGGCCTACACATAGTCATGGTAGCAATTTACATTTCTCCGAATCCAAAATTGGACGAGGTAGAGCATTTTATTCACCGCACTTTACTGGAGTACACTGAAGAAGGGTCGAAAATACTTGGTACAAATGGTAATAAATTTCCACTTATCTTGGCTGGCGATTTCAACATCAACTTCACTGATAAAAATTCAGAGCGGTTGACAACTTTTCTTTCGGAAAAATTGAATTTGAAAATGAATAATGATCCACAAGAATCCACAACAAAATATGGGACCACCATTGACGCTGACTAAAATTCCTTTAATTATTAATCATGAACACGAATAATGAAATATTAATATGTTTATTACTTTATTATTAATCAGATATCATTTGAAATTTAGAGGCTATGTTGACTTTAATTCAAAAATAGCGATCGATTTTCATCTAATACTTGAGGAATAACAATTATTCCACATTAGATTTTTGACGCTTCGATTATTATTGGTAACCATTGCTGAAGACATGGAGGAATCGACTTAAAATCAAAAATAACCATCGATTCTTATCTACTACTAGAGGAATAACCTTTTTTTTATGATATGATGTGAGGAGAAGGAGATACACCAGAATGTGGATTCCCTAAAGGCCTGTATGGGCTGGCCCCTCCATCAGTGAAAAGAACAGAGCAGAAGGCAAAAAGCCGGGATCACGAGCCAATCTCAGAAACTTAGATACAATTCAATATCCAATTTACTAAGGTTTTAGGGGCTTCGAGCAGTGGTAAATTCTCCGCGCGATAAATTCGGTTAAATTTATCTCCCACTTAATTTTTATTACCAGACCCTATACTTACAGAAAAAATGTCTGGGTATAGCCGGGAATCGAACCCGAGACCTCCGGGTTGCCAGTCAGTTACTCTGACCATTACACCACGGAGGCGGACAAATTATTGCATTCCATTTTTGATGTTTTGTCTATTAATGGCAACATCTACTGAAAACGTGAAGGAATCGACTTAAAATCAAAAAGACTAAATTTTTTTATGATAAACAACTCAAGCTTGAGAAAAATTATGGTTTATTTCTGAAACATTTCATTTTTAGGGATGTCTACTACTGAACCCATAACTTTACTTTTTGAAATAAAATGATTTAATATTTAATGAATTTATTAATTTCCTTTTTGCTTGTAGTCCTGTTAAGAATGAGTGGTAGCAAATGACAAGACTTTTCATTTCGTCATTATAAATATATAGCGTCTCTAGGAGTATTTGTTGATAGAAATTCCCATTCAGGTTGTCTACTATGGGTCCTTTTACCTTATAACGTTTATATAAAGTATGTTGAAATATTTTGTTTAATTTTTGTACTTATTCATATATATAAACAAATAAAAGGTTGCCCCACGTTTAAATTAATTTTTTTGTTTATGCCACACACAAAAAACTCGAAAAGTTTATCAAATAAAAAAATAACAAAAATATTATATAATTACACACGAATATAACAAAGATTCTGGACAATTATTAATTTAATTAGACGGTTTAAGTAAAATTCGTCGTCTTTTCATTTTTCCTTTCCCATAATATATGTTAGGTATATTCTATATCAGTGATGAGGAACTTTTTGAATTTGGTCTGTCAAAATTCAGAAAAAACCTGACTTAACTTGGCTGATGTGTCACATCTAGAAATATTAATAATTTGGTAATAGTTGCAGCCCTAGTAAAAAAAAACAAAAATCAACAAAACAAACATATTTTGTATATATTTATTTATTCAAAAACAAAGCCTAATTATTCTTTAATTTAGTGACTTAGTGAATTAAGCGCAACCTCCTTTGAATCTTCTTGAGCGAAGACCGTAAAATGATGCGTGTCACCCAAAATGTCTTAATGTGTCACCATTGACACGCGTGTCATAGGTTCGCCATCACTGTTCTATATCATGTAATAATGATGGATTTAGAACATAAAACCGGATATTTTGGTATCAAGAGGCCATAAAGGGGCCAAAAATAAGTCCGTGTTTACGTATGTACCTACCCCTCTGCATTTCGCAACCAAAAGTCTCAGAACTATGAAATTCGAAACTTAAGCTCGATAAAGGCGAAAAAGAGTACAGCAAGCTTTTGAATGAAATCGGAATATCGGAACTTGTCATTTACATGAAAATTTTTTAGTTTTTTGTGATTTTTTCAAAAACGTTGTAAATTGCTATAGCTATGATTTAAGCAACTGCTATGGAACTTGGTACCCGTTTAGATCTTAAATCTTTTATCGGCTAAGCCGTTTGTATCGAAATTAGCCCCTTTTTCACATTTATGTTTTTGATCAGATATCATTCAGTTTTTTTCTTTTAATTTATCTAAATAATTACATTTAAACATTTATATTAATAATGATCAAATATTTCTCATAAAATATCTTTTAAAAAACCCGGTCGGTTTTTCATAAATTTCATCTGTTCATTTTGGACCCGAAGAAGGGAAATTTCAATTTTCTCCTTTATTACTGTTCCATGCTTTACCAGTATGCCAAATTTTAGAATAATAGCTTGATTATATTTTCACTCTATGTTAATTAAGCCTATAATAAATTTCACCTCTTCATTTTAGGTCCTAGAAAAGTGAAAGTTTCACTTTTTCCATTTTTTCTTTAATTGTAGCACAAACTATAGTATTCCACATTTCAGCATTCTATGATAAGCCAAAGTACTTTAGGGTTTTCATATGTCAGTCAGTGTTAAAAATGGCATTTTTCAGAGATCATTAACTCAAGAACTATAATAGATTTGTATATTTGATATTTGGGACGATATTTGGGATTCTAGATGGTCTAGTGGGTCTTATTAGGCATTCAAAATTTCAAGTGTGTAAGTCTAATAGTTTTTCAGTGGGGGTGAGGGGGTCGAAAGTAGCTTGAAAAGGTTCGTGTAAATATACACATGGCCGTTGCGCCCCCGTTTTTCCAAACTTGGCTGACGCAATGACGTGTGTCTAGATATACAATTTTTGCTCGTTTAATAAGAGCAGATTAATGCAAAAGAACTAGATTCAATCATTATAATAATTGAAAAGTTTTTGTTTAATTGAAAAGTTTTTGTTTTTCGAGTGTCATTATAATGCACATTTTATTTTTAAACTTCCATATGCATACATGTTAATAAATTTAATTCATTACGGAATCGCTTATCATAGTTTGATTGAAAAAAAAATATTCATAAAAATAATTAAAATTTCAGGTTATATACATATATATAATACGGGTGTCGAGTGGATTTTCTTCATTTAGACTTCCAATCATAATCCATTGGCTGTTACTGAATCAAGATATAATAATCTACATTCTTGACAGTAAAGCTCAATCGGAATTGTGTAGGATTGTTTCTCTAATTTGGTGCTTTCGATCGATGATAAATAACTTGCTGGATTAGAAAAACTTTCCTGTCGAATTGCAAGTAAGTTTAAAATATCTTATTAATTTACATCAAAGATAAAACTTTTTCGTCTTCATATTAATGTAGTTGACGCACATTGGTGCAGTCCAGGCTTCCACCGAATAAAGATACACCGATCTCCCACCGTTCAGAGGCAAATATGTGATTTGGCCTAGTGTTCCGCAAAGTGTGTGCCGCGGCACACCGGTGTATCGTGGTCATTAATTGGCGTGCCGCGGAAAAATATCAAGTTTTGTGAAGATAATGCACCTACCCATAGCTGAGAGTTAATGCGGGTAGCAAGAGATGAGAGCAGCCTTAATAACGATTGCTCCAAAGTTTCTCTGTCGCCTGTTCTCAATTAAGCAGGCTCACATTTCTCATTAAACATCTTTTCATATTATATTGATTTTAATAATAAATAAATAAAGAGTGTTTTTTTAGAGGTTCACAACTTTAAATTAAAATAAAACAAAGAAAAATATTTTTAATATCAATGAAAATTATTGGAAAATTAATTTTATGTCATTAATGTTTGAATGTGATTTCGGCCATGTGGCCCCCGCGGCGTAGATGGCGCAATCTGGATTTCCAATTTTCACACAGTTTTTGCAGCAATTTCTGCCGTATTTCGCCAATAATTAGCCGAATGTTGTGTTACAAGTGTTCAATCGTCTTTGGCGATATGTCAAGTAACTTGTCTAAACCGATAAACCAGATACAACAAAACAAATACGGCCGCAATTGCTGCGAAAAGTGTGTGAAAATTGAAAATCGAGATTGCGGCATATACGCCACGGCGGTCACATGGCCGAAATCATATTCAAACTTTAATGAGATAAAATTATTTTTCCAATAAAGCCAGTTTCATTGATATTAAAAATATTTTTCTTTGTTTTATTTTAATTTAAAGTTTTGAACCTCTAAAAAAACACCCTTTATTAAATAAACATTGGTTTTTACTTTATCAATGCGAAGCATGGGAAAGTATTGTAATCGATCTCGCGGCAAGCGCGACTTCAAAGGGTCCTCAGGTAAAGACTACGGAACCCATGGACTCAATTAAAGTCACAAATTGTAGTATTCAATTAGGTTGAATTTTAGCACGTGACGGTTTTGCCAAAAATTACATGGGGTCTCGTCGAGAGGCCAAAATGTTCGATTTTTTCATTCAGTGCGTGCGGATGGATGGTGGTATGGATGGATGGATGGATGGATGTTATCGTTTTTTGGCCCACGATTTTTTCCACACCGTTGCACATATTGAAATGAAATTGAAAACCTACCATTAGTTTAACAAAATGAAAAAAATCGATCGCTATTTTTGATTTTAAGTCGATTACTCCATGTCTTCAGCAATGGTTACCAATAATAACCGAAATGTCAAAAATCCAATGTAGAATTGTTATTCCTCGACTGTTAAATGAGAATCGATCATTATTTTTGACTTAAAGTCAACATGAACTGCAAATTGCAAGTGATCTGATTAATAATAAAGGAATAAACATATTAATATTTCAAATGAATTTGGATAAAGCTTAGCAACGATCTGTTGCAGTTTATTTTTCTTTGGTGTACTTCTAAAATTTCTTGATTTGGTAGGTGTGCCTTGAACACAAAAAGTTTGCGGAACACTGATTTAGGCAGCCTGTCATTCTTTACATTCATTTGAAATTTATAATTATGAACTTCAGGTTTTCAATATTTTTTTTTCGAACTCATAATCATTCGATAGTTTTAAGTTGAAATATTGAAAGGAGGAATAAAATAAAAATGTAAAATCAAATTATTTAATAAACTTATAGAACATGTTTTTGAGTATTATAAAAATTTATCATTTTTGATGATAATACAGTAGAATCCCGTACAACGCGGGGAATACGTTCCGTATAATAGGAAGTCCCTTTATACTTAACATACATTATCTGACCAAACTAACAAAACGGCGTCGTTGGAACTTATTTTTTGATACTTCCGATAGTGAATAAATGTTAAATATATTGAAGTGCACACATGTATTTTTATTAAAAGTTGAATAAAATAAGTAGGTTATAATGAAAGTCAGTCCAAATTATTTAAATTTTTTATTCAAATACCGACGTTTCAGTGATCTTTTCTCTCCTTCTTCAGGGTAATGAATAGTTATTGATGATGAGTATAACTCGGCCACCATTTGTCTCTCTTTTCAGTGATAACAACAATATTTCAATACTTTTCACCATTATATCACAAGTGTGTAGTTGACTAAGTACACTTGTGATATAATGGTGAAAAGTATTTTAATATTGTTGTTATCTCTGAAAAGAGAGACAAATGGAAGCCAAGTTATACTCACCCATCAATAACTATTCATTACCATGAAGAAGGAGAGAAAAGGTCACCTAAACGTCGGTATTTGAATAAAAAATTTAAATAATTTGTACTGCCTTTCATTATAAGTTACTTATTTCGCTTACCAGTCCGTCTTTCTAAGAAAATAAATAAAGTCGAATAAAATTCTCTTAGGTATATCTTTTAAATGTGTATTTATTACTATTTTTTTTATAATCCACTACTTTGTCAACTTCAAAAATCTGAAACTATGTGAAAATGTTAAATTTATCTTCTGGTTATATGGGACTGTTTATCGCTCTCGTTATATGAGTATAGTCGCAATTTTTTCGTTGCGTTATATGAATTCGTGTTTTATGTGAGTGCGTTATACGGGAGTCCACTCTATATACAAACAATGTGAATTAATGTAAATAAAGGCACTTTAATTATTTAATGTTTAAGGAGGTTCTTTCGCGACAATCCACACAAAAAGCTTTAGCCTCGTAACCTCTCAATAAATATGAACGGAACGAAAATTTTAGGGTATTTTTTTTAACGTGACTGTACACTCACACTACGAAATCTCTATATAGATACACACATACTAACCGGATCGTTTCCAAGCCATTGTGGTTATATTCCCTTTACTAAAAATAATGGCCCAAATAGGTTTTTTTTTGGTTTTTTTATCAAAACTACGTGGTAAATAATTACAAATTTTTTTTTAAGTTACTCCGAATATATTATTCTAACAAATATTAGTTTTTCATCAAGATGGTGAAAGTGCTTCAATGAAAAAAAATAATTATCATATCTCCTCCCTTTCCATATCTAGCCTATGTTAAAAATGTCATTTTTAATTGCAATTATTTCATGTTTGGTGTGGTAAATCGTCTTCAAATTTTAACAGTATGTGTATTAAGCTTTTAATGACTTATATTCCAAGTTTCAAAAACTTCTTGAATTTGTGCATTTGCGAAAGAACTACCTAAAGTAAAGATTTTTTTTTCCAAAAATTAAAGAATTCAACATTCCCCAAACAAACTAAAATAAGCATTTAATTAAATATCATTTTTCCTAATAATTTATATATTTAAATTAATTAAAGTAAGTACGATATTATCTAATAATATATTAATAGTTTTCAAAAAATTTTGCTTCAAATTGTATCGATAAGAATCATATTTTGTTCCCTATAACTGCCGTTTTGTGTTCTTATCATGGATAAGTTATATATTGTACACTGTATTTAGTTAAATTGCAAATAGTGGAATTTAACTCCAATTCTCGTCTTTGATTGCAAAACGCCTCATTTTTGACCAATTCACAATTAAAAAACTGATTTTTTCTGGTTTCCATTTATCATTTATTTTTATGATATGATGCCGTTTGCGACATACTATTGGTTTTGGTTGCAACCCTTCTTGACCAGAGAAAGGTTGGCGATTTGTAGATTTATCTCGAAGATGACTCTCCGTGAAGGGTCTGGTAACGGGCCCAAGCGATTCGACCTGTTTAAGCCCTGGTGCTGGTTGATGATTTAATTGAAGTGGGAGAGATTGTTCAAAGAAAGAGCATTATTTACTTTTGATTATTTTTATTAGTTAATTATAAGTACACTTGTCTCCAAAACTGATGGCTGGAGAGCCTCATCTCTTAACTCAAATTAACAACTGACTGACCACCCCAACTGGGCTTCAGATTCGAACTGTCTCCAGTCGATTCCAAAATAGAACTAACTCCAACTCTCTGACTATCTCAAAACCTGCCTCTTCAAATTGTCGATAAGAATCATATTTTGTTCCCTATAACTGCCGTTTTGTGTTCTTATCATGGATAAGTTATATATTGTACACTGTATTTAGTTAAATTGCAAATAGTGGAATTTAACTCCAATTCTCGTCTTTGATTGCAAAACGCCTCATTTTTGACCAATTCACAATTAAAAAACTGATTTTTACTGGTTTCCATTTATCATTAATTTTTATGATATGATGCGATTGGCCCTTGCATCTGGAAAGAAAGGTGAAGAGGATAATTTAACAAGAGATTACAACATTTTCTGATCAATCTTTCAGCTCTTCTTCTGTTCATCAGAATATTTTTTAAAATTTTTCAAATAATTCATTAAATAAATGGTTTTTCAGGTAAAATGGATCCAAAAACAAGAAACATTGAGGAGTTACATAAAGCTATTTTTACGCCTGAGAGTATTAAATTTGGTGAAGTGCTAGCCCATCCCGAACCTGGGGAGGAAGTTGTAGTTTCCGGTATAGCTGGATCCTATCCTGAATCAGAAAATGTTACTGATTTTCAAAATAATCTTTTCAATAAATATGATATGGTCAACGACGATCCTCGACGTTGGGAGAAAAGTAAGTATACAAAAAACCATTAATTATAAATAAACAAATATCAAATTAGAATTTATTTATCTATTTTATTTTCTAATAGTTTCACGAAACAAAAATAGATTGTATTGTTTTCGCTTCATATTATTATTATTATTATTTTTAACCAGGGGCGCCTAGTGTTAAAAATAAAGACATCTGAACGAGTGTTAAAAGCAAAAATTTATTTTTTACAAGTCGCAATGGCATAGCGAGGAGGAGGGGGCAAGGAGGTCTAATTATCATGCCCCGGGCGCCACTCCCAGAGGGACCGCCAAATGGTCTCCAAGACAAACAAGATATATAAATTATATTACTACTAGCTTCAAGGCCCGCCTTCGGTGGGCCTCTTGGTTGCCATGGTGTCTCGCCCCCCTGGACCCGCCGTCACTTGAACACTCTCTCTCCTCCATCTCCAACTACTCCCCACCCCAGCAACCATCTCCCTAGCCCCGGAACTATAAAATCGTTTAAAACATGAGATTTTCTAAATTTTTGATCCAGAAATCGTAAAGTAAGAAAGACCAAAATCGAATCCAACACATTGGAAATGCAAAAATTTTAGCTGAAGAACGAATTTGCCGCTAGGCGTCAGAGCCATCTGGAGAGGAGTACTGTGACTCTATGGGGACAAGTGGCGACACGTAGGGCCATCCGCCATTTTGGGTCTAATTTTAAATTGGAGCATATTAGGAAATTTAAGAAAATAAATATTTAAACACATTTTTTACACATATTAAACATATTTTAATTAAAAATAAAAGGTAATAATAATAATAATAAAGTTGATACAATTTTGAAGGCTGTATATGTAATAATTAAGTAATGGAGAGGATTCAGCGGGCTACCCATTGGCTGAATCCCTCCATTACTTAATTATAATAATAATAATATAATATTAAATTTCCTAATATTCTTCAATTTAAAAAAGACACAAAATGGCGGATGACCCTACGTGTCGCCACTGTCCCTATAAAGTCACTGTAATTAGGAGAATATATAAACTTTTGCTTACTAAGGCCTTTAGCAGTCATTTACCGGTCCATCTAGGCGAGTAAAAATAACAGAGGGTAAAAGCCTTGTTTTCTGAGAATTATTTCTTGTAGAACTCACATCATCGAAATCGGCCAGTCTACAAGCTGATTATCATTACTAAGACCTTAACAAACTGACATACAACCGGCCCTTAGATAGTTACAAACCTAGACAGGTACAAATGCCCTTTAGTAGTATGAGATATGTGTTTCTGGAGGGGGAGGTAGCGCCAATAAAGTGTCGTGCCCCGGGGATGTTCGATACGCCAGTGAAAAGTCGCAAAATTAATTACCATTAAAAAATCTGAATTTTTGTAAGTGGTTCACTTCAATTTGAGAGCAGTTTATTTGATCCACCTAATATAAAGTGAAAAGAACGCAGCAAATTTAAGAACTCTTTAGCTTTAGCGCCGGCGTTAGATTTTTTAGAGCTAAATTTTCTCAAAGAACAATATTAACTCTCTTCATAATTCTGCAAAATCGTTTTCAATGAATTTATTTTGCAACATTACTTGGAAGGGGAAAAAGACCGAAGAGCAACAAGGTGAATGAACTTACTATTTTGGCCAGCTTTCATAAATTCCCATATTTCTTGTCATTTTGGTGATCTGAATCTGATCATTTCTTTAACATTATCAAGATTGTCTCTCATCATAGTCTTATTTTGCATTGTCTAATTGATCACATGATGGCTGGCAGGGACTGGTGCAGAGTGGCAAGACAAAGGAAAGCGTGAACAAATTTGGGAGAGGCCTATGCCCTAAGGGGCCTGGTACAATAGCTAATTAACTATTTATATATTATGTAAGAAACCAAAAATGCTATAAATAAATAAATTGATCACAAGATTCAAAACAGGGTACCAGTGTGCGAACATGCATAACTTTATTTCGTTTATTTTCTTTTATTTTACTACTCATGCTTTAGTGGGCAATAAAAAAATTGTTATGCTGTTTGAATCTTTTCATGATATTTCTCGGGAAATAATTTTTCGACAATAAATTTTCAAATTGTTATAACTTCAGACCATTTGAAGATAAAATACTAAATGTGTATATCATTTTAAAGGAAATTGAATACTCTTCAACCTCTTTACAGAGGACTTTTACTGTAAAACGAAGGACTGAGGTGCTAGAGACAAAAGTTTGACTAAAAAACATAGGAAATTTTATTTTTTTCATATATTAACGATTTTCGCTTGGCGAATATCTCAAAAACCATAAGGAATAGAGAGTAATTAAATAGAATCAATTTTAAAGAAAATTTTATAATCTTTCATGGTAATATGAGTAATTTTTTCTACGACACACCGTTTTAGAGATATAATCAAAAAACCAAAAAACGGGACATTTCCACCATCCTCCCACCCCTAAGCCCGGAGCTAGGACCTCTGCTAGGACTGAAGTCTTTTAGTATTTTTACCTCCTAACTTACCCAGGGAAGGTAATGGGAAAGAGTGGAACGGGCAGAAGACGCATCTCTTGGCTTAAAAACCTAAGAACTTGGTTTGCTACTTCCACTACGGGTCTATTTAGAGCCTCAGTAATTAAGATTATAATTGCCAGAATGGTCGCCAACATCCGGTATCGGACAGGCACTAGAAGAAGAAGAACTTACCCAAACACATTACATAAGAAAAAAATTGTCTCCTCTTCAATATTTTCTTTTTTTTTTTTTTTTATAAGATACTGTGCAAGAAGAAGTTGCGCAAGAAGGGTACAACTCCGTATTCCGTGGTGGACCCTTGTAACGTGATAAGAGGAGATTTAATGGATTTGGTGAAAATTAATTATCTGTGGATGCCGTCTTGGAAAGATTGAAGGTCATAAGTTGCTGGAAAGACGGTCGGGGAAGAGAGTTCCAGTCTCTAGATGTCATGGGGATAAACTAGTGGCGAATGCGTTTATTCGGTGCGTCTCGGTTTAGGCGTGAGGTGTGATTTTAGAAAATCGTGTATTCCGCGCAAATGACCCTTGGTGGGACCCGTAAGTTGTTTCTACCATGCGATAATATGCGGTAGTATCTATAAAAAAGGGAAAGGGCGGAGACAGATCTACGATGGGCCAGAGATTGAGGTGTGGTTATTCTTCAGGATCGCCTATCAGTCGTCTGATAGCTCGTCTCCCAGATTGCGTCCAGGGTTTCAAGAGAATATTTGGAGGACCCTCTCCACAAATGCGAGCAATATTGAACGGGGCGGTGCAGGCCTTGTATGACGCAGGGGACGAGTGGGGTGAAAAATCGTTTTGGTTCGGAAAAAGCCAAGCTTACATGCTGCGTATGCTGCTATGAGATAATATGGTCATTCCAAGAGAGGTCAGAACCTAAGGAGACACCTAACAATGATATTTTATTACGAAATTCCAGCTGAAGCCGATCCGAAATGTCCGGAAGGTTCCTATCTTGCGCGCCTAGAAATTAGGCGGCATTGCCATTTATATCAACGTAGAAGTTTACCAAGTTGTAGAGATCCCCATTTTTTAGCGTGCTTACAGTCTGAATTTATTGAGGAGGCTATGTTTGCGCGATCGTCTAGTAAGGATTTAGGCGTTGTGGAGATTGCTATCGTCAGCGTAACAATGCTATGATTGGTGAATTTAGCGGTCGTATGCCAGACCTTCAAGAGCGTGGGAGAAATGACTGAACCCTGAACTCCAGCATTAGTATGAGATGGGATGATGTTCCGTCGCTTCGACTTTAATAGAGCGGTTTTGAGAGAAGCTCTCAACCAACACGAGGCTCAGGGGAGGCCAAATGCAGGTAATTTGGCAAGAAGATTTTTGTGCCAGACTTGATCGAAGGCCTTTGAAATGTCTAAGCCTATTACGAAAGTCTCTTTACCAGTCTCAGTATTTATTCCATATGAGTTATATATGCTAAAATGTCGCCGGTGGACCGAGATTGTCTAAAGCCGTATTGACTATGGCAGTTAGTTTATTAGATTCTAAATGGTGAAGAACTTGCTCATTAATTATTTTTCTCAACGTTTGGAAAGACCAAGTTCTCTTGATCGGACATTATAATCCATTGATATACTGGATTTATAATATAATTAACTTTATTTTTATTATATTATGAAATCTAAAAAATAAATGTATTTGAAATTTTTATAAATTTTTAATTTGTCTTTTGTGACATCACAATTTTTAAGATCCCCAGCCTCCTCTGTCACAAATCTCTAATGCCCCCTCCCCACTTGAAATGGATTAAGACATCTCATCTGTGGCGAAATCTGCAGCAAGGAAGATTGGCCACTTATTCAGGTCCAAGCGATTTTTCACTTCCTATCTTCTCACTATCTACAAGGGCCAAATAGGCCCCTGTCTCGAATACGGCTCTCATCTGTGGAGAGGAGCCTCTAAATATTCTCTTGCTACCCTGGATGAAATTCTGAAACGAGCCGTCTGTCTAATTGACGATTCTACCCTCACCGACTGCCACGACTCACTAGCTCATCGAAGAAATGTCTCTGCCCTTTCCCTTTTCTATAGATACTATCACGGCAGGTTCTCTGATGAGATAAAATCAATAATTACCCCCAAAGTAGGCTTTGCGCGTAGCACGCGTTTTGCCAGCTCCCAACACTCTTTCGCGGTCAAATTGGAAAAGTGCCGGGCCACTTCATTCGCCAATACGTATATCCCCATGACTTCAAGGAACTGGAACTCTCTCCCAGCCTCCATCTTTTCCAGCACTTATAATCTTCAAACCTTCAAAACCCTAGTGCATAAACACCTACGTCTCCACCCTCTCACTTAATCAACTTTCCCTTCTCTTCGGTAATGCAAGGGTCTTTCGAGATCCATATGGGGTGCATTTTTACTGGTGCGCCCCTTCTTGCATTCGAATGCATTAAAAAAAAACTTATGTTACTGTGTGACGTCATTTATGGACGGGCCCTAATATATAGTAAGTTTTCATACATTTGTTGCAGCGTCCTGAATCGGGGTTCGGTTTCTGTAGTTTGGGGATTAGAGAAGATGCATCCCTTCTGAAAGCCGGGTGAAAGATTGTTTTTTTCTTTTGATTAAATGAGGGTGCAACTCGAGAGGTGTCCTATCTGCTTCACAAATTTCGATTTTCGGATGCAAGTTCCCCCTCCCCAACTAAACCCCGAAATAGACTCTTTATTATATAAATAAAAAAAAAAAAAAATGTTTAAATGGTCAAGAGGTGGGGTCGAGGAAAAAAATTGAGGATGAAACAAAAATTTAAGTAAAAATAGTAAATTAAAAAATAATTGGAGCCGTTTATTGAAACTCCCAGTAATGATTGAAAAATATTTATGTATAGATATTGACTCCGATTAGAAAACTTTGAGAGATGACAAATTTAAGAAAATTTGATTTTAATCAAAAATAAGCTGAATTGTTCTGATGTGGCCATCCACTTGACCATACAACATATGGCCTCTAACTTATATTTAATAAATTTATTTATAATCATGTAGCGGAGAGGGGTTATTTAGCCTTTGCATTTTTAGACTTCTGGGGTCCCACTGATTATGTATACAAAATTTGGTCGAGTTTGCTCAAACGGCCTAGATTTTTAATTTTTAGCCCCCCCCCCCCTCCTCCAGCCCCCTTAATTTTGGGTCGATATGCAACAAAATCTAATCAGGTCATAATCTCAATCGAGCAAAAACTACGTGTGAAATTTGGTTTCGATATTCACACTAGTTTTTGAGCTAGCTCGTCCACAAAAATGTTCACTTATTAGGGCTTTTTTGTAGAGCCAAATGTCATGGTTTTGCTCAATTTTTTTAATCAAAATTGTTTCATCCGTTTTTGAGATATTTCGAAAAAAAGAAGGAATAAAACTGCACGATTACAATACTTGACCATACACTGTATGGTAAAGTAATTACCAAAAATATTATTAATACAATTTAAAAAATATTGAAAAAAAAAATAGATCAAAAATTATCTGTCAGCAGAATGGTGAGTGTTAGTTCTCTCTTCTAAGGAATCTTTTCTTCATTTGGACTCCTCTGAGAGGCTTCGGGCTCAAACTTCTTAGAGCCAATCCAAAAAAACCAAAGGCGAGTTGGAATAGGCTCAAGGAATACCGCCTATAAAGAGTCATTTGAGTGAGATCCAAGTCAAAAAATCAGAAACAATTCTTCAAAAAAAAATAAAAAAAAAAAAACGGATCTATTATGAATCAGAAAATATAAAAAAATAATATATATATATATATATATATATATATATATATATATTATGTATAATAATATGTTGCCTACTTGAAGGCTGAGGCATAAGTACCGTAGATCTCTCGCTTCTAACCCTAGGTCCGTTTGCTTGGTTAAGGAGAGGGGACCCTCCGAGCAATTTCAAATTAGAATGTATCGAAATTGAGACTGCGTGCTATTTTCCCCTAGTGTTTAGGGCACTAGACCATTCATCATCATCATTGAGTATACAGTCCTAAGACTGGTTTGATGCAACAATCCGTCTCCACTCGACTCTGTCCCCCGCCAGCTGTTTAACCTCTCTAAATGTCTGGCATCCCATATCCCAATTATTTGGTTGAAATATTCTAATCTGGGTCTTCCCCTTCCCTTTTCTTTCCCCACCTCCCCTCCAAGATATCCCTAAGCAGTCCCCCACATGTCTCAGTGTGTGCCCTAGACCATTACATTGTTATAAAAATTTTTTTTTTTTTTTTTTTCTTCTTCCTTTGGCCTTGGTGGACACCATTTGGCCATCATTTGTACTTAATATAGGAGTCACTCATAAAATTTATTCATTCAAAATGTTCAATTTATATAAATAATTTAAGTGAAATTATGAATTTTACTATTTCTTTAGTCATTTCATTTTCATTGAACAAGTGATATAAAATTGTTTCTACGCTCATTAAATGAAATACATCGCGAAATCTCGAATAAAATTTATCAATTTTATGCTTTGTGTTATACAATTTAGTACCAGGTGGTTAATATCCCCAATTTCGCCACAGTTACATAAAGGATTGTCCTTTATTTTCATTTGGAATAGGTGTTTAGGAGTTGTTGTATGTCCCAATCTTAATCGTATTAGAATATAATTTTTTCTAGTAAGTGTTATATCATTATACCACGGTATTTTGGGTATTGTTGGCATAATTTTGTATAAATGTGAGCCTTTGATTTTGCTCGATTCTCTCCATTCTTGTTGAAATGTTGACAATATGTTGCCTTTGAATTCTAGAAACAACATCTGGTTTGGGGATTTCTATTTCCAATATTTCTCCTATTTGTATCGCATCCTTTGCTAGTTTATCGACTACTTCATTTCCTTGATTCCCACATGACTTGGAATCATAAAAATCTTATATCCTTTTTAGTTTCTATTAGTTTGTTTATTATTTGATATATTAAATAATTCTCTGATTTTTTTTCAAAATTTTCCATATCTAAAGTACCTTTTTGAATCGGAAATAATCAGGAATTTTCATTCTTTTTACAAAAATTGATATAATCCAAAGTCTTGAGAATAGCCATCGCTTCGACTGTAAATATAGATACATCTTTCCTCAATTTGAACTGTTTGTAAAGCCTGTGTTTTCGTGATAAAATGCACCCCCTGTGTGGGATTTGAGTTCTTTCTTTGATCCATCCGTATAAATATATTCAAATCTTGGTAGTTCTCTCTTAGTATACTACAAAGTTCTATTTTTATAAAATTATTAGTATTGTTATTATTCCAGTTCTTAATATTAATATTAGGTTCATATAAAATTAACCTGTATGGAAAAGTTATATATTAATTATTATTACTTTTATAAATAGGTAGGTTATTATCAGTTATATTTTCCAAAATTTTTAACAATAAATAATTGATTATATAAAATGCTATTGTGCATTTTGTTTGAAGGTCACTTATAGAAACTAAAACCTGATTATCTTTTAGTACATATTTTAGTGATTAAGTATTTTCTCGCTAGCTTAGTTCTTCTAAGGTTAAGTGACATTTCTCAGCTTCTGCTAATAGTGCATTTGTAGGAGATGTTTTCATAGCTCAGACTGATTCTAGGCTTTATATTGCAAGATATCAAGTTTTTAATAGATATTTCCCTGCATTAGCAAAATTGGACTTCCATAGTCCATTATTGATCTAATCATTGATCTGTAAATTAAAA
The DNA here is from genome assembly GCA_024734495.1 of Forficula auricularia. Lineage (NCBI taxonomy): Eukaryota > Metazoa > Arthropoda > Insecta > Dermaptera > Forficulidae > Forficula > Forficula auricularia. The sequence continues at coordinate 8,580,755 of JALMQS010000120.1, read as the reverse complement.
TACAATTTGAAGGGTGAGCACCCCACCAAACTTTTGCAATACTTCTTAGAATATTGATAATTTTTTCACATTTAGCACATATGTATTCAATATGATCTTTCCACTTTAATTTAGTATCCAATATTAGACCTAAAAATTTTTATTTTTTCAACTTTTTCAATAAGGATATTATTTATATTAATATGAGATATATCTGGTAATTTATATTTTTGTAAAAATCATGGCTTTTGTTTTTCGTGGTTCTAGTTTAAATTTTTTTTTATCTAACCAAGTTGATACATTACTCATAGTTATTTCAAACTATAATTATTTTCATCTATCGAATTTGATTTTGTATACAAACACAAGTCATCGGCGAACTGTATAATATTAACTACATTGATAATACCGTATCTATATCGCTGGTATAAAGTAGAATAGAAGTGGAGAGAGTACACCTCCTTGCATCAATCCCTTTGAGACAATTCTTGGTCCAAACAATTTGTTATTGCCCTTTATATATAGGGACCTTTGACAATATAAGCAAATAATGTTATTAATTAGTTGATTGGGTAATTTCAATTCAACCTAGTTTTTCCATTAATATTTCATCATCACATTGTCATATGCAGATTGTATATCAATAAATATAGCTGTCAGATATTCTTTTTCTATAAAGGATAAATAAATGTCATTTGTTAATATAGTTAAGTTGTCCAAGTACTTTTGTTTTTTCTAAAACCATATTGGGAGTTACTATATAAATTATTGTTTTCAATAAACCACTCTAGACGGTTTTAATTAATAGTTCGAAAGTTTTTCAATACAGGATGACAAGGCTATTGGTCTATATGATTTGCAGGATTTGGATCGTTATTCGATTTTGGTATCGGGACTATGATTTGGGTGGTCACGAATCTGGGGAATACGTTTTTATAAATTCATTAAACATCTCTACTAAGATTTGTTTTGCTGAAGTAGGTAAAATTTTATCATCGAGTAAGTTATGTTATCATAGCCTGGCTTGAGCTGTCCTTCTTAAATTAATCGCGATTTGTAATTCCTTAATGAGAAAGGCTCAATAAGCCATTTATATTTCTCTCTTCTTTATTCGGAAGGTATTCGATTTTCATTCATTACATCAGGAGAAATCATATCCGCAAATACTTCTAAGGTCTCTTCACATTAATTTGGTTAGCCGAAGGGATTGTCATATTTTTAAGCATTTAATTTTTTTCCAAATTTTTTGAAATGGGTGTATTTTTATCCAATGAAGAGCAAAATGTTTTCCAATTTGTACGTTTTTTATTTTTTAAAATTAGTTTAACTTCTGCATCAGATTTTTTATATTCAATATAATTTTCCTAATTCATAGTATGCGCCATACTTTGAACATTATTTTCCCTTTTTTTAATTATAGTGGTGCACTCTTCATCCCACCGGTCTGGGAATCTCTATTTTTTCTATTATTGTCTTTTTTATTATTAAATATATTGGTTGTATTTTCAATTGTTTCAATAAATTTGTTATATTTATTTATAGGCGTTTCATCATTACTTGATGTTGAAAAATTACTTCTTATTATTGTCCATAATATCCATATATAGCATCAATCGATTTTATTTATATTGATTTTATTTATAAAATTTACATTAGACGATTGTCTATTGGTTGTTAATTTGATAATAATTGGAAAATGATTTGAACCATATGAGTCGTCAAAAACAGTCCATTCTGTCATTGGTGCGATTTCGGGAGAAACTGTGTTAGATCTAGAGGTGATGTCGTTCTATTTAGTTGTGGAACCATTGTTGGTTCGTCCATTGTTGAGTAATATCAATCCATCCTCTGGTCGATGTTTTCTACTAATTTTTCGTCCGGCAGCATCTTCGCGGTTTGCCCAAACAATCTTGACTTTTTTTGCGTTAAAATCTCCACTTAAAAAAATAGTTCCTTTAATTTGATTCATTAGGGATCTCCATTGGTTATTATCAATAATTGTGTTTGGAGTAGCATATATAGACATAAAGTTTATTATTAAATTTTTTGATAGATATGCCCTTGTGCAATACTTCAAAAATTAAATTAGTATTATCTATAACAATTTCGTTAAAACTTATATTTTTTTATAAGAATTGCTACTCCCCCTTTTCCATCATCACGATCTTTTTAATTAAATTATATCCTTTAAAACGATAGTTAAATTTCTTCTTAAACCATGTCTCACATATTAACGCTATATCAATGTCTTTAGATATCATTATTTTTGAAAGCCTCTTTCTTGGCATGCCAATGACAGCACATTCCATTGTATAACAAATATTTTTGATTCTGATTAGTAGTATCCATAGTAGATAAGAAATTAAAAAAGAATAAAATATATTTATTTACTTTTTTTTCTTGATAAATAATTAATTTTTATTATTTTATAAATTGATATCTTGACCTTGATTCTTATTATTCGAGGTGTGTGATAATGTATTATCATCTATTAAATTCACATTTACGTTAGGTTTATTTATATTTAGTGGATTTCAGTAGTATTTATTATAAATGAAGTTGAGTTCATTATATTAATATTTTCAGAAGTGTCCATTCTAGGATTATCCTCTTCTTGATTAGTACTACGTAGTATAAGGATTTCGTGTAATAGGAGATGTTGCAATATTTATGTTATTATTAGGCAACTTGAAATTTGGTTTCGGCCTAGGGGATGTGGTTTCCTTTCATTTTGGGTTTTTATTTTAAAATGTTTTTTATTATTTTGTTCACTTTCATTATCAAATCTTATTCTTTTTTGAGGAATAGTTTTGTTATTTGAAGAGCTATTATTCAAACTAGGAAAATTCTTCGAGTCAAACACAATTGGAGGAGAGGGGATGATTGAGACTGCATCAAGATAGGGTTTATAGTTTACAATACTCAGGGCTTCTTTAAAAGAATAACTTTTAAGAGTCATGAGCTCTTTAATTTTCATTTGCTTTTGGTATTCTGGGCAGATTCTTGTGTTGGTCGCAATATGCTCACCACCGCAATGTACATTTTAAGGATCTGAGCTTGTACAAACTGTAATATCATGTTCTAACATACAGGAAGAGCATCTCCTTTTAGATCAAGCAGCCCGCCATCTTGTGTCCGTATCTTAGGCAACCTAGACAAATAATAGGCCTAGGAATATAAGGAATCACTTCAGTTTTCACTGAATGTATGATTATATAATTTGGCAATGTTTGTGACGCAACAGTTATTTTAATTGAGTTAGTTGGCTGTAGAGAGGTGGTCCCTTCATTTGTTTTGACAACTCTTTTTAGTCTTTCCGCCTTAATAATTTTAAATTCTGATATGCATACTTCATTATTTAAAATTTCACATTCATCAATTTCTATTGGGAGATATCTAATTATTCCAAATTTTGTATTTATAAACAGTGGAATATAAGCTTCGTAACCCAAGTCATGTAACTGCTTATCATTAACAAATCTGTTGGCCTCAGGTCCAGATTGGAATTCAACCCTATTTTTGTATTTGTTAAGTCTAGTGATTCCCAGAATATTGTTTGTAATTATGTAGTTTTTCGAAAAGTATTTTCCGAGAGCATCGGATGCATAGGAGTAGATTGGTGGATTTGGTTATAATTTCACCTGCATCTATTATTTGTGAAAATTCATCATTAAATTGAACTTCCTTGCCATCAGAATCTACATAATATCTTGTGAATGTTTTTTTCAACAAACACAAAGAAAAGGTCTATGTATCGGTTAATGAATAAATATTTTTTGAATAGTGTCTATTTTGTTTGAATCAGGGGGTTTGACACCCCCTTAACATTTAACATTATAAGGGCTCAGCCCCCCCGGTGGAGGCTTGCTTTTCAAATAAATAAATTCAATTCAATACTTATTTGAGTATTTATATAGAAAAAATATAATTATAAATAAAAAGATAAGAATAAAATCGCTTATCTGAGAGAGGCCAAAGAGTAGACGTCTGCTCGCCAGGAGTGCTCACTCACGAATGTTATAAAAAATAAATGCTATCTAAATAAAATAAAAATGTAGATACTGTATTGTATTGTAGTAAAGTTGCAATATAAAATGTAGGCATGTTATATTAAAAGTAAAACAGCTGTATTTATTCATTTACTTAAAATGTAGTGTCACAGCGTTTATATTGTTCTTGACAAAAAGTAAATAAATAATAATTATATCTAAAAATGCATTCACTGGTTCAGTCACTTTTACACCTGTACTAATTAATTTTAATTGATTATCTTTCTCATAATTTTCAGCTCTTGATGAAGTTCCTCAGAGAACAGGAAAATTGCTTGTAATTAATAAATTTGATTGTGGATTTTTTGATTTTCACCATCAACAATCCGACAGTTGTGATCCAATTCTACGGCTCTCCATGGAGAAATCATTCGAAGCCCTTTTGGATGCTGGGATCAATCCAAAAGAGATACAGGATACCAGAACCGGAATCTTTCTTGGCACCTGTTTTTTTGAAATTGAAAAATTCTGGTTTGTAGAATAATTTTCAATTTTTTATAAGTAATTAGGGGCCTTCCATAGAATTACGTCACACAGTAGAGAAGAGGCCATCTCAGATTTGTGACAAAAAAATGGCGGGGGGGGGAGGGGCAAGGAATCTTAAAACTTGTGATGTCACAAAAGTCAAATTACATTTTTTTAATTTTCAAATATATATTATAAATATAAAAGTAAAAGGGTGATGTCATAATATGGCGGGCCTCAATGAAAATGAGACAGATTCTGACCATTGGGGTAGTTAAAGGAATTTTCCTAAGAGGGCAGCCGCAGTGTGGCGATCAGGGTTGAGCGAGGTGTGGCGACCGCCCAGCCCAAATTGCTCTCCTTAACCATACACCCAACCTGTTAAATTGAGCATTTGAGCAAATACTTATTGCAAAACCAAGTTGATAAAATTAACAAAAGCTAAATCGCTTTTAATATTATAGACCTTATACAATAATAATAATTATACATTATATTCATTTGTTTTGTTTATTGGGCCTCCTAGGCGCGGGCCGCCTCTTACAAGACAAAAGACGATTACAAATTTATTTACAAATGTTTCACATTTTCGACTTCAGAACAAATTAATTCAGATTCAGAGCGGATGGCTGAGAGAGCCAGGATTAAGAAAGGAAAAGTATTAAAAAATAATATCTAAATTATACAAAAATCTGAATTATCAGAAATTTTTTTTTTTTTATTGTTATAATTTATTTACAATCAACCATTTGAACAGGTTTTAAGTAAATTTGATAAAATTGATTAACAAACACACATACACAACTTTGTCATTTATATACACATGAAAGGAAGTCTTCCATCGAAGTCACCCTTAATTGAATTTATTAGTCCAGTTGTGCAGAATGGCGCGCTCCTCGGTGTCTAGAATATGATTTTTCTTAAGTCTCCTAGTTACTTGACTATTATCCAGGAGATTGATGGCTGATATATTTGAATGGTTTTCGAGGTTTTTTAATATGTTTGTTGTACGAGTCAGGATTACCTTTCTAGCAGAAGGGACAATAAGGTCACTATGCAGACTTTCGTTTGTGAAGTCACAAGGTGCATTCGCAATACCTCTTAATATTTTTGATTGTATTCTTTGGATTTTACTGATGTTGGACTCACTAGCAGTTCCCCAGGTTTGACATATGACCATATTGGTTTGAGAATTGATTTATATAATAGTACTTTAGTTTTTAAGGCAAGCTGTGAGTTTTGCCTAGTAACCAGTACATCCTTTTGTATTTAATATTTATTTCGTTTCTTTTTTTTCTAAGTGGTTTCCATGTAAGTCTTTGATCCAGATGCATTCCAAGATATTTGACTGAATTACTGTATGGAATTTGTTTAGAATTTAAGTACTGGAGGGCTTATGATTTTTCTATTTGTGAACGAAATATGAGTCGATTTTGCTTCATTAACTTGTATTCTCCATTTTATGAAACCAATTTTGGGTGTTGTCGAGATATTCTTGAAGTTTATTTGATGCTGTTCCAGGATCAAATTTGAGAACCATTAAAGCAGTATCGTCTGCGTAAGTTGCAATAAACAGATCATCATGATTAGGTATATCTGCAGTAAATATAGAATAAAGAAATGGTCCAAAGAATACTCCTTGAGGTACCCCAGATTTGATTGGATGATATTGTGAGAATTCGTTTTCAGTTCTTACTTGAAACCATCTATTTTCCAGGTAAGATTTTAGTATCCAATAGAGTTGGTCAAAATATTTTTTAATTTTATAAGAGTCCCTCATGCCAAACTTTATCAAACGCCTGTTTGACGTCCAGAAATACACCCATACATACATTTTTTTCCTCTAAGGGCCTTTTCAATGTTATTTGTTATTCTATGTATTTGCTCGGAGGTGGAATGTTGAGCACGAAATCCATATTGATGGTAAGGTATTATTTCATCAGTTTCAATGCATGATTTAATTCTTTTTAATAAAAGTTTTTTCAAAGATTTTCGACATGAGGAAGGAGGCTAGTGGATTGTTGCTTAGGAAGAGACTTCTGATATATTTTTTCAGATTTTTAATTATCATTATTATGATTGCATGTTTCCATTGTATTGGAAAATATCTAACTCTTAAGTGCATTAAATATTTCAGTGAGTAGTTTTATTCCTTTTTTAGGAAGTTTTTTAATAATTCAACCGTGATTAAGTCATAACCGGGAGATTTTCTTTTGTTAGATTCATTTTTTAGTTGTATTTCTATATCTTTTGAGGAAAAAAGGTATTGGTGGGGATAATTGTAATGGGGAATCTAGGAAGCTTTCTATTTCGAGGTTTTCCCGAATTTGAGCATGTTTGGGGGAAAAGGATTAAATGTTTGTTTCAGATGGTTTGAGAATATTTCGGCTTTTCAAGATTTGTTCTTGCCAAGTGTTTGTATCTGTTTTTATAGGGGGTGAGAATTGCTTCGGTCTTTTTAGATATTTAGTTGCCTTCCATAGAGAATATTCATTGGCACCTTGTGGAAAGTTTCGAGAGGTAATCTTCTAATGTGTCCTTTTATTTTTACGAATTAAATTTTTTAACATTTTTAGCGGCTCTGTTATATTCTAATTTATCGGTTATATATTGACTTCTTTGCCAGATTTTCACTCAGTCTTCTTTTTTTCTTTTAATTTTCTCTTTTATTTCAAATGGGTAATTTATTTGAGTATCCTGATTATCCAACTCGGGTGTTGATATCAAGCAGCGTCTTGTATATTTTTGTTGAAGTGTTCAATTGCTAATTCTATCTCTTCGGTTTAAGAGGAACTTTGGTGTTTAATTTTCTTCAACTTTTATTTTGAATAAATCCCAATTTGTTTTTTTATTATAAAGGGAGGGCTTTTTTCTTTTTCTTTTTTTTATTATAAGTAGTGTACTTATTGTAGCCAATATAGGCGTATGATCAGACTAAGATCCAGACATTCTTCCACAAATATATATGAGTTTGAGAATCCCTTGGTGACAAAGAAGTCTAAGGAGATCAGGTAATCTATTTGGATCTGTAGGCCAATAAGTCGGTTTACCGGTAGATATAACATTGTATCCTTTTTTTGATATTGTTTTGAATAGGTTTCTGCCTTTAGGGTTTATTACTCTAGACCCAAAAGATATATGTTTTGAGTTGAAGTCTCCGCCAACAGTAAGATTTTGGGCCAAAGAACTAAAAAATTTGTAAACTGTTCTATTGATATGGTATTCTGGGAGGACAGTAGATAGCGCTAACACAATGTGTGATCCATTTAAGTCTGTAATTGATATTGATGTTGCTTGTATATAGTCTTTTTCCCATTTTTCCAATTCGTGATGATATATTGATTTTTAATAATTATTGCAGTACCTGCATGTGCCCTATCGTCTGGGTGCTGGAGTGGTAGCAATTATATCCAGGGATTGAAAAATAACTCTTACTGTAAAATGAGTTTCCGATATTAATAATATATCAATTTTTTCAGTAAATAAAAATATTTCTATTTCATGTCTACGTTGTGTTAGACCGTTTGCATTCCAGAGAACTATTTTATAATTGTCAGACATTTTTTGATATAACTTTAGTTAGCAGGCTCAAAATCATGCTATTTTGGTTTAACAATTGACTAAACAAAGATTTAAATTCGTTCATGAATGATGTTAGCATAGTATTTAAATCATTCATCTGACTACTGTGATTTTCATGATTTCCATTTTTTGAACAACGCTAGAAAATGATCTTTGTGTGTTTTGTTGAGAGTTTTGGTTTAAAGGATTAGAAAAGTGAGTTTGCTGTGGAGGTTGGAGATTTGTTGCTTGAATTTGTGATTGATATTATTTTTTGTTATCATTATAGGTTCTTATTTTGTTTTGAAATGGTAAGCCTCTTTTCTTTTGTAAATCTTTATAGGTAGAACAACCCTTATAATTTGCCGAGGTGATTTCCAGAGCAATTTGAACAAGTCGGTGGGGTTTCAATGGGTTTAGAGCAGCTTTGAGAAAGATGCGGACCAGCGCATTTTACGCACCTATAAGGTTTAAAACAGTAGCTCTTTGTATGCATAAAGGACTGACACCGAGTACATTGTGGAATATCTTTATTTTTCCTGGGTGGTTCAACTACTATTTTAGTATTTAGAAAGTATATTATATATATCTTTATTATTTTCACTTGGTTCGAGATCTAAGAAAAATAATGGAAAAGGTTCTTTAGACTTTATGTCTAATATTTATTATATTTCTGACGTCGAACCCTTTTTCTGAAAGTTCGAATTTTATCTCATTAATATCCGCAGAGTGATGGAGATTTCTGAGAACTACTCGAAATGACCGATCTTCTTTGGGTTGGTAGGTATGGTGGACGATGTTGTTTTCTTTCAGATATTTAGATAATTTTCTGAATGAGTCGATGGTAGTTATATTTATTTTTACTGTCGAATTTATTAATCCTTTACATATGTATTCATTTTTGTTATTTATAACCTCCGAAATGCTATTTGCCATTTCCGAGAAGTTTAAACATCATATATAAATAGGTGGAGGTTTGGGGAATTCTTTGTACCTGAGTTTTGAGAAGTGTTTTCCTTATTTGAGGTATTTTACTTCTAAATCATCATTTGACAGTGGAGCAAATTTATTCGAATGTGTAAATTCAACTTCATTGTCTGGCTGTATATTGTTCATGGAGCTAGTTCTTTTGCGTTTTGGCCTCTGCCAGGAGATTTCCATGTTGTGATTTTCTTCGATTCGAGCATTTTGATTTGTCGGGAGAACTTGAGATATTTTCACAACACTTCACTGAATTTAAATGTACAATTAAGTTTTGATTTAAGTAAGGGCACTTAGCCCATTTGAAAAATGAATTTTGAAAAAATTTTATATCAATATCTATTTATATTGGAATAGATAAGACTTGGCTCAGAGAGGTCAGAGGATTAGTATTTGATCCGTCCTGCTCGAAAGCAATATAGAACTGTGAATTATCCAGAAATAATTCACATTTTTCGCAACCCACCATTCAAATGTTTAGCTTCTTATTTTGGACCTATCTATATTTATAAAATAATAATAAAAATAGGTCTAATTTAAAACATATTTAGATAAATATTAAGATAGACTTAATAAATTTTTCTGAAATTTCAAACCTTTGGAACCGTCTCTCCATATTCAATCCTTTCATCTCGGTCGATTATAACGCAAAGATTGGCTTACTATTATAGCTCAATACTACTGATACCCATATGATGGATACCGCCTGTTCGAGCTCCTGTTTTGGACTTGACTGGGCATATAGGTAAATAAACAACACAAATTTTTTTTCATTCCAATTAATAGTTTTTTAATGTAAAGTTCATTTTCAAAAATTATTTGAGAAAACAAAGGTTATTATTTAATAATTTTCAAACAAAAATTGCACTTTATCGCATTGCTGCAAAAAAAACTTTGTTAATCACTGAACAATATAATTGAATATGCAATTTCGAAAAGGGAGCACATTTTGTATATTTTGACAAATACATTTTGTGATATAAATATAATCTAAAAGCTTGCCTGCACTTACTATGCTTGACAAAGACACAACTCACAAAACTGGTATTAATTTTACTGCCTCCAAAATGTAACTCAAAATTAAATTTTATAAAATTTTACTACTTTAGAAAATAATTAGTTTTTCTTTTAATTGCTGAACATTTTCAATTTTCAGACATGTGACCAAAATTATTACCCAGCCCAAAATTATTTGAATTAAATTTTTTTTTCTTTTTCATGCATTCTTACAAATTTTTTATATAATTTTACTATAAAAAAAAAAATGGGAAGACCAGGCTCAAAATTTTTTTGTAAATATAATTTCACATATCAGGATTGTAATTTTACAACATATTTCTTTAGTAATAAGTATCTAATTAATACAAGAAAAAAATAAATTTCCAATTATTATTGTAATTTTTGCAATGAGTTAATGTGATTTTACCCATAAAATATAGTATTTTTTTACTATGACATTCGCGTTGTCCTTATTTTGGATATTTTTTGAATTTTTACATGACAAGGGGTCATATGGTTAGAAATAAATAACAAAATATATCCCCAACTTTCAAGTCTCTATCTCAATTATAATCTGAGCCCCCAGCGATGTATTTCTCATCTAAATAACATGGGGTTTTTGACATTAAAATATCAATTCTTTATTCCAAAGGCCATAGTAATGGTTAAAAAAATTTGAAACTCCTGTAGACTTTATTCTTATAATAATAGCTATCCATCAGTATTATTACAGATTTAGCTATTATAATTTTGGAACTACAGCTAGATAAAATACTACTATAAATCTTAGTGTTATCAAGTTATAGACTCCAAAAATTATAAAGATATTCACCTTGTACCAGCACAATCTCTACTAATTATTCCAAAATTATAATAGCTAAAATCTGTAAAGTGCGAGGGATACTTCCTGTATACAAATATAACGTCTACAGAGTTTTAAATTTTTTGAACCATTACTTTGCAGAAACCAAAAAATTGATCTTTCAATGAGAAATTTAATATTTTTTAAATTAAAATATTTTTATTGAACCAATTATTTTAGATTAATTAATGTATACATTGTATTTGAACTTCGACTTCGGAGATTATCGTACTTCTCGACCATCGACTGTCCTTGATCATCTTTTTAGTCCTTTTTAGTAGAGGAAAAGCAGATTGTAGCCTACTTCTCTTTCCGATAATTATTACAATTCCATTATTTCTCCCCCTTCAATGGAAAAAACCCCATGTTATTAAGATGAGAAGCTTACATCGCTGGGGACACAGGTTATGAATTGGGAATAAAAAAGACTTGCAGTTTGGGGGATATTTTTATTTATTTCTAACCATATGAGCCCTTGTCCGCGTAAAAATTCGAAAATACCCAAAATAAGGACCACCCTAATACGCACTCTTCTAAATTTTCCTATCTATGTGTATTGTAAAGTCTACCATGTTTGTTCAAAAGAAAAGGTGAATTTTGAATTTTCATGAGCTGTGTACATTCGATTATCGAATTTGTTTTGTTATGTTCAGCTATTTTATAGATAATTGATAATTCATGTCTATAATCTTCGATGTTTAGTTGAATGATTAGTCTATGGAACATAGAGTAAAAAAAAAATATCGGGTCCCCCAAAAAATAATAGATATTCAAAAACTTATTAACCTATGTCTAGATCAAAATTATTTCCTTTTTAATAATAACACTTTCTACAAACAAAATGATGGACTTCCAAGTAAGGAAGTCCTTGAATAACTATTAACTAAATCTACATACACCTGGAGGATACTATTTTAAATCCCAGCAACAGCAACTTCCAACATATATAGTTCTGGAAACGGTACGTAGATGATATTCTAGTAGTGTCGACGAGGGTACAACGAGACAAATTTCCCCATTTGAAACATATCTAAATTCTTTAAATCCAAAAATTTAATTTGCAAGTGAATTACCCAACAAAACCATCCCCTTTCTCGACCTTCAAATCACTATTAACAACAATCATATAGAATATCAAATTTACGAAACCCTGTTTCACTGACACAGTCCAATCATCCTCACAACACCAAATGCTACGCATTTTACGTTATGTTCCATAGACTAATTAATATTCCACTAAACATCGAAGGTTATAGACATGAATTAACAGTTTTTCATAAAATACCTGAAAATAACAATTATCCCCATAAGGTCCACTTAAATAATATCTATAATAAAATCACTTCCAGACAAATTTCAACCCGCCTATATATATATTGAAATCAAGAAGAAATCGCCCGCAATGACCCATTCTCAATAAACAATTAGAAACCACTATATCAACAATAATTGATCTATTATTAAACCCAATTTAACCGAAATTCATTCTTTAATAAACACATTTGTTCTCTTTTCTCTTCTTCGAATTAACTTTCTATATCCTCTTCTTTTGTCTAAATTTATACAGTCTAAAACCCTTACACAAATACATTTAATAGGTATTCCCAGAATCCGTTTCCGGTTTCCCTAAACTTTATATATTCAATGTTGATGTTGTGTTTCATCATTTTTCTAATCATAATGCAATTAAAATTAATTCAAAATTATATTTATTTGCAAAAGTTGTGATAATTTCATTAAATAATAATATTTTTTATATTTAGTTTAGTTTGATAATTAATGTATTCCTTTTATCGATATTTGGATAATTGTTGTATCGATACTACTTTTGGACGTTTGATTATAAGCGCACACGAACTAATATATTTAATAGCAAAGATATTGTAGATTTTTATAAAGAAAATTATACCTATTTCATTCGAACAATTTGCAAAACTTCGAAAATTTGCCTCAGGAATTAGTATTGTCCTTTTCTCCAGCAACTTATGTGTGTGAACAATTTTTTTCTTGAATGAAATTAACTAAAATATCATAACGGATTGTGTTTTGACTCATACACATCTTTTAAATAAATTGAAAAGTGTAATCGAACTCGTAAAATTATTTTTGCACTTGACTTATTTTAAGTACAATTCGATTTTTGAAGCATTCATCAAAAACACTTCATTTTATGCATACGGTGACCATTATTTCTAGACAAACGTACACTACAAAAAATAACAAATAAATAAATGATAACAAAAAACAATAAATGATTAAATTGTGTTGCAAGATATAACATTCCAGATTTTTAAATGAATGATATTACATTCAGTAGTAATGACAAATTAAAGAAAGGCTTTGAAAAAATTAGCCAAGACATCGTTTGTAATTTAAAAATAATAAAATTATATTATAAAATAATCATTTTAAAACGGACATCCCTACTTAAGAACAATTTTCATTACATTTAAATACAGAACGAAAAATATATATTATATTTACATGAACCCGATGCATAATTAGATTATTAATTATTTATGCTAAAGTGAAATTACCAGAATCGCAAATTTTTAACATAATGAAAATATAATATGTTTTCTGGTAAAAGCTAGCTTGTGGGTCTCCTTTTTAATCGCCAATTTCGTTGTCAAACGGGTCCCCCCCCACACCCCCAATCTGCCCATCTCTTCCTCCCCTATTTTAGTTATTTGATCGCTCCTAGGGCGCAGAACTACATGAATATTTACCCAGGGATTTATAAATATAATTTGATTCCGTCTAATCGGTTTAATTAAAAGAGCAGTAGATCCAATATTAATATTATAATAATATAATAAATATTATTAATATTATTTACAATATTTTTAATGAATCAAACCACGTAATAGAACTGAATATGTGCAAATCGACTCCGGTTCGGTTAGTATATATTTGATTTCGGCTCGGTAGGTTCGTATAGCTCCTTTTC